>OX451738.1:368730109-369938496 GCA_948472305.1 Vicia faba | reverse complement strand
ATATATATATATATATATATATATATATATATATATATATATATATATATATATATATATATATATATATATATATATATATTAATTTTGTGTATAAAAAAAAAATAAATTATTTATAAAAATGTATATATTTCAAGAAAATATTTTCAAATGTGTATAAAAATAATAAATGGAAATAAAAGTGTTTTTTACATTGTTTTTAAATTTAAACAAAATGAATATAAAGTATTTAATGTATTAGTACTAGAAATAATTAAAATAAATACCAAATAAATACAAAAAATTTATGAAAATATTTTTTAGTATTTTTTTATAGTAGAAAATAAAATGTCAAAATCAGAAATGAAATAAAAATGCCAAAATGACAAATATACAAGAAATGGGCCAGAGGGGTGTAAAACTGAAAGTGAGGGGTGCCAAAAGCAAGCCTATTCAGGCACAGCCCAAAACCAACTTCATCTTCTTCCTCTAGACAGAAACGCGCGCGTGCTATGTACAAAATGTTATCTCCTGATTCTGTGCTTTTTTGACAAAACTCATAACATGAAACTTGTAGAGCATCAAACAACGAATCTAACCATATAAAAAACTTAAGTTAACTCTCAAAGACCAGAGAGAATTTCTCTGGCCCTAATTTTTAACCTAGTTTTTTCAGAAAGTTCATGAACAAAATTCTCCTAGCACGATTAATATAAATGAAAACTAAGCACATGTATGGTTTCAGGGCTATGAATACAACATCTTTCTTTCACAAACCTAAGTCTAACTATTCCTAAATAGAGAGATAGAAGTTCATGAAATACCTGTTTCAGTTGAGCTCGAGCTGGATAATGCAGCAACTTCCAAGGGTGCTTGAGATTCTTTTGAGCTTGCCTGATGTCCACTAAAGCTTTCCCAATGCTTGGCTTGTTTTGAAGTAGCCTGAATCGTGCTACAGAACTCAACCTACAAAGCTTCCAAACAAAAATGGCAATGTGTGTTAATGGAGTTACAGTTGGTAATGGAGGTCTGGAATAGTTTAGGTGAGTTGAATGGAAGGTATTGGAACAAGTTTGAGGCAAAACGCACGAGGGAAAGTGGAGATGGAGGTGGTTCTGCAAGGCTTGCCCTGTTTTGCAGAAAAATGGTGATTTTGTGTACAAGGAGGTTTGAGTGGTGAAGAGCTCGTGTTTTTGGTTCAAAGGGTTGTGTGAAATGTGTTTGCAAAGTTTGTTTAAGCTATCATGGACTGGTTTTCAAGTTTGCAAGATTTGGACAAATTTCTTCTTTGTGAAGCAAGAAAGTGTAACTTGTGATTACAGGCCTGTACCCTCTATCTTGTATGATGCATACCTTGCCGTTGGTTACTGGAATTGGTGGATTTGATTTGGCTTCATAGATATGGCCCCTATGCTCAAAGATCATGTTTTGACATAAAGCATAACTTTTCAAAAATGGCATTGTACCTTTTTCTACTTAAGGGTTAGTTTTGTGTGCAGTGTCCAAATGGCCAAGATAATGCATTAGCTCAATGTATTTGCATTCAATTAAGGAGTGTAAAATGGTTTAGAGGCCTTCAAGCAAGTACAAAGCATGCTGGTTTGAAAATGAAACTTGTATGAACATGTATTGGTTATGGATCAAAGTGAGTTTTTGCCAACTTCAAGCATTCGATTCTCCCTAACCACAAAGGTGTTTGAGGAGTTCTTGGACAATTTGGAAAGCTTGCAACATGTACTATAATCCATCTTTGAAATTCAACTTGAAACTCCAAGTGGAACTATGTGAAAAATGGCCAAGAAGATGGGTCAAAATCCTGCCTAAATTAGGGCAAAATTTCTCTAAGTTAAAAGTTTTAGGTACCCTTGTTCCAAAAATCATAACTTGAGATCCAAGCTTCCTTTGAGAAAACTTTGTGAATCAAAGTTGTAGACTTTGTGATGGAATACAACTTTAATGTTACAAGTTTTGTTTGAATCCATTTTCATCTTGGTGAAAATATGGGGCAAAGTTAGGAAAAAATAAGAAAATTTCATAACTTAGAAAATTTCTAAGTTATGCAATTTTTCCATTTTAAACCCTAATTTGCAATTTTGGGTTTCTTGATGAAAAATTTTCATAATTTGACATGTCTTGATGGAAAATGACTCTTGACACTTGATTTTGACCAAAAAGTCAAAGTTTGACTTTTCAGTCTACAGTCAAATTTTGATCAGTTGACTGAAAAATTCATCTGTCAATCCTATGCATTTGAGATCTTTTGAACTTGTTGAATGGGTCAAGACAATGTCATTGAGTCCTTGAGTCTATGGTTGAGCTTGATTTGCCATTGGCTAGGTCAAACAGTCAAAAATTGCCTTTGTGCAGTCAAAACCCTAAAAATGACCATTTTGCCCTTTTGGTGATCTGATCAAATTTCTTGTGGAATTGTGATCCAAACTTGATCAAATGGTTCATATGAGTTCATAATGTTGAAGTGGGTCAAAATTCATGAAGTTTGACTGTCAATTGGCCACAGTTGACTTTTTCCCCAATACAGTTGATTTTTAGGTCAACTGTCTAGTTGACTGGGCAAAAATTTGAATCAAGGCTTGAAACTTGGTATGGACAAACTTGTGAGTCCAACATGAAGTATGAAAGTCATTTTGGGCATTGTAGGTCAAAACATCCTTGTGCAAACTCAAACCCTAATTTAGGTCAACAATGCAAGGAGGTGTCTTGAGCAGAGCAAACCCTAGCTTGACCTTGAGTTCCAAGAGTCTTGTGATGAAAACATGTTGATGAAATGAGAGGGAAAATTTTGGGGTACAACAGTTGCCCCTGTTCAATCTTCTTGAACCTGAAGAGTTAGATTGTCAAGTTTGCCTTTCGTGACTCGAAGGTAAAAGAGGATTGGATACTAGAGTGCCCGTAAATTTGCACTCGTCAAAATATGGCTGAGGAAATGGGCTTAAAGATGCCATTTGGAGATGGTAGAATCTTGCTGGAGATGGGCTTAAAGATTCCATCCAAGAATGTTTGCTGAATTGCAATATTGTAGGTCAGAAGAATGAGCATCAAAATGGTATCCGTGTCTGGAATGCATTTGAACTGTATCTGGAGATTGAGTTTGTATGAGCAAAAGAGTGGCGTCTGTGTCTGGAGCATATCTGAGCTGTAACCGTATTTGAACTTCGAATGAATATCAGAATGACTGCCGTGTCTGGAGTGTATCTGTATTGTATCTGAAGTTGAGATCTGTATGAGTAGCAGAATGACTTCCGTGTCTGGAGTGTATCTGAAACTGTAACTGGGATCTGAATAAGTGACAGAATGACTTCCGTGGAGACTGCACTGGAGAGAATCAAACTGCTGGTGTAAGGGCCAGAATGGCGTCCGTGTTTGGAGCATATCTGAATTTGAAGTTGATAGCTGAATCTGAATGAGAGATAGAATGGCCACCGTGTCTGGAGCGTATCTAGTCTGTATCTGATTGCTGAAGTCTGAATGAGTAGTAGAATGACCGTCGTGTTTAGGGTGTATTCGTACTGTATTTTGACTTGGAGTTATGAATGAGTAATAGAATGACCGCCGTGTCCGAGGTGTATCCATACTGTATCTGAACAAGAGATCTGAATGAGTAGCAGAATGACTTCCATGTCTTGGAGTGTATCCGTACTGTATCTGAAATCTTTGCATAGTTGTTAATGATAACTTTTAATCTTATCCTGAAAGGGTAGAATGTTAGCTTAAAACACAAAGTTATGTGGCATGATATGTATGATGCAATAAAATGTGTTCCATCAATGTTTATGATATATGAATGGCATGAATGTGCATGTAAGATGATTAGCTGTCTTGCTGAGGAAAATAAATCCTTGATAGCTGGAGATAAATGAAATCTTTGACTGCGACTGGGGAAAGTGAATCCTTGACCGATGCTGGGGATTCCAAAAATCTTTGGTGAAGATGAGGAACTCTTGCTGACTAATTGGGGATAATAGATCTCTGTTGTTTGAGAAGGAGAAGTCCCGGGACCACTGCTAGAGATTGAAAAATCCTTAGAGACTTGTGGGTATTTACAAGGGTTCTGACAACTTCTATGGGGAATGAGGATCATTCATGACTTTCCTGGGAAATAAGGAAAACTCTAAAAATCTCTACTGGGGAATTAAAACCTGGGAGGTTTCTGCTTGGAGGAACGGGATTGAGAATCTTTGATCTGCTGGGAGATAAATTTGTGGGGAGAATGTTTACTCGGCCGGTGAAATCAGGAGCTTTGGTTTGTATGCCAAACTATTGGGGAAGTTGGGGGAAGTTGGACAGTTCCCACCGGGGGTTGATAGTTGGAAATTTTACTTCACTGGGGAAGAAGGTTTAGAATATTCTGGCTCCGCTGGGGACCGGGAGTTTGGACTCTGATGGGAAATTTTTAACTCAGCTGGGGAATCAAGTTTAGAGTGTACTGGCTCTGCCGGGAATCTTTGAAGATTAACTCCGCTGGGGACATGTACTCCGAGGTTTTATCTTTGTTGAGGATCTGAACAAAGTATCGCAGGGTATTTCTTCTGGAATGGCACAAAGATATCTTCCTACACCTTCGACCTATCAGTAATTTCGTTTTATTTGTAAGCACTGATTACGTTCAAATGCATATGCCTACTTAACAAAACTTTGGACGTTTTCAAATAAAACATAAGTGTAAAAAGAAAAGAAAGGCAAGCAAATTTATTCACTTTGAAGTATCTTTGTATTGACTTTTGTAAATATCTTTGTACAAAGGAGACAGACATCCTAGTAAAAGAATGTTATCGTAAAAATTGAGAAAATTTTTATACAAAACAAAGATGGCTATGTGTAACAATTCCATGGGGTTCCCATTCTGCTATAGCCTTCACAACTCTGAGTATCTTGTCCATTCGCTACTTCTTCCTCCGATGATTGGATTGATCAGTAGCTTAGAGCTTTGTTGGTGAAGAGATTGTTCTTAAAGTGATCCGACGAGACATAGTCATACGCTTTAATTCCCTAACTTTTGCCTGGACCGCCCTTTCGGGTTTTCGATCCACCGGGAAACCCTTTTTTGCCCCAGTCCCCCTTTCGGGTTTTCAACTTGCCGGGTGTACATATTTTTTTGTTTTATCCCTAATTTTTGCCTGAATCTCCCTTTCGGGTTTTCGATTCACCGGGATGCCCATTTTTGCCCAAGTTGCCCTTTCGGGTTTTCAACTTGTCGGGTCGTTTTATGCGTAGTATCTTTTGACTATGTCTGCATTCGCGGGGTGCGGAAAGTCGTCACCGTCCATGTTGGTCAGAATCATTGCCCCTCCAGAAAAGATACTCTTGATCACAAATGGTCCTTCGTAGGTAGGAGTCCACTTGCCCCTGGGATCACCTTGCGGTAAGATGATCCACTTGATTACAAGATCTCCGACTTGATATACTTGGCATATGACTTTCTTGTTGAAAGCCTTGATCATTCGTTTTTGATACGTCTGACCATGACAAACAGCGGTAAGTCGTTTCTCGTTGATCAAGTTAAGTTGATCAAGCCGGGTCTGAATCCAATCGTCTTCGCTCAAACCAGCATCCTTCATAATCCTTAAGGAAGGAATCTGAACTTCCATAGGTAGAATAGCTTCCATGCCATATACCAAAGAAAAAGGGGTTGCCCCTGTTGAAGTACGTGTCGTGGTACGATATCCATGCAGAGCAAACGGTAACATCTCATGCCGGTCCTTGTAGGTGACTGTCATCTTTTGAATGATCTTCTTAATGTTTTTGTTCGTGGCTTCAACAACATCGTTCATCTTCGGCCGATAGGGAGATGAATTGTGATGATAAATCTTGAACTGTTCGCATAGAGTGGTGATCATGGTGTTATTCAAATTTGTATCGTTATCCATGATAATACTGTCGGGGATACCGTACCGGCATATGAGGTTCTGCTTGATGAAGCGGGCAACCACATTCTTTGTAACGGAGGCAAAGGAAGCTACTTCAACCCATTTGGTGAAGTAATTGATAGCCACCAGGATGAAGCGATGTCCATTGGATGTCGTGGGCTTGATCTCTCCAATCATGTCAATGCCCCACATTGCGAATGGCCAAGGAGCTGTCAGAATGTTGAGAGGAACAGGAGGAATATGTACCTTGTCGGCGTAGACTTGGCATTTGTGACAAGTACGGGAATGTTGATGACAATCAGCTTCCATGGTAGACCAGTAGTAGCCTTCCCTTAGAATCTTCTTAGCCATCGTATGTTCGCTCAAGTGGGTGCCAAATGTGCCACTATGTATCTCGGTCATGATCAATTCTGCTTCAACCTTGTCCATACAACGAAGTAGAACACAATCATGGCTACGCTTATAAAGGATGACATTTCTTAGGAAGAACTTGGCAGCAAATCTCCTTCAGAACTTTTTATCATTGACTGAAGCTCCTTTAGGATATTCTCTAGTTTGGAGATACCTTTTGATTTCATGGAACCAGGGTTGTTCCACTACTTCTTCCGTATTGATCTCATGACAGTGCGCATGTTCGTCCATTCGCTCGATGGTAATTTGGGGAGCCTCGTTATCCCAGTTGAGTTTAAACATAGAAGACAATGTAGCCAGAGCATCTGCTAACTGATTTTCTTCTCGTGGGAAATGCTCGAAAGTAATCTGCTCGAAATGAGG
This sequence comes from Vicia faba, assembly GCA_948472305.1. Classification (NCBI taxonomy): domain Eukaryota; kingdom Viridiplantae; phylum Streptophyta; class Magnoliopsida; order Fabales; family Fabaceae; genus Vicia; species Vicia faba. Next base: position 369,931,858 of record OX451738.1, on the reverse strand, counting down.
CAACAACATCAAGACATGTTCTTTGTAAGGGATAAGATTAGGATGTTTGGTGTCCCACTCTCCTTTGAATTGACTGATAACCAAAGCCTAGTCCCCAAATACGACCAATGATTTGATTCCCAAGTCTATAGCAGCCTTGAGACCAAAGATACAAGCTTCATATTCAGCCATGTTGTTGGTACAGCTGAAGCAGAGTCGGGCAGTGAAGGGTGTATGGCAACCTTCCGGAGAAATGAGCACCGCACCGATACCGTTTCCAAGTGCATTTGAAGCACCATCAAAGTATAGGGTCCATCAGGATCCTTGTTCAGGTCCGTCATACGGTCCGTTTCCTTCAATGTTGTCCAATGTCATGATGTCCTCGTCAGGGAAGTCGAATCTCATAGATTGATAATCTTCGATGGCTTGATGAGCTAGATGGTCAGCTAGTACACTCCCCTTTATAGCTTTTTGGGTAGTATACTGGATATCATACTCAGTCAGGATCATTTGTCATCTAGCGATCCTTCCAGATAAAGCAGGCTTCTCGAAGATATACTTGATCGAATCCATCTTGGAAATCAACAAAGTGGTATGAGTCAACATATACTACCTTAGCCGGCGAGCAGCCCATACCAAAGCGCAGCAAGTTTTCTTGAGCAGTGAGTAGCGAGTCTCACAGTCGGTAAAATTTTTGCTAAGGTAATAAATGGCATTCTCTTTTCGGCCAGACTCGTCATGTTGGCCCAGTACGCACCCCATTGAGTTATCCAAAATAGTCAGATACATGATTAACGGCCTTCCTTCGACGGGTGGCATCATAATAGGAGGTTCCAGTAAATACTCCTTGATCTTATCAAAAGCAACTTGAAAATCATTGTTCCATTCAACTACCTGATCTTTCTTCAATAGTTTGAAAATTGGCTCACAGGTAGATGTCAGGTGAGAGATGAACCTTGCGATATAGTTTAAGCGTCCCAAGAATCCCCTAACCTCCTTTTCAGTACGGGGGGCAGGCATTTCTTATATAGCCTTTACTTTAGCTGGATCAACCTCAATTCCTTTGTTGCTGACAATAAATCCCAAAAGTTTACCAGACCTAACCCCAAAAGTGCACTTGCTTGGATTCAGTCTGAGCTTATATTCCTTCAACCTGGCAAACAACTTTTGCAAATGATCAAGGTGTTCTTCTTCTGTTTGTGATCGAGCTATCATGTCGTATACGTAAACTTCGATCTCATGATGTATCATATCATGAAACAAAGCCACCATGGCGCGTTGATAGGTTGCCCCTGCATTCTTCAGTCCGAATGGCATCACTTTGTAGTAGAAGGTACCCCATTGCGTGACAAAAGTAGTTTTCTCCATGTCCTCGGGGGCCATTTTGATCTGGTTGTATCCCGAGAATACATCCATGAAGGAAAAAACCTTGTGTTAAGCTTTGTTGTCGACCAAGATATCGATATGTGGCAGTGGAAAATCATCCTTAGGGCTAGCCCTATTTAAATCCCGATAGTCCACACACATTCTGACTTTGCCGTCCTTCTTAGGTACGGGCACAATGTTAGAAACCCATTGTGGATAGGAAGTAACATCCAGAAAGCTAGCGTTAAATTACTTCATTACCTCAGCCTTGATCTTCTCAGACATGTCAGGCCTCATTCGGCGGACCTTTTTCTTGATCGATGGACAATCTTCTCTTGTAGGGAGACGGTGAACCACAATATCTGTGTCTATTACTGGCATATCTTCATAAGACCAGGAGAAGATTTCAACATATTCGTTTAACAACTGTACTAGACGCTCTTTGACACCTGGTTCCAGGTTGGCACCCACTTTTACTTCTTTTTTGTCCTCCTCTTTCCCCAAGTTGATGGTCTCTAGAAGCTCTTCGTGAGGCAGAATAGCCCTCTCTTCTTGTTGTAAAAGTCTGGCTAACTCTCCCGGCACTTCACAATCTTCGTCAACTTCGTACTCAGCTTGATTGACCAAATCTTCAGAGTTATTGAAGGCTAAAGAAGAATAGTCACCCATGGAATTCGGAGTGGATGGGTACCTGCATTTGTGAGTGTGGGTGTGTGTAAGGGATAACCATCCTTTAAACAAAACAAAAATGCAAAAGGAAAGAAAATGAACACAACAGTTTATGAAAACGTCCAATGATTCATTAAAACATGGCATATGTTAATGAAGAAAATCAAGCCCTTACAAATGGACCTACATGCCCTGGGTAAGGCAGGAGGTGAAAATAGTGTACGAATTGTTTTAGTTATTACAGACCGAAATAAGAAATTGTTCAAAGATAAAATTACTGGTTGATAAAGGTGATGGGAATGAAATCCTTTGCTTCCCAGTTGCTTAAGCCCCCTTCGACGGTCGGAAAAATCCAATCTTCGAAGTTGTTCTCTTCATCTTCATCTTCAACAACAATAACTTCATGGTTAGTGATCCTTACTGGTGGCCTTCCAGTCTTGGAGCGACGCATAGCTTTTTGTCCTGCAGCCGTAAACCCTAGTCCAAATTTGTCCGTCTTATGGGGAAAATCAGGCAATTGCCCCCATACTGTACTCTTCCCTTCTTTGATCACCGCCTCTGCGTCTTTGAGAGATGCCATCCTAGGCACATGCTTGGGAATGAGAGGTACCTCAACCATTGTCTTCGCAACTGCTACCTCAGGAGAAACTTCCTCAAAATGTTGGAAAGGCGTTTCGATGAACTCGCCATCCAACTCCACATAACGGAAGGAGTTGAGATGACTTATCATGTACTCTTCCTCGCCGTGCACTGTTATAATCTTACCCTTAATAGGATATTTCAGCATTTGGTGCAAAGAGGAGGTAACTGCCCCGGCATAATGAATCCACGATCTTCCTAACAAACACGAATATGACGGATGGATGTCCATCACATAAAAGGTGGAGTTGAAAACTTATGTGCCTACTTTGATAGGAATATCAACCTCTCCATGAACCATTCTTTTGGACCCATCAAAGGCCCTAACAACGATGTTACTAGGTTTGAGGGTCAATCCTTCGCAATCCAAACGGTCTAAAGCTTTCTTCGGCAGCACATTCAAAGAAGAACCAATGTCAACTAAGACATGGGCGAGGGTGGTTCCCCTGCATTCAATTGAAACATGTAGCGCGTCGTTGTGTTTCCTTCCTTTGAGAGTCAAGTTAGCATCGGAAAAGCCAAGGCTATTATTAGCAATAAGACTGGCCACACACTCCTGAAACTGGTCAGCCGAAGTCTCTTGGGGTACATGTGCCGCCTTCAAAAATTTGATTAGGGCCTTAGCATGGGCCTCAAAACAGAGTAGAAGAGCCAACATTGAAATTTTAGAAGGGGTCTGCCCTAACTGTTCCACGACGTCGTAGTCACTCTTTCTGATTATTTTCAAGATTTCATTCATTTCTTTCTGAGTGGTTTCGGGGATAACCACAACATGATCCTTTGTCCTGACAGGCTCTTCCAGTATCCCCTTACCCTTATCGGTATTGTCAGCAGATGGTCTTACTTCAGGAGTATCCAATTCTTCAATTATCGGGTCTCACACAGATGACTTAACAGGTACAAAAGATTTTGAGGGTCCGGAAACTGCTCGGGGGGAGCAATCTCCGGAGAAAAGATCCGGCCGCTGCGGGTTATCTTGCTTATACCCATAATGTTCCCTATATCAGGGTCTTCTTCTTCAGAAATCTCTTGGACTGTTTCAATCTGCTTGATACCATGATAGAATATTTCTCCTTCATAGTTCCATGGTATCGTTTTGCTAGATTGATATGGGACAGGTCCCGGCATGGTGATTTTTAATGGTACAAATTTAGGGTCGGGCGTAATCCTGACAGGACTTTTGCAAACCTTGGGAGGATTGTCGGAAATGGTTATGATTGCAATATCGTTGGTTGAAGTAACAAAAACAGTAGGGGTAACAGGAGTATCAACAGGGGTTTTTTGGAAGAGTATCTCTTGGGTATCCATCAGGCGTTGGACACCTGACTTCAACATTGGGCAAACACCTCGTATGTTCAAACAAAAATAGAAGTCTTTTCCACAACCAGGAAAGATCCCGACTCTCATCAAATTCTCTTTAATCACAAGTAACGGAGTCAAAAGGTCAGCAACATCAGTAACATGAAGGTCCTCCATAACAGCATAAACATTATTACCGTGCTTGGGCATTGGGGAAAAATCACATTTGGCTTTTCGGGCGCATCGAATTCTACCTCCTTGGCGTCGATCAGGTCTTGGATTTTATTCTTAAGCGCCCAACAATTATTAGTATCATGCCCAGCACTGTCAGAGTGGTAAGCACACTTAGCATTGGAGTGGTAGTATGGAGAGGAGGTGTTAGGGTTCTTTGGCGCTTCCTTCAATCTGGTAAGATTCAGCTTCAATAAATGAGGGAGTACTTGCACTGGCGTCATGTTGATTCGGGTGAACTGCCATTGTGGCCTTTCTACCCGTTGTTGATTAGGTCTTGACTGATTGTTACGAGGTTGATCATTTGAAGAGTTTTGAATCATCACAGCCCCTACAGTCGGCCGGCGCTCGGTTCTTCCATGACTTTTCTGAGAGTACACAGCAGAGGCTTCCTTCTTAGCCGGGAAGGCTTTCTTGACAGTAGTGGATGCGGAGGCATCTTTCTGAATCTTTCCACTTTTAATACCGGCCTCGACCCTTTCGCCGGTCAAAATTAGTTCAGTAAATCCCGCGGAGGAACTCCCAATTAGATGATTGAAGAAAGGGCCAGACAGGGTCCCTAGAAACATGTCAACTAGCTCTCTATCCGATAGCGGTGGCTGCACCCTTCCAGCCAGATCACGCCACTTCCGAGCATACTCTTTAAATCCTTCATTGGAAGCCATCCCCATACTTTGTAACTGAGTATGAGTGGGCACCAAATCAGCATTGTATTGGTATTGACGGTAAAATGCAGCAACTAAGTCTTCCCAATTGTGAACCTCTGATCTCTCGAGTTGATAGAACCAGTCTAGTTGCGTGCCTGACAAACTGTCTTGAAAAAAGTGTACCCAGAGGTCTTTATCAGATGAGTGGGGTTGGATCTTTCTGACATACGATCTCAGATGCATCTTTGGGCAGGACAGGCCGTCATACTTAGCAAATGTTGGTACTTTGAATTTGGGAGGGATGACGATCCCAGTGACCAACCCTAGTTCTTCAAAATCCAAACCAGGTACCCTCTGCAACTCCATCGCTGCCAATTTATCCTCAAGATTCTTGTATTTATCATCTGCCGGGGGATACTGTTGTTCAGAGTAATCTTCGTCTTCTTCCTCTTCCTCTTCCTCTTCTTCCACTTCAGATTCAGAAGGTACCGCAGCCCCTTTTCCTTTACCAGCCCCTTCGTCAGACGTTGAGGGGAACTCAAGAACTTTTCTAGCGTTGCTTTCAAACCTTCTTCCAAAAGTGGCTACTCCAGGCCTCTTCTTCTTTTTCTCTTTATTCTTCTCCAACAGTGCTTTGAGGTCCTCTTGCCCCTTTGCTAAGGTCATGAGGAGTTGCTAGAATTGAGAATTTTGTGCTTGCAGATCCTTAACCGTCTGCTCCAAATCCATCTTGCTGAAATAAATAGCAGAAACATAAGGAAACCTGGTGTGAAGACCTGTTTATGCATATGATGAATGATATGTTATTCATGTAATGCATTCAAGGATTCAGAAATTCAAATTTGTTGCAAACAAAAAGGAACGCACGTCATATTAAGAAGAAATTGTTAGTACATAAGCGCCCCATGGGAAAAATATTACAAAATTCTTAATGTAAAAAGACATTGCGCATCCTCTTTGGTGTGATGTAAGTGTTGAGAGTTTCCTCCTCATGAAGTCGGCGGGTGAGCTCCAAAACCTTCTTCTCACTGGCATAGAAGCTAGCTTCAAAAGTATTTCGTTCTTCCTTGAGTTGGATCCAACTCTTTTGCATTTCTTCCCATGATGTTGGCATGTCAGGATGTAGGATGGTGTATGGAACCTCTTCTTCCATAACAGGCTCTTTGATCAAGGGGAGAATGTGAGGATATGGCATCATAAGATTATGGACGCGGGTTCGTACCCACTTGAGATAAGGCTCAAGGGGGATGGAATTATTGTGCCCCAGTGTCTTACTATCCACTTTATTGGGCATCCTCCAAGCTCTGATGAACCTTTTCCGAAGTCCTTGCGCATCGTTGTCGAAGTCAAAAACTAGGTCAGGGATCAGCATGTCATGAGGGCCATCCCTCCGAGCATATCCAAACTGTCTTAGAGCTAAACAAGGGTTATAGGTAATGCCTCCCCTAATGCCAAGTAGTGGGACATTAGGGAATTCCCCATAACGATCAATGAGGATGACATTTTCTCTGGACCGAGAACACCAATGTACATCAGAATGTGTGAGGGTCATCAACCGTTGTGACCACCTTAAACCTTTCTCATTCTTCAAAACTGATTGTGGAAGGTGAGAAATAAACCACCTTGCTAGGAGAGAAGTGCAGCACATGAGAACACCTCTTTTCCTCATTGTTCGTGTGTAAAATGAGTGTAGGATGTCCCCAAGCAATGTAGGTATAGGATTCCGGGATATGAAAATCTTGACAGCATTCACATCTATAAGTTGATCAGGGTTTGGGAACAAGACCAACCCATAGATAAGGAGTGCCACAATCTCTTCATAGGCTTGTAGATCAAGAGAATTCCAGCAGTCTTGTGCCTTCTCAAACAGAAACTTTGCCAAGAATCCCTTGACACCACTTTTGTTCTCCCAATGTCCCTTGATGTCAGATGGTTGCAAGTGTAATGCTTGAGCAACATCTTCAGGCTTTGGTTCTTTTTCCGTACCGTTGTAGGGTAGTTGATGAAGAATAGGAATTCTCAGGAGTTGAGAAAATTCCTCCAAAGTTGGTACCAGTTGTTAATCAGGGAATGTGAAGCAGTGGTGTAGGGGGTCAAAGAACTGGAAGAGAACTTTCACCATGTCTTCTTAAATGTTGGAGTTGACCAAGTTGAGAAGTCTACCATGTCTTTCACTGAAGAGAGAATTCTATGGGATCCTGGAAGTGAGCTCCTTGAGTTGAGGAGGGATTCTCACAAGGTTGACTTGAATTGTTTTCCTGCGAAGAGATTCCATGACCTACAAAACAAGAACAAAGATGAAGATCCAAACCCTTGAAATGGTTAGTGGATGCATATGATGCTTTATGATGTTCATGATGGATGCACAAACACATGTACAAGCAAATCACACAAAATCCTAGTTTCAGGCTTGCATGAGGTTTCATAGGTAAATACCCTCTTGAGTTTAGTTGGATCAAACATGTCCTATAAATAGTAACCGGGTTCTAAGGAGCTCAATATCACTGGATTGTTTTCTATGTTCATTGTTTTGGTTTAGCCACTTAACTAACGACCAAAATATTCCAAGAAAACAACCCTCAATGAGTGTAGTATCGAGTATCTACCAACTTCGGACTGCACCAAAGCCGGTCACCTCACTACCCCTAATAAAAGGCCAAGATGGTCAAGTAAGGTTCTATGAGTTCATTAGTGCTTCATGACATCACTCAGCAGCCCCTTATTCTCTTTGATTGACTCAAAGGCTACCGGTACTCACAAATATGTTGCACTAATATAGCTATTGCTTCAACCATGTCGGTATACCCCGCACAATTTCCACAATGTATTGCTATTTACCTATGAATGTTTCCCAAATTCGGGTAGAGGATTTCAAGCCCAAACAAGAGAACCAAATGTAAAGCAATCAAAGCAAACAATATAATCATGCAAAGGGTGATCTAAGCCCTAAGGTTACTCCACTTTCAGATATTCCCCAGCAGAGTCGCCAGTTCTGTGATACGATGGGAGAACTGACTTGGGTTTTTGCGTTTGTATTCGCAAATGTTTCGGTTTAGCAAGAGTCGCCACCGACTTTTTATTTTATCCTAAGGAAAGGTCAAAAAGCACAGGAAATACCTTTGAGATGTTTTCTTGGGTTCGGGGAGTAAACTATAGAAAGGGAAGGTATTAGCACCCTTTCTATCCATGGTTATCCATGGGCTCTTAGTTACTTGCTTAGATCACTTGCTTTACTTTTCAATTGTTTGAAATGGTGCTTTGTGTGTGGTTTTGAAAGATATTTTGAAAAGAGGCCATCATTGTGGAAACCTTTATAATGATTCTTGTTTGAATGTATACAAGGGTGTTTTTGTCTTTTGAAAACTTTTCAATGTTTGAAAGTAGGGTTTTGAAATTTGTGTTGTGAAGTATGTTTTGAAGATAACAAGGATGTTTTGCAAGCTTTGATCAAGTAACTAAGAGTTGTCTACCCTATTTTACTCAAAGATCTTTCTTATGTTTTTAACCCTTTTAACAGTGTTGTTTCACCATTGTGTTTGGTGAACAACCTTGTGTTTAGGATGTTAAACGGGACAGGCGCGGGTCATCGTATAGACCATGATAGCAATAGTGTCAAGTATTTTTGGCAATTTTCTTGAGGGACTTGATCATTTTGTTTAGGCAACTCAGATAGCGTCATCGAGGGACTATGATCTTTGTTTTGTTTTTGTTTTGCCAAAGTACTTGACATGCATATCATGGCCCATTTTTGAAGGCAACAAGTGGAGTGTAACCCTAGGGGTGCAAGTGTGCATTGTGTTTGTTTTTCATGTATTTTTATCTTGGATTAGGTCAAACTATTTGTTAATTTGATTTTGCATACAAACCCTAAGTCTAATCATGGCATATTTGAAAGCATTTAAAGGTGCGAGAATTTAAATTCTACACTATTACAACATGATATAGGGAGGGGGACAAATTTGAATCGGGGATTATTTAGACAAGAAATTAAATTCTAAATTATTACAACCAAATTGAATGTGTAAGGCATAACAATTAAACGTACAATATTTAAATAAATACAATAAATAAATATTAAATAAAATGTATTATGCAAAAAAAAAGTTTTTATGTATGAAAAAAGTATTTTTTTTTAATTTGAAATGTAAATAAATAAAAAGTCAATTTTAATTATTTTTGTTTTAGGGCAAAAACCCTAATTTCTTAAATAAATAGTATTATTTATTATTTATATACAATAATGCATCAATTTGTACAAAAATAAAAGTATATTGAAAAGGGTATTTTTAGTATATATTAATAAAAATGAAAATGTATTATTTTTTGTGTTTTTTTTTTGTTCTAATTTTTTTAATAAAATATAGTATATATGTATTAAGTGTGTATAAAAATAAAATAAATTATTTATAAAAATGTATATATTTCAAGAAAATATTTTCAAATGTGTATAAAAATAATAAATGGAAATAAAAGTGTTTTTTACATTGTTTTTAAATTTAAACAAAATGAATATAAAGTATTTAATGTATTAATACTAGAAATAATTAAAATAAATACCAAATAAATACAAAAAATTTATGAAAATATTTTTTAGTATTTTTTTATATTAGAAAATAAAATGTCAAAATCAGAAATGAAATAAAAATGCCAAAATGACAAATATACAAGAAATGGGCCAGAGGGGTGTAAAACTGAAAGTGGGGGGTGCCAAAAGCAAGCTTGTTCAGGCCCAGCCCAAAACCAACTTCATCTTCTTCCTCTAGACAGAAACGCGCGCGTGCTATGTACAAAATGCTATCTCCTGATTTTGTGCTTTTTTGACAAAACTCATAACATGAAACTTGTAGAGCATCAAACAACGAATCTAACCATATAAAAAACTTAAGTTAACTCTCAAAGACCAGAGAGAATTTCTCTGGCCCTAATTTTTAACCTAGTTTTTTCAGAAAGTTCATGAACAAAATTCTCCTAGCACGATTAATATAAATGAAAACTAAGCACATGTATGGTTTCAGGGCTATGAATACAACATCTTTCATTCACAAACATAAGTCTAACTATTCCTAAATAGAGAGATAGAAGTTCATGAAATACCTGTTTCAGTTGAGATCGAGCTGGACAATGCAGCAACTTCCAAGGGTGCTTGAGGTTCTTTTGAGCTTGCCTGATGTCCACTGAAGCTTTCCCAATGCTTGGCTTGTTTTAAAGTAGCCTGAATCGTGCTACAGAACTCAACCTGCAAAGCTTCCAAACAAAAATGGCAATGTGTGTTAATGGAGTTACAGTTGGTAATGGAGGTCTGGAATAGTTTAGGTGAGTTGAATGGAAGGTATTGGAACAAGTTTGAGGCAAAACGCACGAGGGAAAGTGGAGATGGAGGTGGTTCTGCGAGGCTTGCCCTGTTTTGCAGAAAAATGGTGATTTTGTGTACAAGGAGGTTTGAGTGGTGAAGAGCTCGTGTTTTTGGTTCAAAGGGTTGTGTGAAATGTGTTTGCAAAGTTTGTTTAAGCTATCATGGACTGGTTTTCAAGTTTGCAAGATTTGGACAAATTTCTTCTTTGTGAAGCAAGAAAGTGTAACTTGTGATTACATGCATGTACCCTCTATCTTGTATGCTGCATACCTTGCCCTTGGTTACTGGAATTGGTGGATTTGATTTGGCTTCATAGGTATGGCCCCTATGCTCAAAGATCATGTTTTGACATAAAGCATAACTTTTCAAAAATGGCATTGTACCTTTTTCTACTTAAGGGTTAGTTTTGTGTGCAATGTCCAAATGGCCAAGATAATGCATTAGCTCAGTGGATTTTCATTCAATTAAGGAGTGTAAAATGGTTTAGAGGCCTGCAAGCAAGTACAAATCATGCTGGTTTGAAAATGAAACTTGTATGAACATGTATTGGTTATGGATCAAAGTGAGTTTTTGCCAACTTCAAGCATTTGATTCTCCCTAACCACAAAGGTGTTTGAGGAGTTCTTGGACAATTTGGAAAGCTTGAAACATGTACTATAATCCATATTTGAAATGCAACTTGAAACTCCAAGTGGAACTATGTGAAAAATGGCCAAGAAGATGGGTCAAAATCCTGCCTAAATTAGGGCAAAATTTCTCTAAGTTAAAAGTTTTAGGTACCCTTGTTCCAAAAATCATAACTTGAGATCCAAGCTTCCTTTGAGAAAACTTTGTGAATCAAAGTTGTAGACTTTGTGATGGACTACAACTTTCATGTTTCAAGTTTTATTTTAATCCATTTGAATCTTGGTGAAAATGTGGGGCAAAGTTAGGAAAAAATAAGAAAATTTCATAACTTAGAAAATTTCTAAGTTATGAAATTTTTCCATTTTAAACCCTAATTTGCAATTTTGGGTTTCTTGATGAACAAATTTCATAATTTGACATGTCTTGATGGAAAATGACTCTTGGCACTTGATTTTGACCAAAAAGTCAAAGTTTGACTTTTCAGTCTACAGTCAAATTTTGATCAGTTGACTGAAAAATTCATTTGTCAATCCTATGCATTTGAGATCTTTTGAACTTGTTGAATGGGTCAAGACAATTTCATTGAGTCCTTGAGAATATGGTTGAGCTTGATTTGCCATTGGCTATGTCAAACAGTCAAAAATTGCCTTTGTGCAGTCAAAACCCTAAAAATGACCATTTTTCCCTTTTGGTGATCTGATCAAATTTCTTGTGGAATTGTGATCCAAACTTGATCAAATGGTTCATATTAGTTCATATTCTTGAAATGGGTCAAAATTCATGAAGTTTGACTGTCAATTGGCCACAGTTGACTTTTTCCCCAATACAGCTGATTTCTAGGTCAACTGTCCAATTGACTAGGCAAAAATTTGAATCAAGGCTTGAAACTTGGTATGGACAAACTTGTGAGTCCAACATGAAGTATGAAAGTCATTTTGGGCATTGTAGGTCAAAACATCCATGTGCAAACTCAAACCCTAATTTAGGTCAATAGTGCAAGGAGGTGTCTTGAGCAGAGCAAACCCTAGCTTGACCTTGAGTTCCAAGAGTCTTGTGATGAAAACATGTTGATGAAATGAGAGGGAAGATTTTGGGGTACAACATCCAGCAAGAGTGTCGGAAGCTTCAGGTATCTGAAAACAGCTACAGGAAGAAGATTCAAAACCTGGAGAAACAACTCAAAGACAAAGACGCTCAGCTTAAGAAGGAAGTAGCCCAGAAGTGTGTCGCAGAAGATCGGTTCCAAGAAAGTAAAATAGTCGCATCTTAACTTTTGAAGGAGAAAGCCAGACTTGAAGAGTACTATCAACATCTTGAAGCGTGTCTAGTTCTGGAGATTTAGTTCTGTTATTTACTTTTGGTGTATTTGGTCACCCCCAGAATTGTTGGAAAGGACCACTTGATTGTTGTTATTATTCAGTTTTTTTTTTTGCTTTTTGTTAAGACATGTATTTAGCTGTTTATCATTATGCTCTTAATTATCCGAAGTCACTCGAACATCGTTTCTTTTGTTTGTAAATAATTGAAGTGTTTATCTTATTGTCCTTTCTCTTTTGACTGCATGGTCGTACACCGTGACTGATGAATAAAAGGGCTCTTGAATACCTGGAAATGACAAACATATCATGCACATCATGCATTTCATAACATTACAGGTTATCTCAAGACCGTTTTATTATTCTGCTTCTTTTCTTATTTAGAATTCAAGACGACTACTCATCGGTATTCCACCAGAAACAATTTTCCAAGACAGATGGAACAGGTTCAAGATGAAATGAGGGCCCAAATGGCTACTCAGATGACTCGGTTCATGGAGGTCATCACCAATGTGAATCGCCGACAGGAAGAGCTGGCTGCTATTGTCAACAACCAGCACCGCTATCCAGGGGATGGTGGAAATCAAGGGCTATATCAGGACATTTCTGTAGGATTGGGGGATATGCAAGATCAGCCTGCTGGAAATTTTCACGGGATGCTGGGAAACCCTTTTGTATGCAACGTAAGGCAGTTTCCTCCGTCTCCTGGACCTCGTCTTCTGGGGAACATAAGAGTTAATCAGGGTGGTGTAAGGAATTATCAGGAGCAGGATTATGACTTTGACCAGGATGAAGATCAGTTTTCTGTTCGGCGTTCAGAGCCAGAAGGTCAGGTTGAGGATAGGAAGTATCGGTTGTTGGAAGAACGTTTGAAGGCCGTGGAAGGGCAAGGAGTCCTCAGTATGGATGCTAATGATCTTGGGTTAGTGTCTGGGGTGAAAGTTCCTCCGAAGTTCAAACCTCCAACATTTGAAAAGTATAATGGAACGTCATGTCATGTTACTCATGCAACTGCTTATTTCCGAAAGATGTCAGAACATACTGAAGATCAGGGGCTCCTTATTCACTTTTTCCAGGATAGCCTGTATGGGGCATCCCTAGAGTGGTACATGAAGTTGGAGAAAACCCACATTCGTTACTGGAATGATCTTGATCGGGATTTTGTCAAACATTATCAGTACAATATGGATATGGCGCCTAATCGCACTGAGTTACAGAATATGTCACAGGGACCGAAAGAATCTTTCAAGGAATACGCCCAGAAGTGGCGTGAGTTGGCTGTGAGGGTTCAACCTCCACTCGTGGAGATAGAACTCATTGATATGTTTATGAGTACCATGCAAGGGTCGTTTTATGAACACATGATAGGAAGTACTTCGGCAGGATTTTCAGACTTGGTTATGGCAGGTGAAAGAATTGAGGTAGGTTTGAAATTGGGGAAGATTCAGATTGGAGGTTCTAGTGGCTCATCAGGGGGCAGTAAGAAACCATTCAATACTTACCCTAAGAAAAGGGAAGGCGACGCAAGCGCGGTTTACTCTCATAGAGGAAGAAGAGAGGATCGTCAGCACCAACAAGTCAATGCTGTTTCTATTCCTGTTAATACTCCTCCGCAACAGAGACCGAATACAGTGCAGCAACAAAGACAACAAGATGCTCCCCATCAGTATAATAATCAACAGCATAGACAGCCAAGAAAATTTGATCCCTTGCCAGTAACTCTTACTGAAGCACTCCACCACCTGCTTTATTTGAAGCTGATCAGTTTGAGAAATATGCCACCGCCACCCACGAGACTTCCTCCTAACTATGATGCTAACGCAAGATGTGAATTCCATTCAGGCGGAGTTGGCCATTCTACTGACAATTTCTTTGCGTTGAAGTGCAAAGTACAAGACTTGTTGGACGCTAAGGCAATTGAGTTTACCCCAGTGACTGGTCTGAATGTTACTCAGAACCCAATTCCTAGGCATGAAGGGGGTGTTGTTAATATGATTGATGATAATGGTGAAATGTTGAATTTAATCATGGATGTGGAACAAGTAACTACTCCATTGTGGTATGTTAAGAGGTATTTGCTTGACAATGCTATTCTCCCGGGTTGCATTTCAGAGTGTGCCAAGTGTAGAGAGCAACCGAAGGGCTATGATGATTTAAAAGTCGGCATCCAGTTGTTGATGAATGAGGGTTCCCTACAGTTTGATAGAAGACCGAGCTACTGCAATGTTACCGAAGAAGAAGTTGTTGTGGTATCTATTCCTTACACCCCTGTGCGCATTCCTGCCCCATCTAGGGCACCTCCTTTGATGATTACGGTACCTGGTCCTATGCCGTATGCCAGTGATAAGGCCATCCCATGGCATTACGGTGCCGATGTCTATTACCATGGGGTGAAGCAGGAAGTAAGTACCCCGTGCGTCTGAGGAAGAACACGCTGAAGATAATTAAGAGGAAGTTCATAACTTTTCTGGTCTGAGTCGAATGACTAGAAGCGGGAGAGTATTTGGTCCTTCCAATGCGCAAGATGCGGTAGACGTTTCTGCAAGGGAAAAAGGAAAACAACAGGTAACGATTGGTAATCCCAGGGTTACGCCAGCCAATGTGACTCAATCAATTCCGATACCAGAGGCTTCTTCAGTTCACGATGAGGTTGAAGAGTTGATCCGAATTATCAAAAAGAGTGATTATAGCATAATTGATCATCTGAGCCATACTCCTTCTAAGATGTCTATCTTTTCTCTGTTGATTTATTCAGAACCTCACAGAAATGCTTTGATGAAGTTGTTAAAGAATGCGTTCGTGCCACATGAGATAACAGTCAATCAGTTTGAGAATGTTTGTGCTAACATATCTGCCGGGAATGGTTTGGGCTTCACAGATTTTGATCTTCCTCCGGAGGGACCAGACCATAACAAAGCGTTGCATATTTCAATGGAGTGCAGGGGCACTACTTTATCCCGGGTTTTGGTAGATACCGAATCGTCTTTAAATGTATTGCCCAAATCGGCATTGATGAAGATTGATTATTCTGGACTGGACTTGCGCCCTAGTGACTTGATGGTGAAGGCGTTTGATGGGTCTCAAAGGTTAGTATTTGGGGAGGTGAAGTTACCAATCAAGGTAGGTCCTCGCACCTTCACAGCTACCTTTTTCGTGATGGATATACAGCCAGCGTATTGTTGTTTGTTGGGGAGGTCGTGGATTCATAGAGCAAGGGGCAGTCACTTCTACTCTTCATCAGAAACTCGAGTATCCTGCAGAGAGAAAGGTGATAATTATGTGCGGCGAGGAAGAGTACATCGTGATTCATTTGACATCATTCCGCTATGTTGAAGTTGAAGGCGAGATACATGAGACTCTGTTTCAGGCGTTTGAGACAGTTCACGCTGTCAATCTTCCTCCTCCAGAGCAGAAAAGGAAACTGGAAACTGTTATGTCTTCCCTCAAGGATACGAGAGCTGTGGTGGAAGGTGGTAACCCTGAAGGATGGGATCAGGTGCTGGACGTTACTCCAAAGTTTGATAAATTTGGTCTTGGTTTTAGCCTAGGTCAGCAGAGTTCAACTCCCAGAGCATCTAGTTTATCTACTCCTGTGAAGTTTTCTCGCCCTTGTGCTATTCAAGAAGGACACGTCAATGCAGTTGGAGACGATAGGGTAGATGGCTACAATATAGAAGATTGGATTCGTCTGAGTATTCCAGGCCAGACACTCAACAATTGGACTTCTGTGGATGTTATCCAAGTTTCAAGCGCCGAGGAGTAATTTTCTTGTCTCTTTTATTAATCATATCATAATTCCTACGCTCTGCCCAAGGCGTAGTGGATCATTTGTGTAGGGCCACCATGTTTATTTTTCAAGTTTATCATGAAATAAAGGACGTTTTTGCATTCAAAGTTTTGCTCTTTTTTCTTTTTGTTTTAATGGCAATGTTTCTCTTTTCACACACTGTCACTAAAAAACACCAAAATGTCATTCATGCAGATGCACTTCCACCACCGATTATATTGATAACAACTCTGCTATGGCTCATTATGACTTTGATACTCCTATTTATCAAGCTGAAGAAGAAGCATATGAGGATTGAGATCTTCCTGAGGAATTAGCAAGACTGTTGAAACAAGAGAAGAAGGTTATCCAGCCGAATCAGGATTCGATTGAGGTGGTGAATATTGGCACAGAAGAGGTAAGAAGAGAAGTCAAGATAGGGGCAGATCTCGAGGAAAGTATAAAGGTTAGATTGATTGAGCTACTCTGTGAGTATTCTGATATCTTCGCTTGGTCTTATGAGGATATGCCTGGGTTGGATACGGACATAGTAGTACATCGACTACCACTCAAAGAAGGTTGTTCCCCTGTCAAGCAAAAGCTCCGAAGAACTCATCCTGAGATGTCCAAGAAGATCAAGGAGGAGGTCCAGAAACAGTTGGACGCGAATTTCTTGAAGGTCGTCAATTATTCTCCATGGATTGCAAATATTGTGCTTGTGCCTAAGAAGGATGGTAAGGTCAGAATGTGTGTGGATTATAGGGATTTGAACAGGGCCAGCTCTAAAGATGATTTCCCTCTCCCGCATATTGATGTGTTGGTCGATAATACCGCTCATTCCAAAGTGTTTTCTTTCATGGATGGTTTTTCGAGTTACAATCAAATTAAGATGGCTCCGGAGGATATGTAGAAGACAACATTTATCACGCCTTGGGGAACTTTCTGTTATAAAGTGATGTCGTTTGGTTTGAAAAATGTCGGGGCAACATATCAACGTGCCATGGTCACTCTCTTTCATGATTTGATTCACAAATAGATTGAGGTATATGTGGACGATATGAATGCTAAGTCTGACACGGAAGAGGGACATCTCGTTCATCTGGAAAAGTTATTCAAGAGACTGAGGAAGTTCTTGCTGAGGTTGAATCCGAATAAGTGCACCTTCGGGGTGAGATCCGGCAAGCTGTTGGGTTTTATTGTAAGTGAAAAAGGTATCGAGATGGACCCGGCCAAAGTAAAAGCGATATAGGAAATTCCTGAGCCAAAGACAGAGAAGGAAGTATGTGGTTTCTTGGGAAGGTTAAACTACATTTCTAGATTTATTTCTCATCTCACAGCCACCTGTGAACCTTTGTTCAAGTTGTTGAAGAAGAGTCAGACAGTGAAATGGAATGAGGATTGTCAGAAGGCCTTTGACAAAATAAAAGAGTATTTGCAGGAACCTCCGATACTCATGCCTCCAGTGGAAGGAAGGCCACTAATCATGTATCTAACTGTGTTGGAGAGCTCAATGGGTTGTGTCCTTGGTCAACATGATGAGACAGGGAAGAAAGAGCAGGCTATTTACTACTTGAGTAAGAAGTTTATGGAATGCGAGTCGAGGTACTCATTACTGGAAAAGACTTGTTGTGCGCTTGCCTGGGCCGCCAAACATTTGAGGCAGTACATGTTAACTCACACCACCTACTTGATATCCAAAATGGATCCAATCAAGTATATTTTTGAGAAGCCGACTCTTATAGGAAGGATAGCCCGTTGGCAGATGATACTCACCGAATATGATATACAATACACTACTCAAAAAGCAATTAAGGGTAGTGTATTGGCCGACCATCTTGCTCATCATCCCATGAACGATTATGAACCGATGAAGTTTGATTTTCCAGATGAGAAAATTATGTATATTCGAGATTGTAATATGATAAACCCAGATGAAAGACCCGATCCGGGATCACGTTCGACGCTTGTTTTTTATGGTGCCTCTAATTCCATGGGCAACGGCGTCAGAGCTATTATCAACTCCCCTGAGGGATACCACATTCCTTTCACGGCTCGTATTTGTTTAGATTGCACTAACAACATGGCCGAATATGAAGCTTGCATTTATGGCATTAAAGCGGCGATCGACTTGCGCATCAAATTTTTGAAAGTTTATGGGGATTCCAATCTTGTTATCAGCCAGATTAACAAAGATTGGGAGACTCGCCATCAGAACCTAATTCGATATCGTGAGCATGTTATGAAGTTGATTCCGTACTTCGAAGAGATCAAGTTTGAGCACATTCCTAGAGAAGAAAACAATCTAGCTGATGCACTGGCAACTTTGTCCTCCATGTTCAAGGTTAAGTGGGCTAACGAGGCACCTTCCATTACTATCATAAGTTTGAGTGAGCCAACTTTCTGTTTTGAGGCCAGTTTGGAATCAGATGGTAATCCTTGGTTTTATGATGTTAAGCGATATCTTGAAACACAAGAGTACCCTGAAGAGCCATCTGTCATAGATAAGAAGTTCTTTAGAAGATTTTCATCCAAGTTCTTTCTCAGTGGTGGTGTGTTGTTTAGAAGGCATCATGATGGTCTACTTCTCAGATGTGTTGACAAGAAAGAAGCAGCTAGAATCATTGAGGAGGTACATGAAGGAGATTTCAGGACCCATTCCAACAGGCATACCATGGCTAAAAAGATCTTGCGAGCAGGTTATTATTGGTCCACCATGGAGGCTGACTGTTACAATCATGCACGGGTTTGCCACAAATGTCAAGTCTATGCTGATAAAGTTCATGTACTGCCAGTACCTTTGAATGTCTTGACTTCCCCTTGGCCGTTTGTGATGTAGGGAATTGATATGATCGGCAAGATTAAACCGACTACGTCCAACGGGCACCGTTTCATTCTGGTTGCCATTGATTATTTTACAAAATGGGTCGAAGCTGCATCCTATGCCAATGTCACCAAGCAGGTGGTAACTCGGTTCATTAAGCATAATATTATATGTCGCTATGGAGTGCTTGAGAAGATCATTACCGATAATGGGTCTAATTTGAACAACAAGATGATGAAGGAGCTTTGTGAGTCTTTCAAAATCAAGCATCACAACTCTTTCCCATACCGACCAAAGATGAACGACGCTGTCGAAGCGGCCAATAAAAATATCAAGAAAATCATGCAGAAGATGGTGGTAACCTATAAAGATTGGCATGAGATGCTGCCTTTCGCTTTGCATGGCTATCGCACTATTGTGCGTACTTCGACTGGGGCAACCCTATTTTTATTAGTTTACGATATGGAAGCGGTATTTCCAGTAGAAGTCGAGATTCCTTCTCTTAGGATCATGAGGGATGTTGAGTTGGATGAAAGTGAATGGGTACAGAATCGGCTGGATCAGTTGGAACTTATTGACGAGAAGAGGTTGACGGCTGTATATCATGGTCAGGTATATCAGGAAAGGATGAGGAAAGCTTTTGATAAGAGGGTACGGCCTCAATGTTACAAACCAGGTGACCTTGTGCTAAAAAGGATAATTCTTCCCCAGGGAGATCCCAGGGGCAAGTGGGTTCCAACTTATGAAGGTCCTTTCGTGGTCAGAAAAGTTTTCTCTGGAGGGGCGATGATGCTCACGATTATGGATGGAGAGTACTTCCCTCTTCCTGTGAATGCCGACGTAGTTAAAAAATGCTTTGCATAAAAAATAATAAAAACCCACTAAACTGAAAACCCGAAAGGGTGGTTTAGGAAAAAAGAGGGTGTCCTGGTGAATTGAAAACCCGAAAGGGCGATTCAGGAAAACGTTAGAGACTTAAAGCAAATGATTACGCTCAGCATGAGTTCCTTTACTTATTTCCTTTGATCCATCGCCTGGAATAAGCTCGAGGCTAATCCAAGAATGATCTGTCTGAAAGCAGGAAGATGAGAGTCATAAGAGTCATAGTAGAGTCGGGACTTGATGGATATTCACATTCACATTGCCATTTGTAAACACTTGTTTGCTTTGATTTTGTAATTACTTGCTTCTAAATGTAAACGCCTTTTTCACAGGCTGATTTCCCAAAATCAATAGAATATCTCCTTTCAAGTATACGTGTACTTTTCTTTTCTCTCTTTTTTATTTTGTTTGCAAAAACGTCCAATATTTTGATAAACATGTGCATATAAACTTTTTGGGCCTTATACGGAAATGGTAATACAAATCATGGTTAGTTGATCGTTTGAAATACGGATAACAAACACAATTTCTACTACTTGTTCAAGGGGCATGTTTGGATCTATGTTTGATTGGATTTCTCTTTCATTTTCCTGGTGGATGCCTTGCCCTTTTGTTTCACAGCTCCGGGCTGTTGGAAAAGGTCATGGGTCAGGGTAATATCAAGGTTACGATAGGTCGGCGAGATTGGCAAACCTAGTTGAAGTTTATTCTTCCCCATAATGGCTTTTATTACGTTTCTTTGCCGCACTTTCATGTGTTTTTATCTTGATTGATTGTTTCATGCTTTGTCTGCATATAGGATTTTGTTTATGGCCGAATGTTAGTCTTGATGGGTTGAATATTTTTGCTTTGAAAAAAAATTGTTTCATTTTACTTAATCCATCCAGTATCACTCTTTAATCGATTTTTTTCGGGCATTTTGATACCAACTGTGCCAATTCTTTTGCTTAGCCAAGAGTTTGGAGGAAAGAGTTTAGATAAAAAAGATGACTGTAGTGGTATACTTTTGAGTAGAACCCCGTTGATAATGTACATGCATTGTTTCAACCCCCAAACACCGGAGATATAAGGGAGTTAGACCCTCGTTAACCCCTCTGAGCCTTCGAAGTAGAAGTTTCTTTTCCGTTAAAAAAAACCTTACTTTTTAAACCAGGGGCAGGGTAGACGTTCAGTTGATTTGCCCAAGCATTCAAATTTCAGAGAGGAAGTCCCATCTGGGGATCACTACATTTGATCTTTCACATCATGAGATAAAAAATAAATGTGTGTCTAAACCACGATGTTCATTTCATCACAAAGCTCTGAGGTCGAGATCAAATTGATACAATAATGGATATCCCTCGTCGACCAAGGACTGCGGCATTTGTTTTCTTCAAAAAAGAGAGAGAGAGAAAGAAAGAAAAAGTTCAAAGACCTAAAGTCACATTTACTTGTTCGAAGTGGAAAGAATGAATAAGAAAGAAACAAAAAGCCCCGCTAAGTTAAAACTTGAAAACAAGTCGCTTAGGTAAAAGTTAGGGCATCCCGCTGGACTCCCAAAATTAAAAAGATTTTGTACAGGAAAAAATTAGGGAAAAGAGAGCCTAAAAGGCCGAAAAAAGATTATCCACTAAAATTCTCATCAAAAGAAGATGAACAATAAAAAAAAAGCAGCAGAAGTTAAGTGACAATCGTGTTGGAGAATTTGTCGTGATCACTCTACCGTTGTAAATCCTTTTGAAAGATGAATGCTTGTGATAAGCCAACTGAACTTAGGATAGGAGAATATCACGAAGGGGGTGGGCACCAAATAACTTGAGCCTTGAAAAACTTTTTTTTAATTTAAAAAAACCCCTGAACCAGGCCACGTTACAGCCTCTAAAAGTCCTAACTGAAACAAGGGTTTAATTCGAAAACATACTACAACAGGATAACGTTTCCTAAACTCCCAAGTATGTGTTGTATAGCCGTGTTGGTATCTTATCACCCGCATATTGACTCGTTTTTTTCAAAAAAAGGGAATAAAGTTTTGAAAATTTTGCACTCTAGCCAGTGATTTGCTCACAACAGAGGTGCAACATTTTGTTAAAGTTTTCACTTTCAAGGATTAAATAATCATCGCATCAGGTCTGTCATTCCCAAGATAAACATCTTTCTGCATGCAAAATAGTTGCTTGACATCAAAAAGAGTTTACACGTTGAACACCTGTAAAGAGCTTAATGATTGTCAGGAAGGGAATGTTTGGCTTTCTTCTATTTGGACAGAGCCCATGTATGATTAGGACTCTACTTGTCCCCCGTGAAGTTTCTTATCCCCAGTGAAGTTTCGTCTCCGCAGTGAAGTTTTATTGCCCCAAGAATCTTCTTTTTCAAAAGCTTCATTCTAAGACTTCAAGTTTGGATACGTCGCACATCCCCATTGGAGTCGTTTAAATGGGAACTCCCACTTTGGAGGAGTTTCAACTCCCCAACAAGAAGTGCCAACAGAGATCCCTCGCCTTGACCTCTCACTTCCC
Organism: Vicia faba; assembly: GCA_948472305.1. Lineage (NCBI taxonomy): Eukaryota > Viridiplantae > Streptophyta > Magnoliopsida > Fabales > Fabaceae > Vicia > Vicia faba. Next base: position 369,909,769 of record OX451738.1, on the reverse strand, counting down.
AACTGTTTTGCTGATTGGGGCATCCTTATGTTAAGATCTTTCCTTATCCCCAGGAAGGACGGTACTGTGTGACCATCTGCATGATCCGTCCAAAGGTTGCATTCCAAGAAAAGCTCTCTCCCTAAAATCTTCAACAAGGTTCTGTATCCCCGGCAAAGTCCCGCTTCCTCAGTAAAGCTTTGTTCCCCTGAAAAAGGTTTTCACCCCTCACATCGGGTTTTTTTGTCTTGATATCATCCTCAACAAGGTCGTGTGCTGTCCTTCCCAGAGATTACAATCTTGTCCTAATTTTCTCCCTCAATGTCTAATCTTTAGATAGGCGTCCCTCTCCAGAAGCTACAGTGTCAATCTGATCTTCCCTAGGAGTGTGCGATTTATTTTTGCAGTTCCTCTCAATGTTTGTGGCCCGTTTCTACTGGTTGCTCAGATGTTATTCCCCGCAAAGCTTCATCTCTTCGAGGTTCCCTCTCTAGTGGTTCCCCACATCCTCTCCTTGGATTTTGCAATTTATTTTTGCAAGTCTGGTCAGATTCTGACTTCTTGGTTATTGGCTTCTCAATTGGCCGTTCTCCAGTGAAACTTTTAAACATGCATCATTACATTGCATCTACCAAAACGCGTAGCATTTCCATCATGTGGAGCATTGCGCTATACAAAGAATTCAAACATGCATCAGAACATAAGCCATTTTTGTCTCCGTCATCCCCAGTGATTTTGCTAAATACTTCGGATCAAATCTCCAGTGAGGTCTTCATCCTCATTATATCAGTTTACTCCCCATACCAATATCCTTCTGACGTCAATCTTTTGTTTATTTGAGTGTCCACTTTTAACTTTAGTTCAGTTTCACCCTGGCACGGTCTTCTCGGGTTTAGTCTTCACTACCTTTTCCGGTTCATTCCAATGTCTATTGATGCACCTTTTCGAATACCAGTTTTGTCCTGATATTCGCTTTCAGCAGGCTTTTATGAGTACGCCCTAATCTCCTTGTTTGGGTCAAGTTTCACCTCGTCGCATGTGCATGAAATCCAGTTTCGTCCTGGTACTCATCTAGCTTAGTTTCTCCTAACTAGTTATTGAATATAGTTTCATCTCGTCTTTGTTTTCATACCTTGGACCCTTTGACGGTGTTCGTTTACCGAGTGCAGTGTTTGTACTACATCCCTGGTTTGAAATCAGTCTCTTTTGTTCCTTGGATTCTTCTATCAATTTTCGGCATTGTTTATCCATTGATCTGAGACCAGCAAGTGATTTAAGAAACATGCACTCTCATCACTTTGCTTTGGGTCGAGTTTTTCCTCGTTACCCGTGCATGAAATCCAGTTTCGTCTTGGTACTCATCTAGTTTAGTTTCGTCTAACTGGTTTTTGAGTCGAGTTTCGTCTCGCTTTTGTTCCTCATCTCTGAGATTCTTTCAGTTTCTTCATACTGTCTATCTTAGTTGAGATTAGCAAGTGCCCCTAGAATCACGCACTCTAGCCATTTTGCTTTAGGTCGAGCTCAGAGATTCGTCTCCTCACCCGCGTACGTTTTCTATTACAGAGCTTAGTTTCGCCTATGCTCTGTCGGTTGAGTGTTGTCTCACCCATTTTGAAGCCCAGTTTTGCCCTGGCACATCCGTCCAGAAGTCTAGTCGCGTCTACTCTTCTTTGTTTATGTTCTGTTTCAACCTGCATTACAACTCCATTTTGACGCATGTCTTGGGAGTTTTCTGTTTCTGTTTCTTTCTTCTTCAAGAGTGTAAATTATCGGTTTCTTTCGTATTCAATCATCTTCAACATTGAACGCTTGAAAGTTATCACTTTTCTCACTTACCATGTTGAAGATATTTGAATAGGGGCAGCTGTTGCACCCCAAAATTTACCCTCTTGATTTAGGCTTATGTTTCATCAGGAACATCATATTGCATTGCATTGCATTCATACTTTGTGATGGGATCAAAGTACTTTGGTTATCAAGTTTTCCTCAAGCTTTGAAGGTTGATTGCATTGACAAGTTACTCAAGAAGAATCTTTCCATCAAAACCTCTGGATCTTTCAAGCTCAAAAGTTATTGCATATCTCAAGATATTTTATCCATCTCTTTGAATCATCAGAGGATTGAAGTTTGTGTTTGATTACAGGGGGAATCACTCTTTGGATTCACCAGTCAAATTAGGGTTTTGTTTGAGCAAGGCTATTGGACAATGTACAAGTCTTGATTTTGGGAGCTACAACATCTCATTGGTATTTTAAAAGTCTTTGCACAAGGAATTGGTCATGATGCCCATAGGATCTGAAGTTTTGAAGATGATTCATCAGTTTCCTAAGGTGTTGACCAAAATTAGGGTTTGAGTTTTTATCAGGATTTCTTGATAATTTTGAAGTGAAACTTTGCACATGGCCTCTATACATTTGGAAGATCATATGTCTGAAGTTTTGATCATCAATCTTGAAGGGAAGTGGATCAATTGATTCAGAGGGGCAAAATGGTCATTTTGGTCAAAATCAGTCAAAGTCAAGTTTGACTAAGTGAAATCTTGTCCAACCATCAATTCAAGGATTCACTTTTCATTTTTCAAGTCCATTTTGGCCATTGAATCAAAGAGATATAGGTTTGGATTGAAACTTGTTCATGAAGAAACCCTAAAAGTTTCTAATTTTGGAAAACAAGGACTTAATTTCAAATTTTCATATCTTATTCACCTTTGATAAATAAAATGCAAATGAAGTATGCTTGGAAAGCTAGGAGAATGATCTTTCACCTCCTTTTGGTCTCATATCCAAATTGGAAAGGAATCAAGAATTATGGTCTTTCAAAGTCACAAAATTATAGGTCATTTTCCAAAATTAGTGAATTTCAAGCTAAATTTTGAGGACCTTAATAGGTTCAATTGCAAAAACTCAAAACTAAGGGATTGTATATATTTTCAATACCTTTCCAAATTATGCTTATTTGTGCCAAAATTCAAAAGTATGAGCAAGTTATGGGCTTTGGAATTTTGAAGCATTTTATTGAAACTTGACAAATAAGCAAAATGGCCAATTCATAGAACTCAAGTTTTAGCCTTTATCTTTGTTTATAATCCATCCCATGAGAAATTTGCAACATGATGAGGCCCATCACACCCACCATTTCATGCCATACTTGATTTTGTACTTGTTGGATGTGAAAAATCACAAACTTGCCCAAAATTGCAAAAACTCCAACACTTTCTGATCAAATGGAATTAAGAGCCAAGATTCTAAGCATGATCTTCTGAAGTAATTTGGCCCACAAAATGCATAAGAGGCTAAAGAATGTATGAACAAATCACCTGATTCTGTACACACTTCATTGGCCAAAATTTCCAATCCTGCCCTCCAACGGCTTTAAGGTCAAATTTCCACTTCTATGCTCCTCTATAAACTCTATATAAGAAGAAGCGAGCGAGGAGAAAGAGGGAGAACATGCTATTTGCAAGAATTTTAGATCTGAGATTTACACTCTTCTTCTGCAACTTGATTCGATTCTCTCAATTCCTTGGTGTTTTCTTCAAAATTCTTGTGGATTCAGCTTCAGTAAAGGGAGTAGATCAAGCTAGTACCATTTGTTTGTATTTGGAGTGAAGGAGACAGTAGAACACTTTTCGCCTTGAGGTAATAATTCTAAACTTCAATTTCTGAGATGTGCTTGTTTATTTAGGTGTTTAAGCTTGGATTTATGTTCATTGATGTTTCATCTACATCCAGATGACAGGTTCCGGCCGCGTTATTTCATATATCATTGTAGGATAATGACTAATGATATGAAAAACAAAATGAAGCTACGAGGGCCTTTTGTAGTCATTGTGGAACTGTGTCTTTTTGTAGTCAATGTTGAACTAAGGTCGAATCAATTTTATATGTCTTACGTGATTGTCTTTAACCTTTTCTATTTGGACTAGTGTGGTAAAGTTAAATGTGTGAGATTCTTTTGTAAGTATTGAGTGCACCTAAGAGGGGGGGGGGGGGTGAATTAGGACTTAAAAATTTATCCAGTTTTAGAAATAAGTTGTTCTTATTTTTGGTTTGGTGTTTAAGTGTTTAGAAATGTGTTTCTTTCTTTTCTGGTTATGGTTTAGGATGAAAGCGATAAATATGGAAAAGTAAAGAACACAATAATGTATCCTGGTTCCCCTCACAGTCATAGAGTACTACAGTCCCCATTCAACACGAAAGAGATTTCATTATTGTTAGATCTATAGACAAGACAACCTAGTCTTTCTAGACAAGCCTCTAACCAATAAAACCACCAAGAGCAATCTTCTTGGATCAAACAAATTGAAATGAGAATAATCCTCTCACTTTCAACCTCTTTCTTTCAACAATACTAGACAACAAGGAATACAAAACCAAGTAATCTTAATTCCAATAATCCTGGAAAATAAGATAAGAATACAACAAGATTTTTTAAGAATAATGAAATTTGTAGAATAATTATCACTTTGAGTGATGTATCAATAAAATTGATCTTCCCTTCCAAACAAGCAACTTATAATGATAGAATATAGTGCTCAAGTGTTTGTAAATATGTTATGAATTTTTCTGGACTGATATGAAAATACATGTAGAAAAATTCCTTGTAAAAGTTGAAGAACACAAACACTTTATTTGAAATTTAAATGATAAAAAATGATGTTAATTTGTTATGGAATAGGTGATTTTGAATTTTAAATTTCATGTATTTATAAGTGCATAACACATCTATGAAACATGAAGGTTTGCAATAGTTTAGAATAATAATGGTTCATAGAAAAACATAATTGTGATGGGACTTATTAAGTCGGTTAAAACAGTCACTTCACTTAACAAATTCACAATATTTTTCAAATTTTAAAAATACTGCTTCAGAATATTGTAAATTGTGGCGGTTTTTGTCATTTTACGGCAGGTCAAAATGCCACATTTTACCTAAAACTGAATGTTTGGAAAAAAATTGAAAAATTCAAACATTTGTCTAAATTTTTTAACCAACCTTATGCAACATATATTGATTTATCCAAGTCAATATATTATATTTGAAAGTGATTTAATATGGTTAAAACATGAAAAATGAATTTTCAATTGCATGATAAAAAATATTTTATTTTAAAGCTAGAAATAGTGAAATATTTTCAACCAAATGAACCATGCATGGAAGTGAATTTTGGATATAATTTTGAGCACTATTTTATCAATATATATATATATATATATATATATATATATATATATATATATATATATATATATATATATATATATATATATATATATATATATATATATATATATATATATATATATATATATATATATATATATATTATGCTTATACATAAATAAGTTAAAATCAATGCAAGTCTTCATAATGTTGCATTCTTGATCTATAGCCATATTGCTTCATGATGCTTTTCTCATCCTTTAATAAATGCACATAGTAGTTGTCTTCATCAAAACATAATGTTGAAGAAGCTTCATAATCTCCTCCTTTTTGATGATGACAACCATTGAAAATTGAGATGCTTGAATTTTGTAGAATGAATGAGAATATCTTATGTTAATATTCCTCCTATCTTTGATAACTCCTCATTGATCAAAGATTTCCCTTAAATCTTAGAGAATTTACATCTTTTGGGCTACAATAGTTAGTGACAAGCATACACATACACACATATATCTTCTTCCCCTTTGTCAATAGAAAAAAGGATGGGGGAAAAGTATTATAATACATAAAGAATTTATTGAAAGTAACAACAATTTATACCAATGAGTTTCACCTCAAAAGTGACTTCATAAACCTTTCATCTTTTTGAGAACATGATGTTGAAGCCTTTGTCACAAAGTTGAATTTTACTTATAAGATTTTACTTTAATATCTCAATATAAAGTAAGTCTTCAATGGATGAAAGTTAGTGCTTAAACTTTGCCAATGCCAATAATTCTTCCTTTAAAGTATTCCCCATATGTGAAATAGTCCTTGGACTTTTGAAATAGATTTGAAAGTTAGTTTATGTCTCCCACCAAATGCTTAGAGCCACCACTTATCAAAATAACGTAGATTTAAAATGGTCTTCAAGTAAACCTACAAAATCAATTAAGTTTTATTTGGTATCCAATGTACTTTGGGTCCATCATAGTTAGTTCCCTTCTTAACCCACATATAATGCACACTTGCCACACTAATATTTCTAACATGGAAAGCATTAGGTGTATGGTCACTTATACCACAATAAAAATATGTAGGAACAAAATTACTTCTATATCTAGGAACATAATATTTCCTTTTCAGAAGTCTCTTCTTATGATGATGATGAAGCTTTTGTACTTTGTTCGCTTTTTTCTTGTTGGATTGATCACTTTCTTTAACAAAGATAGTTTTGTTGGAACTTGATTTATAAAATTTTGATTAACCAAGCTCACTTTTATCATTATAGTACCTTTTTTGGTTAAGAAAATTTTCCAATCCAACTTGTCCCTTTTCATACTGTTGCACCCCAAAATTTGCCCTCCCATATTCTTCAAAATTTATCAAGATCAATCTCCAAATGGTTCAAAATCTCTCAAGGGTTGCACAGTCCAATTGCCTCCTAACACAGTCAAAATTAGGGTTTTGGTTCTTGCAAGTAAGTTGAGGTTTTCAAGGGTCCAATCAAGTCCCATATGCCTATATACATTGTCAAGCATCTACATGTCAAACTTCAAGGCTCACAGCATCAAATTGCACAGTCAAAAGTCCTAATTGCTTCACAGTCAATTGCAGGGGAAAAATGGTCATTTGGCAGTCAAAAGTCAAAATTTTTGGTCAACATCTTATTTTGAAGCCACAATCATCATTTGATCAATTCTTGATCATGATTCCACAAGCATAGCTCAAAAATCATCAAGATGCAAAAGTTTCTATTTTTGGACAGCTGAAAAGTCAACTGTAACTTGACCAAGGCATAACTTTTTCATGGTTCATCAGAAAAATCCCATCCAATGCTTATTTTGAAGGGGATGACATTTCCTATAACTCATCTTCACACTCCAAGTCCAAGAAATGCTTTCACAAAAAGTTATCAATTTCTACATTATAGGTCATTTTCAAAAGTCAACAAAAAGGCACTTTAAGTCAAAGACCATAACTTGATATTGGTGAATAAAAATGACATGGGACCAAAGGCATTGGTTAGAGGACTTCAAGATCTTTCCAAAATGTCCAAGAACATGTTCATAGCTTCAAAATTGAGCAAGATATGCATTGGAGATGTTGGGAAATTTTTGGGAACTTTCAAAAGTCAACTTTGCCTAAAAACACTTCATTTTTGCTAATGGGCCTCAAATTCCTTCTTGAATCTTTACCCAAGGCTTATGCACGACCCATTAAGATTAATTTGATTTATTTTCTCATTTTTAATTAATTAATTGAATTTTTATTAATATTAATTCATTTAATTAATTTTAATTGTAGGAAAATTCAAAAGATATGATTTTTAAATCTTTTGTGATGCAAATAAGACTAGGGCAAGCTGGAAATTCGTGTGCACCTTAAAGACATTAAAATCTCCATGATTGGCAAGGTTTTATCAAAGAAAAAGATTGAAAAAAGATTTGATTGGCCATCACATAATGAAACTTGAATACAATGGATTTATGGGCCTAAAGATGACCTAATTCTCTTCACATACAAATGCTGAAGCAAACCCTATTCCTAAGAACGTGCAAGAGCTGCTAAGACACCATAATCAAATTCTAAAAAAATCAAGAAAAGTTCAAAACTGAAATCAGTCCTCCAGGAGAATTCAAAGCCTCTTCTTGATTCAAACACCTTGCCTGAGTCTCCAGGAACCTGTTGCCATAAAAAACAAGCCCTAGCACGCAAGGAATCGTTCACAACAAGTCCCACGGTTTGGCTTATTTTCCAAAATTGCACATCATCATTCATGCGTTTTTAATCCTTTTTTTTGGTTGATTTGTGTTAATAGGAACCTCCTAAAGCTATTGGTATAATCCAATTTGATTATAGTGCATTAAATCAGAATCCACCATTGGAGACATCTAGGGTTTCGAAGCTGTTAATTTAGGGCTTTGCACATAAGGGAAAATTGGACCATAAAACGTACATGGTTGAATTCGTCAAGGCCAGAGGAATTCAACCCAATCATCGCGCCTTTTTTATATGACCTGTGTGCCTAATCGCTATTTTTGGCGTTGGCATTTTGTGGGGGTTTAAAACCCCCGCTATTTGTTTATTTGTTTTATAGGAAACGAAGAAGATGAAGGGTGTGGAAGCAGGCTATTGGAGGATTCAAATATCATGCGCGCGTTTTTGATTTCCAGTATAATTACCATTCTTGATATATTATATTTGTTGTGTATTATATGAATAAACGCAGCACAATGGTGTAGTGGCTGGAGACGTGGCTTGCAATCGTTGGGACCTGGGTTCGATTCCCAGGTCCCCCATATAATTCTTCATATTTTTTCCTAAAGCGCTTACGTGCAGCACTCATCAAATATTCCACCATGGACTCACACATCCAGCGTGCCATGTATCCTCAGACAGCCATCCAAAGGCCAGGAGAGGAGGAATACCATGTTCCAAGTCAAACGTGCTCTGGACAATCAAGGAAAGTCAAATGTGGCTTGGAATGTTCTTAATGGGCTTGAATTCCAGCAAAAAACCTCCATATGGGCCATCACACCCCCCCTGGTTTGCATTTTTGATTTTATTTTCTTTTCTTTTAATTCCTTTAATTATTTAATTATTATTATTAATTCACCAATAAACTAATTTTTCCTAATAAAATCAGAGATCACAAAATTGTAAATATATTTTATTATTTATTAAATTCACTAATAATTATTTTTTGTAAATAAATACTAACAATTAACTTAGTTTAATTTAGGTTTAATTTTAATCTTTTTCTCAATAAATAAAAATCATGTAGAATTAGGGTTTGACAATTTTCATTCATATTTTCTCACTATCATTCTCTTATTATTATTATTTGTTATTATTATTTTGTATAATTAAATGTAAATTAATTAATTTAGTTAATTAGGTTAAATTTGACATTTTATTAATAATTAAAATAAACTTAGAACTAGGGTTATTGACCTTTAATTTCCTTTTTCTTTATTTTCATTAAAATATTAAAAAACACAAAAAACAATTTATTTTCTTTAATTAAATAATTAAGTAATTAGATTTAGGTTTAATTTTAACTTAATACAAAAGGACAAAAAACTCATAATTTTCTCAAAAGGGTCAAAAACCCTAGGACGCTCCAATTTAATTTCTATTCGCGCGTTATTTTTATATTTTGATTATTATGTAACTGCTCCAAGAATGTAATAGTAATTAGGTTTACCGCTTTCTTTACTTTCCGCACTTTATTTTCCAAAACGGGTTATGTTTTTGGCGATGTATAGACCCGCGCCTTGTAATAGCGTAGATTCATATTTCCGCACTTTATTTTCCGCACTCTTAACTGTTAAAAATGCATGAAAGACTTGTATGAAAATTAAAATCAATCTGTAGCTCACAAATGCATGATCAAAGACAAACATAAACTGAAACAACACACATGCACATGCCACTCTTAGGGTACGCCTCACTGGTTGCCTCGACGTGGTCATTGAGTATAGGGTGTTTTTAGAGGTCGCCCTCCTGTCTAAGATCCAGTTGCCTCGAACGGTTGCCTCGGATAAAAAGGATCTAGGACATTAGGGTTACTTCTAAGGTGTCCTACTATTGCTTCGGTGACCACACATTGTCCCTTAATCGAATTTACCTGAATACCTCCAACGACGGTGCTACCTACTTCTCAATAGTGGGATAGCACTGTTTAAAGGACTCTTACACAACTTAATTCCTTAGAGTAGGTAGATGTCATGGGTACTTTCTCTTTTCAAATAAACAAAACATCTTTTCACATTGACACTTTCAAAAGTTTTCAAAACAAATTTTTCATACACTCTTGAGGACAGATACAAGAGTCACTTAGAAATCTTTCAAACGAAACTTTTTTCAAACTCACTCACACTTGAAAAGCAAACAATTTTTTGAAAACATAAGAGCAAGTACCTAAGAGCCCGTGGATAACCACGAATAGAAAGGGTGCTAACACCTTCCCTTTCTATAAATCTACCTCCCGAACCGAGAAACATTCTCGAAAAGGAATTTTGCTGTGCTTTTGTCCTTTCCATGTTGGAGAACATAAAAGACGGTGGCGACTCTTGCTTACCGTAACATTTCGCGAACCAGCATTCCAAAACAGTCAGTTCTATTTCCACCGATCACATATACCTTTCAAGGCCTCTTTTTAATTGAACAATTTGGAAAGAAAGTAAATCACAATTATTGCATACAAAATTTTGTTTTTTTTCATTAATAATCTCTTGTTTTTCATCCTTGAAATCATTTTCCATTTTCTCAATTTTTTCTTCTAAAGATAAAATATGTTTCTTTTGAGATAAAATAGTTATGTACAAAATTTTGCATTCATTTAAGAATTCATCTATTGCACCTTGTACATCATTACCATAAAGATAAACTTCCTTATTAACCTAACCAATTTTATCATCCGGATGATTTGAAGCCATTAATTCAAGATTAACACGTTGATTGCTTTCAGAATCAGAAGATGAATTTTCCCATGCTATATATGCTTTCTTTGACTTCTTATCTTTATTTATCTTGAAACATTTCTTCTTATTTTCAAGTGTAGCACGCTCACTTTTAACATGTCCATTTTCTCCATATCCAAATCATGTAACCTTCCTTGTTGGTGCTTCCCTTTTTCTTTCTTTTCATAGAACATTTTCAATCTTCTTAATAAGATCATCATCTTCACTACTAGTGGATTCATCCTATTTATTTCTATCATGATTTTTCATTATTGCCCTTAAAGAAATTTCTTTTGAATCTTTTACTTGGATTTCATGTTTTTCAAGTCTTGCAAGTTTCGTCTCATATTCTTGATGTTTTCCGAACAAAGTGTCGAAAGTCAATGTGGATAGATTCTTCTTCTTGGATATTATCGTAACTTTTGTTTGTCATTCCCTGGATAAAGATCTAAGCACTATAAGATTAAGTTCATCATTAGTTAAGGCCTTACCGAGTGCTTTCTAAAGCAACTAGAGAAATAAAATAATGAAGTTGCCATCGAATATTTATTTATTCCATAGAAAGGAAAAGAATACATCTAAGGAAACTTGAGAAAGAAGAAACCAAGGTCTTACGACCAAGATATCATGTAAGGGAGTCAATTACGCAAGGGGAAGGTATTAACACCCCTCGGGTACGTGGTAGTCCACGGGATCCACTCTTGTAGTTCTAATCAAATGGTGTATCTATTCTAAAGTTTAACTTGCTAAAGGAATGCATGCATGCAAAAGTATTTACAAAAAGAAAGTTTTTTTATTAGTGCGCTCGCTGCAGTTGCGAACCTTTGTGCCTACATACCACCTTTCATGCAATAGGTGATCATGGCACTCGTAGTTCTTCTCAAAAATGGTTTTGGTTTGTTGTGTGTTATTATGGGTGACGTACTCTTTTGAAATGGTTTTAAATTAAGCCCTCAAGGCAAGGTGCAACGTTTGATTTGTTTATGTTTTTGTTATTTGGTGAAAGGAGTTTGTGATTTGAAACACACGAAAGACTATTAATTGAGAAAGAATAAGCTTCGGGAATAGACTCACTCATCCTTTTCCATTGCTTAAGGCTCATGAAAGTGTGATTCTCATCATTATTTATAAAGTGTTTTGAGTTTTTGATAAAGAAAAAGAATTTTTACTTTTAAATATGCAAAAGGAGAATGAAAAAGTCTAAGGGAGACTAGAAAAAAAACCTAAAGTTGTCATGCAATGGTGGTCCTAAAGTTAGGTTTGAAAGGAAAACTTTTACTTAAGTTAGCATGCAAAGATGGACCTAAGTTTAATGTTAAAGGTAGCTATCTAATATTTTCATGCTTGGGTAAGAACCTAAGGTCTAATTGATTCACCTTAAACAAGATGAGATCAAAGTTATAAGGGAGCCATGTTATCAAACAAACAAGCAAATATAAGAAGATAGCAAGCAAACAAGTGTCAAGGCTTAGTGTGTAAAAGCATATTGGGGAATACAAGATCGAAAGATAAATGGGGAAGAAACTGAAGATGTGAAAAACACAAGAAGGGGGGTTGAATTGAAAACTTGAAATTAAAAGCTCAATGGCACGATATTTTTATCCTGGTTCGTTTAATCTCAAACTACTCCAGTCCACCCGTCAAGGTGATTTCGCCTCTCTCCAACAAGGTCTTAATTCACTAATCTCAACAAGATTACAAAAGCTACTTTAACAACTGTTAAAGTCTTATTGAGTACAACCACGGTCCGATTAATCTCACGGAACACTGTTTCAATACAATTATACAAGATATGTGATATTGTTTTTCTAACAAAAACTGTTTATCACAACTGTGATAAATTACACAGGATTATAGCTTGGAAATGTAAATGATATTTCTTGCAGCTTTGAATATGCGTGAGTGGTAGTATGGAAAAAATCGTTATTGATTTTGAATGCTGACTTTATTTATATAGGCAGTGGAATGACATTGATCATAAAGTATGTTTAATGTCATTAACACACTTTCCATTTGGAGAAGATCCTGTCTGAAAGAAGTCGTTGGAATTGATGCTATTATGAATGATCAGTAACGCTTCAGAATCTTATCTCCTTGCTTGTTGATGACGCTTCAGAATATTGATGACTTGGATTGGTATGTTCTTGTTCAGAATCAGAGTTTACTTTGATTAAGCGTAGGTTCTGGTCATCAATCTTCAACACATGTTCTGATTACTTCAGCGTGTAGCTCTTATGGCTTATCTTCTGATGTTGATATGGTCAGAACTTCTGCATACATAAAACATAATTTTTAGGGTGCATATTTGTTCTTTGTGTTTGTCATTAGTTCTTTGTATTTGTTATCATAAAAACTCTAACTAAGGGTTGTAGAATCAAAATATGTTCTAACAATCTCCCCCTTTTTTATGATAACAAAAACTAGATTTTTCAATTACAAATAAAGAACAAAAGGTTTAAGAGAAACTCCCCTTGAGTTGATTACTTCCCTTAAGTTCCTTGAGCATCAGAGTTTAGCTGCATCTTTCATCAGAATTTGTACCTGTTCAAATTTTTCAGAAGATAAAGGTTAAGTAATTCAGAATGTTTGAGACTCCTGTCTCGGTAAACCATTATTGAAAATATCTTACTTTCTCCCCCTTTTTGTCAATTATCAAAAAGGCAATATAATAAGAGCTAGAATAGTTGAATTATATTAAAAAACATGATGCAATGATAAGTTCCAGAACAGAAGTGGTAAAGAATTAAGCGTTACAAATAAACAGATTTAAAACAAAAATCTAAGAAGGAGGAGGAAGACGTGTGAACAAAGCTTCCAGCAAGCTCTTGATCTGAGTATTAGTCTCTTCTTGCTTGCCCAAAATGCTTTTAATCTCTTTGTTTGTGTCCTCCTACTTATCCAACCTTGCATGGATTAGAGAATTTTCTTTCTTTAACTCTTCTAGAGTTTGCATGACTAAGGAAGGTGTTGGAGCTTCTTCAGGAGTTGGACGTTTCTCAGAGCATTCTGCAGCTTGCTCAGAGTGAACCATTTCTTCTGCTGTGATCATGTCTTCTGGAGCAGCAGTCAGGAAGAGACTTTTTGATTCTGGTTGAACTTCATCTGAGGGATGATGCTCTATCCAGGGAGCATTATCCAGAGATAGAATATCTTTCTTGAGCAGTTGGCTCAGAACTTGGTCTTCAAAAGCTTTCAGCTTAGCACTAAAGTTCTGCTGAATCTGTTCATAACTCTGTTCCTTCAGCTTTAGCGTTTCAGAACTAAGCCAGTTTCTGAATTTTGTCCATATATAATCAGAAGCAGTATGATTAGTCATCTCTTGACTATCATACTTCAAAGAATTTATCCATTCCTATATTCCTGTTTCAAAAATCAAAAACTTGTACCAACATCTGATGTGGTTTCAGTTGGTTTAGGTTTGGGAATGGCAGTTTTGTGAGAGATAGAAGCTAGTATTTCCATCACAATTGGATCAATGACAAGTCTTACGTTGTCAGCTGGACTGTTAGTGGATGAAGGAGTGGGAGAGTCAGGTATGATGATTGGACTGGTAGGGGAGTTTGGTGGTGTGGATTCCAGAGATGAAGGAATTTCTGGAATTTCGTGGATGGTGAGAGGCATGCGAATAGCAAGTGGTTCTGTGATTCTAGGTATTGGGATTGTATCAGAATCTAAATGAGGTTCTTCATATTGGTTTGTTGAAACATGGTGAGGTTCTTGTTCATGGATATCAGAAGATTGATTCTCAGAAGGTTGAGCTTCTGGTTGTTGTATTTCAGGTTGAGGTGATTGTGGATGAGGAATTTCTTGTTGTGGAGAGTGAGGTTGCGGAATTACTGGTGTGGTATCAGAGTTTGGATTTTGAGAAAGGGAGTGAGTTTCATTCAAACCTAGAGTTTCTGATGGATTAAGACCTATGTCAAAGTCTTCAAATGTTTGTGGAGTTGGATGTTCTGGTTGAGTAGGCATGGCTTCAGATGTTGATACATTTATTGGTTATATAACAGAAATAGAGTAAGGATTACCTTTCTTTTTGGCAGCTTTTGGAGTCCTCTGAGATGGTCCTTCTGCTTCAGCTTTCCTTTTCTTTGTCTTCTTTAAAGAAACTTCTGGAGCAGCCTTGTGTAAGTCCTGGATATTGATTTCTGGTGCAGTACCATCTTCCTTGCAAGCGTCCAGATATCTGACTATTATTTTTGGCTTGGAGTCAATATCAGAAAATAAAGGAAAATCATCCAGAGGTATCCTTCTTGAAGTGATGGTTGCATGAGAAGTGATAGTAGGTTCCTTCTTGATATTCTCAATGATTTTCATCTTCTTTAGATTTTTTGCGTTCAGGGGCTTCCCAACGGTTACTTCCAAAGTGCTGATTTCCTGGGCTTCAGTCAAATGTTCTATCAGCCTATTCTCTGTCATAATATCTGATATGAGTCTTCCTAAGGGTATCCAGTCCCTTTTGGTTCGTTCATCTTCTCTTGTTTCCTTCACACTAGTTCTAAGATGATTAAACAGCAAGTGTGAGAGGTTTACCTTAGTCCTCTTCGCAATGAAATAGATCGGAAACTGCTGATCAATGTTGATATAATCAGGAGAGCTAGTTGGCTTCATGTGGTTGATACACCCCAGAATAATTCTTGCCCAAATTATGTGGTGATCCTTCAGATCTCTGATTTTTACTGGAGGGAAGTCCATGAGTAAATATTTTCCTTGCAATAGAGCCTACGTCAGAGCATCTCTCAGCCATGTCAATGCATCTGACACCTCCACCATTGTAACCAATAAGCTTTGAAATTAGGTCTTTTGTAATGACAATTTTCTTTCCCATGACATAAGATGTAACTTGATGATTTAAAGAGGAAGCATGTATCCATAATTCTTTGACAAGAATTGGAAATGTTGGCCCCAGAAGACAGTCAAAGTATTTGTTCCAACCTTGAGCAGTAACGTCTTCATACAGATTGAAGTCGCTTTCTTGCAAGCTTTCAAAGTCATTAATAAATTCTGAAAGAACTTCCAGATTATATATGGGAGTGAGTAGCGTTTTGTAAGGTTCTTCGTACTGTTCCATTGAAGCAGATTCCTGAGTACTGGTGTTTTAGACACTTGAAGAAGCCATTGTTCACACAAGATTTGAGGAAGTTGAAAGGGGTTTTGAAAATACGAACTTGAAACGATAGAAAGTATTTAAAGAGTAAAAAGAAGTGAATGTAAAAAGTGAGATTTGAGTTTAAATAGTTTTTCTTGAAGGCGTAAACAGTAAGAGAGAGAAATAATTAGTCATGATTATAAGCATTAATGACAACTAAAATTAGGGGATTCAGAAAGATATTGGAACAGTTACCCATGACATGTATCTCAATGTACCCAATCAGCGCTTTTGACCTTTCAGAAAGGTGAATGCGTGTTCAGCCTCAGAAAGTAGCTGATGAATGGATAACAACTGTTTGATTATGTGAACAACACGCTTCTATCCTTGAAATAAAACGTCCAGATCTTCATGGATAGATTCTGATGCAATATATACTTCTAAAACTTTGAAGACAGGTTGATCAGTAGTTCACAGAAAATAACAACGTTCTGAAGGTTAAGATATGCAAATAAAATATTTTATTCTGGGCATAGCTTCATGCTGAGATGATTCAGAATGAAGTTAAACCTATCTTCAGAAAGAGGTTTTGTAAAGACATCAGCCCATTGATGGTCTGTGTCAATGAATTTTAAATTAAGAATCCCTTTCTGAATATAGTCCCTAATAAAATGATGTTTTATTTCTATATGCTTAGCCCTAGAATGCAAAATTAGATTCTTGCTGAGACAAATAGTAGAAGTATTGTCACAGAGGATAAGAATGTTACTCTCAAATATGTTGAAGTCTTCAAGTTGACTTTTCATCCAGAGCATTTGCGTGCTACATCCAGCAGATGCTATGTATTCAACTTCTGTTGTTGATAGTGCTATTGTGGACTGTCTCTAGCTAGTCCATGAGATCAGATTTTCTCCCAGAAACTGGCAGCTTCCAGAAGTGCTTTTACGTTCTACTCTGTCTCCAGCGAAGTCAGCATCACAATATCCTACTAAGCTATAATAATTTGATTTTCTATTAAACAAACCTAGATTAGCAGTACCTTTCAGATACTTGAAAATTCGCTTAACTGCTGTTAAGTGAGATTCTCTAGGATCTGATTGGAATCTAGCACATAAGCAAACACTAAATAAAATGTCAGGCCTTGAAGCCGTCAGATAGAGGAGAGAACCAATCATACCTCTGTATACCTTATGTTCTACCTTTTTACTTACCTCTTCCTTTTCCAGAATGCACGTGGGATGCATTGGGATTTTTGAGGGCTTACATTCTGAGAGATCAAATTTCATTAGAAGTTCTCTGACATATTTACTCTGATGAATATAATTTCCTTCTGGAGCTTGGTTTATCTGAATGTTCAGAAAGAATTTGAGTTCCCCCATTAAGCTCATCTCAAACTCTGTCTGCATACATTTAGCAAACTCTCTTCCCATAGAGGGTTTAGTAGATCCAAATATAATGTCATCAACATAAATATGACATACTAACATGTCATTCTTAATCGTCTTACAGAACAAGGTTGTGTCCACTTTCCCTCTGGTGAATTCCTTTTCTAACAGAAAGTTACTTAGTCTTTCATACCAAGCTCTGGGAGCTTGTTTCATACCATAGAGTGACTTATTTAGTTTGAAAACATATTCTAGATTTTTGGAATTCTCAAAACCAGGAGGTTGGTGCACATATACCTCTTCATCTATATAGCCATTTAAGAATGCACTTTTGACATCCATCTGATACAGAGTGATGCCGTTGTTTACAGCAAATGATATTAAGAGTCTGATAGATTCTAACCTGGCGACTGGAGCAAACGTTTCCGTATAGTCTATCCCCTCTTGATGACTAAAACCTTGTGCTACCAGTCGTGCTTTATTTCTGATGACTTCACCTTGCTCGTTCAGTTTATTTATGAACACCCACTTTGTACCAATGACGTTGAATCCTTTTGGTTTGGGAACCAGATCCCATACGTCATTTCGGGTGAATTGATTTATTTCCTCCTGCATTTCCAAAATCCAGTCATTGTCCAGAAGTGCTTCATCAATTGTTGTCGGTTCAATCAGAGAGACCAGTCTTATGAGGGATTCTTCAGAGTTTCTGAATGTTGATCTTGTTCTGATTGGATCATCCTTCTTTCCCAGTATTGTATCTTCTGGGTGATCAATGCTGCTTCTGGATAGTATTTTCTGGGGTTGATCAATAGAAGGTGCTGGATTGCTTGCAGTAACTCTTTCTGATGTTGAGGGAGTGTCTCTGTTGAGAACTTCTTATGAGTTGTCTTCAGTACTTATGAGTTCAACTTCCATACCTGCAAGGAATTCACTCTACTTTGACTTTTGAGAGTCAAGCTTATCATCAAACCTAACATTGATTGACTCTTCAACAATCTATGTTTCTGTATTATATACTTTGTACCCTCTTGAGCGTTCAGAGTATCCTAACATGATACACTTTTGTTCTTTAGAGTCAAACTTGTTCAAATAATTTTTTGTATTCAAAATAAAGCATGTGCATCCAAATGGATGAAAATAAGAAATGTTGGGCTTTCTGTTCTTCCACAATTCATATGGAGTCTTTTTCAGAATAGGTCTTAGAGAGATTCTATTCTGAATGTAACACGTTGTGTTAATTGTCTCTTGCCCAGAAGATCTTAGCAACGTTAGTCTCGTTGATCATGGTTCTGGCCATTTCTTATGATGTTCTGTTCTTTCGTTCTACAACTCCATTGTGCTGGAGGGTTCTAGGACAGGAGAAGTCATGCAAGATGCCTTTTTCATTAAAAAATAATTCAAAATTTTTATTTTCAAATTCCCCACCACGATCACTTCTGACTTTGACAATTCTAAGATCCTTTTCATTCTGAACTTGGTTGCAGAAGGTAACAAACACAGAGTGTGACTCGTCCTTGTGTCTTAAGAACTTTACCCATGTCCATCTGCTATAGTCATCTATGATTACTAACCCATACTTCTTGCCGCTGAATGATGTAATTTTTACTGGTCTAAATAAGTCAATGTGAAGAAGTTCTAATGGCTTAGAGGTGGAAACAACATGTTTGGATTTGAAAGCAGGTTTTGAAAATTTGCCTTTCTGACATGCTTCACACAGAGCATCTGAGTTGAACATCAAATTAGGAAGTCCTCTAACCAGATTGAGTTTTTTAATCTGAGGTATTCTTCTCATACTAACATGCCCCAATCTTCTGTGCCAGACCCATTGCTCGTTGGTAACAGAAAGTAGGCATTTTACATTCTGACTCTTTAGTTCAGAAAGTTTTATTTTATAAATGTTGTTTTTCCTCTTTCCATTAAATAGGATAGTCCCATCTTTCTGACTAACAGCTTTGCATAACTTTTAAGTAAAGATTATATCATAACCGTTATCAGTTAATTGACTTATGGATAACAGGTTATGCATTAATCCATCAACTAATAATACATTATTTATATAGGGAAGATTTCCATTACCTACTGTTCCAGAGCCAATGATCTTTCCTCTCTGATTACCTCTAAAGCCTACGTAGCCTTCAGGCTTAAGTTCCAGGCTTTGGAACATATTCCTTCTTCCTGTCATGTGTCGCGAGCAGCCAGAGTCCAGGTACCATGACTGGTGTCTTAGCCTTGCTGCTAAAGATATCTGCTACATGTATAATTTTATCCTTAGGTACCCACGTTTTCTTGGGTCTGGATTGGTTAGTTTTACCAAGATTCTAATTGAATTTTGGTTTGACAGAGTAATCACTACTTGTGTATTTTATGTCATGTGTGTGCCCATATATAAAGTGTGATTTGAGTGGTGTGCGTTTTATAACTAAGTCCATGGCATTTTTTAGTGTAGATACCTTACCTTGATATCATATCCCTTTTCTGCCATTTCTGCTAACTCCATAGATCATTGAAGCCATCTTGCTTCTGTCTATGTTTTTAGCTAGAAACTTCTGAAAGTTGTGATCATACTCTTTGATGGTCTCATCAGCATTACTGGGAGTCTCAGAGATAGTTTCCTTCAGAGAGTTTTGCAGGTCATTTTTTAATTTTGAAATTTTTTTCTTTTAACTCAAAATTCTCTAATCTGAGACTCTCAAACTTTTCAGAGTCAGAGGCAAGATCCCTTTTCAGGTTCCTGAATTTGACTCTGATTTGCTGATACCTTTCTAGAATTTCATTTAGACTTTCTGCAAGTTCAGCCTTAGTAAAGTTTATGGTAAAATCAGGAAATAGCTATTCAGTGTTTGATTCTGAGTCTGAACCAGAAGCTTCACTGTCTTCTGATACGTTTTCCATGAGAGCTATGTTTGCTCTTTCATCATCTGATTCCGAGTCAGCTTCAAATGTGTCAAAATCATCCCATGTAGCCATGAGGCTTTTCTTCTTTTCCTTGAAGAACTTCTTTTTGGGATTTTCCTTCTGAAGCTTTGGGCAGACACTTTTGTAGTGCCCTTGCTCGTCACATTCATAGCAAATGATGTCCTTGTTTGGCTTTCTATATCCTGAAGAACCTTCAGATCTTCTGTTTCTAGAGGAAGACTCAGACTTTCTGTATCTGGAGGAGGATTCATTCGGATTCTCTGATCTTCTAGGATTTCTGAACTTCCTTTATCTCTGCTTCCACAGTTGGTTCACCCTTCTAGAGAGGAGAGACAGTTCATCTTCTTCTGATGTGGATCCATCAGAAGTTTCTTCCACAGCCTGCAAAACCTTAGATTCAGATTTTCTGTTAGATTTTAAAGCTAATGGCTTACCTTGATTTTGAGGCTCATCTTCTTCTAGATCTATCTCGTGACTTCTGAGGGAGCTAAAAAGTTCCTCCAGAGAAATTTTGTTGATATCTTTGGCTAGCTTAAGTGTTGTGACCATTGGCCTCCATTGTTTGGGCAAGCTTCTGATGATCTTCTTAACGTGATCAGCAGTGGAATACCCTTTGTCAAGAACCTTCAGTCCAGCAACAAGGATTTGGAATCTTGAAAACATAGTTTTTATTGTTTCACTATCTTCCATCTTAAATGCCTCATACTTCTGAATGAGTGCAAGGGCCTTGGTCTCTTTGACTTGAATGTTGCCTTCATGCGTCATTCTCAGAGAGTCAAACATGTTCTTGGCAGTCTCTCTGTTTGATATTTTCTCATATTCTGAGTATGAGATGGCGCTGAGAAGTATTGTTTTGGCCTTGTGGTGGTTTCTGAATTCACACTTTTGTTGATCAGACATCATTTTTCTGTCTATCTTCTGACCACGTCCATCCACTGGGTGCGTGTATCCATCAGTCACCATGTCCCATTGTTGCACCCCAAAATTTGCCCTCTCATGTTTTCCAAAGTCTCCCCCCTGCATGGTTGACCAGAAACCCTTGCCTAAGGAAAAAGAAAATTTTTGAGTGGTGCTTTAAGTACCTTTCGATTGGCATTCTGAAAGACCCTTCGATTGGTATTCTTAAGGAGCCTTTCGATTGGCATGGATAATTCCCTTCGATTGGCATTATGGACAAACACTTCGATTGGCATTGTGTCAAGGCCTTCGATTGGAATTCTGAAAGACCTTTTCGTTTGGCACCCAGGGCCAAGCCTTTCAATTGGCATGCCAAGGGATCCTTCGATTTAGCATTGTGTCAAGGAAGCTTCGACAGACATGTTAACCATGTCCTTCGATTAGCATGAACAACACCTTTCGATTGGCCTGTTAACAAAGCCTTTCGATTGGAATTTTAACAAGTACCCTTTGATTGGTATATGGACAAATACCCTTCAATTGGAATTTCAAAAGGTCCTTGGACTGGAACTTCAGAGTGTCCTTCGACTGGAACTTCAGAGTTTCCCTTAATAAGAACATCAGAACGAAATCACCTTCGAATGGCATTTTAGTGCAGAGTTTCTCTTAATCTAAGATGCTCTGATGAAGGAAGTTCTGAACACTTCGAACCAGAACTTAGACTCATCACAAGGCCAAGGGCTGGTCGAAGTTGTCTAATAGGGAATGTTCTAAATAGATTCAAATTGGACTTTGAAGCTGGCAAAGAAGGCCCATTCGAAGGGTACATAAGAAATCCATTCGAAGGAGGCAAATCAAGACCAATCAAAGAGCAGGGCCTGAAGGCATTCGAAAATCAAAAGTGTCCAGGTTCATTCAAGATTCCAAAAAGACATGAATATTTTAAAAAAGGAAATCTTTTAATATGTCTGATTCTTGTCTCATGGCTTTAAAGGCCTGTTTAATTGGTTGTCTCTTGCAGTTACTAGACCATCATACTCCTATAAATACAGAGGCAAGCATACAGTGCAGAAAAAAAAGAACGGAAAAGGGGAACAAAAACGGAAAAAGGAGAAAAATAAACAGGGAGGATTTGGAGATACACTGCCCACAAACCCACCAAAGGTTATCAGCATTTTCATAAGTAATCCAAGCCAAAGCAGCCATTCAGCGAACATCTCCACACCCAGAGCCACAGATCATACATCTTTAATTGGTAAGGGTTTGCAAAACCAAAATTGAACCTTCATGACATTTAAATACACATTGCATATGTATTCTTGTTATTACTGATTATGTTGCATGTAAGCTGAAGTGCAAAGATGAGATCGTGCCATTGCTGGGGCACGATCTAAGTTTCACCTTCGAATCTCAGGATAAAACAAATGCAGGCCCAGATTCAGCAGATTCAAATTGAGGAAGGACTCGAATTGGGAGGAGATTCGAATCAGGGGGGGTAAAGTCCCCCCTGGATCTTTAACATTTGTCTCGTTTTGTAGGAAATATCTTCTCAGAATCTTGTTCAGAGCTTCGAAGCTTAGCAGCTTAGCTTCGAACTGGATCCAGGGTTCCCATATCGAAGGATGACATATCCAGATCGAACACCCCCAAAGTGCAGCCCCTCATGCACCTTCGATCAAGCCTCTTCACTGGATCGAAAGACAGCCCACACCTCTTTCGATCCAGGCCTCCAGAATTATACCTTTCTTTATTTACTGCCTGTTCCTTCAATTTCATCTTTGTTTTGACTATTTTATTTCTTTTTTTTAATCAACATAAAATCAATTAAAAAGAAAAACCACAAAAACATTAGGCTAGTTTTTCTATTAAATTAACTTTGTTAATTAATCATTTAATTATCTTAACATTTTCTCAAAACTAAAATTAAGAAGATTTAGATCATTTTCTCAAAATAAAATAAAACAACAAAAAGATTTTATTCTTAGGATTTTTAGAGGTTATTTTCAGATTCGCGCGCGTTTATTTTATTGTAATTGCCTACTGGTTTGTGATAGTTTAACTAAGACTTTTACACTTTACTGCTTTATTCCCCCAATTTTGGACATGTAAATAATCCCCCTCCCCGAAGCCTTGTAATAGCGTAGGATTTACAATTCCCGCACTTTAAATTCTTGTACATATATTAACTATTTAGATGTATGCTAACTAGGATTGCATGACAAGATCTATCTTGACTTAAAATCAACAGTAGCTCACCATGACATGTAAAGATAATATAAACTGAAAATTGACACACTCGCACATGCCACTCTTAGGGTACACCTCACTTGGTTGCCTCGAACGTGGTCATTGAGTATAGGATGTTTTAGAGGTCGCCCTCTTGTCCAAAGATCATAAGTTGCCTCGAAACGGTTGCCTCGGATAAAATGATCTAAGACATTAGGGTTACCACTAAGGCGTCCTAACATTGCTTTAGTGACCACACGTCCCTTAAATCGAATTGACCCGAAAACTCCAACGACGGTGCTACCTACTCCTCAATAGTGGGATGGCACTGTCTAAAGGACATTTGCACAATTTAATTCCTTTTTGAATAGGTAAAGGTTCTTAAGTACTTGCTCCTTTAAAAACAAAACAAAACTTTTCGCACTTACACCCCTTTTAAAACAAAAACCCTTTTCAAACCCACAAACACAAAGAAAAGAAAACTTTTGAAAACATAATGAGCAAGTACCTAAGAGCCCGTGGATAACCACGGATAGAAAGGGTGCTAACACCTTCCCTTTCTATAATCTACCTCCCGAACCCGAGAAACATCTCGAAAAGGAATTTTTCTGTGCTTTTGTCCTTTCCTTGTTGGATAAAATAAAAGACGGTGGCGACTCTTGCTTACCGCGACATTTTGCGAAAATAAACGCAAACGCGAACCAGCATTCCAAAACATTCAGTTCTCATTCCCACCAATCACAGAACTGGCGACTCTGTTGGGGAATTCTTTAAAAGTGGGGTTACCTTAGGGTTTAGATCACCTTTACTTGCTTACCTTGATTGCTTTGTTTGCTTTACACTTGGTTCTATTGTTTGGGTTTGAAATCCTCCACCCGGATTTGGGAAACATTCATAGATAGCAATACGTTATGGAAAATGTGTGGGGTATACCGACACGGTTGAAGCAATAGCTATATTAGTGCGACATATTTGTGAGTACCGGTAGCCTTTGAGTCAATCAAAGAGAATACGGGGCCGCTGAGTGATGTCATTAAGCACTAATGAGCTAGAACCTTACTTGACCATCTTGGCCTTTTTTAGGGGTAGTGAGATGACCGACTTTGGTGCAGTCCGAAGTTGGTAGATACTCGATACTACACTCATTGAGGATTGTTTTCTTGGAATATTTTGGTCGCTAGTTAAGTGGCTAAACCAAAACGATGAACATAGAAAACAATCCAATGATATTTAGCTCCTTAGAACCCGATTACTATTTATAGGACAGGTTTTGAACCAACTGAAACTGAAAGAGGGTAATACCTAAACTCCATGCCAGCCTAAACTTAAGGCTGTTTGTGTGACTTGTGTGCCTTCAAACTTGAACTACTTGCACATTCTTGTTATCTGACAACATGAGTTCCTTGCAGGTTTTGTTTACAGTCCTTATCTGATAATTTGGATTTATTGCAGGGTTTACTTACATCACTTCACACTTTTGCTTAAACGCATATCATACACATCATAACATCATGCCTTAACATTTCCTTAACCATTTCAAGGATCTAAAGGGCTTGTGATGCAGGTTATGGTAAATCAAATGTCCATCAAGGGGAAAAGGGGATTTATTTTCCTCTAGCCAAGGTTGTTTAGAAATCAAAACATGATAACTTGAGTCAGGGGCTATGACCCACTCGATATGGTGAGCTTGACTGTTGAAGAAGGACTCTCAGCAACATGAAGCTCCTTCAATCAAGCTACCATATTCAGATTCTAACAGTTTCTTGTTTACCCCGCGAGATCCTTGAAAACATTGCATACATATATTATACATATCATTTCATAACAGGTCTCCTAGTATAGGTCTCTTATCTTCTTCGCTGTTTATTTCAGCAATCATCATGTCTACTGAACCTTCAACCGAGCAAGCTATCAAGGCCCTCCAGGTTCAGAATGCCCAATTTCAAGAGTTGTTCATGAATCTAGCTAAGGGTCAGCAGGACCTGAAGACTTTGATTCTGAAGGAGAAAAAGAATAAGAAAAAGAGGACCATCTTGTTCAACACTGGACGCAGGTTTGGAAACGGGCTGCAGAATGAAGTTGATCTGACCACCTCATCTGGAGGGAAAGATAGTCCACAAGAAAGGAGGGCCCCTAGCCCTATGGTCTCCGACAACGAGACAAACTATGATGAAGAACAGTATCCTCCTGCTGAGGATAAGTACAAACAGCTGGAAGACCGTTTGAGTGCTATGGAGATACAGAAGGTGCCCGGTCTAGACTTCGGAGATCTAGGTCTATCCTCTGGAGTGGTTATTCCCCATAAATTCAAGGAACCTGCCTTTGCCAAGTATGACGGAGCTTCCTGTCCAAAGTTGCACCTCCGGTCATATGTAAGAAAGATCCAGCCTTACACTGCTGATAAGAACTTGTGGATCCATTTCTTTCAAGACAGTCTTTCAGGGACTCAGCTTGAGTGGTTCTATCAGTTGGACGGAACCAGTATCCGCAGCTGGGAGGATTTGGCTAATGCGTTCTATAGGCAGTATCAGTATAACTCCGACCTCGCTCCTACGCGTACCCAACTCCAGGGTATGTCAATAGGGACGGGTGAAGGATTTAAAGAGTATGCTCAAAAATGGAGAGACCTTTCCGGAAGGGTGCAACCACCTTTAGTTGATCGTGAACTTGTTGATATGTTTTTGGGGACCCTGTCTGGTCCATTCTTTAACCACTTGATTGGAAGCTCTTCAGCCGGGTTCATCGAGCAAATACTGACCGGCGAAAGGGTCGAAGCTGGCATCAAAAGTGGGAAGATTCAAGAAGCTACACCTTCTGATGCTCAGAAAAAGCCCTACAATGGGAAGAAAGAGTCCAATGTTGTGTATGGTCAAAAGGGTCGTCATGACCAATACGTAGGAGAAATCTTGATCTCTAATCCTACGCCTGCTCAACAAAGACAGGGGCATCAGTGTAAGGAGGTCATGCCTAAAAGACAATTCACTAAGATCAACATGTCACTGGGTCAAGCGCTACAACACATGTTAAAGGCAGAGCTGATTACGTTAAAGGCTCCTCTCTGGAACCCAAATACTTTCGCTCCTACCTATCATCCCAATGAAAGGTGTGCATACCACTCTGACAGTCCGGGACATGACACAAACAACTGTTGGGCTCTGAAGAACAAGGTCCAAGATATGATTGATGCCAAGGAGATCAAGTTTGACCCTCCGGAGACTCCAAACATAATCACTGCTCCTATGACGAATCATTGAAAGCTTTTGTTCATTTGAATTTTCAAGTTGTAATCTCTTTGTTATTCAAACAATTATTTATTAATGCCAAACTTTGTTTCATTAATGCATTGCATATGTTTGTCTTGATTTGATCCAATCATTTTCATTACATTTAAACTATGCTTTTTACTCACTTTATGACATTCAACTCTTGCTAAAAGTTACAAGCCTTTAGAGGGAGGATGACGAAACAATGCCATAATCTCATACAGTATGCTTTTGGACAGACCTTGCTGACGATGTACAGGCGTTTCTTTCAAATCCTAAACACTGGAGTTATAAGGAAGATAATCCCTAGTCAACCCCTTCGAGCCAAAGAAGTAGGAGTTTTCTGTTTTAAACACAAATTGAAACCTTTAATTTAAACTTGGGGCAGGGTAGTCTCTCAGTTAATTCAAAAGATGTGCATTGAAGTCGCAAAACTCTCTGTTCATAATACAACGAACGACATCAAAAGCATTCCTATGGAATCAAAAGACAGTGGTGGTTCCTTATCTCATAGGAAGTCAATCTCTCAAAAGAGAAAAGCCCACTGAGCCAAAACCTATAAAGGAGGCTCAAGAAATTTGGGGCATCCCGCTGACTGTGATCTCGAAAACAGGAACAGTCAGGCAAAAATTAGGGATAATAAATCAAAAGAACGAGGTCATTACAAATCCTCGACAACATGAAAAATGTTGCAAAAAAATGATGACTGCCTTCAAAAATCCAACTTGTGTGAACCATCACCAAAACGTTGTTCCAAATTCGAATAGAGTTCGACGCATAATTAACTGAGTTTAGGATTGAAGAACATCACGAAGAGCGGGTGGGTACAAATATACTTTGAGCCTTTATCCTTTATTTCTTAAACCGTGAACCAAGCCACGTTACAACCCTTCAAAAGTCCTAATTGAAGCATGGGTTAGTTCAAAAGCATACTGTTATAAAAGGTATCCTGACTCCTGTAAGGCTTTGCCCTAAATCTTGTGTTGAATTTGTCTTATAAAAAGTTTTCTGCTAAAAAACGCATTTTTCAAAACTTCGAGACAAGCATAAACTTTGCATTATTTGAATATCATTGTTTGCATTTGGCTATTTGTTTGACAGCGGAGAAATTCACACAACGAATATCCGATGAACGAAAGCCCTCTCAGTGAACAAAATCACTTCAAAAAGGATGACACTTCCATTGACAAATCTCCTATCAACAAGGGGACTTGACATGTCACTATCCAGCACACCTGGGGCAGTCCAGTCAAGATTTCAAGAAATCTCTGAAGAAGTGCAGAGTAACCAGGGGCAAGTCTCCATCTCCGTCACTTGGGGCATTGAACATCAATCTCGGTGAAGGGTTACGTACAATTAAACATTTTCTGGCAATGTCACAAACACTTGCTACTAGGGGCAATGACAAATCTCCCCAAAATCCTTCTCATAGGATGACTCCCAGCAAGGGTTTAATCTCTGAAAACCTTTCCCCAACTAAATCAACCTCAAGAATCCTCGAGGAATTCCCCCAATGAAGATGTCACCTCTCTAGCGGACTGACGACAGGGTTTATTTCCCCAACAACACCAGGATTCCCCAGCTTGAGTTTGCCTCTCCGACTACTACAAATCAAAGGACCACAACTCCTCTTCCCCAGTAAACTACTTTACAATCCCCAGCAAGTTACTGCGAAACTTGGACACGACCAGATATCAGTTCAACTTCGACTCCTCAGTAGAGCAACAGACGACTAAGACTCCTAAACTCTTTTCCCAAGAAGAAATAAACATACTCCCCACAGAGTTTTCAATATCCCCCAGTAGAGTTCTCCTCAAACAAAAAAGCAGGGATCCCTGGTGGAAACATTTTGAGCAAAGTCCAAGACAAAATTACACTTCAACAACATTCATAACATATGCATACAAAATATATATGACACAAATCTCATTTTATTTTGAGAACATCATTACACAATGCATACATCATGACAATGCATACATCATGACATTGCATACAACTAACTCTTTACCTTTTCAGGAAAGATCAATCAACAGGCAAAGATCATCATCTTTTGAGACTCCTTCTAGAGACAGTTCAGATGCGACCCAGATATGGCTGACATTCTGATACTTATTCCAGATTCCTACTAGAGACAGTTCAGATGCGACCCAGATATGGCTGACATTCTAATACTTATTCCATATTCCTTTTAGAGACCGTTCAGATGCGATCCAGATATGGATGACATTCTGATACTTATTCTAGATTCCTTCTAGAGACAGTTTAGATGCGATCCAGACATGGTTGACATTCTGATACTTATTCTAGATTCCTTCTAGAGACAGTTCAGATGCGACCCAGATATGGCTGACATTCTGATACTTATTCCAGATTCCTTCTAGAGACAGTTCAGATGCGATCCAGACATGGCTGACATTCTGATACTTATTCCAGATTCCTTCTAGAGACAGTTCAGATGCAATCCAGATATGGCTGACATTCTGATACTTATTCCAGATTCCTTCTAGAGACAGTTCAGATGCGATCCAGATATGGATGACATTCTGATACTTATTCCAGACTCCTTCTAGAGACAGTTCAGATGCGATCCAGATATGGCTGACATTCTGATACTTATTCCAGATTCCTTCTAGAGACAGTTCAGATGCGATCCAGATATGGCTGACATTATGATACTTATTCCAGATTCCTTCTAGAGACAATTCAGATGCGATCCAGATATGACTGACATTCTGATACTTATTCCAGACTCCTTCTAGAGACAGTTCAGATGCGATCCAGATATGGCTGACATTCTGATACTTATTCTAGACTCCTTCTAGAGACAGTTCAGATGCGATCCAGATATGGCTGACATTCTGATACTTATTCCAGATTCCTTCTAGAGACAGTTCAGATGCGATCCAGATATGGCTGACATTCTGATACTTATTCCAGATTCCTTCTAGAGACAGTTCAGATGCGATCCAGATATGGATGACATTCTGATACTTATTCCAGATTCCTTCTAGAGACAGTTCAGATGCGATCCAGATATGGCTGACATTCTGATACTTATTCCAGATTCCTTCTAGAGACAGTTCAGATGCGATCCAGATATGGCTGACATTCTGATACTTATTCCAAATTCCTTCTAGAGACAGTTCAGATGGATCTAGATATGGCTGACATTCTGATACTTATTCCAGATTCCTTCTAGAGACAGTTCAGATGCGATCCAGATATGGCTGACATTCTGATACTTATTCCAAATTCCTTCTAGAGACAGTTCAGATGCGATCCAGATATAGCTGACATTCTAATACTTATTCCAGACTCCTTCTAGAGATAGTTCAGATGCGATCCAGATATGGCTGACATTCTGATACTTATTCCAGATCCCTTCTAGAGACGGTTCAGATATGATCCAGATATGGCTGACATTCTGATACTTATTCCATATTCATTCAAAATACAGTCCAGATACGATCCAGATTCGG
Organism: Vicia faba; assembly: GCA_948472305.1. Lineage (NCBI taxonomy): Eukaryota > Viridiplantae > Streptophyta > Magnoliopsida > Fabales > Fabaceae > Vicia > Vicia faba. The sequence continues at coordinate 369,879,922 of OX451738.1, read as the reverse complement.
ATGTCATTCTGTCACTCATTCAAAATATAGTCCATACACGATCCAGATTTAGATGTCATTCTGTCACTCATTCAAATTACAGTCCAGATACGATCCAGATTCGGATGTCATTTTATCACTCATTCAAATACATTTCAGATACGCTCCAGATGTAGACGCAATTCTGACAATCATCCAGATTCAACTCTCAGATCCGATTCAGATACGCTCCAGACACGGACGCCATTCTTTTTCTCATACAAACTCAGTCCCCCGATACAGTTCAATGGCATTCCAGACACGAATACCATTTTGATACTCATTCTTTTTGCCTACAGCATTGCGGGTCAACAAACATTCTTGGATGGCATCTTTAAGCCCATCTCCAGCAAGACTCTACAATCTCCAAATGGCATCTGTAAGCCCATTCCCGATGTCACAATCCTGATACTACACCATGCGAGTGCAAATTTCTGGGCACTCTAGTGTTCAATTATCTTCCACCTTCGGATCACGAAAGTCTCGAAAGCCAATCTATATCCTCAGGTTTAATAAAATTGAACAGGGGCAACTGTTGCACCCCAAAATTTTCCCTCTCATGTTTTCCAAAGTCTTCCCCCTGCATGGTTGACCAGAAACCCTTGCCTAAGGAAAAAGAAAATTTTTGAGTGGTGCTTTAAGTACCTTTCGATTGGCATTCTGAAAGACCCTTCGATTGGTATTCTTAAGGAGCCTTTCGATTGGCATGGATAATTCCCTTCGATTGGCATTATGGACAAACACTTCGATTGGCATTGTGTCAAGGCCTTCGATTGGAATTCTGAAAGACCTTTTAGTTTGGAACCCTGGGCCAAGCCTTTCAATTGGCATGCCAAGGGATCCTTCAATTTAGCATTGTGTCAAGGCAGCTTCGACAGGCATGTTAACCATGTCCTTCGATTAGCATGAACAACACCTTTCGATTGGCCTGTTAACAAAGCCTTTCGATTGGAATTTTTAACAAGTACCCTTTGATTGGTATATGGACAAATACCCTTCAATTGGCATTTCAAAAGGTCCTTGGACTGGAACTTCAGAGTGTCCTTCGATTGGAACTTTAGAGTTTCCCTTAATAAGAACATCAGAACGAAATGACCTTCGAATGTCATTTCAGTGCAGAGTTTCTCTTAATCTAAGATGCTCTGATGAAGGAAGTTCTGAACACTTCGAATCAGAACTTAGACTCATCACAAGGCCAAGGGCTGGTCGAAGTTGTCTAATAGGGAATGTTCTAAATAGATTCGAATTGGACTTTGAAGCTGGCAAAGAAGGCCCATTCGAAGGGTACATAAGAAATCCATTCGAAGGAGGCAAATCAAGACCAATCGAAGAGCAGGGCCTGAAGGTATTCGAAAATCAAAAGTGTTCAGGTTCATTCAAGATTCAAAAGAGATATGAATATTTCAAAAAAGGAAATCTTTTAATATGTCTGATTCTTGTCTCATGGCTTTAAAGGCCTGTTTAATTGGTTGTCTCTTGCGGTTACTAGACCATCATACTCCTATAAATACAGGGGCAAGCATACAGTGCAGGAAAAAAAAGAACGGAAAAGGGGAACAAAAACGGAAAAATGACAAAAAGAAACAGGGAGGATTTGGAGATACGCTGCCCACAAGCCCACCAAAGGTTATCAGCATTTTCATAAGTAATCCAAGCCAAAGCAGCCATTCAGCGAACATCTCCACACCCAGAGCCACTGATCATACATATTTAATTTGTAAGGGTTTGCAAAACCAAAATTGCACCTTCATGACATTTAAATACACATTGCATATGTATTCCTGTTATTACTGATTATGTTGCATGTAAGCTGAAGTGCAAAGATGAGATCGTGCCATTGCTGGGGCACGATCTAAGTTTCTCCTTCGAATCTCAGGATAAAACAAACCCAGGCCCAGATTCAGCAGATTCAAATTGAGGAAGGACTCGAATTGGGAGGAGATTCGAATCAGGGGGGGTAAAGTCCCCCCTGGATCTTTAACATTTGTCTCGTTTTGCAGGAAATATCTTCTCAGAATCTTGTTCAGAGCTTCGAAGCTTAGCAGCTTAGCTTCGAACTGGATCCAGGGTTCCCAGATCGAAGGATGACATATCCAGATCGAACACCCCCAAAGTGCAGCCCCTCATGCACCTTCGATCAAGCCTCTTCACTGGATCGAAAGACAGCCCACACCTCTTTCGATCCAGGCCTCCAGAATTATACCTTTCTTTATTTACTGCCTGTTCCTTCGACTTCATTTTTGTTTTGACTATTTTATTTCTTTTTTTTAATCAACATAAAATCAATTAAAAAGAAAAACCACAAAAACATTAGGCTAGTTTTTCTATTAAATTAACTCTGTTAATTAATCATTTAATTATCTTAACATTTTCTCAAAACTAAAATTAAGAAGATTTAGATCATTTTCCCAAAATAAAATAAAACAACAAAAAGATTTTATTCTTAGGATTTTTAGAGGTTATTTTCAGATTCGCGCGCGTTTATTTTATTGTAATTGCCTACTGGTTTGTGATAGTTTAACTAAGACTTTTACACTTTACTGCTTTATTCCCCCATTTTTGGACATGTAAATAATCCCCCTCCCCGAAGCCTTGTAATAGCGTAGGATTTACAATTCCCACACTTTAAATTCATGTACATATATTAACTGTTTAGATTTATGCTAACTAGGATTGCATGACAAGATCTATCTTGACTTAAAATCAACAGTAGCTCACCATGACATGTAAAGATAATATAAACTGAAAATTTACACACTCGCACATGCCACTCTTAGGGTACATCTCACTTGGTTGCCTCAAACGTGGTCATTGAGTATAGGATGTTTTAGAGGTCGCCCTCTTGTCCAAAGATCATAAGTTGCCTCGAAACGGTTGCCTCGGATAAAATGATCTAAGACATTAGGGTTACCACTAAGGCGTCCTAACATTGCTTTAGTGACCACACGTCCCTTAAATCGAATTGACCCGAAAACTCCAACGACGGTGCTACCTAATCCTCAATAGTGGGATGGCACTGTCTAAAGGACATTTGCACAGTTTTAATTCCTTTTTGAATAGGTAGAGGTTCTTAAGTACTTGCTCCTTTAAAAAGAAAACAAAACTTTTCGCACTTACACCCCTTTTAAAACAAAAACCCTTTTCAAACCCACAAACACAAAGAAAAGCAAACTTTTGAAAACATAGTGAGCAAGTACCTAAGAGCCCGTGGATAACCACGGATAGAAAGGGTGCTAAACCTTCCCTTTCTATAATCTACCTCCCGAACCCGAGAAACATCTCGAAAAGGAATTTTTCTGTGCTTTTGTCCTTTCCTTGTTGGATAAAATAAAAGACGGTGGCGACTCTTGCTTACCGCGACATTTTGCGAAAACAAACGCAAATGCGAACCAGCATTCCAAAACAGTCAGTTCTCATTACCACTGATCACACCCATAGATCAACATCATGAGCCAGAAAGAAACTCTCAATTCTCTCTTTCCAGTAGTCAAAGTTTTCTCCATCAAAGACTAGAGGTTTGCCACTGAATCTGTCCTTGTCTTCATGGTTGTCATTGCTGATGTTTTGGCTTGGTCCCACCATAGTGTTTTTCTGAAGCTTGGATCTTGTACTGACACAGTTAAGTGTTTAAGCTCAGAACCAGACGCTTTGATGCCAATTGAAGATGCGAAAAACACAAGAAAGGGGGGTTGAATTGAAAACTTGAAATTAAAAGCTCAATGACACAGTATTTTTATCCTGGTTCGTTCGATCTCAAACTACTCCAGTCCATCCGTCAAGGTGATTTCACCTCTCTCCAATGAGGTCTTAATTCACTAATCTCAACAAGATTACAAAAGCTACTTTAATAACTGTTAAATTATTCTTGAGTACAACCACAGTCCGGTTAATCTCAAGGAACACTGTTTCAATACAATTATACAAGATATGTGTTGTTGTTATTCTAACAAAAACTGTTTATCACAACTGTGATAAATTACACAGAATTATAGCTTGGAAATGTAAATGATATTGCTTGCAGCTTGGAATATGCGTGAGTGATAGTATGGAAAAAATTGTTATTGATTTTGAATGATGACTTTTTTTATATAGGCAGTGGAATGACGTTGATCATAAAGTATGTTTAATGTTATTAACACACTTTCCATTTGGAGAAGATCCTGTCTGAAAGAAGCCGTTGGAATTGATGCTATTATGAATGATCTGTAACGCTTCAGAATCTTATCTCCTTGCTTGCTGATGACGCTTCAGAATATTGATGACTTGGATTGGTATGTTCTTGTTCAGAATCAGAGTTTACTTTGATTAAGCGCATGTTCTGATCATCAATCTTCAGCGCATGTTCTGATTACTTCAGCGTGTAGCTCTTATGGCTTATCTCCTGATGCTGATATGGTCAGAACTTCTGCATACATAAAACATAATTTTTAGGGTGCATATTTGTTCTTTGTGTTTGTCATTAGTTCTTTGTATTTGTTATCATCAAAACTCTAACTAAGGGTTGTAGAATCAAACTATGTTCTAACAGAAACAAGATCAAATAGCACTCAAGAAAGTAAATCATGAAGATGAAGGAAGAATTGTCAAGTATCAACCAAATTTAGATCAAACAAGTCAAGCAAACAAGTCAAGCAAGTTCAAGAAGATTTAGGAAAATAATGATTAAAAAAAATGAAAGCATAAACATGAGGTTATGGAATGTGTGACTTGTGCAAGAGGTTAACTCAAGATGAGGTTCAAGAGTAACAAAATAATTTGATAGAAACTTCATACACAAAGAAAAGTCAAAGAATTTGATGAACAAACAACAACATCATCCAAGATAGGAATCACTTGTCCTAAATAAAACAATATGAGCAAAGATCAAGAAAGGGGACACTTATATGTCATGGGAAATTAGAAAAGTTCCTAATATAACATCAATTTTAATCTCTAAACTTTAAGAAATGCTATCAAGTTGGCATACTCAAAGTTCAAGGCAAACTAGCAATGTATAAGTTCAACATCATCCAAGTGAGTAAGAAATAAAATCAAGATAAATCAAGTCAATATGAGTGAAGTTCCTTGAATAATAAGCAAGCTTTAATATGAAGTCAAGAATAGTCAGGGGATGTGACCCAAAACATCATGCAAAAGTTGGTTCAAGAAAACAAGTCAAACAGACAAAGGTGTAGTCCATAGAGTAAGACAAGCATTGTAAACTATGTCATCAAGAAAATGAGAAAAGACTTATGATACTTAGATGTCATGGAATTATCCAACACCAAGTAACATCAAAGGGACATGGTTCAAGAGTAGGAAAAGAAATCAATAGGCATCATTGTTCAAAAGCTCAAATAAAAAAGAAGATATAGCTTCTAAAGTGTCAACACGATGATTAGCAAATGAATGCTTAACCAAGAGGATCATAAAAGCATGGAAAATGAGATGATAAGAGATATTACATGATCAATGATCAAGCATACCAATTGTATCCCAAACCCCTAATATTTTCACCAATTAACAATAAAAAACTAGCTCAAAGAAAGAGATGCATGTAGCTTCTAAACTTGTCATCATTATGAGTTAACAATTTAATGTTAATCAAAGAATCAAATAATAAAGGTAAGGAAATATTATAAGCCAAGGTCAGAAGTAACCTCAAATGATTCACATAAATTTGGACTCGTGATTATCAAAGAGGAAATGCACCAAAGCATTCCAAATCAAAGTCTAAAAGATAGACAAATAGTTTCAAAGATTAAGCAAGTAAAGAAGCAATGTTAAGGTGCTTAAATGGTTCAATTAAGATTAACTTAAGACATATAAAATGGTGTGATAATAATAATAATATAAATGAATTTTATTCCTTATAGGTTGCACAAACTGCATTCCTTGTATCTCAAACAACAAAGCATGTTCAAGAATAGTAAGGAAAAAAGAATTGGCCAAATGAAGTCACATGATTCTCAAGTACTCAAGGGACTACCCTTGAACCTATCATCCATCAAACATTGGTTCATAAACAAAAGATCAAGAGAATTTGCTCAAAAGACCAATTAGAACACCTTTAGGGTATCACAAAATTGGTTCATAGTGTGCACAAGAAAGGATTAATCAAATATTGACCTTAGAATGACCTATAACTTGAATCAACTTGACATGGTTCCTAAGCACACATGTATCCATAATGTTACCATAAGTTAGCATCAAAACATGTCCAATAAATACTAAATGAAAGCACTATTTGTCAAGACAAACACCAATAGACATGTTTTCAATGTAAATCAAGAAAAAATAGAAAAGTGGTGTTAAAATTCAATAAAAGTCATGGATATGATCTTCACATATTTACAAGTCTAGAATATATCTTTGAATCATCTCTATATTGAAATAAATTAGAAAATCAAATTGAAAGTTGTAAACTAGTCCCAAAAGATGTCCATTGAAGCTTTCTTGCCAAATAATTTTCAAACAATAACAAATTCAACAAGAAAAAATTATGTAAAAAACTATTTTAAGGACTTCAAAAAATTCAAGGACATCCACAAATTAGTTTGGATTTTTCAGATCAAGGTAAGGTGGAAAATTAAAAGGTAACTTCTAGCCTAAGCAATAAAAAGACCAAAAATATACTTCTTCTTTCAACAATTTTTAAAATCAATAAAACTACAAAATAAAATTAATTAAAAATTATCCTAATTATCTCTAGACATTAAGAAACATAAAAAATATTTTTACATATTTTTTTAGGTTAAGGAATCAATTAAAACAAAATTAAATTCTAACCTAAGTCAAAAGTTCAAAGAAAATAATACATTCAACTAATTGATTTAATTAATGCACCACGAAAAATCTATAAAATAAAATAAAAATTATTTTCATAAAAGAGACTTGAAAATAAGATTGACATATTTTTTTGATAATTTTTGGATAAGTGGAAGTATTAAAATAAAATTGATAAAAAAATTGAAACAAAAATGAAAATTAAAATAGCCACGGATCTATTACACCCATTATATCTAAAAAGTGCTGCAAAAAGCCTTTACGCATGTTCAATCAGAAACAAACAACTCTTCATCCTTGACCTTAGAACAAACCCTAACACTTTTTTTCAGTTTTCCTTCACACATTCAGAGCATCATAACTCTCTTGTTTCTTAATAAAATTGCATGATTCAAACACCAAAGTTGCAATACAAACATCAAAGAACAACATAGGATCAATAATTTTCACAAAAGAAATACGCATCATAGAGAATTATGAACAACAAGGTCACAGTACAAGAAAAATCTTCAAAAACTAAGAAACTTCAAATCGTGATTTCAGCCAAAATGCAACCCAACAAACATCTCAAACCTATTGTTTGGCTCAACTAAGATGCATGAACATGATTTACAAACTCTAAAACCCTAACATGAGTGAGATTGAACTTCAAAGTAACTTACCTCAAGTGGAAAATAAATCCATAAATTCCTGAGCTACAGAACTTCAGAAACCCAAAGATCTTTTTCTACTAGATCAAAGGATAATGAAATAGGTGAGAGATTGGAGAAACACAAGCGAATTAAGAGAACTCTTGAAAACTTTGAAAATGGAGAAAAATGTTCAGATCTAGAATTTGCAAAATGAGGAGTGTATGTTGTAATGAAGCACAAAGGGTCTTTATATAGAGTGTCAAAGTAAGGGTAGAGAGGTCAGTACAAGCCCAGAGTCATTGGAGGGCAAGATGGGGAATTTTGGCAGAAAATTGAGTGAGAACGGCAAACTGCATTTCATGAACAATTGGCTGCAAGAATCATGCGTTTTGGGGGCCTTTTATGGTCAGTAGTAAGTGTGAAAAAGGATAGCACATGGAATGGTGAGTGGAGAGAGCAATAAGCATAATGCTATTTTTGGCAATTTTGAGAAAAATTGTACATATCATGTGCATGAGGTTGCATGGCTGGTTTAGGAAAGTTCCACATGATCAGTACATAACCTATATTTATTTGGTCCTGAGAAAAACACTTGGTTTGCAAGGAAAAAGAGAAATTGCTAAAGTTGGCAAGTGAGAATGGTTTATATGATGCTTCTTAGCCAAAACTCCATAACTCACTCAATATTTGGAATTAGCTCACAAACTTGGACTTTTTGGAAAGGTAAAATGACTTCCCACAACTTTCATGTGGATGACATTTAAATTTGGAGGATTTAAGGACCTCAAAAATGAGCACGAAAATTCCATATTTGGCATGCATGGCCTATAATTTTCTTTTAGTATCCAAAATGTGCATAACTTCCAAGCCATATAACTTTTTATCCTTTCACTTTTTGGACATGAGCTCTCAAGGACAAAGTTGTAGATCTTTTTCCTCTCTTTCCATGGATATAAAGTTAACCAAGATCAGATAAAAAAATGAGGAAGTTGTGATTTTTCAAAGATAGCACCATATATCACTTATATCACTAGAAAATTTTCTAAGTTAATAAGATAACTTCTTCTACAAGTTAACTCTAAAAGCAACCAATTGTAATACGGTGGGAGAACTGACTTATTTTGCATTTTATCACAAATGTTGCGGATAGCAAGAGTCGCCACCGACTTTTATTTTATCCAATAAGGAAAGGGTGAAAAGAACAGGAAAGACCTTGAAGATTTTGAGTTCTGGGGGTAGGTTATGAAAAGGGAAGGTGTTAGAACCCTTTTCACCCGTAGTTATCTACAGGCTCTTAATCGCTTAGCTCACTTTTGAAATTTTCCTTTTTGTGTGTGTGTTTAGAAAATATTTTGAAATTTGCCAATGTAAGGCGAAAATTTGTAATGATTCTTGTATCAGTCCTTAAGAGCGTGTACAAAGTGTTTTGAAAAATATTTGAAAGTGTTTGTGTAAAATGTTTTTGTTTAGAAATGTTTATGAGCAAGCGACTAAAAATTCTACCCACTCAAGGTCGTTCTTGTACTTTTCCTTCTCCTTTAGATAGTGCTATTTGTACCATTAGTTGGTAGGAAGCCCTACCGTTGGATGTGAAGGGATAGACGTAGGGTCATCGTACGGACATTGAAGGTAACATGTAAGGACGCTTTAGCAATTTTCGTAAGGGAACATCGAGGAACTAAAAAAAGATAATTAATTTTAATTAATAAAAAAGTTAATTAATTAAATTAATTAAAAAAACCTAAAACCTAATTTAATTTTAATTAAAAAAGGTTAATTAATGAAATTAAAAAATGTTAAGAAAAATCTAAAACCTAATTATTTTTAGGGTTTTTGAAAAAGGGGTTTTATTTTTATTGGTTAAGTAAAAATAGGGTTAATGGAAAATGACAAAACAAGGTTAAAAATAGAAAACATGGAAAAATGTCAGGGGTAGGTATTGAACTCATGCCCTTTTCTCTTTCCACCATACGCCTTGCCACTACACTAGGCGCGCGTCCGTGTTAGGCTGGTGAGCACAACACAACATGTATCAATCCTGCAAAGATTGGGAAAACATGAAAAACAAAATTTCAAAAGGCAGGATCGAACCCACACCCTTGTACACTAATTCCTTAACACGCGCTTCCTTGCCACTGGGGTGGCTGTTTCATCTGGTACATAACTGAAAACAATTAAACAAATAATAAACAAAAATCACTATGCCAGAGAAGCGTCGGAGCCCTAGCTCCGATCGTCTTCTCCAGAAAGCTCGTTTTTGTCCCTGCAAAATAAGCACAGTCAGTGATTCAAGGGTACCCTACCCCCCTAATTCAGGCCTTGCAAACTCAATGGAAGTACTAGTTTTGGCCAAATTGTGTTGTATTGTGAGATATGACGAAAATAACATGAAACAAACCAAGCATGGCAATTCACGATTCAGCCATTATATGGATCATGCAATGGTCTTATCCTGTACTAATACATCTCATAAACAAATTAGTATCGTTAGTATGCATTCAAACATAAAGAAAACAAAAGCAAAAATTCATGCAAGAATGGAAAAATGGTGATGTATGATCGTGTGTTCCAGGCCCTTTGGATCCTGAAGATTAATCCATTCTTACCCTATAATACTTCAGAGATCGATTGGAAAGGTTGGTTTGCTTTGAAAGTGGCTGCAACTAGGGTTCTTGATTTGCCCTAATTTTTTAGAATTTTGGAGATTTTGGAATGGTGTTTTGCAAGTGTTTTTTGTGGCTTGTCATGGCTGAAATAACGAGAATATATAGAGCTTGAATTAGGTCAAAAGGAATTGGGCTTGGACCTTTGTAAGAAAGGCTTGACTTTATCTAATTTAATTTTGACTTTAAATAAATAAAAATCAAAATAAATAGAATAAAAAATACAAGGGGTGAATGAATAATTTATGGGATTCATATTGAGGCCTATAACACACATGGACCTTGAAACACAAGCCCACTAGCCCAAAAATTCAAGTTTGGTCACTTTAGGTTTCATGCATTTTGTCAAAATTTCTTAACTTGCACCAATCATAACTCCCTTAATTTTTATCATTTGAAATTGATATTTGTCTTTTTGGAAGGCTCAAGATGTCCTCTACAATATCTATGTTAATTATTTTTTCATTTGAAGACTTTATCTTGATGTAAGTTGCCTTGACAAAAAGTGTCTTTTTGTTGACTTTTGAAATGACCTATAATGTTTTGGCCCATATCTCTCAAATGAAAATTTTTTTGGACTTGAGCTTAGAGAGACAAAGTTATAGAGAATTTAATTTCCTTTAAAATGATCTTTAGTTGAGAAAAGTATGATGAAGCATGTGAAAGTTGTGCTTGGTCAAAGTTCAGTTGACTTCTCCTTAAGAAACCATAATTTAACAACTTTTGACTTTTGATGAATTGAGAGTTTTATTGATGAATCATGATCAACCCTTGATCAAATGATGAATATGACTTCAAAATCTTGATGTTGACCAAAAATCTTGAAGTTTGACTGTATGTTGGCCACACTTGACTTTTTGTCCAATGAAGTTGATTTTCAGTCATCTGAGCAATTAACTGAGCAAACTTGTGATACAAGGCTTGAAACTTGGAATGAGAATTCTTGGAGACATATGAGAAACCATGAACCGCACTTGAGTCATCAGAAGTCCAATCTTCTCTGAGAAAAGCAAAACCCTAGTCGTAGGCCAATTGCTTAGGAGGAGAATTTTTCTGACCAATTCTTGAGCAACCTTGAGCAATTGAGAACCTTATAAGCATGAGGAGGTATCTTGAATAAAATGGGAGGGAAAATTTTGGGTTACAACAGTTGCACCTGTTCAATCTTCTTAAACCTGAAGAGTTAGATTGTCAAGTCCGCCATTCGTGATCTGAAGGTGGAAGAGGATTGAACACTTAAGTGCCCAAAAATTTGCACTCGCTGATGCACGAAGTGATGCTGTTGGTTGATAGTATTGCTTGAATGGGCTTAAAGATACCATTCGGGGAGGTGATATAATATCGTCAGAGATGGGCTTATAGATGCCATCTAGAGTAACTGTTGATAGGAGTATTAGAACGAGTCTACACCTGACTGTGAAGAATGTTTTTCAGAATAAACTTCTGAAGGGGAATGCTCGTCCAAATTCAGTCTCTGAAGGAATTCATTTGGTCATGCAGATAGTTGCCTCATCTTGTTTCGGGAATCGATCTACAATTTTTTTTCATTGGTAAACTCGTCCTATTTCGGGAATTCATATCGCCTGGTCATATAGATAGTTACTCCGTCCTGTTTCAGGAATTTAATTTTTGTCTGGTCATAAAGATAGCTACCCCGTCTTGTTTCGGGAATTAATCTCAAACTTGATTTATGTTGGTAAACCCGTCCTGTTTCGGGAATTCATATCGCTTGATCGTATAGATAGTTGCATCGTCCTGTTTCAGGAATTAATCTTTGACCTGCTTTTTGTTGGTAAACCCGTCCTGTTTCAGGAATTCATACCTCCTGGTCGTATAGATAGTTGCCCCGTCCTGTTTCGAGAATTAATCTTTGACCTGTTTGAAGATTGCTGATGATATTCATCTATTTGTGGACCATCCTGAAAAAAATAAAGTTAGCTTTATGCAATGTCATGATGGATGTGATGCATTGCGTAATGATGTTCTCAAAGTAAATGAGAGTGTTATATGCATTTCGTATGCATATGTTATGACATTTTGTAAATGGTGTATGGATGTGAGATGTTGCTGACGAAAGTTGTAGCTTCGTGTAACATTTTTGGCTGGGGGAAATAAATCCTGGATGTTCTTGGGAATGAAGAATATGAATTTTCAATCTTGTTTAGAATGTCTTTGTTGGGGGGTTCCTGCTTTCTGTTTGAGGATATTCTGCTGGGGACATTCGGCTTCAGCTTGGGAATGGAAGAATTCCAAGAACATTGGTCGTTCATCGTTGGATTCTTACATACCCTGACCGGCGAAAAAAGATATGGATAATCCTCTGATGCGTGAATGTCCACTCTTTTGGGGAGGATAAAGTTGAATGACATCTGTCCCGAGAAGAGAATCCTGTCAGGGAATTTTGATGATCAAAAAAATGACCTTGATTTGGGAAATAAACCCTGTTAGGGAAATAAACCCTACTTGGGAAATAAACCCTGCTGGGGAAATAAGCCCTACTGAGGAAGAGAATTCTGTCGGGGATTTTACAGTGTTGGAGAAATAAACTCCGCTGGAGAATTAAACTCCTATAATCTGTGTTGAGGGAATAATTTCTGATGGGAATTGGAACTTCATAGGCTCTGCGAAGGAAGTTTCCATCGTATACTGGGGAAATAACCAGACTTCCTTATACGCTTGGAGACCTACTGAGGGAGATGATCATGTGAACTGCTAGAACATGCCTCAATTTCTGTCTGAAGGCATATTAGACTCATTGGGGAATATATCTCTGTCGAGGATGAGCTTGTAAAGGTAGCTCTGTGGGGATTTCTCTGTGGGGATTTGTGGACTACTTTAACGTTATCCCAACTCCTAGAGTCTTTAGTAAATGCTAAACCTGTTTTCATGAAAATATTTGTAAACAATAATAATATTCAAATTCATATGTTCATTTAATATAATCATTGGACGTCTTTGCAAACAAAACAGAGAAAGTGAAACAAATTTGAATTTTGAAATATATTTGTGTTGAGAGTTTGCCTATAAACAAGTAGTTTTTTACAAGGAGACGAAGATCTTAGTAAGAGGAAATCATCGTAAAAATAAATAAAGTACAAAGAAAAGTAACGAAAAATAGCTATGTGGAATCAATCCCATCGATTTTCAACTCTGCTATTGCCCTTATGTCTTCAAGCATCTCATCCCTTGTTGTTAGAAGAAGTTGACTGAATTGATTTGTACCATTTGAAATTGACGCTAGTAATGAAGCTGGATGTAAGTAGATGGGTGATTCAACGAGATATAGTCGTACGCTTTAATCCCTAACTTTTTCCTAGACCGCTCTTTCAAATTTTCAGTCCACCGAGATACCCTTAAGCCGCCTATTCAGGTTTTCGACTTGCCGGGTGTATAAATTTTTATATATATATCCCTAATTTTTTCCCGAACCCTTATGGTTCGCCGGGATACCCTTATTTTTTCTTAGGCCAGTCAACCTAGTGGGTTTCTTTTATGCGTAGTATTTTTTAATGATTTCCGCGTTCACAGGGTATGGAAAATCTTCACCGTCCATGGTGGTAAGTATCATAGCCCCGCCAGAAAATATCCTCTTAATCACAAATGACCCTTCGTATGTAGGAGTCCATTTGCCCCTGGGATCACCTTGTGGTAAGATGATGCGCTTTATAACTAGATCACCAGTCTGATATACATAATGTTTGACTTTCTTATTGAAGGCCTTGATCATGCGTTTTTGATACATCTGACCATGACACACAGTCGCGAACCTATTTTCATCAATCAAGTTTATCTGGTCCAGTCTAATTTAAATCCATTCATCTTTATCTAAACATGTTTATTTTATAATCCTTAGAGAAGGAATCTGGACCTCGATAGGCAGGACAACCTCCATACCATAGACTAGAGAAAATGGAGTTTCCCAAATTGATATTCATGTTAAAGTGCGATAACCATGAAGGGCGAATGGTAACATCTCATGCCAATATTTGTATGTCACTTTCAGCTTCTGCAAAATCTTCTTGATGTTCTTGTTAGCGGCTTCCACTGCGCCATTCATCTTCGATCGATATGAAGAAGAATTGTGGTGTTTAATCTTGAACTGGGTACATAGCTCTGTGATCATAGTGTTGCTAAGATTTGTACCGTTATCCATGATAATCCATTAGGGGATGACATACTGACAGATAAGATTATGCTTAATGAACCGAGCCACAGCATTCTTGGTAACGGAGGCAAAAAATACTGCTTCAACCTATTTTGTAAAATAATCAATAGCGACCAAGATGAAAAGGTGCCCATTAGATGCAGTAGGCTTAATCTCTCCAATCATATAAATACCCCACATTGCAAATGACCAAGGAGCAGTCAAGAAGTTCAAAGGAACCTGAGGCACGTGTACCTTGTCATCATAAATCTGGAATCTGTGACAAGTTCTAGAATAAGGATGGCAATCAGTTTCCATAATCGACCAAAAATAACACGCTTTCAGAATCTTCTTAGCCATCATATGCCCACTAGAGTGAGTACCAAAGCTCCTTCATGCATATCTTCCATAATCTTCTCAGCTTCCTTCTTACCTATACAACAAAGTAGATTCAAATCATGATTGCACTTGTACAAAATTTCGTTACTCAGAAAGAACTTGGACGAGAACCCTTGTAGGAATTTCTTCTCGTTAATAGATGCCCCTTCAGGATACTCTTCAGCTTTGAGGTATCTTTTCACTTTGTGGTACCAAGGTTTTTCCTCTACTCCATTAGTATCAACTTCGTAGCAATATGTCAGTTCGTCTAGTCTCTTAATAGTAATTTGAGGAGCTTTGTTATCCCATCTGACTTTGAACATAGATGACATGGTAGCTAATGCGTCTGTCAATTGATTCTCTTCCCGTGGAATATGTTCAAAAGTGATTTCCTCGAAGCACGTAATTAACGTCAACACATGCTCTCGATAAGGAATGAGATTTGGGTGCTTTATATTCTATTCTCCTATAATATGATTGATCACTAGGGATGAGTCCCCATACACATTCAAGAATTTAATTCTCATATCAATATCAACCTTAATACCCATGATGCATGCTTCATATTCAGCCATGTTATTGGTGAAGAAGTGAAAAACACAAGAAGGAGGGTTGAATTGAAACTTAAAATCAGAGTTGAACCATTTTCTGAATCTTTCCCACAGAGAATCAAAAGCAGCAGGATTAGAAATCTCTTGACTTGCTTGCTTCAAAGAAGTAATCCATTCCTGTATTTCTATTTCAAAAATCAACAGATTCTTACCAACATCTGATTTGGTTGAGGTTGGTTTAGGTTTGGGGTGGCAATTTTATTTGAGGTGGAAGCTATATGGTCTAGCGCTTGTAGATCAATGACAAGTCTTAGTTGGTCAGCTGGACGGTTGATAGGTGAGGGAGTGGAAGAGTCAGAAATCAGGATTGGTGAGTGAGGGGTGTTTGGTGGAGTGGATTCATATGGTGAAGGTATTTCTGGAATATCATGAATGGAGAGAGGTAAATGAATCGTAAGAGGTTCTGTTATCCCAAGAATTAGGGTAGTGGTATCAGAGTCTGAAAGGGAGTCTTCTGATTGGTTTGCGCTAGCGTGTTGAATTTCTGGTTCAGGTATTTCAGAAGATGGATTTTCATATTGAAGAGTGAGAGGGTTTTCATTTTCTGGTTGGGTGAGTTAAGGTTTTGGTGTTCTGGTTGAGTAGAGTTAAGGTTTTGGGGTTCTGGTTGAGGAAAGTGTAGTTGTTGATTTTCTGGTTGTTGAGGTTGAGTGTTGGAATTTTATGGTTGTTGAGGTTGAGTGTTTGGATTTTCTGGTTGTGGAGGTTGAGTGTTTGGATTTTCTGGGAGTGGTGAGGAAAAATCTTCATCAAACAGTTCAATATCAGAGAGAACTCTTGCAAGTTATGGTTGATGTTGTTCTGCATTTGGATTGGGGGAGTGAGGTTCATTCAAGAAATTTCCAAGAGTTACAGATGGATCAAACTCTATGTCAAAATCCTCAAATGTTTGGGGTGAAGGATTTTCTATTGGTTGAGGGGGAATGGTTTCAGATGTTGGAATAGCTATTGATTCTACAACAGAAACAAAAGATGTGTTACCTTTCTTTTTCGCAGCTTTGGGTGTCCTCTGAGAGGATCCTTCTCTTGCTGCCTTCCTCTTTATGGATTTCTTTAGCACAACCTCTGGAGCTGGCTTGTGCAGACCTTGGATGTTGATTTTTGGAATAGTCCCATCAGCCTTGTAAGCTTCAAGGTATCTGACTATAATCTCTGGAGAGGCATCTATCTCAGAGAATAGTGGAAAATCCTTCAGAGGGATTCTCCTAGAAGTGATGACCTCATGAGAAGAAATTTTTGGTTCCTTCTTAATGTTTTCAATAATCTTCATTTTCTTCAGATTCTTGGCATTCAAAGGTTTCCCAGCAGTTGCTTCTAGAGTACTGATTTCTTGAGCCTCTATCAGATGTTCTATCAGCCTGTTTTCCGTTAGAATATCTAAAATCAATCTTCCTAGAGGAATCCAATCCCTCTTAGTTATTTCTTCTTCTCTTGTCTCTTTCACACTTGTTCTGAGATGGTTTAAGAGCAAATATGGAAGGTTTATCTTAGTCTTCTTTGCAATGAAGTATATCAGAAACTGCTGATCAATGTTGATGTAGTCAGGAGAGCTTGTAGGCTTCCTGTGATTGATACATCCCAGAATTATTCTAGCCCAGATTTTGTAATGATCTTTCAAGTCTCTGATCTTGCTGGATGGCTGTCCAGAGGTAAAGATTTCCCTAGCAATGGATTTTAGGTCAGAACACTTATCAGCCATATCAATGCATCTGACTCCACCGCCATTGTATCCAATGAGTTTCCCAATCAAATCTTCTGTAATCACTATCTTCTTCCCCATAACATATGATGTGACCTGGTGGTTGGATGAAGTAGCATGAATCCAAAACTCTTTAACAAGAATGGGAAAAGTTGGACCCAACAGACGATCAAAGTATATGTTCCATCCCTGTACAGTTAGATCTTCATACAGATTAAACCCATTTTCTTGTAAGCTTTCAAAATCAACGATCAATTCATAAAGAACTTCAAGGTTGTCAACCTGAGTAAGTAGCATTCTAATGGGCTCCTCATATTGTTCAGTTGATGAAGAATCAGGAGCACTACTGAGATTCTTGAGACTTGATGATGATGCCATTGTTCACATGGATTCTTTGAAGAAAATTGATAGAAAGGGTTTTTGAAAAAGAAACTAGAACAAGAGAGAATATTGAAGATGGTAAAACGTGAATAAATAAAAAAGTAAATTGAGTTTATATAAGTTCTTTTAGAAAACGTAATCAGTAAGAAAGAGAAAATAAGTAATGATTATATGAATTAATGAAACCTGAAATTAGGGGATTTAAAGAGATATTGAACAGTTACCAATGACAAGTGTCTCAATGCATCCAATCAGAGCCTTGGACCCTTCAGAATTTGAACGCGTGTTCAGCTTTAGAAGGTAGCTTGTGAGAGGATGACAGATGTTTGATGGTGTGAACTGCACGCCTCTATCCTTTGAAATGAAAAGTTCAAATCTTCATAGATAGATTCTGAGGCAACTGTACTTCTAACTTCTGAAGACAAGTTGATCAGATGTTCACAAAAAATACTAAAGTTCTGAGGGTTAGCATATGCAAATAAAACATTTTATTCTGGACACAATTTCATGTTGAGATGTTTCAGAATGAAATTGAATCTATCTTCGGAAAGGGGTTTTATAAATACATCATCCCATTGATGGTCTGTGTCAATAAATTTCAAAGTACAAATTCCTTTCTGAATATAATCCCTAATAAAGTGATGTTTTATTTATATACGCTTAGCCCTAGAATGCAAAATGGGATTTCTAGATAGTCATGTGGCAGAAGTGTTATCACAGAAGATATGAATGTTACTCTCAAATATGTTGAAGTCTTCAAGTTGACTTTTCATCCAGAGCATTTGAGTGCTACATCCAGCAGCTGCTATGTATTCAGCTTCTGCTGTTGACAGTGCTATTGTGGACTGTCTCTTGCTGGTCCATGAGATCAGGTTGTCTCCCAGAAATTGGCAGCTTCCAGAAGTGCTTTTACGCTCTACTCTGTCTCCAACAAAGTCAGCATCACAGTATCCTACTAAGCTGTATTCATTGGATTTTCTATAAAACAAACCCAGATTAGTAGTACCTTTCAAATACTTGAAAATTCGCTTAACTATTGTTAAGTGAGATTCTCTAGGATCTGATTGGAATCTAGCACATAAGCAAAAACTGAATAAAATATCAGGCCTTGAAGCCTTCAAATAAAGGAGAGATTCAATCATACCTCTGTAGATTTTCTGTTCTACCTTTTTACTTACCTCTTCCTTTTCTAGAAAGCACGTGGGGTGCATTGGAGTCTTTGAGGGCTTACATTCTGAGAAGTCAAATTTCTTCAGAAGTTCTCTGACATATTTGCTCTGATAAATGTAAGTTCCTTCTAGAGTTTGGTTTATCTGAATGCCCAGAAAGAATTTGAGTTCCCCCATTAAGCTCATCTCAAACTCTGCATGCATGCACTTAGCAAATTCTCTTCCCAGAGAAGGTTTAGTGGATCCAAAAATGATATCATCTACATAAATCTGACAAACTAAAATGTCATTATTAAATCTCTTACAAAACAAGGTTGTGTCCACTTTCCCTCTGGTGAATTCCTTTTCTAACAGGAAGTTACTTAGTCTTTCATACCAAGCTCTGGGAGCTTGTTTCAGACCATAAAGTGACTTCTTTAGTTTGAAAACATATTCTGAGTATTTGGAATTTTCAAACCCATGGGGTTGGTGCACATATACCTCTTCATCTATATAACCATTTAAGAATGCAGTTTTGACATCCATCTGATACAGAGTGATGCCATTATTTACAGCAAAGGAGATTAAGAGTCCGATAGATTCTAACCTGGCGACTGGTGCAAAGGTTTCTGTATAGTTTATCCCCTCTTGCTGACTATAACCTTATGCCACCAATCGTGCTTTGTTTTTGATGACTTCTCCTTGCTCATTCAGTTTGTTTCTGAACACCCACTTTGTTCCAATGACGTTGAAGCCTTTTGGTTTGGGAACTAGATCCCATACATCATTTCTGGTGAACTGGTTTAATTCCTCCTGCATTTCCAGAATCTAGTCATTGTCCATAAGAGCTTCATCAATTGTTGTTGGTTCAATCAGTGAGACCACTCCCATGAGGGATTCTTCAGAGTTTCTGAATGTTGATCTTGTTTTGATTGGATCATCCTTCTTTCCCAGGATCTTATCTTCTGGGTGAGCTATGCTGCTTCCGGATAACCTTTTCTGGAGTTGATCAACAGAATGTACTGGATCACTTGTAACATTTCTTTCTGAAGTTGTTGGGGCATATTTATTGGTAACTTCTGATGAGTTGTCTTTAGTACCTGTGAATTCAACTTCTATATCTGCAAAAGATTCATTCTTCTTTGACTTTTGAGGGTCAAGCTTATCATCAAATCTAACACTGATTGACTCTTAAACAATCTGTGTTTCTGTATTGTATACTTTGTACCCTCTTGAGCGTTCAGAGTATCCTAACATGATACACTTCTGTGCTTTAGAGTCAAACTTGTTCAGATGATCTGTAGTACTCAGAATAAAACATGTGCATCCAAAAGGATGGAAATAAGAAATGTTGGGCTTTCTGTTCTTCCATAATTCATATGGAGTCTTTTCCAGAATAGGTCTTATAGAGATTATATTCTGAATGTAACATATTGTGTTAATTGCTTCTGCCCAGAAGATCTTAGCAATGTTAGTCTCATTGATCATGGTTCTGGCCATTTCTTGCAATGTTCTGTTCTTTCGTTCTACAACTCCATTTTATTGGGGAGTTCTAGGACAAGAGAAGTCATGCAAGATGCCTTTTTCATTAAAGAATGTTTCAAATTTTTTATTTTCAAATTCTCCACCATGATCACTTCTGACTTTGACAATTCTAAGATCCATTTCATTCTGAACTTGGTTACAGAATGCAACGAACACAGAATGTGACTCATCCTTGTGTCTTAAGAACTTTACCTATGTCTATCTGCTATAGTCATCTACGATCACTAACCCATACTTATTGCCACTAACAGACGAAGTTTTCACTGGTCCAAATAAGTCTATGTGTAAAAGTTCTAATGGCTTAGAGGTGGAAACAACATTTTTAGATTTAAAAGCAGGTTTTTCAAATTTGCCTTTCTGACATGCTTCACACAGAGTGTGATCGGTGGATCTGGAACTGACTGTTTAAAGCTGGTTTCGCGAAATGTCGCGGAAGCAAGAGTCGCCACCGTCTTTTATTTTCTCCAAATGGAAAGGACAAAAGCACAGAAAAATTCCTTATAGAGATTTCTCTCGGTTCGGGAGGTAGATTATAGAAAGGGAAGGTGTTAGCACCCTTTCTATCCATGGTTATCCATGGGCTCTTAGATACTTGCTCATTGTGTTTTTAAAATGGTTTGTTTGCTTTTCAACTGTGGGTTTTAAAAAGTTTCTTTGAAAATTCCAGTTCGACTCTTGTATCGGTCCTCAAGAGTGTTTGAAAAGTTGCTTTCGAAAGCTTTTTGAAAAGGTGTCGGTGTGAAAAGTATTTTTTTGATTTGTTTTGAAATTAGAGCAAGTATCTAGAGTCGTCTACCTACCCTAAGGAATTCGTCTGTGTAGATGTCCTTGAAGTAGTGCCATCCCACCATTGAGAGGTAGGTAGCACCACCATTGGAGGTGTTCGGGTCAATTCGAAGGTTCGGGACATGGTGATCACCGGAGCAAAAGGAAGACACCTTAGAAGCTACCCTCATGCCATGTTCATGGACATGAGGACTTACTAAAACGTCCTCTACTCGACGATCACCTTTCGAGGGGCAAGGCAACAATGAGGCGTACCCTAGGGGTGGTGTGTGATTTGTGTGCCGTTTTCAGATATTTTTGTCTTGTCATGCATTGGTGATCTACGCGTTGCTTTTATTTTGACATTCATTCTTTCATGCAAATTAGTTAACGGTTAAAAGATACGGAATTAAAAGTTCTACGCTATTACAAAGGCGCGGGTCCACATCGCCAAATTAATCCAGGACCCGATTTGAAATAAAATAAAAAATGCGGAAAAGATAAACGTCTAATTAAGTTATTACATGGCTTTGGGAGAATTACATGAATATTCACAAAAGGAAATAAAAATGCGAAGAGAATTGAAGTCGGGAATGCGAGGGCGTTGGACCCTTTTTAGGAAATTAAATTACGATTAACAAATTAATTAAGTTAAAATAAAAAGATTTTTTTGGATTTTTTTGTATTTATGGATTTTTAGTGAGAATTAAATGAAATTAAAAAGTTAATTAACCTTAATTCTAACTATTTTTATTTATTAAGAAATATGTTAAAGTTGAACCTAAAATTAACCTAATTATTTAATACAATTTTATTTACAAAAATAAATAATTAATTATTAATATGGTAAAAAGAAAAAAAGGATAAAAGTGATTAAAACCTAATTCTACAAATTTTTTAAGTTTATTAAGAAAATGTTAAAATTAATCCTAGAATAAAAAACTAAATTAATTGATAACATTTATTTACAAAAATCATTTAAATAAAATATATTTTATTTTGTTTTGTCTTTCTGATTTTTTTTATTATTTTTATGTTTTATGAAAATATATTAATTTAGAGAATTAAAAGGAAATAATTAAATTAAAACAAATAATAGAAAATAGAAAAAAAGAAAAGAAAAGCAAACCCTTGGGGGTGTTGACCCCAGTTTGGAGGTGTTATCCAGCATTTGGGCCCAAAGAATTAAGGCCTTCAGTTGACTTTTCAGGGCCACGTGCGTATGCGTTGACTGGTGCCCATGGTATTTGTTGTACCCCAAAATTTGCCCTCCCATATTCTTCAAGAAATTGCCAAGCCAAGTCACAAAATTCCCCAAGGGTTGTACAGTGCAAGGGTCCCCTATACAGTCAAAACTAGGGTTTGGGTTCTGATCAAGAAAAGGAAGTTTCCAAAGGTCCAATCAAGTCTCACATGCCCACAAATATGGTCAAGCATCCTCATATCAAGTTTCAAGGCATTCAGCTCAAAATTGCACAGTCAAAACCCTAAATTGCACTACAGTTAACTGTAGGGGCAAAATGGTCATTTGACAGTCAAAAGTTCAAATTTTTGGTCAACATATCATTTTGAAGCCACAAACATCATTTGATCAATGCTTGATCATGATTCTCAAAATTTGGCTCAGAAATCATCAAAGATGAAAAAGTTACTATATTTGGACAGTTGGAAAAGTCAACTGAAATTGACCAGGGCATAACTTTCACATGGATTATCAGAAAAATTCCATCCAAAGCTCATTTTGAAGAGAAAGACATTTCCTACAACTCATCTTCATACTTCAAGTCCAAGAAATGCTCTCACAAAAAGTTATCAATTTCAACATTATAGGTCATTTTCAAAAGTCAACAAAAAGGGACTTTAAGTCAAAGACCATAACTTGAGATTGGTAAATCAAAATGACATGGGACCAAAGGCATTGGTTAAAGGACTCAAAGACCTTTCCAAAATGTCCAAGAACATGAGAAAAGATTAAAAATTGAGCAAGTTATGCCTTGTGGAAGTTTGGAAATTTTTGGATATTTTGAAAAGTCAACATTACTTCAAATGACCTAAATTTGCTAATGGGCCCATTTTTCTTCCATGATTCATCATTCCAAGCATATGCACGACCACTTGGCCCAAAGGGAAGTATTTTCTCATTTTTTATTTATTTATTTGAATTATTATTCATATTAATTCATTTAAATCATATAAATATGTGAAAAATATCTAACATGACCTAACCAATCTTTTTATGCATGTTTTGGACTCAATATTTCGTGCTTAGTTAAATGTGGAAAGAATTGGACTGATTGGCATGATTGAGAGAAAAATACACATGGAAAAGATATGAAAAGATCTTTAAGAAAATCAAATATTCAATCAATGAATGAAAGAGATTTTGGCCAATTTTGTTGACCTAATGCCTTCACTACATAATCAGAAACCTAAACCTAAGGCATAGAGACTGAAAGCTGCGCTAGAGACCAATATACAAACTTGGAATTTTCACTTAAAAACTGAATTCTGAAACCATTGTTAGAGGTCGATTCAAAGTGCAAAACTTGTTCCAATAGCTTGCCAAGGTTGCCCTGAACACATTCCAATCATTAACATCCATTCAAGCCCCAAGAATTGGTAACGAGGACCTTCCCTGTACAGCAAAAAACTCATAATCGTATATCATATTCTAGGCACTCTCATGGCATTCTAGTTGTGGATTTATATTCATTGTGATGTTTTAAAGCTAACCATGATGTTTAATTTAATTCTTATGCTGTATATACAATTGTACCATGCGCGATTTCTAGGGTTTACAGGTTTGCAAATTTGGGGCTTTTGAAACGAAGCAAAATTGGGACACCACGGTACCACCATTCAATTGAGCAAGCTTAGACGAAGAAGAATCCACCCTCGCGCCTAATTTATGTTTAGAGATGAGCTAATCGCTATTTTCTCAAAACGTCCTTAAAACCACGCTTAAGAAACCGTTGCCATACGTTCTTGTTTCAGAAAAAAAAGAAAACATGTGAAGAAGACGATCACGTGGAAAGCGTTGATTGGAGCGTTTAAAAATTCGCGCGCTGGATCCACTAACGCGTTGGTCTTTCTTTTTATTATTTATTTGTTATAATATGTTAACATGCATGTAGTGGCTCAGTTGGTGAACGTTGATTGCATTAACCCTCATGACCTGGGTTCAAGTCCCAGGTCTTGCATATTTCAATATTGTTTTTCCATCTGAATTCCTATGTAGCGTTTACACTGAAGCGCATGATGCACCATCATAATCAAGACGTCCACGTGCCCCTGATGACCAAACCAAAGGCACAGATCTAAAGAGCACGCTGTACCCTAGTCAACGCATCCACACGCTATTCAGAAAAATCAAACGGATCAAAGCTTGTTGGGCTAGAACTTTTGGATCAAGACCTCCACTTTGGGGACTTCCACCCCCCCTGGTTTGCAAATCCTATTTTATTTTTTATGTTTTATTTTAATTATTATTTTATTTGCTTTCTTGTTAATTTAATTAATTATTTTTACAAAATATAAAAAATGCCTAAAAAATCAGAAAAAAGATAAAAACATGATAAATAATTTTTATTTTAATATTTCCATGTAAATAAATTAATTTAGATTAGAGTTTTAATTTTAATTCTTTTAATAATAAAAATACAAAAATATAGAATTAGGTCTAATTTTTATCCCTTTTTAATTTGTTTCCTTTCTTACCATAATATTTATTTATTTATTTTTATAATTAAATTATACATAAATAATTTAGGTTAAATTAGATTAAAAACTTCAACATTTTTTTAATAAGTTTAAAAATAAATAGAATTAGGGTTTGCATTCAATTTTAATTTTAATTAACTCTTTTTTTCATCAAATTCCTAAAAACACTAAAAATACCAAAAACATTCTTTTTTTTTCAATTTTTAATTTTAATTCCTTATTAGTTTAATTTTGCAAAAGGGTCCAACGCCCATGTTCTTAATTTTATTTAATTTCGCATATTTATTTTATGTCATTTAAATAATCATGTATCTCTCCCAAAGCTTTGTAACGTTTTATACTTTTCGCACTTTTATTTGCTTTATTTATTTTCTGTCAAATCGGGTCCGATTTAATTTTGGCGATGTGGACCCGCGCCTTTTGTAATAGCTTTAGATTTACCTTTCCCGCAAACTTTTAATTGTTAACAAAAAAGCATGAAAGAATGTATGGACTTAAATAAAATCAAGCGTAGATCACTTTAACATGACAAGACAAATACAAATGAAAACGACACATGAATCGCACACACCACCCCTAGGGTACGCCTCACTGTTGCCTTGCCTTCGAAAGGTGATCGTCGAGTAGAGGATGTCTTAGTAAGTCCTCATGATCCGGGAACCTGGCATGAGGGTAGCTTCTAAGGTGTCTTCCCATTGCTCTGGTGATCACCATGTCCCGAACCTCGAATTGACCCGAATACCTCCAACGGTGGTGCTACCTACCTCTCAATGGTGGGATGGCACTACTTTAAAGGACATTTACACAGACGAATTCCTTAGGGTAGGTAGGTTCTCGTAGATACTTGCTCTAAATTTCAAAACAAATCAAAAATACTTTTCACACCGACACCTTTTCAAAAAGCTTTCGAAAGCAATTTTTCAAACACTCTTGAGGACTGATACAAGAGTCGAACTGAAAATTTTCAAAGAAACTTTTTAAAACCCACAGTTGAAAAGCAAACAAACCATTTTTGAAAACACAAATGAGCAAGTATCTAAGAGCCCATGGATAGAAAGGGTGCTAATACCTTCCCTTTCTATAATCTACCTCCCGAACCGAGAGCAATCTCTTTAAGGAATTTTTCTGTGCTTTTGTCCTTTCCATTTGGAGAAAATAAAAGACGGTGGCGACTCTTGCTTCCGCGACATTTCGCGAACCAGCATTAAACAGTCAGTTCCAGATCCACCGATCACAAAACTGGCGACTCTGCTGGGGACTAACTTAAAGTGAGGCATACCTTAGGGCTAGGTCATAACTATGTTTTCAATTGCTTTCCTTGTTTGCTTTATTATTGTGGGTTGCTTGGGAGTTCTATAGATCCTAACCCGGATCTGGGGATACCTTTCTTAGAAAGTAGCAACAAGGCTGTGAGGGAACTGTGCGGGGTATACCGACATGGTTGAAACAGTCTGCTACGTTGATGTGGCACTTTGGTGTGTACCGGTAACCCTTGAGTTCAGTCAAGGAGAGTACGGGGCCTCCGCGTGGTGTCATGAAGCATCAACAGACCTTAGGAACCTTAATTGAACTATCTTGGCCTCTTTAGGGTAGTGAGATAACTGACTTTGGTGCAGTCCGAGGTTGGTTGATACTCGATACTACGCTCAATTGAAGGTTGCTTTCCTGGAATATTTCGGTCGCCAGTTCAGTGGCTAAATCGAAACGATGAACAATGAAAGCAATCCCGTGATATTGGGAACCTTAGAACCCGGTTACTTTGATTAGGACAGGTTGAACCCACCAACTTCAAGAGGGTACTACCCAGACCCCATGATGGCCTTAAACCCTAAGGACTTATCTTGTGTGCCTTACATGTTTGTCTTTGTAAATATCTGTGGTGTATTTAATCATAGCATCATGACATCATCCCGCATCATATGCATTGACTAACCATTTCAGGGGTTCGAATTTTCATCTTTGTTCTTGTTTTGTAGGACATGGAAACTGTTCATAGAAAGACAATTCAAATCAGTCTTGTAAGGATCCCTCATCAGCTTAAGGAGCTTATATCCAGGATTCCCGAGAACTCTTCATTCAGTGAAAGACATGGAAGCCTCATCAGCTTGGTTAACACCAACTTTGAGGAAGATATGATAAAGGTCCTGTTCCAATTCTTTGACCCTCTGCATCACTGTTTCACCTTCTTGGACTATCAGTTGGTACCTACACTGGAGGAGTTCTCCCGGCTCCTGAAGATCCCTATCCTTGATCAGCTACCCTTCAACGGTACAGAAAAGGAACCTAAGCTTGAAGAGATTGCTAAAGCCTTACACCTACAATCATCTGACCTCAAGGGACATTGGGAAGTTAGAAGTGGTATCAAAGGGTTCTTAGCCAGGTTTCTGTTTGAAAAGGCCCATGAATGTTGGAACTCCCTTGACTTGCAAGCTTTTGAAGAGATTGTGGCCCTCCTTGTCTATGGTCTGGTGTTGTTCCCTAACCCAGATCAGCTTATTGATATCAGTGTTGTCCAGATCTTTATGTCCAGGAATCCTATACCTACGTTGCTGGGGGACATCCTTCACTCATGTTACACTCGAACCATGAGAAAAAGAGGTGTCCTTATGTGTTGCACTCCTCTCCTGGGAAGGTGGTTTATTTCACATCTTCCACAATCAGTTTTGAAGAATGAGCGGGGTTTGAGATGGTCACAACGGTTGATGACTCTTACACATGCAGATATACATTGGTGCCCTAGGTCCAGAGAAGATGTCACTATCATTGATCGTTGCGGGGAGTACCCTAATGTTCCTTTACTTGGAATCAGAGGAGGTATTACTTATAGCCCATGCCTGGCTTGGAGACAGTTTGGTTATGCTCGGAGAGATGGTCCTCATGATATGTTAATTCCTGACATAGTTTTTGACTTCAACAACGATACTCAAGGACTTCGTCAGAGATTTATCAGAGCCTGGAGGATGCCCAGTAGGATAGACAGCAAAACACTGGGGCACAGGAACTCCATCCCTTTGGAGCCTTATCTCAAGTGGGTACGCGCCCGCTCCCAGGAGTTAGTGATGCCTTATCCTCACATGCTCCCAATAATCAAAGAACCAGTCTTGGAAGGGGAAGTGTCCTAAACTATTCAACACCCTGATATGCCCACATCCTGGGAAGAGATGCAGAAGAGCTGGATCCAGCTTAAGGAGGAAAGGAATTCTCTTGAGACTAGTCTACATGCCAGTGAAAAGAAGGTCTTGGAGCTCACACGCCTGTTGCATGAGGAGAGTGTAGCGGTGAAAATCGGAGATCAAGCTATTAATTAACTTGACTCACAAAAGCAAGAGTCGCCACCGCGCTTTATTATTTCCAAGGGAAAAGGGAAAAGAGCGAAATAAAACCCTAAAATATGCAATGTAAAATAATACTTAAAAGTAATAAAAAATACAATGCGTTTTTGAAAGAGATCGAGAGTTCGGGGGATGGTTATACAATGGGAAGGTATTAGCACCCAATGCATCTGCGGTACTCCGCAGGAACCTTTTGAAATATCTGTTTTTTGGTTAAAAATTGTTTGTTTGATTAAAATGGTTCGTTTGGCTAAAAATCGGTGTTGGAGAGATTTTGAAGATACGACGACCTAGTGTCGAAGTTTTGACTTAAAAAGGTGTGAGTTTGAAATTTGAATCTTTTAGGAAAATTATCTTGAGTTTAGCAAAATAGTAAACAAACAAAAGAAATGAAAAAAAAGTATTCGCACGATCGGATGAGATGTATTTGATGACGTGAAGTCAACTGAGTTGAATCATTTCCCTTGGATTAATCATAAGCAGGTAGATCTACTATTCAAGAAGAAATCATAAATAATTAAAATCCACGAGAAACGAACAAGGTAGATAACAAGATAATTGTAAGAAACTAAATGAATGGATAAAGAAGAATCATGAATAAAAGAAAAGTGTAATAAAAAAAAATTATCTAAACTAATTTGAAATTCTAAGGTTACTAAGTAAACTAAACCTAAATTCTAAAGTGTCTAATTAAATTAAGTAAAATTTGAAGTTATTAACTAAAACTAAATTAAAATTCTAAAGTTACTAACTAAAATTCGAAATTTATTCAATTAAATCTAAAATAAATTAACACTCTAATATTACTGAATTAGGTCTAAACTAAATTAATTCTAAAGTTGCTAAAAAAGTTCCAAAGTTACTAAACTAAATCTAAATCAAATAAAATTCTAAAAGAATATTTTACTAATTCTAAACAACTAAAATTCTAAACTTATTAAACTAATTCTAAATCAAATAAAGTTCTAAAGTCCCTAAACTAAAACTAACAACTAAAATTCTAAAGTTAACTTAAATAAAATCAAATAAAATTCTAAAATTTGCTAAATTAAAACTAAAACAAATAAAATTCTAAAATTTACTAAGTCAAATCTAAATGAAACAAAATCCTAAAGTTACTAAAATAAAACTAAAACAAAATAAAGTTGTTTACTAAGTCAAAAACTAAAACAAATGAAACTCTAAAATTTACTAAGTCAAATCTAAATGAAATAAAATCCTAAAGTTACTAAAATAAAACTAAAACAAAATAAAATTCTAAAGTTTACTAAGTCAAAACTAAAAAAAAAAAAAAAAAAAAAATAAAAAAAAATAAAACTCTAAAATTTATTAAGTCAAATCTAAATGAAATAACATCCTAAAATTACTAAAATGATACTACAACACATAAAATTCTAAAGTTTACTAAACTAAAGCTAAAAAGTTATAAAATAAATCTAAATTAATACTAAACTAAATTAATTCTAAACTAAAGATTAAAATTCTAAGACTAAATTAAAATTCTAAAGTTATCAAAATATATTTAAACTAATTGGAAGTTCTAAAGTTATAAAATAGATCTAAACAAATTAAAAATTCTAAACTAATACTAAACTAAATCTAAATATAAGATTTACTAATATTTTTTTATATTTTTGTATTTAAATAAAATTAAATGATTAATCAAATCTAGTTAATTTAAAAAAAAACTAAATAAGTTAAAACAAATAACTGGCAAAAATTAAAGATGATAAATAGAAACAGAACGGTTATAAAAGTAAAATGATCAATTTTAAAGCCTAGGGCCCAAGATCTAAATGACTAAAACCCTAACTATAAATATTAACTAAATTAATTAAAAAAATGAATATCTATTGTGAAAGAGGAACAGAGAGACGCCGCACCTCTTGAATGATACTATGTCTCATTTTAAAAACTTCTTTCCAATTTCAAAGGGAATCAATCAGTGGATAACACATGGCATCGAATTAAAATAAGAACATAAAAGCATACCTTATTATACATTATTAGAGAAACAATGTCTTTATTTCTTCTTCTTTGTGAAAGCAAGTATCTCTCTTTCTCCCAGATCCAGACCCATTTGCCTTCCTCTTTATTGGATTCACGATCAATGTTGGTGAGGGTCAGAAATATTGGATTCGATCCGGCCGGCGGCATAACATCACGACCCTATTTCTTCCCTACCTTGATTGCTTTATTGTTTTTGTTTCCGATCTGTTGTTGGGTGCTGAGTAGTATGAAGCAAAACTGGCGGTGGCGGAAGGGAGTTAGCGATGGCGGTTGTTTGATGGTGAGGAGGTTGGCAAGCGGAAGCCGGAAGACAGAACGGAACGATAGCAACTGGTTTGTTGTTGTGAGGTGAATCGGATGAAGATTGTTTGTGTTGCAGAAGTTGTTGATGGTAATGATGTTGCACGGTTTTTGAACAGATGGAGAAAGGTTGATGAAGAGAGGTTAACAGGTTGAACAGATGGGGGAAATTGGCGGAATAGAGAGAGTGTGCGGTTTGTGGGTAGTAGTATGGAGGTTGAATGAAGGTGGTTCGTTGGTGTTTATAGGAACATTCGGAAATGGTGATGTTGGTCCGTTCACGATAAAGATGGTGGTTGAGTTACAAGTGCTACAGCAACTGATGTTGTTGGATCTGTTGAAGTTGAAGGTGAAAGGTGTGTTATGGTGATGTGGGTAGTTTTCTTCATCAATTTCACCTTCAATTTCCTTTCTATGGAAGTTTCTGTGACAACGGCAAGCCGAACAGTTGAGTGCTTCTATGGAACCTTGTTCACCACTTGGCATGAACTCAACACAACCATCTGTAGCATTTCCTCCCATTGCAGCTGCATGGTTTTTCAAGCATTCTCTGTACTTGACCACCACTTGTGATAACGGTTTCTTGTAGGAGGATTGATCAAGATCTAGTTCTACACCAGTAGAGTTTGTGGTTGTGCCATTAACTGAAGGGTTCTGACTCTGAGGTACTAGGGCGGCTGAGGAAGATGTTATGATGTTATTGTGGCTGTTGATTTTGACTTGTGTTTGTGTTTCCCTTTGTGAACAGGTTTTGTGTTTTTCACGTGGAGTTGTTGTTGGTGTGGTGGATTTGGTTTTGAATGAATTTTTTTTGTGTTGTTGACATTGTTTTATGTATTTGTTATGCAGGATTTCATAATCGAAGAAAGGATTTAAGGTGACAAATTGAAAGTTTTTGAAGTTAGGGAGAAGAGAAACGAAAGGGATAGTTGTGAGGAGTTGGAAGAAATTGGGAGTTTCGTGTACAACTCCATGCGGTGCAGCTACTGTCTTGGACTAGTGAAGAATCCGTTTTGAAACTTCCTCTTTTCTTTTACTTTTTCTTTCGATTCTGTGTTTGGATCTCTTACCAACTTGCGTTTATGAAGTTGGTGTGTAAACATGAGGATGGTGTTGTTTTAAGATAAAGGGTGTAGATTTGATATTGTGCTGTAGAATTTCCCTTCCCAGGTTTTGATGTTGGATAATAATGGTGAATGAATGGACTGTGCTCAGAAGCTTATGGCCATGAATTTGAAGGGAATTTGGCGAAGGGAGTTGAAATTAGGCAAAGGAGGGTGAAGGTTGGATGGAAATGGTGGATACGATAACTGGCAGGTGGTGTTGCGCGTTGGAACGGGATGAGAGGAAGGAAGTATGAAGACAGAGGAATAGAGAGATGGAAGTGAGCTAGCTACTGTAAGTTGTTTTTTTTTACTACTATTGCAGGAATTAGGTGATAACCCCCCTCACTATTCTTCACCATTTGCTTTTGTTTTTATTGTGAGTGTATGATAGAATTGGAGGGAAAATTGGAGCCAAATATCAGTTGAATTCTGGTTTATGTCAACTTCCTTGTGCTTTCTTGATGCAGGGATTTGTGATTTCATTTTGGGCAAGCTTTTTGGACAGCAAAGGTAGTAAAAAAGTTGTTTGCAGACTGGTTTTTATGCAGGTTTTGGAGTGAAGTAGCAGCAAGTTTTGTTGTGTAGCATGTTTGGGTTTTATGGACAGTTAGGATAGGGACAATAGCATGGTTTTGGACTAATTTTATTGTTTGGACATTTTTACAAGGAGAGGAATAACATAATAATAACAATAATAATAACATAAAATAAAAAATAAAAATTATTAAACTAAAAATTTCCAAAACATGAAAATTAAAGAGAAATTAAAATTAATTTTAATTTTAATAATAACTCAACTAAAAAGTTGAATTAAAATTAGAACCAAATCAAGATTAATATTGAAAGAATGAAAATTATAATAACTAAAAGAATTAAAAGGAAAAGATATTAACTATATATTTTTTGTGATTAAAGTGAAATGCTAAAATAAAATAATGCTAAGACATTTTTTTTTGTTGAGATTTTTACTAAATTAAATCTAGAAGACTATAATTTTGACTTAAGAATAAAAATCTAAATGAAACTTGAAGAGACTACTTTTTTTGATATTTTGAATAATAATGTAAATAAAATTAAGATGACATGAACTAAATATATTTTTTTTATGATTTTTCATGGAATTAAAAATAAGAGAAGAGAAAGTGTAAAATTTATGGTCGGATAAAACATAGTCTAAAATTAAGAATCAAATTCCATTAAATTCGTGAAACAACTTCGAACGTTAATAACTTTTTCGTGGCTTTTCAATGCATAATCATCTCTTGTCTTGTAAAGAAAAATTGTAGATGGTGTCAAGAAAAATCATATGCAAAAAAATAACCCCTCAAAATATTGAAACTTGAAGAAGTTATGAATTTTTGAAATCTGACTCGGGAATTGGCAAAAATAGGTCGAATCGCCTGTGAACACTTGCTATGTAATGATGCGGATGGAATGCGGGATCTTAGGTCAAAAATTGGGGTACAACAGCTGCCCCTATTTAAGTTTCTTCTATCTGGAGATATGAAGATTGGGATCTTCATTTCGACGAGATTGAAGGGACTTAAATATAGAATACACAATTTTTGGCCTTAAGATACCGCGATTATGTTCATGATATGATATGAATGTAATGCTCTGAATTTTGTGGGGAATGACGCCATATGAGACAGACTATGCTGGAGAAACCAGACACATTATACAGTAATCCCACAGAGGAAGAGGTTGTAACTCCACTGGGGAAACAAAGTCATAGACTTCAAATGAGAGACTCTTGAATGATTTACATCAGTGTTGAGACTGGAAAAGAAATGATTTACATCAGCACGAAGACTGGAAAAAGAAATGATTTACATCAGCACTGTGACTGGAAAAGGAAATGATGGACATCAGTACTGAGACTGGAAAATGATTGACAGCAGCACTGAGACTGGAAAATGATTGACATCAGCATTGAGACTGGAAAATGATTGACATCAGCACTGTGGCTGGAGATAAACATCTCTGATTTCTGAATTTTACCAAGAACGGTAACACATTTCTTCTTTAACCAAGATATCGCTTGAAAAGGATAAAATAACAAACTTCCCCACAGGACTTTTCCGAAGGGATGCCATTTGCTGAGTAAACATTATTGTTGGGGATACACAAGCTACTCACATAAAGAGGCCGCCACTTGCTTCCTTTCAAAGGTGTCAATAACATACAAGCTGCTCATGAAGAGACCGCCACTTGCTGTCTTCAAAGAATATTAAAGCACACAAGCTGCTCATGAAGAGTCTGCCACTTGTTGCCAAAACCCACAAGCTGCTCATAAAGCTGCCACTTGCTGTCTTCCAAAAATACTAACGTACAAAGCTGCTCATGAAGAAGCTGCCACTTGCCGTTTTCCGTACAAGCTGCTCATGAAGAGACCGCCACTTGCCGTTTTTCAAAAAGTGTTGATAACATACAAGTTGTCCATGAAGGGACTGCCACTTGCTGTTTCTTTTCAAAATTACCAATCACACACAAGTTTCTCATGAAGAGACCGCCGCTTGTTGTTTTCTTTTCAAAATTACCAATAACACACAAGTTGCTCATGAAGAGACCGCCACTTGTTTTTTTTCAAGGTATCAATAACATACAAGTTGCTCATGAAGAGACTGCCGCTTGTTGTTTTTAAAGTTGTTAATAACATAACAAGTTGCCTCGTGAAGAGACTGCCGCTTGATGTTTTCGAAGGTGACAATAACACACAAGTTGCCTCATGAAGAGACTGCCGCTTGCTGTTTGTCAG
Organism: Vicia faba; assembly: GCA_948472305.1. Lineage (NCBI taxonomy): Eukaryota > Viridiplantae > Streptophyta > Magnoliopsida > Fabales > Fabaceae > Vicia > Vicia faba. The sequence continues at coordinate 369,845,947 of OX451738.1, read as the reverse complement.
GAGTATCCATAACACACAAGTTGTCTCATGAAGAAACTGCCGCTTGCTGTTTGTCAAGAGTATTGATAACATACAAGTTGTCCATGAAGAGACCGCCGCTTGCCGTTTGTCAAGAGTATCCATAACACACAAGTTGCCTCATGAAGAGACTGCCGCTTGTTGTTTCCCAAAAGATACCCATAAAATATCATGAAGACACTGCTGGAGGTGAGAATCAATAATTTCATCGAGGATGGACAAACTGCTCATGAAGAGACCGCCATTTGTCATAGAGAAATCAGAAATAATCAAACTGCTCAAATAAAGAGTCAGTCGCTTGTTGTCATGTCGATATTCCAGAAGAAGGTTGTGATAACACTGCTGGGGAATAAAGTTCATCTTTAATGGGGAACCATGAGTAAATCCTTCTTGAGGAGACCAAGTATTTACATTTGCAAAATAAATGCACTCTCCATCTAGGTTTCACAGCCTAGAAATATCCACAGGGTATCGTTCACAAGAGACAAAGCTCAATCCAGGAATAAACTGGAGAGAAAAACAGTCAAACAAGACTCCACCCAATGATGGAACAACTCAAATGGGGATTTATCATATCCAGAGATGGAAAAGGAAAGCTAAAGCAAGATTCTTCCACGAGAGTTAACTCAGTGGGGAATTAGAAAAGAGGCGCACTTTCTGCTTAAGTTGACATTCTATTTGGAAAGATCAAATACGCTATTTGAATAGACATAACCAAGGTATACGTACTCAAAGACATCAATAAATACAACTGTGCATGCATGATGCAAGTGTGAATGAATAAATGAATGTCATGTATATGCTGACAAAACAGACAGGGGAGATAGACAGAAAATGATAAGATGTCCCAGTACAACCCGACGCTCAGCTAATCTCAACAAAAGGGGAACATTACTGGAGATAAAAACAAAAGCCATCATTGGAGCAAAGTCCTTTTACAAGGCTTAAATCTCTTTGGAGAGGAAGATATTTTCAAGTAGAAAACCCAAAGTCTAGTATTCTATTGCAAACAATCCATTGAAAGGATAACAACACAAACAAAGTTTCAGCTGGAAAGAAGTCTTGCTTAGCTGGAGATACTGGGAACACCACCCTCTGATAATGTATGAACAACATATCTTGACAAATCTGGATTGCCCCTGGGATTAATTTTGGATGCCCCAAGTTTACTGCTGATAAGCTGCGTGATGCACGACAATTCTTGCGAATAGCTTCACTTCTAACATGCCCCAAGCTATCTGGTTGATGAGGAGAAATCGTCTCAAGAGGATTTTACAAAAGACCTGGCATTCACCATGCTCTGGTGTCTTCAAACTCTTAGAGAGATTCGTCAAATCTCGACGTGATTGCCCCGGATTGACTGTAGTTGGCACAACGAAGTCTTCAAATTTTTGCCCCAAAAGAGTAAACAAATTGGGAAAGCATTAACTGGGAGAAGCAACACGTCCATGTTCAAGGTCTTTAGGTGACATGCCTCTGCATATGATTTTGTTCTTGAAATAATTCTCCAATTGCTCAACAGAACTTTAGGCCTTAAGAATAGACTCATCACTGGTGCTTATATGTGAGTTTCCTTGATATCAAACAAATGTTTTTGCAGTTAGAAAAAGTTTACAATGAGAATGAAAATTCTAATGCAACAGTTATGTAAGTCTTGAAGATTTTGAAAGATATCGCACAAATTTTGTGAGTTAGAGCACCATTTATTTTTGTATAGAAAAATCATATGATACAAACATTCATGGGAGTCAGGAACACTATCTCATTGAAGTATGCTTTTAAAATAACCTTGCTTCAATTAGGACTTTTGAAGGTTGTAACGTGGTCTGGTTCATGGTTTTTAGAAAAAAGATTTTAAGGCTCAAAATATTTGGTGCCCACCCCCTTCATGATGTTCTCCAATCCTATGTTCAGTTAATTCAACATGAGTGTTCATCTCTCAAAAGGATTTTGTGACGGTCAAGGAAACGACGAGGCTTTCGGAGTAGAAACCACCCTCATGTCTTCGTGTTTGTAGTCACCAATTTGTTCTTTGCTGAGGACTTTTCTTTGCAGTCCTTTTCTTTGCGATTTTATTTTCCCTAACTTTTGCCTGAACTAATTCTTTTGAATTGATAGTCCAGCGGGATGCCTTAATTTTGCCTAAGTCACACGTTTTCATGTTTTTTTTTTGACTTAGCAGGCTTTTCTTTTTCTTGATTTTTGACTTTTTGAACAAAATGTGTGACATTAGCTTGTCTTTGCTTGTTGAGAGGATTTTGATTGCCTCGTTTCTTGATGAATGAGGGATAACATTGTGGTTCCACATCTTCTGGCTTCATTATACATGAAGGATAGCCCTCGTAGTTTCTCTTCAAAAAACATCTTCCTTATGAATTTCGAACACTCAGTCAGATTAACTAAAAACTACCCTGCCCCAGGTTAAAATTCAAGGTTTTTTTCGTATAGAAAAGAAACTTCTACTTCAAGGCTCAAAAGGGGTTAGCAAGGGATTATCTTCCTTATATCTCCAATGTTTAGGGATTCGAAACAATGCCTGTACATCATCAGCAAGATTTTATCCAAAAGCATGCAACCAGAGATTTTGTGTTCTTTAGATCATCATCCTCCCTTCAATCTCTGCCTAGGCAAGAGAATGAGCAACAAGTTGCTATCATAATGCCAAAAGAAATTTAAAATTTGAAAACAAATATGAGTGAAACGAATGAATTTCTTCAAGACAAACATACCCATTGTATTAAGATAATCATACAGATGCAAACAAGTTCTTACATGCAAACAATATTTTGATAAACAAGAAAAATTGCAACAAGAAGAAATAAGTTAATGATCGGGGAAGGCTTTCCATCTGGACTTGAATCACCGAAAACATCCTTCAAAACTCAACGTGACCATCAATCGTGTTTACTCTTCGGCACGTGCTTGATTTGAACTTCAAAACCAACGTCCTTGAATGACAAGATACCACTTCTGACCAACTTCTGAACCTCAATCTTCAAAGCAAAGCAACCCTCCAAGTCATGCCCAGGAGCACCTTGATGAAAGGTACAAGCCAAATCAGCTTTGTAGTACCAATGTATCTTCTCAGGAACCTTCGGTGGAGGTCGGGTCTGAACCAAATTCCTCTGCATCAGGATAGGGAACAACTCTGTATAGGTAATTGGAATTGGATCAAATTGGGTTTTCCTTTGATTAGGAACTTGTTGATTCTGTTGATGAATAGGAGAAACATGATGATTCTGACGATGATTGTTTCTTCCTATGATTCTCTTCTTGGAAAATTTATTATCAAACTCCTTCACACCATTAGCTGAGCTACCATCTTCATATGAACATCCCTTCCCAACATCTTCTTCTAAACGCACTCCCACATTCACCTTGTCAGGAAAGTCATTAGGTGCATTAACCATCACCTTCTCATGAGAGAAGGATTTTAGAGTTTCAGTGAAGACTTTTATCATCGCTTCCTCCTTCTTAGAAGGATTGACTTGGGCGACAACCAGAATTTCAACCAAACCAGTTAGGTGCTCCACACTAGCTTTCAAATTAGTCATACGGAGTTCAGAAACCTCTTGCTTGATATTCTCCATTGTTTTCTTAGCGCGAGTGTTGTACTGGTGAGACCAAAGGAAAAATAAGACTCGGGAAAAGACCTTTGAAACAAAAAATGTAGAATGATATATGATGTGCAAAAGAGAGTTTTTATTTGATTTTCAAGGAACTCAAGATATTAAGTTGTAAACATCAAAGTATGAAGATAGAAGATGAATTTTAAACTGGCTCCAAACATTGATCAAGTTATCATCAAGATCAATCATCCATTTTGGTGGATTAGGGCTTTCGCCCTATCAACACCCAAGATCCATTGAGCTTGACGAAACTTGTGATGTTTACAAAGAAAGACCTCCAAATTCCTTCAAAGTCAAGTGAAAATGGTTTTATCGATGCATGAATGCGTGGCTATGCAACAACCACAAGCAAGGTCACAGATAAAGTCGAAAGGTTCAACGTCACGAGCATGGAGTCACGGTAAGGAACACCCCCAAGGTATGTACTAACGGTTTAATCACACCTGTAGAACAAGGTTCTAAGAGTTCCCGGAGTCTACATTCCTCCTTCGGATATTACCAACGTCTTGATTACTCAATAATCAGCAATATTCTCAAGAGAAACTCATCCGAGCGTAGCATCGCGTGACAACTACTTCCGGATTACTCCGTTATAATCTCCGCGCTACACCTAAAAGGCCAAAATGGGTTATGGTTTTACGGTTCCCAGCTTCTCTGGCTCCCAGGTCGAAAATAATAATGTCTTCCCGATTACTCGGTAAACAAATATTACGTTCAAAAGGGCCTTCCACTGAGTGGGGGATCTCATGCCTCCTTCTTCGGGATTACTCCCTCAAAGTTAACATGACTATACCGCCCGTCCTATTCCTAAGTGTGACTTAGTCCGGGTATAGGACTTGTCCTTTGTAAATATTATCAACACCCAAATAATCATAATATATACATATAATCAAACAATCAAATAATGATAAAACAGATAAAACAAATTAGGCTTAACCCACTTAGGGATGGACCAGCAAGAGGTCAATCTTTCCCCAGCAGAGTCGCCAATTCTGTAGCGGTGAAAATCGGAGATCAAGCTATTAATTAACTTGACTCACAAAAGCAAGAGTCGCCACCGCGCTTTATTATTTCCAAGGGAAAAGGGAAAAGAGCGAAATAAAACCCTAAAATATGCAATGTAAAATAATACTTAAAAGTAATAAAAAATACAATGCGTTTTTGAAAGAGATCGAGAGTTCGGGGGATGGTTATACAATGGGAAGGTATTAGCACCCAATGCATCTGCGGTACTCCGCAGGAACCTTTTGAAATATCTGTTTTTTGGTTAAAAATTGTTTGTTTGATTAAAATGGTTCGTTTGGCTAAAAATCGGTGTTGGAGAGATTTTGAAGATACGACGACCTAGTGTCGAAGTTTTGACTTAAAAAGGTGTGAGTTTGAAATTTGAATCTTTTAGGAAAATTATCTTGAGTTTAGCAAAATAGTAAACAAACAAAAGAAATGAAAAAAAAGTATTCGCACGATCGGATGAGATGTATTTGATGACGTGAAGTCAACTGAGTTGAATCATTTCCCTTGGATTAATCATAAGCAGATAGATCTACTATTCAAGAAGAAATCATAAATAATTAAAATCCACGAGAAACGAACAAGGTAGATAACAAGATAATTGTAAGAAACTAAATGAATGGATAAAGAAGAATCATGAATAAAAGAAAAGTGTAATAAAAAAAAATTATCTAAACTAATTTGAAATTCTAAGGTTACTAAGTAAACTAAACCTAAATTCTAAAGTGTCTAATTAAATTAAGTAAAATTTGAAGTTATTAACTAAAACTAAATTAAAATTTTAAAGTTACTAACTAAAATTCGAAATTTATTCAATTAAATCTAAAATAAATTAACACTCTAATATTACTGAATTAGGTCTAAACTAAATTAATTCTAAAGTTGCTAAAAAAGTTCCAAAGTTACTAAACTAAATCTAAATCAAATAAAATTCTAAAAGAATATTTTACTAATTCTAAACAACTAAAATTCTAAACTTATTAAACTAATTCTAAATCAAATAAAGTTCTAAAGTCCCTAAACTAAAACTAACAACTAAAATTCTAAAGTTAACTTAAATAAAATCAAATAAAATTCTAAAATTTGCTAAATTAAAACTAAAACAAATAAAATTCTAAAATTTACTAAGTCAAATCTAAATGAAACAAAATCCTAAAGTTACTAAAATAAAACTAAAACAAAATAAAGTTGTTTACTAAGTCAAAAACTAAAACAAATGAAACTCTAAAATTTACTAAGTCAAATCTAAATGAAATAAAATCCTAAAGTTACTAAAATAAAACTAAAACAAAATAAAATTCTAAAGTTTACTAAGTCAAAACTAAAAAAAAAAAAAAAAAAAAAAAAAAAAAAAATAAAACTCTAAAATTTATTAAGTCAAATCTAAATGAAATAACATCCTAAAATTACTAAAATGATACTACAACACATAAAATTCTAAAGTTTACTAAACTAAAGCTAAAAAGTTATAAAATAAATCTAAATTAATACTAAACTAAATTAATTCTAAACTAAAGATTAAAATTCTAAGACTAAATTAAAATTCTAAAGTTATCAAAATATATTTAAACTAATTGGAAGTTCTAAAGTTATAAAATAGATCTAAACAAATTAAAAATTCTAAACTAATACTAAACTAAATCTAAATATAAGATTTACTAATATTTTTTTATATTTTTGTATTTAAATAAAATTAAATGATTAATCAAATCTAGTTAATTTAAAAAAAAACTAAATAAGTTAAAACAAATAACTGGCAAAAATTAAAGATGATAAATAGAAACAGAACGGTTATAAAAGTAAAATGATCAATTTTAAAGCCTAGGGCCCAAGATCTAAATGACTAAAACCCTAACTATAAATATTAACTAAATTAATTAAAAAAATGAATATCTATTGTGAAAGAGGAACAGAGAGACGCCGCACCTCTTGAATGATACTATGTCTCATTTTAAAAACTTCTTTCCAATTTCAAAGGGAATCAATCAGTGGATAACACATGGCATCGAATTAAAATAAGAACATAAAAGCATACCTTATTATACATTATTAGAGAAACAATGTCTTTATTTCTTCTTCTTTGTGAAAGCAAGTATCTCTCTTTCTCCCAGATCCAGACCCATTTGCCTTCCTCTTTATTGGATTCACGATCAATGTTGGTGAGGGTCAGAAATATTGGATTCGATCCGGCCGGCGGCATAACATCACGACCCTATTTCTTCCCTACCTTGATTGCTTTATTGTTTTTGTTTCCGATCTGTTGTTGGGTGCTGAGTAGTATGAAGCAAAACTGGCGGTGGCGGAAGGGAGTTAGCGATGGCGGTTGTTTGATGGTGAGGAGGTTGGCAAGCGGAAGCCGGAAGACAGAACGGAACGATAGCAACTGGTTTGTTGTTGTGAGGTGAATCGGATGAAGATTGTTTGTGTTGCAGAAGTTGTTGATGGTAATGATGTTGCACGGTTTTTGAACAGATGGAGAAAGGTTGATGAAGAGAGGTTAACAGGTTGAACAGATGGGGGAAATTGGCGGAATAGAGAGAGTGTGCGGTTTGTGGGTAGTAGTATGGAGGTTGAATGAAGGTGGTTCGTTGGTGTTTATAGGAACATTCGGAAATGGTGATGTTGGTCCGTTCACGATAAAGATGGTGGTTGAGTTACAAGTGCTACAGCAACTGATGTTGTTGGATCTGTTGAAGTTGAAGGTGAAAGGTGTGTTATGGTGATGTGGGTAGTTTTCTTCATCAATTTCACCTTCAATTTCCTTTCTATGGAAGTTTCTGTGACAACGGCAAGCCGAACAGTTGAGTGCTTCTATGGAACCTTGTTCACCACTTGGCATGAACTCAACACAACCATCTGTAGCATTTCCTCCCATTGCAGCTGCATGGTTTTTCAAGCATTCTCTGTACTTGACCACCACTTGTGATAACGGTTTCTTGTAGGAGGATTGATCAAGATCTAGTTCTACACCAGTAGAGTTTGTGGTTGTGCCATTAACTGAAGGGTTCTGACTCTGAGGTACTAGGGCGGCTGAGGAAGATGTTATGATGTTATTGTGGCTGTTGATTTTGACTTGTGTTTGTGTTTCCCTTTGTGAACAGGTTTTGTGTTTTTCACGTGGAGTTGTTGTTGGTGTGGTGGATTTGGTTTTGAATGAATTTTTTTTGTGTTGTTGACATTGTTTTATGTATTTGTTATGCAGGATTTCATAATCGAAGAAAGGATTTAAGGTGACAAATTGAAAGTTTTTGAAGTTAGGGAGAAGAGAAACGAAAGGGATAGTTGTGAGGAGTTGGAAGAAATTGGGAGTTTCGTGTACAACTCCATGCGGTGCAGCTACTGTCTTGGACTAGTGAAGAATCCGTTTTGAAACTTCCTCTTTTCTTTTACTTTTTCTTTCGATTCTGTGTTTGGATCTCTTACCAACTTGCGTTTATGAAGTTGGTGTGTAAACATGAGGATGGTGTTGTTTTAAGATAAAGGGTGTAGATTTGATATTGTGCTGTAGAATTTCCCTTCCCAGGTTTTGATGTTGGATAATAATGGTGAATGAATGGACTGTGCTCAGAAGCTTATGGCCATGAATTTGAAGGGAATTTGGCGAAGGGAGTTGAAATTAGGCAAAGGAGGGTGAAGGTTGGATGGAAATGGTGGATACGATAACTGGCAGGTGGTGTTGCGCGTTGGAACGGGATGAGAGGAAGGAAGTATGAAGACAGAGGAATAGAGAGATGGAAGTGAGCTAGCTACTGTAAGTTGTTTTTTTTTACTACTATTGCAGGAATTAGGTGATAACCCCCCTCACTATTCTTCACCATTTGCTTTTGTTTTTATTGTGAGTGTATGATAGAATTGGAGGGAAAATTGGAGCCAAATATCAGTTGAATTCTGGTTTATGTCAACTTCCTTGTGCTTTCTTGATGCAGGGATTTGTGATTTCATTTTGGGCAAGCTTTTTGGACAGCAAAGGTAGTAAAAAAGTTGTTTGCAGACTGGTTTTTATGCAGGTTTTGGAGTGAAGTAGCAGCAAGTTTTGTTGTGTAGCATGTTTGGGTTTTATGGACAGTTAGGATAGGGACAATAGCATGGTTTTGGACTAATTTTATTGTTTGGACATTTTTACAAGGAGAGGAATAACATAATAATAACAATAATAATAACATAAAATAAAAAATAAAAATTATTAAACTAAAAATTTCCAAAACATGAAAATTAAAGAGAAATTAAAATTAATTTTAATTTTAATAATAACTCAACTAAAAAGTTGAATTAAAATTAGAACCAAATCAAGATTAATATTGAAAGAATGAAAATTATAATAACTAAAAGAATTAAAAGGAAAAGATATTAACTATATATTTTTTGTGATTAAAGTGAAATGCTAAAATAAAATAATGCTAAGACATTTTTTTTTGTTGAGATTTTTACTAAATTAAATCTAGAAGAATATAATTTTGACTTAAGAATAAAAATCTAAATGAAACTTGAAGAGACTACTTTTTTTGATATTTTGAATAATAATGTAAATAAAATTAAGATGACATGAACTAAATATATTTTTTTTATGATTTTTCATGGAATTAAAAATAAGAGAAGAGAAAGTGTAAAATTTATGGTCGGATAAAACATAGTCCAAAATTAAGAATCAAATTCCATTAAATTCGTGAAACAACTTCGAACGTTAATAACTTTTTCGTGGCTTTTCAATGCATAATCATCTCTTGTCTTGTAAAGAAAAATTGTAGATGGTGTCAAGAAAAATCATATGCAAAAAAATAACCCCTCAAAATATTGAAACTTGAAGAAGTTATGAATTTTTGAAATCTGACTCGGGAATTGGCAAAAATAGGTCGAATCGCCTGTGAACACTTGCTATGTAATGATGCGGATGGAATGCGGGATCTTAGGTCAAAAATTGGGGTACAACAGAGAGGAATCTCAACACTTACATAGCTCCGAAGAGGATGCGCAGTGTATTTTGGGATTGATTTGATTTTTGTACTTTTGCCCATGAGGCTTTGATGTATTAAACAATGATTTCTTTAATGATAACGTGTGTTCCTTTTTGTCTACAACAAAGTTGAATTTTCGAACCCTTGAATGCATTGCATACGCATTTCATACATCATGTGCATAGCAGGTTTTTCCACTTTTCAGGTTGCTTACAGTTCTTCGCTGTTTATTTCAGCATCATGAATCCCGAATCTGCATCAACTGAGACATCAATCAAGGCTCTTCAGGCGCAGAATGCGCAGTTTCAAGAACTAATCAAGGGTCTGGCTAAAGGCCAAGAAGAATTAAAGACTATGCTCCTGAAGAAGGAGAAGAAGAAGAAGAGAAGAACTGTTCTGTTCAACTCGGGCCGAAGGTTTGGCAATACTCTGCAGCATGAAGAGGCTGGTTCTTCTGTTGGCAAGAGTCCTTCTCAGGCAGAAGTAAAGGTTCCTAGTCCGGTAGTCTCCGACAACGAGACAGATTTTGACGAAGAGCAGTACCCTCCTGCAGACAACAGATATAAGCAATTGGAGGACAGATTGAAGGCTATGGAGGTTCAACAGGTACCAGGGCTGGATTTCGGAGATCTGGGTTTGTCAACTGGTGTGATCATCCCCCACAAGTTCAAAGCACCATCCTTCTCCAAATATGACGGGGCGTCTTGTCCCAAGCTGCATCTGAGGTCTTATGTTCGGAAAATTCAGCCGTACTCTGCGGATAAGAATTTATGGATCCACTTCTTCCAGGAGAGTCTTTCAGGGACTCATCTCGAATGGTTCTATCAGCTGGATGGGACCAAGGTTCGTAACTGGGAGGAGTTGGATACTGCTTTCTACAAGCAGTATCAATATAATGCCGACCTTGCCCCCACGCGTACCCAACTCCAGGGTATGTCGTTAGGTGTAAGCGAAGGTTTTAAGGAGTACGCTCAAAAGTGGAGAGATCTGGCTGGCAGGGTGCAGCCACCATTGACTGATCGGGAGTTGGTAGACATGTTCTTGGGGACCCTATCTGGGCCATTTTTCAACCATCTCATTGGGAATTCTTCTGCTGGGTTCACTGATTTGATTCTGACTGGAGAGAGAATTGAAGCTGGGCTGAAGTCTGGGAAGATTGCGAAGGGTGCATCGTCTAGTTCGGAAAAGAAACCATTCAAGAAGGAGTCTAGTGCCGTGTATGGTTCTAGGAAATCAGAGAGACCTGAGCACCGCCAATCTGTCAGCGCGGTGATGATTGCTAAGCCTGCTGCCGCTCCTCGGCCAAACAATCCTCAAAGGGCTGAAAGACCCCGGCGAGAGTTTACCCGGTTAAGCATGACCCTATCACAGATCCTGCCACAGTTGCTATCCACTAACTTAGTGACTGTCAGGGAGGCCCCGAAGTTCCCCAACACTACATCTCCCAAGTACAATCCGAATGCTCGTTGTGCTTACCATTCAGATAGCCCGGGGCACTCTACTGATGACTGTTGGGCGTTAAAGAACAAGCTGCAAGATCTTATTGACGCCAAGGAGGTACAGTTTGAGGCATCTGACAAGCCTAATGTGGTGACAGCTCCCCTACCTGCTCATGGAGTAAATGCTATTGGGGACGAAGAGGAAGTTGATGAAGCTGAGTTTGATAGCTGGATCTACCCGGCAACCGACAGTGGACTCAACAATTGGAGTGCAAAGGACAACTTGTCTGTTTCTCTTGTTACTAAGTAATGAATTCCTATGTTTTGTTATTTTGTAATAAACAATGATAAACTCTATGGCCCGGTGTCTTACCCGAGGCACCGTGGTTCTATTTGTGAGGGCATACAAACTGTCATTTCATATATCATGAATAAAAATCTTAGACGTTTTTCGCATTGCAAATATTGTGCTCCTTTTCTGTCTTTCTTTTCCTTTACATAATTTTCAAAACAGCTGTATTTACACACACACTCACTCATACAGGTTTCAATCCACTCTGGATCTTACTGATAACAACTCTGCTACTGCCAATTATGACTTCGAAAATCCGATCAACTTAGCCGAAGACGAAGGTGAAGATGATTGCGAAGTGCCTGGCAAGCTTGCAAGACTGTTGCTTCAGGAAGAGAGGGCAATTCAACCCCATGAAGAGCCAGTGGAAACAATAAACTTGGGTACCGAGGCAGACAGGAAAGAGGTAAAGATTGGTGCCAACCTAGAGCTCAGCGTGAAGCAACGGTTAACCAAGATGCTGCATGATTATATGGAGATCTTTGCCTGGTCCTACGAAGACATGCCAGGGTTGGATACCGACATTGTGGTCCATCACTTGCCGACTAAGGAAGACTGCCCTCCAGTTAAGCAAAAGGTCCGTCGGATGCGTCCAGAGATGTCTGAGAAGATTAAGGCCGAGGTTATGAAACAGTTTGATGCTGGGTTCCTTGCAGTGACTTCTTACCCTCAGTGGGTTGCTAACGTGGTGCCGGTACCGAAGAAGGACGGTAAGGTCAGAATGTGTGTCGATTACAGGGATCTGAACAGGGCCAGCCCCAAGGATGACTTCCCCTTACCTCACATTGATGTCCTTGTTGATAATACAGCTCAGCACAAGGTGTTCTCTTTCATGGATGGTTTCTCAGGTTACAATCAGATCAAGATGGCACCTGAAGACATGGAAAAGACTACATTTGTTACTCAGTGGGGCACCTTCTGTTACATGGTCATGCCATTCGGGTTGAAGAACGCTGGGGCAACCTACCAACGTGCCATGGTTGCCTTATTTCATGATATGATCCATCACGAGATAGAGGTGTATGTTGACGACATGATCGCAAGGTCCCAAACTGAGGAAGAACACCTAGATCATTTGCAGAAGTTGTTTGACCGGTTGAAACTGTACAAGCTAAGATTGAACCCGAACAAGTGCACCTTCGGGGTAAGATCTGGGAAATAGCTAGGCTTCGTGGTCAGTGATAAAGGTATTCAAGTGGACCCGGCTAAGGTCAAAGCTATTCAAGAGATGCCAGTTCCTAAGACAGAGAAGGAAGTCAGAGGCTTTTTAGGACGCCTGAATTACATTGCTCGCTTCATCTCACATCTGACTGCTACCTGTGAGCCAATCTTCAAGCTGCTGAAGAAAGATCAGGTGGTACGTTGGAACGATGAATGTCAGGCTGCTTTCGACAGAATCAAAGAGTATCTCCAAGAACCACCCATCCTTAGGCCACCGGTTGAAGGGAGACCTCTGATACTATACCTGACAGTGCTTGACAACTCAATGGGGTGTGTGTTGGGGCAGCATGACGAGTCTGGCCGAAAAGAGCATGCCATTTATTACCTTAGCAAAAAGTTTACCGACTGTGAGACCCGATACTCACTGCTTGAGAAAACTTGCTGCGCTTTGGTATGGGCTGCTCGCCGGCTGAGACAGTATATGCTGACTCACACTACTTTGTTGATCTCAAAGATGGATCCTATAAAGTACATATTCGAAAAGCCTGCTCTGTCTGGGAGAATTGCAAGATGGCAAATGATCTTGACGGAATACGACATTCAATACACCACCCAGAAAGCCATCAAGGGGAGTGTATTGGCAGACCACTTAGCTCATCAAGCTGTAGATGATTATCAATCAATGAACTTCGAGTTTCCGGATGAAAGCATTATGATAGTAACTGATTGTGAAGTACCTGGACCAGATGAAGGACCTGAGCCAGGATCCTGATGGTCTATGCACTTTGACGGAGCTTCCAATGCTTTGGGAAATGGTATCGGCGCCATAATCATATCTCCACAAGGTACTCATACTCCACTCACTGCCCGGCTGTGTTTCAACTGTACCAACAACATGGCGGAGTATGAGGCATGCATCATGGGTCTTCAAGCTGCGATCGACCTAAGGATCAAATTTCTAAGTGTCTTCGGAGATTCCGCTCTTGTGATCAATCAGATCAAACGAGAGTGGGATACGAAACATCCAAACCTGATTCCTTACAGAGAATGTGTGTTGACCCTGATCCCCCACTTCACAGAGATAACCTTTGAGCACTTTCCAAGAGAAGAGAATCAGTTAGCGGACGCGTTAGCTACAATGTCTTCAATGTTCAAGGTCAAATGGGACAATGAGGCTCCCCGGATCATCATCTGGAAACTGGACGAACCGGCATACTGTTGTGATCTCGAAACTGAATTGGCGACTGAGAAGCCTTGGTACCACGAAGTGAAGAGATATCTGGAAGCTCAGGAATACCCTGAAGGGGCATCTGTCAATGATAAGAAATTCCTGAGGAGGTTTGCAGCCAAGTTCTTCCTTAGCAACGGCATATTATACAAGCGAAACCATGATTCAACCTTACTGCGTTGTGTGGATAAGACTGAAGCAGAAAGAATCATGGAAGAGCTACATGAAGGGACCTTTGGTACACATTCCAGTGGGCACACTATGGCTAAGAAAATCCTACGGGCAGGATATTACTGGTCCACAATGGAAGCTGATTGTTACCAACATTCCAGGACATGCCACAAGTGTCAGATTTATGCAGACAAGGTGCATGTTCCTCCGGCTCCCCTGAATGTTCTGACTGCGCCTTGGCCGTTTGCAATGTGGGGCATAGACATGATCGGCGAGATAAAACCTACGGCATCTAATGGACATCGCTTCATCCTAGTGGCGATTGATTATTTTACGAAGTGGGTTGAGGCATCATCCTATGCTACGGTAACCAAGACTGTTGTGGCACGGTTCATTCGACATAACCTGATCTGTCGGTACGGCGTCCCTGAGCGGATAATTACAGACAACGGTACCAATCTGAATAATAAGATGATCGCTGAGCTCTGCGAGCAGTTCAAGATACAGCACCACAATTCTTCTCCTTACAGACCGAAGATGAATGGGGCTGTAGAAGCAGCAAATAAGAACATCAAGAAAATCGTGCAAAAGATGAGAGTGACGTACAAAGATTGGCACGAGATGTTACCATTCGCACTGCATGGGTACCGTACCTCAGCTAGGACGTCAACCGGGGCAACTCCTTTCTCTCTGGTTTATGGCATGGAGGCAGTCTTGCCAATCGAAGTGCAAATGCCCTCTCTCCGGATAATGAAGGATGCAAATCTGAACGAAGATGATTGGATCCAGACACGACTTGATCAGCTCAACCTCATTGATGAAAAGAGACTTGCTGCTATTTGTCATGGTCAGACGTATCAGAAACGGATGATCAGGGCATTTAACAAAAAGGTCAGACCACAGGAATATCAAGTTGGGGATCTGGTGATCAAGAGAATCATCCTTCCTCAGAGTGATCCAAGGGGCAAATGGACCCCTACGTACGAAGGGCCATTTTTGGTTAAGCATGCGTTCTCAGGAGGAGCAATGATATTAACCAACATGGATGGTGACGACCTTCCTCACCCCGCCAATGCAGACATAGTAAAAAAATACTACGCATAAAAAAGACTCGCTAGGCTGACACGCCTAGGCAAAAATTAGGGCTTCCCGTCGAACCAAAAGGGTTCGGGCAAAATGAAGGGATGAAAATGAAAAAAATCTGTACACCCGGCAAGTCGAAAACCTGAAAAGGCGGCTTGGGCAAAAATGGGTATCCCGGTGGACCGAAAACCCGAAAGGGCGGTCCAGGCAAAAATTAGGGATAAAAGCGTAATACTATGTCTCATTGATCACTTTGCATCCAGAATCCGGTATCTACATCAAGTTCAGACGGCGTCGGTCAGTCAGCTTCACCTTCAACCAAGGTCATCAAGTGATGAGACGCTCGGAGTTATAAAGGCAATAGCAGAGTTGAAACCCAGTGGATCATTCATTTCACACAGCTGTTTTATTTTCTTTTGTACAAAATCTGTATAAATTCTCTTATCCGGCGGCGTTCTCTTACTAGGACGTCAGCCTCTTGTATACAAAACGCCTATTTTCAGGCCATTCAAAAATCAATACAAATATATTTTCAGTTAAACGTGCCAAATGTTTTCTTTTTTCTGTTTTGTTTTGCGAAGAACGTCCAAGGTTCAATTTGTGATATATGCATTGACAATAATTTGCTAACTCATAAATATTTGCATACGAAACAAAGGAATTAATTGCAGGTGACACTAGAAACAGGGGCAATAAAGAGTTGTCTGAGCAGTCTAATTGTTCTATCCTCCAAGGTACCAAGGTAGGTCCAGCTAAAGAACATAGCCAGTACATCTTAATTCCCCAGAGAGTGAGCCAACAATACATTCTTCTCCAAGCAGAGTTATCAAATCTCAAGGAAATTGAGTATCCTCCAGTAGATCTCAAAACTTCCCCCAGCAGCATACACACTCATAACTGAAGGGGTGAAAAACACAAGAAGGGGGGGTTGAATTGTAAAACTGGAAACTTAAAGCAAATGACAAGATATTTTTATCCTGGTTCGTTTGATCTCAAACTACTCCAGTCCACCCGTCAAGGTGATTTCGCCTCTCTCCAACGAGGTCTTAATTCACTATATTCAACTGAATACAAATCTGCTTTAACAACTGCTAAAGCCTTCTTGATTCAAACCACAATCCGGTTTGTCAAGGCAACACTTTCTTACAAAGGTATAGAATAATGTGTGTGAATGTTTTCTACAAAACTATATCACAACTGTGATGTTTACACAAATTAAGCTTAGAATACTAGGATGCTAAACACTAATGGAGTATCAGAGTTTGTTGGTTTAGCAAAACTGGTAGATGAAGATTATTGATCAGCTTTGTGCGTGTAGAGAGTTTGGAAGCATTAGCCGTGATAATCTTCAAAGCTTGGTTTATATAGCACTTGAGAAGATGAACGTTGAAGCAAATATTCTTGATTCAATGCTAATAACAAGCTTTCCTTTTTGAGCAGATCTTGTCTGGAATGAAGCCGTTGGAATTGATTAGCGTTCAATGCACAGTACCGTTGCTTCTTCAATGCACGTTCTGGCTTGGCTCATTCTGATTCTGCTTCGCTGCTGATGAACTATTGATTCTGTATCAGAGTGTTTACGCGCAGTTCTGTTCATCAAGCTTCAGCATGTGCGTGAGTTGATCATCTGATCTTCACGTTCTGATTCAGCAACTTCTGATGCTGGTGTATCAAATCAAGTTCTGATGCTGATGAAGTACTCATGCTTATTTTAATCAGCATATCTGCAAGTCAGAACATAGTATTTTTAGGCAGCATATAATTCAATCATGAAACATTTAAATACTATATCTTTTCACTTTGTTATCATCAAAACTCAAATATAGGGTACTAGATTCAAACATTGTTCTAACAATCTCCCCCTTTTTGATGATGACAAAAACTAGATATTTTAAATGAAAAATAACGTGAAAAGTATCTGGGAAATGATTCAGAGTTAAGAAGTAAAGAGAAATCAGAGTTTAAGAGATACTTCCCCTGAGTTTGTTACTTCCCTTTGATATGCGTGTTCTTCAGGATCAGATCTTTTTCTATCTTTGAACATCAGATTATAGCTTTTCTTGTCGGAGCTTTGCTTCGGATCAGAATGTTTGGACGATCAGAGCTTCATATATCAGAACTTCATATTTGATCAGAGCAACATGAGCTTCTACATTTTGATCAGAGCATCTAGCTTCTAGTCTTCATGAGCTTCCTTGTGCCTGTAGACTTAAAAACAAAACAGAAAAAACATTTCAAGTAATAGAGTTAGAATGTTTGAGAATTTCTGTCTAGTTAGCCGTTATTGATTTTAAAATATCATTCTTGTTCTCCCCCTTTTTGTCAGCAATCAAAAAGTGCTGGTGATGTGTAAAAACACTTAAGATCAGAAAAACAAATTATATAAAAATAGTTCATGATCAGAGCAAAATAGCGTTACAAACCATAGTCAAAACAATACATCAGAAAATGAAGAAAACATAGAGAATGTCATGCATGAAAAAAATTTTAAGGTTGTGGGGGCATGCGTGAGAACAGGCTTTCCAGCATTGCTTGAATCTTTTCAGAAGTTTCATTCTGCTTCTGAACCATGGTGACAACAGTGTCAATCTTGCTGTCCTGTACATTCATTCTTGCTTCCATCTTCTGATCATTCTCTTCCATCCGCTGCTGTAGACGCAAGTCATTCAGCCTTAATTCTTCCAGAGCCTGCCTGTCCAAGGCAGCTTGAGAACTTTCAGCAGGAGGAAGTTTCTCAGAACTTTCAGCTACATCTTCTGCTGGATTTTCTTCCTGAATGGTCTTGTTTTCTTCTGATGGTTGCACCTGTGCAGCTTGCTCTTTCTCAGACCATGATTCACTGTCCAGAGGGAGCACAACTTCTTGAGGCAGCTGACTCTCAACTTCCTTCAGCAGCTTGCTAAAGTTCTGTTGAGCCTGCTCATAGTTGACGTCCTGCAGCTGGAGGGCTTCAGCACGAACCCATACTCTGAACTGTGACCAGAGCTGATCAGAAGCAGCTGGGTCGATCATCCCCGGACAGACTTGCTTCAACGAAGCAATCCATTGCAGCATACCTGTTTCAAAATTCAATATACCAGAGCCAACATCTGGTTGCTTTGGTATGGGTATGGCAATTTTGTGTCTAAGGTCAGCAAGACGTTCAAGACTTGTTAAGTCAATGAAAGTTCTGCTGGGGTTTTCAGCGGATTGGTTTTCAGAGGTTGTTTGTTTTGGAGGATGGTTATCAGAATCAGAGGATATTTCTATTGGAGTGGTTGGAGTTTTTGGAGGTGTTGATTCCTCTGATGATGGCAACTGGGGCCTGACAATAGTGGTTCCACATGGCAACTGAATTGCCAGCGGTGAAGGTTGAGGTGAGTGGGGATCAGAATGATGAGGAGATGGGGTTTCATAGCGTTGAAACTCTGTTTGTGGTGAGGGTGGATTACTTTCTGGTTGAGGAGGTGGAATCTCTGATTGCTCAGGGATCAGAGGTTCTTTTGTGAGTGGTTGTTGAGATTGTGGTTCTGATTCTGGTTGTTGTTGAATTTCTGGTTCAGGTTGTGTTTCTGGTTCAGGTTGTATTTCTGGTTCAGGTTGTGGAGGAGGAATATTTGGTGGTTCAGAAATTGGTTGAGCAGAAGTATGTTCACGCTCAATATCAGCTAGCACTCTATCAAGTGCTGGTGTTGTTGACACAGTTGGTTGTTTGGTAATTTTAATTCTGGTTCTTCTGAGTTGTAAGGCCTCAGAAGGGTCTTCTGGTATGGTTTCATCAATAGTAGGGATTGGGATGGATATTCTGTGAGATGTTTGAGGAGGGGCAGCAGATGTTGGAATAGTAGATGAAATTGAAATAGGAGCAGCAGATGAATTACCTCGTTTCTTTGGAGTCTGATGAGATGATCCTTCTGCTTTCCTCTTCTTTGTCTTCTTCTGAGTCACTTCAGGTTGCACTTGACTCAGATCTTTGATCTTCAGCTTTGAACCTGCATCTTCTTCCTTGAATGAATCTGGATACTTGAGAAACATATCAGGTTGGGATTCCATTTCAGAAAATCTTGGGAAATTACTCAGAGGCACTCTTCTTCTGGAGATGTCAGCAGTTGAAGAAGCTCTGGGTTCCTTCCTGATATTTTCTATCAGCTTCATCTTTTTCAGGTTCTTAGCGTTCAGCGGTTTTCCAACAGTTGGTTCCATAGTGCCCAGCACTTTAGCTTCGCTCAGATAATCTATCAGATTATTCTCTGTTAGAATGTCTGATATGAGTCTCCCAAACGGTATCCAGTCCCTTTTGGTCCTTTCTTCTTCTCTAGTCTCTTTGACGCTAGTCTTCAGATGGTTGAACAGGAAGTGTGCCAAATTGATCTTCACCCTCTGATCAATAAAGTAGATCAGAAATTGCTGATCCACGTTTATATAATCAGGAGAGCTTGTTGGCTTCCTGTGATTGAAACAGCCCAGAACAATCTTGGCCCATACTCTGCAGTGATCCTTCAGATCCTTAATTTTGCTGCTGGGAAAGCCAAGAGTGAAAATGCAGTTTGCTACCACACCTATATCAGGGCATCTATCAGCCATGTCCACACAACGGACTCCACCACCACTTTGACCAATTAACCTAGCAATGAGGTCTTCAGAAATTATTATCTTCTTTCCCATGACAGAAGAGATGACTAGATGTTTATGAATCTTGGCGTGAATCCAAAATTCCTTGACAAGCTCTGGGAAAGTTGGTCCAACCAACCTATCGAAATACCTCTCCCACTTTTGAGCCTTGATCTCTTCAGTTAGGTCAAATCCATTTTCCTTCAAACTTTCGAAATCGATGATTAACTCAGAGAGAACCTCAAGATTCTTTATCGGTGTGAGAAGAGTTCTGGTAGGCACCTGATATTGCTCAGAAGTTTCTTTCTTCTGAATCCCTGCAGAAATGCTGGAGGATGCCATTGTTCTCACACAACAAAGATTTTAGAAAAAAGGTTTTGAAGGAGATAAACTCAGAAATATGCAGAAAAAGTTTCAGAGATTATGAGAAAGCGTAAGGAATAAGAATGAAGAATAATGTGCTTAAATAGGTTTTCAAAAATTATTTTGAAAAATTAAACGTTTTTTTTTTTAAGAGAGAGAAAAAAAAAATAATGATTGTCATTAACAAGCGTGATTACTCTGCATTAAATGCTTGCTGATTTTGGGGGATTTGAGAAAGATACTTAAAAACGGTTACCAGACATGTGTCTCAATGCACCCAATCAGCGCTTTCCTTTCTCAGAAGCGTGCACGCGTTCTGCTTCAGGGATTTGCTGATGATTGGATGACACTTGTTTGATGTAGTGATCAGCACGTCTGTCTTTGAGATTAGACTCTCAGATATTTAGACTTGCATCTGATACAATCTGCATGTTCTATCTTTCTGAAAGGAGATTGATCAGAAGTTCACAGAAATATAATTACATTCTGAAGATAAATACATGGAATTAAAACATTTTCATTCTGGGCATACTTTCATGCTGAGATGTTTCAGAATGAAATTAAACCTATCTTCTGAAAGGGGTTTAGTAAAGATATCAGCCCATTGATGGTCTGTATCTATAAATTTCAAGTTTAAAATACCTTTCTGAATATAGTCCCTAATGAAATGATGTTTTATTTCTATATGCTTAGCTCTAGAATGTAAAATAGGATTCTTACTTAAGCAAATAGCAGAAGTATTATCACAAAGAATAGGAATGTTACTCTCAAAAATCTGGAAGTCTTCAAGCTGACTTTTCATCCAGAGCATCTGTGTGCTACATCCTGCTGCTGCTATGTACTCATCTTCTGCTGTTGACAGAGCAATTGTTGATTGCCTTTTGCTGGACCACGAGATCAGATTTTCTCCCAGAAACTGGAAGCTTCCAGAAGTGCTTTTACGTTCCACTCTGTCTCCAGCAAAATCAGCATCACAGTAGCCTACTAAGCTGTAATCACTAGATTTTCTATAAAACAAACCCAGATTAGTAGTACCTTTCAGATACTTGAAAATTCGCTTAACAGCTGTTAAGTGAGATTCTCTAGGATCTGATTGGAATCTAGCACAAATACATACGCTGAATAAAATATCAGGTCTTGAAGCAGTCAGATAAAGGAGAGAACCAATCATACCTCTGTAGACCTTCTGTTCTACACTTTTGCTTACCTCTTCTCTTTCCAGAATGCACGTGGGATGCATTGGAATCTTTGATGGCTTACATTCTGAGAGGTCAAATTTCTTCAGAAGATCTCTGATGTATTTGCTCTGATGAATGTAAGTTCCCTCTGGAGTTTGATTGATCTGAATTCCTAGAAAGAATTTCAGTTCCCCCATGAGGCTCATCTCAAATTCTGCCTGCATACACTTAGCAAATTTTCTTCCAAGAGAAGGATTAGTAGAACCAAAAATAATATCATCAACATAAATTTGACAGACTAAAATGTCACTCTTAACTGTTTTACAGAATAGAGTAGTGTCCACTTTCCCTCTGGTGAATTCATTTTCAAGCAGAAAGTTACTTAGCCTTTCATACCAAGCTCTGGGAGCTTGTTTCAGACCATACAGTGACTTTTTCAGTTTGAAAACATGTTCTGGATGTTTTGTATTTTCAAAACCTGGGGGTTGGTGAACATATACTTCTTCTTCTATATAACCATTTAAGAATGCACTTTTGACATCCATTTGATACAGAGTGATGCCTCTATTAACAGCAAATGAAATTAAAAGTCTGATAGATTCTAACCTGGCGACTGGGGCAAAGGTTTCTGTATAGTCTATCCCCTCTTGCTGACTATAACCTTGTGCAACCAGTCGTGCCTTGTTTCTGACGACTTCACCTTGTTCATTGAGCTTGTTTCTGAACACCCATCTTGTTCCAATGACGTTGAATCCTTTTGGTCTGGGAACGAGATCCCATACGTCGTTTCTGGTGAATTGATTCAGCTCTTCTTGCATTGCCAGAATCCAGTCATTGTCCAGAAGTGCTTCATCAATAGAAGAAGGCTCAATCAGAGACACAAGTCCCATAAGAGTTTCTTCAGAGTTTCTGAAGCTTGCTCTTGTTCTGATTGGATCTTCCTTTCTTCCTAGAATAGTCTCTTCTGGATGATCCAAACTGCTTCTGGGTACTCTCTTCTGAGGTTGATCAGCAGCAGTTGTAGGATTTCTAGCATTGCTTCTTTCAGACGTTGAAGGAATGTCTGTGTTGAGAGCTTCTGATGACTTGTCTTCAGAACCTGCAAATTCAATTTCTATACCTGCAAGATTTTCATTCTGCTTTGACTTTTCAGAGTCAAGCTTGTCATCAAAACGAACACTGATTGATTCTTCCACAATCTGTGTTTCTGTATTGTATACTCTGTACCCTCTTGAGCGTTCAGAGTATCCTAACATAATACACTTCTGTGCCTTAGAATCAAACTTGTTCAAATAATTCTTAGTATTTAACATATAGCAAGTACATCCAAATGGATGAAAATACGAAATGTTGGGCTTTCTGTTCTTCCACAATTCATATGGAGTCTTTTCCAGAATAGGTCTTATTGAGATTCTATTCTGAATGTAGCACGCTGTGTTTATTGCCTCTGCCCAGAAAGTCTTAGCAACGTTTGTCTCGTTGATCATGGTTCTGGCCATTTCTTGCAATGTTCTGTTCTTTCGTTCTACAACTCCATTTTGTTGGGGAGTTCTAGGACAAGAGAAATCATGCAGAATGCCTTTGTCATTAAAGAATGACTCAAAATCTTTATTTTCAAATTCTCCACCATGATCACTTCTGACTTTAACGATTCTAAGATCTTTTTCATTCTGAACTTGGTTACAGAAGGTAACAAACACAGAGTGTGACTCGTCCTTGTGTCTTAAGAACTTTACCCATGTCCATCTGCTATAGTCATCTACGATTACTAACCCATACTTCTTGCCACTGACAGAAGCAGTCTTAACTGGTCCAAATAAGTCAATGTGCAGAAGTTCTAATGGCTTAGAGGTAGAAACAACATTTTTGGATTTAAAAGATGGTTTTGCAAATTTGCCTTTCTGACATGCTTCACACAGAGCATCTGAATTGAACTTCAAATTTGGAAGTCCTCTGACCAGATTGAGTTTGTTAATCTGAGATATTCTTCTCATACTAACATGCCCCAATCTTCTGTGCCAGATCCACTGCTCGTTGTTAACAGACAGAAGACACTTTACGTTCTGACTCTTTAGTTCAGAAAGTTTGATTTTGTAAATGTTGTTTTTCCTCTTACCATTAAATAGGATAGTCCCATCTTTCTGACTAACAGCTTTACATGATTTTTGATTAAAGATTATATCATAACCGTTATCACTTAATTGACTTATGGATAACAGGTTATGCATCAATCCATCTACAAGCAGAACATTATTAATAGAGGGAAGATTTCCGTTACCTACAGTTCCAGAGCCAATTATCTTTCCCCTCTGATTGCCTCCAAAGCCAACGTGGCCTCCAGGCTTAAGTTCCAGGCTTTGGAACATATGCCTTCTTCCCGTCATGTGTCGTGAGCAGCCAGAGTCCAGGTACCATGACTGGTGTTTCTGACTTGCTGCTAAAGATATCTGCAACATGTATTATTTTATCCTTAGGTACCCAGATCTTCTTGGGTCCTGACTTGTTAGTTTTACCAAAACTCTGGTTGAATTTTGGTTTCACAAAGTGATTACTACTAGTATATTTGATGTCATGTGTGTGACCATACACAAAGTGTGAATTTAAAGGTGTGTGTTTAATGGTTAAATCCATGACATTTTTAGGTGTAGGAACCTTACCTAGGTATCCTATTCCTTTCCTGCCGTTTCTGCTAACTCCATAGATCATTGAAGCCATTCTGCTTCTATCTATGCTTTTAGCAAGGAACTTCTGGAAACTATGATCATACTCCTTGATGATCTCATCAGCGTTGCTGGGAGTTTCAGAAATTAGTTTCTTCTGAGAGTTTTGTAAAGAGTTTTCTAATTTTAAAATTTTATCTCTCAGCTCAGAGTTTTCCAATTTGAGACTCTCAGACTTATTAGAGTCAGATTCAAGAGTCCTTTTCAGATCTCTGAATTTAGCTCTAATCTGCTGATAACGTTCCAGAATTTCATTGAGGCTTTCAGCAAGTTCAGCCTTTGTAAAATTAACAGCGAAGTTAGGGAATACCTCTTCTGTGTCTGATTCTGAGTCTGAGTCAGAAGCTTCACTGTCATCTGGAATGTTAGCCATGAGCGCTATGTTCGCCCTTTCATCATCTGATTCTGAGTCAGCTTCAGACGAGTCAGAGTCATCCCATGTGGCCATGAGACTTTTCTTCTTCTCTCTTCCAAACTTCTTTTTGGGCTTTTCCCTCTGAAGCTTTGGGCAGTCACTCTTGTAGTGACCTTGCTCATTGCACTCGTAGCAGATGATGTCTTTTGTATTTGGCTTCTTGCTACTAGAGGAGCCTTCAGATCTTCTGTATCCAGATGAAGAATCTGTCCTTCTGTATCTGGAAGAAGACTCGTTCTGATCAGATCTTCTGGGATTCCTGAACTTCCTTTGTCTTTGCTTCCACAGTTGATTTACTCTTCTGGAGAGAAGGGAAAGCTCGTCTTCTTCTGATGAGGATCCATCAGATGTTTCTTCAACTGCCTGCAAAACTTTAGATTCAGATTTTCTGTTAGATTTTAAAGCTATAGGCTTACCTTGCTTCTGAGGCTCGTCAGCTTCTAGCTCTATCTCATGACTTCTGAGGGAGCTTATAAGTTCCTCCAGAGTGATTTTGTTGAGATCCTTCGCTAGCTTCAGAGCAGTAACCATAGGCCTCCACTGCTTTGGTAAACTTCTGATTATCTTCTTGACATGATCAGCAGTAGAGTATCCTTTGTCCAGAACTTTGAGACCAGCTACCAGAATCTGGAATCTAGAGAACATAGCTTCAATGGATTCAGATTCTTCCATTTTAAACGCCTCATACTTCTGAATGAGCGCCAGAGCTTTTGTTTCTTTGACTTGAACGTTGCCCTCATGCGTCATTCTGAGAGAATCAAAGATGTTCTTAGCTGTGTCTCTGTTGGAGATCTTCTCATACTCAGTATATGAGATGGCACTGAGGAGGATGGTTCTGGCCTTATGGTGATTCTTGAAATCACGCTTTTGTTGATCAGTCATTGATTTTCTTTCAATCTTCTGACCAGTTGCATTCACAGGGTGCGTGTATCCATCTGTCACCATATCCCACAGATCAGCATCATGTGCTAGAAAGAAGCTTTCAATTCTGTCTTTCCAGTAATCAAAGTTTTCTCCATCAAAGACTGGAGGTTTGCCGCTGAATCTGTCTCTATCCTCATTGTTGTCATTGCTGAAATGAGAGTTGTTTCCTGCCATTGTATTTTTCTGACGCTGGATCTTGTACTGACACGGTTAAGTGTTTTAGCTCAGAACCAGGCGCTCTGATGCCAATTGAAGGGGTGAAAAACACAAGAAGGGGGGGTTGAATTGTAAAACTGGAAACTTAAAGCAAATGACAAGATATTTTTATCCTGGTTCGTTTGATCTCAAACTACTCCAGTCCACCCGTCAAGGTGATTTCTCCTCTCTCCAACGAGGTCTTAATTCACTATATTCAACTGAATACAAATCTTCTTTAACAACTGCTAAAGCCTTCTTGATTCAAACCACAATCCGGTTTGTCAAGGCAACACTTTCTTACAAAGGTATAGAATAATGTGTGTGAATGTTTTCTACAAAACTATATCACAACTGTGATGTTTACACAAATTAAGCTTAGAATACTAGGATGCTAAACACTAATGGAGTATCAGAGTTTGTTGGTTTAGCAAAACTGGTAGATGAATATTATTGATCAGCTTTGTGCGTGTAGAGAGTTTGGAAGCATTAGCCGTGATAATCTTCAAAGCTTGGTTTATATAGCACTTGAGAAGATGAACGTTGAAGCAAATATTCTTGATTCAATGCTAATAACAAGCTTTCCTTTTTGAGCAGATCTTGTCTGGAATGAAGCCGTTGGAATTGATTAGCGTTCAATGCACAGTACCGTTGCTTCTTCAATGCACGTTCTGGCTTGGCTCATTCTGATTCTGCTTCGCTGCTGATGAACTATTGATTCTGTATCAGAGTGTTTACGCGCAGTTCTGTTCATCAAGCTTCAGCATGTGCGTGAGTTGATCATCTGATCTTCACGTTCTGATTCAGCAACTTCTGATGCTGGTGTATCAAATCAAGTTCTGATGCTGATGAAGTACTCATGCTTATTTTAATCAGCATATCTGCAAGTCAGAACATAGTATTTTTAGGCAGCATATAATTCAATCATGAAACAATTAAATACTATATCTTTTCACTTTGTTATCATCAAAACTCAAATATAGGGTACTAGATTCAAACATTGTTCTAACAATAACGAGCATCCCCGGCAGTCTTGGCCTAAAGATTGTTCCCCGGCGGTATCTCAACGTTCAAAGGAATCACTCCCCCCGCAGTTCAAAACTTCCCCAGAAGAGTCTAATCCAGTTTCCCCAGGAAAGATGGAATTCATATCCCCAAGCAACAAGCTTATCCCCAGTAGATTCTGGAAGCTTATCCCCTCATAGAGCACGAACGCGTCGTCCGGCTTGAGTTAAAGAGTTATTTCCTTAACAGGATATAACTGGGTTATCCTCAGCCAAAAGCCACGGAAAGGTCGTCGTCAACGTAGTTCTTTCCTATCCCCAGCAAAGTCTATTCATACTTCCAACAACAAGGATATCCCCAGCAAGTAACTATCAACACTCAGCAAGGCATCCCTCTTCCCACAGAGTATTGCCTCCCCAGCATGGTCGCTCGAGTATTTTTCTCCCCGCAGAATCTTCCATTTGCCAAGTTTATTCCTCAACGGAGTCATCTTCTCCTACCAGTAATCTTGCAACTATCATCCCCAGCGGAAGTAAAAGCTTATTCTTCAACATCAGCCCAGGATATGACTTCCCGGCACCCGTCAAGGATTTACTTTCCTAGACGAAAAATACATTCATAAAACATCACATACATCATTATAGCATGCATAACGCATCGTATCATACAAATCTCATTTATATTGAGAACATTATTGCTTGATCCATATCATGCATTGCATATGACTGACCTTTACCTTTCAGGAAAGATGCAGTTAAATTCTCAAAACATATTTCAAGGCCTTCTCTAGTCCAGCTAAATCGACTCCCAACAGATTTTTCTGATAAAGACTCAGCAGAAGTGATGGTCCCCTCTCCGACGGTGAGTGTGAGGTGGTAATCCCTTTTCAGATGTTCCCCTCTCCGACGGTGAGTGTGAGGTGATAGTCTCTTATGGTTCCCTCTCCAACGGCGAGTGAGGTGGTAAGTCCTTTTTCAGATGTTTCCCTCTCCGACGGTGAGTGTAAGGTGATAGTCTCTTATGGTTCCCTCTCCAACGGCGAGTGAGGTGGTAAGTCCTTTTTCAGATGTTTCCCTCTCCGACGGTGAGTGTGAGGTGATAGTCTCTTATGGTTCCCTCTCCGACGATGAGTGTGAGGTGATAATCCTTTTTCAGATGTTTCCCTCTCCGACGGTGAGTGTGAGGTGATAGTCTCCTATGGTTCCCTCTCCGACGGTGTGTGAGGTGGTAAGTCCTTTTCAGATGTTTCCCTCTCCGACGATGAGTGTGAGGTGATAGTCTCCTATGGTTCCCTCTCCGACGGTGTGTGAGGTGGTAAGTCCTTTTCAGATGTTTCCCTCTCTGACGATGAGTGTGAGGTGATAGTCTCCTATGGTTCCCTCTCCGACGGTGTGTGAGGTGGTAAGTCCTTTTCAGATGTTTCCCTCTCCGACGGTGAGTGTGAGGTGATAGTCTCTTATGGTTCCCTCTCCGACGGTGAGTGAGGTGACAATTCCTTTTCCTATAATTCCCTCTCCGACGGCGAGTGAGGTGATTCCCTTTCAGATTATAATAGCCTATGGTTCTCGTTCCGATCCTGCGAAGATGGTATTTCCCACCAAGATTTTCTCAACGAGCGTTGTTGAAGATAAAATCACCCAAGGTTCTCTTACCATTCATGCTAAAGCGGTAACCATACCTGGTTCATTCATCATCTTTTGAAGCTCCAGATCCAGCTCCTGTAACCAGTCAGGACACACCTATACCAAGCATCTAAAAATCAGCTCCTGCAACGTGTCAGGTACTCATTTGTTTCTTTTGCAGGTATGCAGGTTCTAGCTAAGGAATCTCCCACGCAATCAACATCCAGATGGCATCTATAAGCCCATCATCCTATCCAGCAATCTCCAAATGGCATCTATAAGCCCATTCCCATCACACTACTATGTGAGCGCAAATTTCTGGGCACTCTAGTGTTCAATCATCTTCCACCTTCGGATTACGAAAGGCACGTCATCCAGTCTGCATCCTAAGGTTTAAGAAAATTGAACAGGGGCAACTGTTGTACCCCAAAATTTGCCCTCCCATATTCTTCAAGAAATTGCCAAGCCAAGTCACAAAATTCCCCAAGGGTTGTACAGTGCAAGGGTCCCCTATACAGTCAAAACTAGGGTTTGGGTTCTGATCAAGAAAAGGAAGTTTCCAAAGGTCCAATCAAGTCTCACATGCCCACAAATATGGTCAAGCATCCTCATATCAAGTTTCAAGGCATTCAGCTCAAAATTGCACAGTCAAAACCCTAAATTGCACTACAGTCAACTGTAGGGGCAAAATGGTCATTTGACAGTCAAAAGTTCGAATTTTTGGTCAACATATCATTTTGAAGCCACAAACATCATTTGATCAATGCTTGATCATGATTCTCAAAATTTGGCTCATAAATCATCAAAGATGCAAAAGTTACTATATTTGGACAGCTGGAAAAGTCAACTGAAATTGACCAGGGCATAACTTTCACATGGATTATCAGAAAAATTCCATCCAAATCTCATTTTTAAGAGAAAGAAATTTCCTACAACTCATCTTCATACTTCAAGTCCAAGAAATGCTCTCACAAAAAGTTATCAATTTCAACATTATAGGTCATTTTCAAAAGTCAACAAAAAGGGACTTTAAGTCAAAGACCATAACTTGAGATTGGTAAATCAAAATGACATGGGACCAAAGGCATTGGTTAAAGGACTCAAAGACCTTTCCAAAATGTCCAAGAACATGAGAAAAGATTAAAAATTGAGCAAGTTATGCCTTGTGGAAGTTTGGAAATTTTTGGATATTTTGAAAAGTCAACATTACTTCAAATGACCTAAATTTGCTAATGGGCCCATTTTTCTTCCATGATTCATCATTCCAAGCATATGCACGACCACTTGGCCCAAAGGGAAGTATTTTCTCATTTTTTATTTATTTATTTGAATTATTATTCATATTAATTCATTTAAATCATATAAATATGTGAAAAATATCTAACATGACCTAACCAATCTTTTTATGCATGTTTTGGACTCAATATTTCGTGCTTAGTTAAATGTGGAAAGAATTGGACTGATTGGCATGATTGAGAGCAAAATACACATGGAAAAGATATGAAAAGATCTTTAAGAAAATCAAATATTCAATCAATGAATGAAAGAGATTTTGGCCAATTTTGTTGACCTAATGCCTTCACTACATAATCAGAAACCTAAACCTAAGGCATAGAGACTGAAAGCTGCGCTAGAGACCAATATACAAACTTGGAATTTTCACTTAAAAACTGAATTCTGAAACCATTGTTAGAGGTCGATTCAAAGTGTAAAACTTGTTCCAATAGCTTGCCAAGGTTGCCCTGAACACATTCCAATCATTAACATCCATTCAAGCCCCAAGAATTGGTAACGAGGACCTTCCCTGTACAGCAAAAAACTCATAATCGTATATCATATTCTAGGCACTCTCATGGCATTCTAGTTGTGGATTTATATTCATTGTGATGTTTTAAAGCTAACCATGATGTTTAATTTAATTCTTATGCTGTATATACAATTGTACCATGCGCGATTTCTAGGGTTTACAGGTTTGCAAATTTGGGGCTTTTGAAACGAAGCAAAATTGGGACACCACGGTACCACCATTCAATTGAGCAAGCTTAGACGAAGAAGAATCCACCCTCGCGCCTAATTTATGTTTAGAGATGAGCTAATCTCTATTTTCTCAAAACGTCCTTAAAACCACGCTTAAGAAACCGTTGCCATACGTTCTTGTTTCAGAAAAAAAAAGAAAACACGTGAAGAAGACGATCACGTGGAAAGCGTTGATTGGAGCGTTTAAAAATTCGCGCGCTGGATCCACTAACGCGTTGGTCTTTCTTTTTATTATTTATTTGTTATAATATGTTAACATGCGTGTAGTGGCTCAGTTGGTGAACGTTGATTGCATTAACCCTCATGACCTGGGTTCAAGTCCCAGGTCTTGCATATTTCAATATTGTTTTTCCATGTGAATTCCTATGTAGCGTTTACACTGAAGCGCATGATGCACCACCATAATCAAGACGTCCACGTGCCCCTGATGACCAAACCAAAGGCACAGATCTAAAGAGCACGCTGTACCCTAGTCAACGCATCCACACGCTATTCAGAAAAATCAAACGGATCAAAGCTTGTTGGGCTAGAACTTTTGGATCAAGACCTCCACTTTGGGGACTTCCACCCCCCCTGGTTTGCAAATCCTATTTTATTTTTTATGTTTTATTTTAATTATTATTTTATTTGCTTTCTTGTTAATTTAATTAATTATTTTTACAAAATATAAAAAATGCCTAAAAAATCAGAAAAAAGATAAAAACATGATAAATAATTTTTATTTTAATATTTCCATGTAAATAAATTAATTTAGATTAGAGTTTTAATTTTAATTCTTTTAATAATAAAAATACAAAAATATAGAATTAGGTCTAATTTTTATCCCTTTTTAATTTGTTTCCTTTCTTACCATAATATTTATTTATTTATTTTTATAATTAAATTATACATAAATAATTTAGGTTAAATTAGATTAAAAACTTCAACATTTTTTTAATAAGTTTAAAAATAAATAGAATTAGGGTTTGCATTCAATTTTAATTTTAATTAACTCTTTTTTTCATCAAATTCCTAAAAACACTAAAAATACCAAAAACATTCTTTTTTTTTCAATTTTTAATTTTAATTCCTTATTAATTTAATTTTGCAAAGGGGTCCAACGCCCATGTTCTTAATTTTATTTAATTTCGCATATTTATTTTATGTCATTTAAATAATCATGTATCTCTCCCAAAGCTTTGTAACGTTTTATACTTTTCGCACTTTTATTTGCTTTATTTATTTTCTGTCAAATCGGGTCCGATTTAATTTTGGCGATGTGGACCCGCGCCTTTTGTAATAGCTTTAGATTTACCTTTCCCGCAAACTTTTAATTGTTAACAAAAAAGCATGAAAGAATGTATGGACTTAAATAAAATCAAGCGTAGATCACTTTAACATGACAAGACAAATACAAATGAAAACGACACATGAATCGCACACACCACCCCTAGGGTACGCCTCACTGTTGCCTTGCCTTCGAAAGGTGATCGTCGAGTAGAGGATGTCTTAGTAAGTCCTCATGATCCGGGAACCTGGCATGAGGGTAGCTTCTAAGGTGTCTTCCCATTGCTCTGGTGATCACCATGTCCCGAACCTCGAATTGACCCGAATACCTCCAACGGTGGTGCTACCTACCTCTCAATGGTGGGATGGCACTACTTTAAAGGACATTTACACAGACGAATTCCTTAGGGTAGGTAGGTTCTCGTAGATACTTGCTCTAAATTTCAAAACAAATCAAAAATACTTTTCACACCGACACCTTTTCAAAAAGCTTTCGAAAGCAATTTTTCAAACACTCTTGAGGACTGATACAAGAGTCGAACTGAAAATTTTCAAAGAAACTTTTTAAAACCCACAGTTGAAAAGCAAACAAACCATTTTTGAAAACACAAATGAGCAAGTATCTAAGAGCCCATGGATAACCATGGATAGAAAGGGTGCTAATACCTTCCCTTTCTATAATCTACCTCCCGAACCGAGAGCAATCTCTTTAAGGAATTTTTCTGTGCTTTTGTCCTTTCCATTTGGGGAAAATAAAAGACGGTGGCGACTCTTGCTTCCGCGACATTTCGCGAACCAGCATTAAACAGTCAGTTCCAGATCCACCGATTACAGTATTCTTCAAATCTTGACCTTTGGATTGAGATTATTGAGCGCGTGGCAAGCGTGGATGGTGGACATATGATGAGCCCCTAGAATATGCGCTGCATAGGAATATAGAAAAGAAAATAATATGAGAAAGGGAGGGGACCTGGGAATCGAACCCAGGTCCCAGAGTTTACCAAATGCCTTGTCCACCAACGGAGCTGTTAACGCGCGTTGTACATAGAATAACAAATAAATAATATAAGAGAAAATTGGTTAGTGACATAGAAACAAAAAAACGCGCGCTAACTTTGAACTGCCCTCTCACATCATGACACATAAGCGTCTTCTTCCTCTCTTCTTTATTTTGCCTGAAAAAACAAACTGGATAGCGGGGGTTTTAAACCCCCACTAAATGATGAACATAAAAATAGCGAATAGGAATTGGCTTATGATAAATTGAGCGTGAGCATGCCATGTTAATCGTTATGAGCTTCTGATTCTGATGGCATAAATCTTGTTGCCTGATTTTTCTTTAAACGTAAAGCCCCAATTTTACAGTTTTGTAACCCTAGCAAGCTTCAATGGTAACTTCGCGTATAGGCAAGAAAAACTCAATTAAACAGTATGGTTAGCTTCATAATGATAAGACTAGTACAAAACAAGCATTAGAAATCAAAATTATGGCATGAATGATGAAACACGATTATGCAAAAAAGATGAAACAGTTTGACTTTTATGTACCAATTCTTGGTGCGTGAGGATTGTAAAAGAATGCAGTTAGGTTCAGTGAAGCCTTGGCAAGCTATTGCAATTGGTATTTTGCCTTGAAACCAACTCTAAAGCAGTTTTCAGTTTTTGAAATTTTGGACAAAAATACAAACTTTGTTCTTGATGTGAGGCGCAGCATTCAGGTCCTTGTGCATTAGGTTTTGATTAGTATATGTATGCCAATGGATTAGGGTTAAATCTTGGGCAAAAAGATCAATGCATTGATGGAAGAAATATTTGATTTTCATGCATATTTTTTCAAATCTTTTCCATGTGATTTTGATTCCAATCATGGCCAATCCTTCCAATTTGGTTTGTGCACGAATCTTGAGTCTTTAAGGAGAGCAAATGCTGCACAAAAAGATTCAAATGCATTGGTTTAGTATTTTTTCCATATTTTATTTTATTAAATGAATTAATGGTAATTAAAAATTCAAATAAATAATAAAAAATGATGAAATAAATCCCCTTTGGTCCAAATGGTCGTGCATAGGCTTTGGATGATGAATCTTGGAAGAAAATGTGGCCCATTAGCAATTTTGAGGTATTTGAAGTAAAGTTGACTTTTCAAAATTCCCAAAAGTTTCCCAACTTCCACAAGGCATATCTTGCTCAATTTTTAAGCTTAGATCATGTTCTTGGACATTTTGGAAAGGTCTTGAAGTCCTCTAACCAATGCCTTTAGTCCCATGTCATTTTGATTTACCAATCTCAAGTTATGGTCTTTGACTTAAAGTCCCTTTTTGTTGACTTTTGAAAATGACCTATAATGTTGAAATTGATAACTTTTTGTGAGAGCATTTCTTGGACTTGAAGTGTGAAGAGGAGTTGTAGGAAATGTCTTTATCTTCAAAATGAGCTTTGGATGGAATTTTTCTGATAAACCATGTGGAAGTTATGCCTTGGTCGAGTTACATTTGACTTTTGCAACTGTCCAAATATGGAAACTTTTGCATCTTGAGACTTTTTGAGCCATACCTTGAAAATCATGATCAAGAATTGATCAAATGATGTTTGTGGCTTCAAAATAAGATGTTTAACAAAAATTTGGACTTTTGACTGTCAAATGACCATTTTGCCCCTGCAGTTGACTGTAGGGCAATTAGGGTTTTTGACTGTGCAATTTTTGGGGAGATTTTGAAGCATGTTCTTTGAAAATCTTGAAGAATATGGGAGGGCAAATTTTGGGGTACAACAGTTGCCCCTGTTCAATCTTCTTAGACCTGAGGATGCAGATTGGCTGACGTGCCTTTCGTAATCCGAAGGTGGAAGATGATTGGACGCTAGAGTGCCCAGAAATTTGCGCTCACATAGTAGTGTGATGGTAGGAATGGGCTTATAGATGCCATTTGGAGATTGATGGATAGGATGATGGGCTTATAGATGCCATGCTAAGAGATGATGGATATGTGGATGGGCTTATAGATGCCATCTGAGTGTCAATCGCGTAAGAGACTCCTTAGCGAGAACCTGCATACCTGAAAAAGAAAATGATTACCTGGTCCTGTTACAGGAGCTGGTCTTCAAACTCTTTGTATAGATGTGTCCTGACTGGTTACAGGAGCTGGATCTGGAGCTTCAAAAGGTGATGAATGAACCAGGGATGGTTACTATCTCAACGGGACGGTGAGAGAAACTTGAACGATTACTACCTCAACAGGAACGCTGCGAGAACCTTGGATGATTACTACCTCAACAGGAACGCTGAGAGAACCTTGGACGATTAATACCTCAACAGGAACGCTGAGAGAATCTTGGGCGACTTCAACCTCAACAGGAACGTTGAGAGAATCTGGGGACGATTACTACCTCAACAGGAACGCTGAGGGAATCTGGGCGACTTCAACCTCAACAGTAACGCTGAGAGAATCTTGGGCGACTTCAACCTCAACAGGAACGTTGAGAGAATCTGGGGACGATTACTACCTCAACAGGAACACTGAGGGAATCTGGGCGACTTCAACCTCCACAAGAACGTTGAGAGAATCTGGGGACGATTACTACCTCAACAGGAACACTGAGAGAATCTTGGGCGACTTCAACCTCAACAGTAACGCTGAGAGAATCTTGGGCGACTTCAATCTCAACAGTAACGCTGAGAGAATCTTGGATGTCTTCTACTGAGTTTTTATTAGGAAAATCTTTTAGGGATCGATTTAACTGGACTAGAGAAGGCCTTTGACTGGATAAGAAACAGGAAAATCTTAGGGTCGATTTAACT
Source organism: Vicia faba (assembly GCA_948472305.1). NCBI lineage: Eukaryota > Viridiplantae > Streptophyta > Magnoliopsida > Fabales > Fabaceae > Vicia > Vicia faba. The sequence continues at coordinate 369,810,792 of OX451738.1, read as the reverse complement.
GAACCGGTCTAGGTCTTGAAATCTTCAATTGGATAAGAAACAGGGAGATCTTAGGGTCGATCTGACTGAACCAGAGAAGGCCTTTGACTGGATAAGAAACAGGAAAATCTTAGGGTCGATTTAACTGAACCGGTCTAGGTCTTGAAATCTTCAACTGGATAAGAAACAGGGAGATCTTAGGGTCGATCTGACTGAACCAGAGAAGGCCTTTGACTGGATAAGCAACAGGAAAATCTTAGGGTCGATTTAACTGAACCGGTCTAGGTCTTGAAATCTTCAACTGGATAAGAAACAGGGAGATCTTAGGGTCGATCTGACTGAACCAGAGAAGGCCTTTGACTGGATAAGAAACAGGAAAATCTTAGGGTCGATTTAACTGAACCGGTCTAGGTCTTGAAATCTTCAACTGGATAAGAAACAGGGAGATCTTAGGGTCGATCTGACTGAACCAGAGAAGGCCTTTGACTGGATAAGAAACAGAAAAATCTTAGGGTCGATTTAACTGAACCGGCCAAGGTCTTGAAATCTTCAACTGGATAAGAAACAGGGAGATCTTAGGGTCGATCTGACTGAACCAGAGAAGGCCTTTGACTGGATAAGAAACAGAAAAATCTTAGGGTCGATTTAACTGAACCGGTCAAGGTCTTGAAATGCAGCTGAGAACTTAACTAGATCTTTCCTGAAAGGTAAAGGTCAGTCATATACAAGGCATGATATGAATCAAGCGATGATGTTCTCAACATAAATGAGATTTGTAAGATATGATGCATATATGCATGCTATAATGTATGGAAGTGCGATGTTTATGAATGTATCTTTTCGTCTTAGGAAAATAAATCCTTGACGGGTGCCGGGAAGTCGTATCCTGGGCTGATGCTGGAGAACAATGCTTTGTTGTTTCCGCTGGGGATGATAGTTGCAAGAATACCGGTAGGAGAAGATGACTCCGTTGGGGATAATCTTGGCGAATGGATTACTCTGCGGGGAGAAAAGTACCCTAACGATCTTGCTGGGGAGCAATACTCTGTGGGGATAGAGGTACTTTGTTGAGATGTTGATGGTAACTTCGTTGGGGATACCATTGTTGTTGGAAGTGTTAATAGACTTCGCTGGGGATAAGAAGATTTCACCGGGGACGGTCTTTCCGTGGCTTTTGGCTGAGGATAACCCAGTTATATCCTGATAAGGAAATAACTCTTTGAATAAAGCCGGGAGACGCGTTCGTGCTCTGCGAGGATAAGCTTCCAGAATCTACTGGGGATAAGCTTATTGCTTGGGGAGATGGATTCCAACTTTCCTGGGGAAATTGGATTGGACTCTCCTGGGGAAATTTTGAACTATATTGGGGAAGTGACTCCATTGAATGTTTGATTGACCGCTGGGGAACCATCTTAGATCAAGACTGTCGGGGATACTTGTTAAGAATGTCTGCATATCGTGCTGGAGAATGTTGAGATCTGCGGGGGTACCCAACTTCCTTAAGGCTGATAATATAGCTTTGCTTGGGGAGAGTTCTCTGACTTGCTGGCTCACTCTCTGGGGAATTAAGATGTACTGGTTACGTTCTTCAGTCGAACCCACCTTGATAACTTGGAGGACAGAACAATTAGATTGCTTAGACAACTCTTTATTGCCCCTGTTTCTGAGGTGGGAGGGGAAGACCTTTGAGGTGCTGATAGTTGTTGATAGACAAACCTTTTTTCTGGTAGGCAGGTGACAAGATGACAGGACATAGTCGTACGTTTTGATCCCTAACTTTTTCCTGGACCGCCCTTTCGGGTTTTTCAGTCCACCGGGATACCCATTTTTGCCCAAGCCGCCTTTTCAGGTTTTCGACTTGCCGGGTGTACAGATTTTTTATTTCATCCCTTCATTTTTCCCGAACCCTTTTGGTTCGCCGGGAAGCCCTTATTTTTGCCTAGGTATGTCAACCTTGCGGGTCTTTGATTATGCGTATTTTTTTTCCGACTATGTCCGTGCTTTCAGAATGTAGGGAGTTTCCCCTGTTAGAAGTGTTTTGTCATGCCACCGGAAGATGTTTGATTAGGCAAGATTCATTGTTGGAATGCCCCAAGTGACTCAGGCGGAGATTTGCCCCAGGCTATTTGGCCTTTGAGAGATTCTCTGAATCTTGATTGGACTGCCCCAGATGATAGACCATGATCATGTCATGCCCCTTGATTGGAAGTGCTTTTGTTCACTAGGTATTCATCGTGCGAATTTCCCTGCTGTTCAAACAAATAATCATATGCACACAATGTTATACCAAAAATGCAAAGCTTATGTCTGTCTTGAAGATTTTGAAAATGCATTCTTCTTCATAAAACAAGTGAATGTTTGTAAAACGTGATGTCAACTCCGTATTTACCGTAGGCCTTAAGGAGTCAGGATACCTTTCGTAACAGTATGCTTTCGAACTAACCCATGCTTCAGCTAGGACTTTTTAAGGGTTATAACGTGGCCTGGTTCACGGTTTAAGAAACAAAGGATAAAGGCTCAAATTATTTGTACCCACATGTTCTTCTTGATGTTCTTCAAACCTAAGCTCAGTTGATCGTGCGTTAGGCCTTGTTTGAATCTTTGTCCTGATGTTCCAATGATGGTTCAGATATTGATAATTTATTCTGAATAGGCAGTCATTTTTTTATTTGTTGAGGGTTTGTATGACCTCTTTCTTTTTGATTTCACTGTCCCTAAATTTTGCCTGAACTGTTTCTTTTGTGATTACAGTCAGCGGGATGCCCCAGTTTTGTAAGTCTCCTTCATAGGTTTTGACTTATTGGGTTTTTATTTTTGAGATATAATGACTGCCTATCCTTATGATCATTCGGAATCATCACTGTCTTTTTTTTTTGTAAGGACCTCTTTGGTGCCATTTTGTTGTGCACTTGGATCAACTGAGAGACTACCCTGCCCCAGGTTATGATTAAGGGTTTTAAATTTCGAAAAGAAAAACTCCTTCTTCTTTGGCTCAGAGGGGTTAACGAGGGATTATCTTCCTTATAACTCCAGTGTTTAGGGATTAAAACAATGTCTGTACCTCATCAGCGGGGTCTGTTCAAAAGCATACTGTATATCGTGGTATCGTTTTCGTCATCCTCCCTCAAGAGGCTTAGAATTATTAACCGAGCGTTGATCATCAGAAAAAAAATATGAAAATAATTTGCATATGGTGAATACGAATATATTGCTTCAAAACAGACATATGTGATGCATTAATGAAATAACAACGTTTAACATGAGTAAATGTTTGAGCAATCAAAAGAAAATTACAACTTGAAAATCCTATTGAACAAAAGTCTTTTCATCTCAGGGCTTGCTACTTCAAATGGTGAGCCTTGGAGGGATGGTAGAAAAACTCAGCCTGACCATCTTGTGTGAACTCCAGTGCTCCTTCATCAATCAGGTCCTGGATCTTGTTCTTCAGAGCCCAAAACTCATTTGTATCATGTCCTGGACTGGCAGAATGGTAGGCACACCTTTTATTGGGATCATAGATAGGAGATGCAGTGTTGGGGTTCCGGGGATGAGCCCTTAATGTGATCAGATTCAACCTCAACAGGCGTTGTAAAGCTTGAAACATCGACATGTTGAGCTGGGTGAATTGCCTCCTGGGCTTGTCTGGCTGAAGCTGGTGAGGTTGGTGCTGAATTTGTGGCACTGAAGCCATTTGAGGAGCTCTCTTATCCTCTTGCCTCAAAGGTGGTTGAATGATGACTGGCCCTTCAACCTTAGATGTTTGCCCCAGTTGGTTACCCCGAAGCAGTTGGCTGACGAGAACCCCGAGCTCATCTTGTCTTTGAGCTAAGTCTTGGATGATAGTCACCTGCCCCAGCATCTGGGCTCTCATTGCAATCACTTCAACTTGCAGATGTTTCAGCCGTTCGTCCTCAGCGCTGTTCCTGACCAAAGTCTCCATGAGAAGTGTCCTTAGTTCCTCCTGCCCCTTGGATAGATTCAGGAGGATTTCCCCGAACCGAGTCTCTTGAGCAAGAAGGTCCTGATTATCTCGTTGGGAAGCCATTGCTGAAATAAACAGTGAGAAAGGTAAGTGACCTGCAACAAGGATACCTATTATGCAATGATGTGTATGACATGCATGTAATGTTTTCAAGGACCTCGCGAGGTAGACAAAGAAACTTGTTAGAATTCGAATCCGGTAGCTTGATTGAAGGAACTTTCTGTTGTAGAGAGTCATTCTTCAAGGGTCAAAGGCTCACCATATCCAGTGGGTCATAGCCTCTGACAACCTTGGCTAGAGGAAAATAAATCCTCTTTGCCCCTTGCTAGATGTTTGATTTATCATGACCTGCATCACAAGCCCTTGAGATCCTTGAAATGGGTTAGGATGTATGCAATGGTATGATGTTATGGTATGCATGGGGTAATGTAAGTAACCCTGTTATGAGTTCCCACTGAGGACTGTAAACAAAACCTGCAAGAAACTCAGTATACTCTGTTATGAGTCCCAATTAAGGACTATAAACAAAACCTACAGGAAACTTAGTAAACCTTGTTATGAGACCCAATTAAGGACTATGAACAAAACCTGCAAGTGGTTCATGTGTCAGATAACAAGCATGCAAGTAGTCAAGTACGAAGGCACACAAGTCACACAAGAGAAGCCCTTAGAGTTTAAGCCAGCATGAGGTCTAGGTATTACCCTCTTTCAGTTTGTTGGTTCATACATGTCCTATCAAAAGTAATCGGGTTCTTAGAGGATCCCAATAACATTGACTACCCTCAATCGGTCATAACTCCAGCATCGCAATCTTTTCTTGCAGCCAGAACCATCACGAGAGTTTAGCCTCAATGGGCGTAGTATACTGCTACTGTTCTAATGGCCAAGTTGTGTCTTTTAAGGTTCTAAAGTTGTTGGTGCTTAATGACTCCTCAGAAGACCCATATTCTCCTCGTTGCAACACAAGGGATATCGGTACAGATCAAGGCGCCACACCAACGTAGCCACTGCTTCACCCGTGTCGGTCTACACCGGACAGGTCCCTCACAGCTTATGCTACCTAAACAGGGTATCCCCAGATCCGGGTTAGGATCTATGTAATTCCCATGCAACCCACAATTTAAAGGAAGCAAGTCAATACAATTGAAAACACAGTTATGAACTATCCTAAGGTACACCTCACTTTAAGTTTAGTTCCCTAGCAGAGTCGCCAGTTCTGTGATCGGTGGATCTGGAACTGACTGTTTAAAGCTGGTTTTGCGAAATGTCGCGGAAGCAAGAGTCGCCACCGTCTTTTATTTTCTCCAAATGGAAAGGACAAAAGCACAGAAAAATTTCTTATAGAGATTGCTCTCGGTTCGGGAGGTAGATTATAGAAAGGGAAGGTGTTAGCACCCTTTCTATCCATGGTTATCCATGGGCTCTTAGATACTTGCTCATTGTGTTTTCAAAATGGTTTGTTTGCTTTTCAACTGTGGGTTTTAAAAAGTTTCTTTGAAAATTCCAGTTCGACTCTTGTATCGGTCCTCAAGAGTGTTTGAAAAGTTGCTTTCGAAAGCTTTTTGAAAAGGTGTCGGTGTGAAAAGTATTTTTTTTATTTGTTTTAAAATTAGAGTAAGTATCTAGAGTCGTCTACCTACCCTAAGGAATTCGTCTGTGTAGATGTCCTTGAAGTAGTGCCATCCCACTATTGAGAGGTAGGTAGCACCACCATTGGAGGTGTTCGGGTCAATTCGAAGGTTCGGGACATGGTGATCATCGGAGCAAAAGGAAGACACCTTAGAAGCTACCCTCATGCCATGTTCATGGACATGAGGACTTACTAAAACGTCCTCTACTCGACGATCACCTTTCGAGGGGCAAGGCAACAATGAGGCGTACCCTAGGGGTGGTGTGTGATTTGTGTGCCGTTTTTAGATATTTTTGTCTTGTCATGCATTGGTGATCTACGCGTTGCTTTTATTTTGACATTCATTCTTTCATGCAAATTAGTTAACGATTAAAAGATGCGGAATTAAAAGTTCTACGTTATTACAAAGGCGCGGGTCCACATCGCCAAATTAATCCAGGACCCGATTTGAAATAAAATAAAAAATGCGGAAAAGATAAACGTCTAATTAAGTTATTACATGGCTTTGGGAGAATTACATGAATATTCACAAAAGGAAATAAAAATGCGAAGAGAATTGAAGTCGGGAATGCGAGGGCGTTGGACCCTTTTTAGGAAATTAAATTACGATTAACAAATTAATTAAGTTAAAATAAAAATATTTTTTTGGAGTTTTTTGTATTTATGGATTTTTAGTGAGAATTAAATGAAATTAAAAAGTTAATTAACCCTAATTCTAACTATTTTTATTTATTAAGAAATATGTTAAAGTTGAACCTAAAATTAACCTAATTATTTAATACAATTTTATTTACAAAAATAAATAATTAATTATTAATATGGTAAAAAGAAAAAAAGGATAAAAGTGATTAAAACCTAATTCTACAAATTTTTTAAGTTTATTAAGAAAATGTTAAAATTAATCCTAGAATAAAAAACTAAATTAATTGATAACATTTATTTACAAAAATAACATTTAAATAAAATATATTTTATTTTGTTTTGTCTTTCTGATTTTTTTTATTATTTTTATGTTTTATGAAAATATATTAATTTAGAAAATTAAAAGGAAATAATTAAATTAAAACAAATAATAGAAAATAGAAAAAAAGAAAAGAAAAGCAAACCCTTGGGGGTGTTGACCCCAGTTTGGAGGTGTTATCCAGCATTTGGGCCCAAAGAATTAAGGCCTTCAGTTGACTTTTTAGGGCCACGTGCGTATGCGTTGACTGGTGCCCATGGTATTCTTCAAATCTTGACCTTTGGATTGAGATTATTGAGCGCGTGGCAAGCGTGGATGGTGGACATATGATGAGCCCCTGGAATATGCGCTGCATAGGAATATAGAAAAGAAAATAATATGAGAAAGGGAGGGGACCTGGGAATCGAACCCAGGTCCCAGAGTTTACCAAATGCCTTGTCCACCAACGGAGCTGTTAACGCGCGTTGTACATAGAATAACAAATAAATAATATAAGAGAAAATTGGTTAGTGACATAGAAACAAAAAAACGCGCGCTAAATTTGAACTGCCCTCTCACATCATGACACATAAGCGTCTTCTTCCTCTCTTCTTTATTTTGCCTGAAAAAACAAACTGGATAGCGGGGGTTTTAAACCCCCACTAAATGATGAACATAAAAATAGCGAATAGGAATTGGCTTATGATAAATTGAGCGCGAGCATGCCATGTTAATCGTTATGAGCTTCTGATTCTGATGGCATAAATCTTGTTGCCTGATTTTTCCTTAAACGTAAAGCCCCAATTTTACAGTTTTGTAACCCTAGCAAGCTTCAATGGTAACTTCGCGTATAGGCAAGAAAAACTCAATTAAACAGTATGGTTAGCTTCAGAATGATAAGACTAGTACAAAACAAGCATTAGAAATCAAAATTATGGCATGAATGATGAAACACGATTATGCAAAAAAGATGAAACAGTTTGACTTCTATGTACTAATTCTTGGTGCGTGAGGATTGTAAAAGAATGCAGTTAGGTTCAGTGAAGCCTTGGCAAGCTATTGCAATTGGTATTTTGCCTTGAAACCAACTCTAAAGCAGTTTTCAGTTTTTGAAATTTTGGACAAAAATACAAACTTTGTTCTTGATGTGAGGCGCAGCATTCAGGTCCTTGTGCATTAGGTTTTGATTAGTATATGTATGCCAATGGATTAGGGTTAAATCTTGGGCAAAAAGATCAATGCATTGATGGAAGAAATATTTGATTTTCATGCATATTTTTTCAAATCTTTTCCATGTGATTTTGATTCCAATCATGGCCAATCCTTCCAATTTGGTTTGTGCACGAATCTTGAGTCTTTAAGGAGAGCAAATGCTGCACAAAAAGATTCAAATGCATTGGTTTAGTATTTTTTCCATATTTTATTTTATTAAATGAATTAATGGTAATTAAAAATTCAAATAAATAATAAAAAATGATGAAATAAATCCCCTTTGGGCCAAATGGTCGTGCATAGCCTTTGGATGATGAATCTTGGAAGAAAATGTGGCCCATTAGCAATTTTGAGGTATTTGAAGTAAAGTTGACTTTTCAAAATTCCCAAAAATTTCCCAACTTCCACAAGGCATATCTTTCTCAATTGTTAAGCTTTGATCATGTTCTTTGACATTTTGGAAACGTCTTGAAGTCCTCTAACCAATGCCTTTGGTCCCATGTCATTTTGATTTACCAATCTCAAGTTATGGTCTTTGACTTAAAGTCCCTTTTTGTTGACTTTTGAAAATGACCTATAATGTTGAAATTGATAACTTTTTGTGAGAGCATTTCTTGGACTTGAAGTGTGAAGAGGAGTTGTAGGAAATGTCTTTATCTTCAAAATGAGCTTTGGATGGAATTTTTCTGATAAACCATGTGGAAGTTATGCCTTGGTCGAGTTACAATTGACTTTTTCAACTGTCCAAATATGGAAACTTTTGCATCTTGAGACTTTTTGAGCCATACCTTGAAAATCATGATCAAGAATTGATCAAATGATGTTTGTGGCTTCAAAATAAGATGTTGACCAAAAATTTGGACTTTTGACTGTCAAATGACCATTTTGCCCCTGCAGTTGACTGTAGGGCAATTAGGGTTTTTGACTGTGCAATTTTTGGGGAGATTTTGAAGCATGTTCTTTGCAAATCTTGAAGAATATGGGAGGGCAAATTTTGGGGTACAACACAGAGCATCTGAGCTGAACTTTAGATTAGGAAGTCCTCTGACCAGATTGAGTTTGTTAATCTGAGATATTCTTCTCATACTAACATTCCCCAATCTTCTGTGCCAGACCCATTGCTCGTTGTTAACAGAGAGAAGACATTTTACATTCTGACTTTTTAGTTCAGAAATTTTATCTTATAAATTTTGTTTTTCCTCTTTCCATTAAAAAGGATAGTTCCATCTTTCTGACTAACAACTTTGCATGAATTTTGATTAAAGATTATATAATAACCGTTATCACTTAATTGACTTATGGATAACTGATTATGCATTAATCCATCAACTAAAAGCACATTATTGATAGAAGGAAGATTACCATTACCTACTGTTCCAGAGCCAATGATCTTCCCTCTTTGGTTGCCTCCAAAGCCCATGTAGCCTCTAGGTTTAAGTTCTAGACTTTGGAACATATGCTTTCTTCCCGTCATGTGTCGAGAGCATCTAGAGTCCAGGTACCATGACTGGTTTTTTAGCCTTGCTGCTAAAGATATCTGCTACATATATAATTTTGTCCTTAGGTACCCATATCTTTTTGGGTCCTTGTTTGTTAGTTTTGCCAAAATTCTAGTTGATTTTTGGTTTGACAGAGTAATCATTACTAGTTTATTTTAGGTCATGTGTGTGCCCATATGTGAAGTGTGATTTTAGTGGTGTGCGTTTTATAACAAGGTCCATGACTTTATTAGGTGGAGATACCTTACCTTGGTATCCTATTCCTTTCCTGCCATTCCTGCTAACTCCATAGATCATTGAATCCATCTTGCTTCTATCTATGTTTTTAGCCAGAAACTTCTGAAAGTTGTGATCAGACTCTTTGATGATCTTATCAGCATTACTGGGAGTCTTTGAGATTATTTATTTCTGAGAGTTTTGTAAATCATTTTCTAATTTTAAAATCTTTTCTTTTAACTCATAATTTTCTAATCTGACTCTCAGTCTTTTCAGAGTCAAAGACAAGATCCCTTTTCAGGTTCTTGAATTTGACTCTGATCTGCTGATACCTTTCCAGAATTTCATTCAGACTTTCTGCAAGTTCAGCCTTGGTAAAATTAACAGTGAAATCATGGAATACCTCTTCTGTGTCTAATTTTGAGTCTGAACCAGAAGCTTCGTTGTCTTCTGTCACATTTTCCATGAGAGCTATGTTGGCTCTTTCATCATCTGACTCTAAGTCAGCAACAGAAGTGTCTGAATTGTCCCATGTTGCTATGAGGCTTTTCTTCTTATCCTTGAAGAACTTCTTTTTGGGCTTCTCCTTCTGAAGCCTTGGACAGTCACTTTTGTTGTGCCCTTGTTCATTGCACTCATAGTAGATGATGTCTTTGTTATTTGACTTTCTATGTCCTGAAGAAGCTTCAGATCTTCTGTGTCCAGAGGAGGACTCAGACTTTCTGTATCTGGAGGAGGATTCATTTTGATTCTCTGATCTTCTCGAGTTTTTCAATTTTCTTTGTCTCTGCTTCCACAGTTGATTGACCCTTCTGGAGAGAAGATACAATCCGTCTTCTGATGAGGATCCATCAGAGGTTTCTTCCATAGCCTGCAAAACCTTATGATCTAACCTGATCAGAAATGGACCGTCACGGCTGGCTCCGAGCTGGAAGTTTTGAACGAGGTGGGGGGGTACCTGCAAGACACTCCGATGCTGAAGTAAGTAGAAGCACGAACAGGCAATAGTAAGTGTATGGGTAGAATGATGAATACCTGACCCTCTGGAAACAAAGGGTATTTATAGCCCCCAGCGCTGGGCCAAGGTTCCTCCCTTGGGCCGGGCAGGTTTGGCCAATGGAGGAACTGCCAGGTTCTACGTGCGTAGTGGGGACCCGCACGTGGTCCCCTTCCTGGATGTTCTGCGTGAAGTGCGGGCGGACGGAGACGCGGTCTTTTCGGGGTCTCGTTGGGAGTGCAGTGGACTGAGTCTTCCCTAGTTGGGGGTGCTCGAGGTGATGTCGAGCTGGACAGCAGGATATCGAGCTGGAGATGTAGAGGTCGAGCAAGTGACCTCAGGGAGCACGTCGGGCACGACTGTGACCCTTTGGTCGGCGTGGTCCTCAACAAGTCCATTTGGATTGGGCCTTAACAATGCTATTGGGCCTGTCGGGCCCAGTCCAGAACAGGAGCCCCCCAAGTCGTGGTTCCTTTGTTAGGAGCCATGGCTTGATCTCAGGTCGTTTCCGCTTCGGGGTCTCGCGCACGGGTCAGAGATGCAGGCCCTCGAGGGCCTCTCTGTGTCGTGCTCGGAGACAAATCTTTCGCGGTGGATGCTCGGGGGATCCTTGTCGGCGCGTGTCTGTCGAGTACACGAGGTATCTTTCGGGAACTGTGCCGCCACCCTATGAAGATAGGGTCATCATTGCGTTGGGAGCAGTGCGTCGAGGATAGAAACTCCGTGGTTGCCCGAGGTGACGTTTGGTATTCCACGTCATCACTATAAATAGGAACCTTGGGCCTCATAACACGTTTCTACTCTTTGCGCTCCTACTGCTGCTGTTCTTCCAGATTTTTCATAGATGCGATCTCCTGTTACAGATTCTTTTCCTCCGTAGCCGAATCCACTTTTTGATTCCAAGTAAGTGACTTATCTTCTTTATTTTCCTGTTGTAATGCATGATTTTCAGCGTTTGTAGACGTTTTAGGGACTGTGCGCGTGGGACTAGCCCGGTAAACTCATGTTTAGCTCGACACATTCATGCTTAGGACCGGCAAACACATGCTCGTGGCCGGTAGATTCATAGTTTTAGGTAATAATCTGCAGCGCTGCCCGGGGTCTTCATGATCCAGGGCGCCTGATTCATGATCGTGCCCGGTATGTTCATGGTTCTGGCTGTAGGTTTCATGATGTTGCTCGCCATGTTCATACATTGGGTCGACATGTTGGAGAGTGGCCGCGCTGTCGGTTTGCTCAGGCGGTTTGGAGAAGGGCCCATCGAGTTATCTGGACGTCGGGGAGGCGACTGCTTGTTGCAAACTAACTTTTGTGGTCGTGCATGGAACGAAGTGGTTTGTCGTACACTACATCTGGTCCGCTACGTCGAGCGTATGGTTTCGTACCCAATTGACTGGTTTCCCGTGCTCTGCAGGTAACCATGGCGGACGAGCCTTGCTCCTCTGGACGCCCCGAGCAAGAGGAACAAAGTGCCGATGAGGCGGTGAGTTTGATCGATACTGTCGACGACCCTTTGTTGGATTGGGTGGGCGCCGAGCCCCGAGGAATCGCGTCGATATATAGCCGGCGTGACCGAAAGCCATATGTTGTCCTCGAAGCGGGCCAGGGTCAGCCTGATTTCCAAAAGAATTTCGTTGTCACGCGGCCGACCTCCCGTGCCCGGATCTGGTCGGTGTTCCCAGAGTATAGCTTCCCGATGTACGAGATTGCGTTCAAAGATCTTGGGCTGCAGCTGCCCTTCAGTGACTTTCAGACCGGGGTCTTCGCCCATCTGGAGCTGGCCCCGTCGCAGCTACACCCGAACTCACTCGCCTTTATCCGGGCGTTTGAGCTGACATGTCGCTTTCTGAGGATTGAGGCGACGATACCTCTCTTCTTCAGAAGTTTTCATCTACAGCGCCAGTCCCGAGGAGGGAAACACAGCTGGGTCTCCTTAAAATAGTCGAGGAGACTATTCAAGATGTACATGGACTCCGTAAGGGGTTTTAAAGACAAGTGGTACGTCGTGAGGCCAGTTACCACGTCTGCTTTAGGATCCCTGTACGAGGAGGAGGCGCCCATAAGCGACGATGACGGGGAGGCGGTCTTAGACAACGATGGGTATCCCGTGATGGCCCGCACAACCAAGTTCCCTGTGCATTGGATGTTTAGGCATTACGAGCACGGGACTGGATACTATCATACTGCTGCGGGTGACATGTGTTCGGAGGACGAGGAGGCGTACGCCACTCTTTGTCGGTTCATCGACAACTTCCACCCCGCCTGGTGGGCCACGAGGGAAGGGGAAGATGTCTTGGATGCAGAGGGTTATCCGACATTTGAGTCCCAGCCGATTGATACTAAGGCACTCGTGGAGTGTCAGACGTTCAGACAGGCTGCTCGTCTGCTAGGTCGTTTATTGCTTGAATTTCTTTGCTCGTCATTTATTTATGAATTTGCTCGACACTAACCCGTCTTTTATTTTGTGCAGGTTCGATGGCCGGTCGAAGGGAAAGACTCTTGAAGCTGTCTTGCGACCAGAAGCGGGGTAGGAGGGTCGTGAAGGCTCCCCAGGCGATGAGGATGGGCCCGCCACATAGTCCGGGCGCTCCTCAGGTGGTGAGGGTGGATTCGTCGCCCAGCTCGGGGGCCGCGTCGGACGAGATCCCAGAGGTTCAAGAGGTCGATCCTAATGTCGACCTGATACAAAGAAAGAGGACCCGGGTGGAAAGCGGTCCGGCTGTCAGCGAGGACACCAGTGCCGTCAGGTCTTTCGGGTTCCCCCCTTGTTTCAAAGAGGAGGGTTTCTTCGAGATATTCCCTCTGTTCGTGGTTGCCGACGAGGCTGAGACTATCAAGAGGATGAGTAAGGAGGATCGGAAGAGGCACCTGGCCGCCAGCATGGCCGGGCTGGTGAAAATGGACGAGATGGCTCTGGTGCTGTCCGAGGAAGGGGGGGATCCTGTCCGTATTGAAGAACTTGAGCAGGAGAAAGTGGCTCTCACCTCGAGCTCGCGGAAGTTAAGGACTGCCCTGGAACGCTCCGAGGAGATGTTCCGCGAGCAGGCATCGCTGCTGGATGCTGAGAGGGAGATGCTGGTCCTGGAGAAAGAAAAGTCGGGGAAGCTGGCCGAGGAGGGAGAGCTTCTCCGTGCGGACAGGGATCGTCTGGAGACCGACATCGGGCGCTTGACCCAACAGATCGAGGACATGAAAGTCGCCATGCTTCCTTCCGAGGACGAGCCAGAGGACATAGCGGCTTTGAAGAGTCGATCGGAGCTGGTCGCCCATATCCGGCTACTCGAGGCAGATTGCGTTGGTGCTCTGGAGGAGGGGTTCGACTCCGCAGTCGGCCAGCTTTCCTTGTTAAACACTGGTTTGGTCACTGAGGGGACGGGCTACACACATCAGATAGTGGATGGCGCGATCGTGCCCCCGCCTGACTCTCCAATTGTCGACGCTGATGGTTCCGGGGAAGCCTGATCGTAGGAAAGCGGGCCTGTGTGCCTTTGATATTTGTATTTTTTGGGCCTGCGTGCCCGTTGGTTGTACTTTATGAACATCGCCGGCCTTCTTGGTCGGTTTATAATTTTTTGCTTTTGCTGCCTTCGGGCATTTATTTTTGAATGAATGCTGTTTTACATTTGATTGTTGCCCGTGCTTTAAATCTTATATTTTTGCATAAAATTTAGCCTAAGTTACGGGCCCGAGGAGTGCCCGTAAGTGGCCGTGACTTGGCTGGCGAGTTTGCCTGCTTTTCGTTTGCATATGTGCCCGGCCATCTCTTGATGGCCAGAATCGCCTAATTGTTGCGCTCGAGGGGAGAGACTTCCTTTTGACCCTTTTAGATGGCTCATCATTCTTGACGACTTGTCGGGCATATGGAGCGAAGTGGCTCAGTCGGGCGCGAAGCCCGGTAGGGACTATTTGCCCTTGGCGTGAACTGCCCATCGCGAGCTGGGTGTTCTGCCTTACAGGTACTACGACGGTGAAGCTCGGTGTAGTTGTCCACGTCGGGAACTATCGATTATCCTCGTTTGCCGAGCGATGTTGTGCGATTTAGCCGTATGTCGGGCTTGTACCTCAGCCTTTATACGAAGTCGAACGTTTTTCCTCGTTGACCGAGCGCGGGTGCCGTTGGTCGAGGGTCCCAGGTGTTGGTAGTTTTTAATTGTAGTACTGCTTTAGCTTAGCAGCGTTCCAGGGTCGTGGTAATGGCTCTCTGTCTAATTGCTCGAGATAGTACGCCCCGGTACCAGTGGTGCCGTGGACGCGATAAGGTCCTTCCCAGTTCGCGGCCAGCTTCCCTTCGTGGGAATCCTTCTGGTTCCTACGTAATACCAGGCTTCCGATTTCGAACTCGCGCTTGATGACCTTGTCGTTGTGGCGTAGAGCCACTTGTTATTTTAGGGTGGCTTCGCGCAGGGCTGCACCCGATCGGATTTCCTCGACTAGGTCGAGTTCGTCCCTTAGCGCCTCGTCGTTCATTTCTTTGTCGAGGGGGTTCTCTGTTCGTCTGGAAGGTTCCATGATTTCAACTGGGATAATAGCCTCGGTGCCATACGTCAACCGAAATGGGGTTTCTCCCGTCGTTGAGTGGGGCGTGGTTCGGTATGCCCACAAGACGCTGTGGAGCTCCTCGACCCATCCCCTCTTGGCCTCACCGAGTCGACGTTTGAGTCCTCGGAGGATGACTCTGTTCGCGGCTTCGGCTTGCCCGTTGGTCTGAGGGTGCTCGACCGACGTGAAATGTTGTTTTGTACCTAGTTTGGTGACGAAGTCTTGGAACCCGTGGTCGGTGAACTGGGTACTGTTGTCGGTCACCAGGGCCCGCGGAATTCCGAATCTGGTGAGGATGTTTCTTTTGTAGAAACGGAGGATATTGTGCGAGGTGATTTTTGCGAGGGCCTCGGCCTCGATCCATTTCGTGAAGTAATCCACGGCAACGATGAGGAATTTGTTCTGATAGGTTCCTTGCACGAAGGGCCCGAGGATGTCCATACCCCACCAGGCGAACGGCCACGGGGATGACAGTATGCTCAGCTCGTGCGGAGGGGCGAGGTGCATGTCCCCGTGTTTCTGGAACTTATCACATTTCTTGACGTGCTCCTTGGCATCCTGCTGCATCGTCGGCCAGTAGTATCCCGCTCGAAGGGCTTTCCTTGCTAAGGATTTACCGCCTATGTGTTGGGCGTTGATCCCTTCGTGTATCTCCCGCAGTACTTCGGGGACGGCGGACTCGTCGATGCATTTCAGGAGGGGGATGGAGAATCCTCTTCGGTACAGTTTCTGCTCGAGAACCACGTAGGTACATGCTCGTCGCTTTGTGATGGTAGCCTCGGCCTGGTTCGATGGGAGTTTGCCTTTTGTCAGGAAATTATAAACCGGGGTCATCCAGGACGTCGCATCCCCGATGGCATGGATCTCGACTGTAGTCGAGGGTCGTTCAATACTTTGGTGCGCTAGAGATTCCTGGATGACGGATTTGTTCCCGCCCTTCTTTCGTGTGCTCGCAAGTTTGGACAATATGTCCGCCCTCGTGTTTTGCTCGCGGGGAACATGTGAAATTTCTGCTCGTACGAACTTTGTCATGTATTTTTTGACTAAGTTCAAATACTCGATGAGGTTGTCGTTTTTGGCCTGGTAGCTCCCCTGTACTTGAGAGGCGACGAGCTGGGAGTCGGTGTAGATCTGTACCTCGCGGGCTCCCAGGTTCTCGGCCAGTCTCAGTCCTGCGAGCAGGGCTTCGTATTCTGCCTGGTTGTTTGATGTTGGGAAGGAGAGAGCTAGGGAGTGCTCGATTACTACGCCTTCTTCGTTTTCCAGGAGGATTCCCGCGCCGCTTCCGGACGAGCTGGGTGCTCCGTCGACGAAGATGGTCCACTTGTGTTCTTTCCCCGGGGAAGGGTCGTGTGTGGTCATTTCCGCGACAAAGTCGGCCAAGGCTTGTGCTTTCAGGGCTTTCCTGCTTTCGTACTGAATGTCGAATTCGGAGAGTTCCAAGGACCACTTTAGCATTCTGCCCGCCATATCTGGCCGACCCAGGAGTTGCCTCACCGGTTGGTCGGTTCGCATGATGATGGTGTGGGCCAGAAAGTAGTGTCTGAGCCTCCTCGCAGCGTTGACGAGGGCCAGAGAAACCTTTTCTATCTGCTGGTATCTGCTTTCGGGCCCCTGTAAGGCCTTGCTCGTGAAGTAGACGGGTTTCTGCCCGTCGGGGGTCTCGCGGACAAGAGCTGCGCTGATGGCTTCGTTTGAGACGGCCAAGTACAAGTACAGCGGTTCCCCGTCGTCTGGTCGAGATAGCACAGGCGGCTGAGACAGGCTTTGCTTTAGGTGGCATAGTGCCTGCTCGCATTCCTCATTCCATTCGAAGGGTGCTTCCTTTCGAAGGAGTTTGAAGAAGGGGAGGGCGTGCTGAGCGGATTTCGCGACGAAGCGGGACAGCAATGTGAGCATGTCGTCCATGATTTGTATCGACTTCTTTGACGTCGGTGTTGGGAGGTCGGAGAACGCCCGACATTTGTCGGGGTTGGCTTCGATTCCCCGTTCTGTTAAATAGAATCCAAGTAATTTTCCTACCTTAACCCCGAACGTACATTTCTCGGGGTTGAACCTCATTTTACACTGTCTTGCTTGGGCAAAGACTGTCTTAAGATGAGCAGCGTGGTCGGTGTCCGCTCGAGACTTGACGATCATGTCGTCCATATATACCTCGAGCATGTCGCCTATCTGTTTGTTGAAAACTCTGTTCATCATGCGCTGGTAAGTTGCTCCGGCATTTTTCAGTCCGAAGGGCATTACGTTGTAGTAATAGTTGCCCGAGCTGGTCATGAATGTCGTGCAGTGTTTGTCGCCCAGAGCCATTGGGATCTGGTTATAGCCCGAGTAGGCATCCATGAACGACAACGTTTTGTAGCCGACCGAGTTGTCGACCAGCATATCTATGTTAGGCAAGGGAAAAGCATCTTTCGGGCAAGCTCGGTTGAGATCAGTATAATCAACGCACATTCTCCATTTTCCATTATTCTTTTTTACGAGTACAACATTTGACAGCCAGGTGGAATATCGGGCTTCAGAAATAAAATTTGCCTCTATGAGGTCTTTTACAACTTTTTCAGCAGCCTCCGTTTTTTCTGGAGACTGCCTACGCCTACGTTGTACTACGGCCTTAGCGGCTGGATCAATGGCGAGGTGGTGACAGGCAACCTCAGGGTCGAGTCTGGGCATTTCCGCAGCGCTCCAGGCGAACAGATCAGCATTCTCGCACAGACAGGCCTTGATTTTCTTCCTGGCCAAGTCAGGGAGGTCTTTGCCAATCTTCACTCCCTTGGTCGGGTCTATGCCGAGGGGAACGAGTTCGAAATCCCCGTCCGGTATTGGTCGGAGTGGGATTTGCTCGCTGCTGGATGGCTCGTCCTGATCGAAGCGGGCGTCCAGGGCTATGGAGTCGACCTTTGGTGGAGCTTTCTGGACTTCTTCCTCGGGGGATGCTTTCCTGTCGGGCTCCTGTTTTGTCCTTTTGGCGGGTCTGGTCCCTATGTCGACGGTATCCCGTCCCTTAGAAGCGGCGTTGAAGCACCTACGGGCAGCGGCTAGGTCTCCTTGGATGGTGGCTACCCGTGCCCTCCTGGTGTAGAACTTCATCTTCAGATGGACGGTCGAGGGCACCGTTGTTAGCTCTGCCAGTGTCGGTCTCCCCAAGATGCAATTGTATAGAGACGGGCAGTCAATGACGAGGAACCGAACTTTAACTTGTCTCGTAGTCGTTCCTTCGCCGAACGTAACCAGGAGCTCGACATAACCCCAAGGTTTGGAAGTCGAGTCGTTGAAGCCTTGTAGATCTGACCCCACATACGGAGAGAGATGTGAGTCGTCCAGCTGTAGGGTTCTGAAAAGTTGGCTGTACATCACGTCGACGGAACTCCCCTCATCGACCAGGATGCGATGCACGTCGAAATTAGCCATTCTTGCCCTTATCAGTAAGGGGATGACCGCATTCGGGGCTCCGCCGGGGAGCTCTTCTAGGTAGAAGGTGATGGGCTCTGACCTGCCCTTCACCCTTTCGAACGTTACTGTTTGCGGGGGAGCCGCGTCGACCAGCTCGTCCAACTTCCTCTTAGCTGAATTGATGGTGAGGTCGTTGAACCCGCCCCCATTAATGACCATGGCGGAGGGAGAGTATTCCCACCTGCTGTGCGTTGTCAGCGGTTCCTGCAGGTGCTCGGGAATGTCGAAGTCCTCGGGCCTGGTCACCGAGAAGGCGGTCTGGATAGGCACCGACTCGTTTGATGGTCAGGCGTCTTCTTCTGGCTCCTTGGCTTCATGGGCGTCACGACGAGGAGCGTCGTTTCGCCTGTACTGCGCGAGCCTCCCTCCCTTGATGAGGGTTTCAATGGCGTCCTTGAGGTGGACGCAGTCCTCTGTCAAATGACCATGACTCCTATGGTATTGACAGTATTTATTTTTGTCTGCCCCTGGCTTGGCGGGAGCAGGTCGGGGACGCTTGACGCTGCCGTCCTTGAAGTCTGTACTGGCACACTCCGCCAGGATACGCTCGCGGGAAGCTGTGAGCGGAGTGTACTCGGTGAAACGGCCTGAGGGGTCCCTTTGTTCCCGGACTTCCCGGGGTCGGTCTTCTTTCCTTTTCTCCCCGGTTCGTCGGGGAGGAGCCTATTGGCGCGAGTTGCTGCTGTTGTTGGGTCCCCAAGCCCTGGAGTCTCGGGCCCTGTTGGCAGCTTCCCTCTCCTCGTAATCCATGTATGCTCGAGCTTTATCGAGGAGGGCGTCGAAAGACCTGGGCGGCTCGATTCCCACGGCTTTTCTGAATTCTGTGTCGGGGAGGAGCCCCCTCTCAAGCAGATACCTCTTCATGTGGTCCGTGTAGGGGACCTGTATCGCTTCTCGGTTGAAGCGGTTGATGAACTCCCTCAAGGTCTCATCCTGTCTTTGGATGATGGCCTCGAGCGCCGCCTCGGTCATTGGATGGCGTCGAGAAGCGGTGAAGGAACTGATGAACTGGTTCTTCAGGTTCCGCCACGAGGTGATTGAGCCCGGGGCGAGCCCTTTGTACCAGTCCATGGCCGCCTTCCTGAGAGTCGTGGGGAAAAGACGGCACTTGATGGGCCCCCCGACATTATGATAATGGAGCATGGCCTCGAACCCGTCAATGTGGTCGACCGGGTCCGCAACTCCGTCATACTCCTTTAGATGTGGGGGCTTCTCCATGCCCGGGGGGATGGGTGCATCCATGATGGCCTGCGACAGGGGACCGTGGGGGTCGTCCTCGTCGCTCCTCTCCGGAGACAGAGATGGGGACCTGTAATATTGTCTGGCACGGTGGTCGTGCTGAGCCTCCCTCGAGCGTGATGCTCGTTGGTTGAATGTTACACGGCCGTCTCCGGCGTATCTCTTGTCGTGCCTCGCCGGGTCGCGACTGGGTTCTCCGGCGGGGATGACGGGATCTCTCTCCAAATAGGGTCGCCTCTGCTTTGGTCGGGGAGAGGGGCTTCTGGAGTCTTCCCTGTAGTGTCTCCGCGGGGGAGAAGGGTGTCGGGCTTCAGTCACCCGAGGAGGGGGAGTATGTGGTCTCCGATGCCTCCTCGAGGGTCTTCGCTCGTCTTCAAGCGCCTTTAATCTCTCTCCTTAGGCAAAGATGAGATAGTTTGTTTGGTTAATTGCTGCGAACAACACTTGTGTGGTGGCATCCGCCCCGGCGGGGACGGGGACTTCCTGAAACCGGACGGCTCTGTAGTGGGCGAGGGCCGCCGGGTCGTCCTCAAGTGGTGGTGGGAGCGAGGAGGATGACGTTGTGGCTCTGTCCCTGTACGAGGAAGTTCCGAGGACGGTTGTTGCAGGAATGGTGTTGTGGCCGGTATTGTCGGCGTTGTTGAGATATCGGTTTTTGTCCGCCGTGCCGTTATTGGTGTCGGCGACACGGACGTTCTGCTCATCGCGAGCTGGATCAGCCATGACAGGTAGTTGAATTTTGAGCTTTGGTCTTTTGAGTTGTTTATAAGACGGGGAAGCTAGTTTCCCACAGACGGCGCCACTGATCTAACCTGATCAGAAATGGACCGTCACGGCTGGCTCCGAGCTGGAAGTTTTGAACGAGGTGGGGGGGGGGGGGGGGTACCTGCAAGACACTCTGATGCTGAAGTAAGTAGAAGCACGAGCAGGCAATAGTAAGTGTATGGGTAGAATGATGAATACCTGACCCTCTGGAAACAGAGGGTATTTATAGCCCCCAACGCTGGGCCAAGGTTCCTCCCTTGGGCCGGGCAGGTTTGGCCCAATGGAGGAACTGCCAGGTTCTACGTGCGTAGTGGGGACCCGCACGTGGTCCCCTTCCTGGATGTTCTGCGTGAAGTGCGGGCGGACGGAGACGCGGTCTTTTCGGGGTCTCGTTGGGAGTGCAGTGGACTGAGTCTGCCCTAGTTGGGGGTGCTCGAGGTGATGTCGAGATGGACAGCAGGATATCGAGCTGGAGATGTAGAGGTCGAGCAAGTGACCTCATGGAGCACGTCGGGCACGACTGTGACCCTTTGGTCGGCGTGGTCCTCAGCAAGTCCATTTGGTTTGGGCCTTAGCAATGCTATTGGGTCTGTCGGGCCCAGTCCAGAACACCTTATAATCAAATTTTTTGTTAGATTTTAATGCTAGAGGCTTACCTTGCTTTTGAGGCTCGTCTTCTTCTAGATCTATCTCATGACTTCTGAGGGAGCTGACAAGTTCCTCCAGAGATATCTTGTTGAGATCTTTAGCTAGCTTAAGTGCAGTGACCATTGGCCTCCATTGCTTGGGTAGACTTCTGATGAACTTTTTTACGTGATCAGCAGTAGAATATCCTTTGTCAAGAACTTTCATCCCAGCAACAAGAATTTGGAATCTTGAGAACATTGCTTCTATGGATTCATTGTCTTCCATCTTGAATGCTTCATATTTATGAATGAGCGGAAGGGCCTTGGTTTCTTTGACTTGTATGTTGCCTTCATGATCATTCTCAGAGAGTCAAACATGTTTTTGGTTGTCTCTCTGTTTGAGATTTTTCTCATATTCTGAGTATGAGATGGCACTGAGAAGTATTGTTCTGGCTTTATGATGGTTTCTGAAATCACGTTTTTGCTGGTCAGACATCCTTTTCTATTTATCTTCTTACCACTTTCATCCACAGGATGTGTATATCCATCAATTACCATGTCCCATAGATCAGCATCATGATCCAGAAAGAAGCTCTCAATTCTGTCTTTCCAGTAGTCAAAATTTTCTCCATTAAAGACTGGAGGTTTTCCGTTGATTCTGTCCTTGTCCTCGCGATAGTCATTGATGATGTTTTGGCTTGATCCCACCATAGTGTTTTTCTAAAACTTGGATCTTGTACTGACATGGTTAAGTGTATGAACTCAGAACCAAGCACTCTGATGCCAATTGAAGAAGTGAAAAACACAAGAAGGGGGGTTGAATTGAAACTTAAAATCAAAAGCAGTAGACACGATATTTTTATCCTGGATCATTTGATCTCAAACTACTCCAGTCCACCCGCCAAGGTGATTTCGCCTCTCTCCAACGAGGACTTAATTCACTAATCAAATCTGATTACAATACCACTTTGACAACTGCCAAAGTCTTCTTGAGTATAACCACAACCCGGTTTATCTCAAGGAAAACTAGCTTAATCAAAATAAAAGAATATATTGTGTACTATTGTTTTTCCTTACAAAAACCGTATCACTACTGTGATATTTTACACAATTTGAGCGTGTATAAGAATGTGAAAGATTGTAGCGTTTGAGAAGTATTTGCAGTTGTGTCAAAATTGTGAATGATTTGTCCTTTAAGCTTGTTTAAATAGGCGTGGAAATCTTGTCCAACATAAAGCCTGATAATGGACATTCAATGTTATTTCCATATTGAGAAGATTCTTGTCTGAATGAATTCGTTGCATATGATGATGCTTTAATTGAAAAGTAATGCTTCAGAACTAGAATCTTGCATGCTGCTTTTGCTTCAGAACATTGATGACTCAGAGATGTGAAGATATGATGGTATATTAGACTTCTGTTCAGAATCAGAGTATTCTTCACTTCAGCGCAGATTCTGATGGTATATTAGACTTCTGTTCAGAATCAAAGTAGTCTTCACTTCAGCACAGATTCTGATCATCATTCTTCAGAACATTACTTCTGTAGCTTAATTTCTGATGATGTTTCAGTCAGAACTTCTGCATACAAAATAACACAAATTTAGAGTGCATATTTGTTCTTTGTGTTTGTTATCATCAAAACTCTAATTAAGGGTTGTAGAATCAAACTATGTTCTAACAATTGGTACAATCAAGGTAAAGTCTGGCATTGAAGGGTGTATGACAACCCTTAGGAGAAACAATCACAACACCAATTCCATTACCAAACGCGTTAGAAGCTCCATCAAAAACCATTGTCCATCGGGATCCCGACTCGAGTCTTTCATACGGTCCAGGTTCTTCATAATTTGTAACTAGCATAATATTCTCATCCGGGAACTCAAAATTCATAGTATGAAAGTCGTCTACAGCCTGATGAGTCAAATGATCTTCCAGTACACTTCCTTTGACTACCTTCTGAGTAGTATACTGAATATCGTATTCTGTCAAGACCATTTTCCATCTTGCTATTCTTCCGGAGAGAGCAGGTTTCTCGAATATGTATTTTATGGGATCCAACTTAGAGATCAATAAGGTAGTATGAGTCAACATATACTGTCTTATTCGGCGAGAAGCCCATGCTAAAGCGCAACAAGTTTTCTTGAGCAGTGAGTATCTTGCTTCATAGTCGGTAAACTTTTTTCTAAGGTAGTATATTGCATGCTCTTTTCGACCAGACTCGTCATGTCTCCCTAATACACACCCCATTGAGTTCTCTAAAACTGTTAGGTACATGAGCATAGGTCTTCCTTCAACCGGTGGCATCAGAATTAGAGGTTCCTGGAGGTACTCCTTGATTTTGTCGAAAGTTATTTGACAATCGTCGTTCCACTTTATTACTTGATCTTTCTTCAGTAACTTGAAGATCGGCTCACAAGTAGCGGTCAAATGAGAAATAAATCTGGAAATATAGTTTAATCGTCCCAACAAACCTCTAAATTCCTTATCGGTACAGGGAGCTGGCATTTTTTGAATGGCTTTGACCTTGGAGGGATCAATCTCAATACCTTTACCACTGACGACGAAACCTAGGAGTTTATCAGATCTTACCCCAAAGGTACACTTGTTTGGATTCAATCTTCGCTTGTACTTCTTCAATCTCTCAAATAGTTTGTGTACGTGGTCAATATGTTCTTCTTCAGTCTGAGATCTAGCTATCATGTCGTCGACGTAAACCTCTATCTCGTGATGTATCATGTCATGGAACAAAGCTACCATAGCACGTTGATAAGTTGCACCGGTGTTCTTTAACCCAAAAGGCATAACCTTGTAGCAGAAAGTGCCTCATTATGTGACAAAAGTACTCTTCTCCATGTCTTCAGGTGCCATATTGATTTGATTATAACTAGAGAAACCATCCATGAAGGAAAACACTTTGTGTTGAGCGGTGTTGTCAACCAGAACATCAATATGTAGAAGCAGAAAGTCATCTTTGGGGCTTGCCCTATTTAGATCCCTGTAGTCTACACACATATTCACCTTGTCATCCTTCTTCAGTACTGGAACCACATTTGTAACCCACTGAGATAGGATGTAACAGCCAAGAAACCTGCATTGAACTGCGTCATAACCTCAAATTTGATCTTTTCAGACATCTCGGGATGCATACGACGAACTTTCTGCTTTATTGGAGACCAACCTTCTTTCATCGGTAGACGGTGAACCACAATATCAGTATCTAGCCCTGGCATGTCTTTGTATGACCAAGCAAAGATCTCAACATAGTCACGCAACATCTGGATTAATCTGTTCTTGACACTGTCTTCTAGGTTGGCACCTATCTTGTCCTCTTCTGTACCCAAGTTCACAACCTCGACTAGCTCTTCATGCGATTGTATGGCTTTTTCTTCCTGCATTAACAGCCTAGCAAGCTCTCCATGTACTTCACAATCTTCCTCACCTTCGTCCTTAGCTTGGTAGATCATATTTTTGAAGTTATAATTGGCAATAACAGAATTATTTATCAATGGGATCTATACTGGATATGGATCTACAATTTGTTGTGTGGGTGTGTGTAAGAACACATAGATATTTTGAAAGTAATAAAGTAAAAGAAATACATAGAGTGCGAAATTTGAATGCAAACTTCCAATGTTTTATTGAATAAACATATGCGAATGAAATGACAACCCTAGCAAATGGACCATTGTGCCCCGGATAAGGCACAAGGCTTAAATTTATTGTTTTAAAATTACATAGCCAAAACTTAAAAGCAAAAAGAAACATAAAATAGCATTTACTCCTGACTAAAGGAGATCAATATAACATCTTTAGTCTTCCAATTGTTGAGTCCATTGTCGCTGGTGGGAAAAATCCAATTGTCTAGGTCGTAGTTACTATCAGCATCTTCTACCACGTTGACTTCATTGCTGATGATGCGAAATGATGGTCTTCCAGCACGAGCATGGAGAACAGATTTCTGAGCTCTATAGTGAAACCCAAACCAAATTTGTCAGACTTGTAAGGAATGTCAAGAAGTTGACCCCAAGTAGTAACACCACCTTCTTCTACCACAGCTCTTGCATCCTTCAGAGAAGCCATTCTGGGCGGAACCCTGGTAACCTTAGGAATAGCATAAACGTCTTCAGTAGCAGTAGTTGTCTGAGGAATAATTTCAAAAGTCTGGAAGGGAGTCTCGATGAATTCTTCGTCCATCTCAACATACTTGAATAAGTTCAAATGACTTACCATGTACTCTTCTTCACCACAAACCATGACAACCTTTCCTTTCACGGGATATTTCAGCTTTTGATGCAGAGTGGAAGTGACAGCGCCTGTCCCATGAATCCAGGGGCGTCCAAGTAAACAAGAATAGGCCAGACGAATATATATCATATAGAAGGTAGAGTCAAAAACCTGTGAACCTACTTTTATCGGGAGATCCACCTCTTCATGCACCATCCTCTTCGAACCATCAAAGGCTCTGACCATAATGTCATTGGGTTTCTGTAAAACCCCTTCACAGTCAAGCCTGCCTAAAGCACCCTTCGGTAAAAAATTTAATGATAAACTCGTATCAACCAATACATTAGCTAAGGTAGTGCCCCTGCATTCAATAGAGACATGCAGGGCCTTGTTATGGTTCCTTCCTTTGGGAGTCAAGTTAGCATCAGAAAAGCCTAGCCCATTATCAGTGGTCAGGCTAGCGACATAATTTTCAAATTGATCAGCAGAGATTTCTTGCGGTACATGCACAGATTTTAAGAATTTCACCAAAGCCTGAGCGTGGGCTTCTGAGCACAAAAATAGGGATAACATGGATATCTTGGAGGGAGTCTGACCCAACTGTTCAACAATCTTATAATCACTTTTTCGAATGATTTTTGGTACCTCATCCATTTCTTGCTTGGACGTATCTTCAGCAGTAACCTCTTTTGGTGCCTCTGTCTAGGCAGGCTCAGACATTTGTTATATGCCCCGAGTCTTAGTAATTGACTTGGTAGCAGTAACACAAACTGGTGTGGCGACAATCATCGGAGAGATTTTGGGAGAGAAAACCCTTCCACTTCTAGTAACTTTACTGGTCTCAACAATATTGTCAACGTTGGAATCAATAACTTCAATACCTTCACTTTTAACAGTCAATGGTTCTTGCTTGACGCCATGGTAGTAGGCGTCGGCCCCATAATTCCAAGGGACAACCTTATTAGAGGAGTATGGGATTGGTCCGAGTGTCGTGATTATCATAGGAGCAACTCTAGGTTCAACCTTAATCTTCACAAGGCCTTTGGCATTGATCCTTATAGGAGTACAGGAAATTACAGATACCTCTTCAAGCTCCAAGTCTTGGAACGAATTCTCAATAGAAGGATTATTCTCAACTAGAATTATGTGGTTATCCATTAGACGTTGAATACCTTCTTCAGTAGTTTGCAGCCATTGTGTTGGGCTGCGCAACAGTAGCATCTTTCAATGCAACCCGGAAATAAACCAACTTGCAACATATTCTTCTTAATAATCAAGAATGGAGTAGTCAAGTCAGTTACAGTTGAAACGTATAAAACATCATCTATAGAACGTATGCCTTTGTCGTGCTTAGGGATAGGCGCGGTAATCACATTGAGGGTCTCGAGAGGATCAAATTAAATATCTTTATTGTCAATCATAACTTGAATTTTATTTTTCAAAGCCCAATAACTATTTATGTCATGTCCAGGACTATTGGAATGATAGGCGCATCTTACATTAGGATTGTACTTGGGGGAAGAAGTGTTGGGATTCTGAGGCGGATCTCTTAACATTATCAACTATGCCTTCAATAGATGTTGTAATTCCTGAGACAATGGCATGTTGATCTTAGTAATTTGTCTCCTGGGTGCGTTTGACCTACGCTAATTGCCTTGTTGATGTTGTTGCACTGACGTAGGATTAGAAATTAGCACAGCTCACACACACTGGTTGTGGTCATTTCTAGCACGACCCTTCTAGAAATACACAACATTAGTTTAACTTTAATCGTTGAACATCTTCTTCACAGTACTTGAATACATAGCCACCTAAATTTTTCCACTCTTGATTCCACCTTCAACCTGTTCCCCTGTTAATATCAGCTCGGTGAATCTGACTAAAGAGCTTCCGATCAGATGATTGAAGAAAGGACCTATCAAAGTTTCCATAAACATATTAACCAGCTCCCTATCAGATAAAGGAGGTTGAACTCTTCCAGCTAGATCCCTCCATTTCTAGGCATACTCTTTGAAGCCTTCATTTGAGCCCATAGTTATACTTTGTAATTGCACGCGAGTTGGTGCAAGATCAGCGTTGTACTAGTATTGTTTGTAAAAAGCAGCAACCAACTCTTCCCAAGTATGAATATTGGTCCCTTCCAGTTGATAGAACCATTCCAATTGTGTTTCTGACAAGCTTTCTTAAAATAAATGCACCCATAACTTCCTATCAGCAGCGCGGGGTTGAATCTTTCGAACATAAGACCTTAAATGAAGCTTAGGACAAGAAACACCGTCATACTTTGCAAAAGTAGGGACCTTTAATTTTTGAGGAATAACAACTTCTAAGACTAAGACCATCTCTTCAAAATCCAACCCTGGCACTCTCTGGATCTCCATAGCATTAAGACGATCTTTTAGTTGTTTGTATTTGTCATCAACAGGAGGATAGTGTTCATCTGAATAGTCTGTTTCTTCTTCATCAGAACCCTAGTTGTTATTCTCCTCATCTTTCACACTCTTATCATCTTCCTCTTGGTTATCATCTTCATTTGATGGGACCTGAAAATCTAGAGTACTCTTGAACAGACCTTTGAATATTCTACCCATATTAAGGATGACAGCTGGTTTCTTAGTTTTTTCTTCCTCTCTTTGGTGATGAGGGTCTTCAGCTCTTCTTTCCCCTTGGCTAAGTCCAGGAACATTTGTTGAAATTGAGCATTCTGAGCTTGAATATCTTTGACGGTTTGTTCGAGAGCCATTTTTTACTGAAATAAGCAGTAAGAAGATGAGAAAACCTGTCTTGGGAAAACCTGTTATGTAATGATATGTATGGTATGTGGATGTATATGCAATGTTTTCAAGGATCTCGTGGGATAAACAAAAAAGAGATGAAATAGTAGAAGTTGAGTCCGCAGATTTATCTGAAAAGCTTCGGGTCTTCATATTTGAATGTTCCTCTATAAGAATCAAGCTCACTATGTTAAGTGGGTTCTAGCTTTTGACTCATGAGGACGTACTTTGATCTTGACGGCATCTGGCTAGAGGAAAATAAATCCTCTTGCCCCTTGCTAGAAGTCTGGTTCATGATAAACTTCTATCACAGGTCTCTAAGATCCTTGAAAAGGGTTAGTGAAAGTGCCATGGTATGATGTTATGATGTCATGTTTGAACAAGATAGAAAACACAAACAAATCACACAAAGTCCTTAGGTATAAAGGCTTGCATGAGGTCTGTAGTTAAGTACCATTTTCTATTGAAGTCCAGTTGTCTCAACCTATCCTAAAATAGTAAGCGGGTTCTAGGGATCTCATATTACGGATCTTTCTTGAAGGTTCTATTTTAGTACAACAAATGATTTACCACCAAAACATCTCACAATTCAAATCTTAATGAGTGTAGCATCGAGTATCAACCAACTCTGGACTGCACCAAATCCGACCATCTCACTACCTTCTAATGGCCAAGATGGGTCAATTAAGGTTCTAAAAGTCAGTTAGTGCTTTATGACACCACACGGCAGCCCAATTTTATCCTCGACTAACTCAAGGAACATCAGTACAAACCAAAGTGTCACACTAACGTAGCCATCACTTCAACCATGTCGGTCTATGTCATACAGTTTCCATGATCTATTTCTACTTACCTAAGGTACCCTAGATCCGGGTGTAGGATCTTTACAAGAAATATAAACCCGAGCAACCCTCAAATTTAAAGAAAACAAAGTAGAAAAGTAAAAGAAAATAAAGTGATCTAAGAATCTAAAGTAACCCCTCTTTTTTAAGTATATCCCAAGTAGAGTCACCAGTTCTGTAATATGGTGGAAGAACTGACTTATTTTGCGTTTTATCACAAATGCTGCGGATAAAAAGAATCGCCACCAACTTTTCTTTTATCCAATAAGGAAAGGGTGAAAAGAACAGGAAAGACATTGAAGATTTTGAGTTCGGGGGGTAGGTTATGAAAAGGGAAGGTGTTAGCACCCTTTTCATCCGTAGTTATCTACGGGCTCTTAATCGCTTAGCTCACTTTTGAAAATTTCCTTTTTGTGTGTGTGTGTGTGTGTTTAGAAAATATTTTGAAATTTGGCAATGTAAGGAAAAACTTTGTAATGATTATTGTATCAGTCCTCAAGAACACGTACTAAGTGTTTTGAAAATATCTTTGAAAGTGTTTATGTAAAATGTTTTTGTTTTGAAATGTTTGTGAGCAAGCGATTAAAAGTAATACCCACTCAAGGTCGTTCTAGTACTTTTACTTCTCCTTTAGATAGTCCTATCGGTACCATTAGTTCGTAGGAAGCCCTACCGTTGGATGTGAAGGGACAAGCGTAGGGTCCTCATACGATCATCAAAGGCAACTTGTAAGGATTTTTTAGAAATTTTCATAAGGGACTATATCATTTATCAAAAGGCAACATTGAAAGAGTCATCAAGGTACTATGATCTTTTATTCGAAGGTCTTTGCTAAAGCGTCCCTTCTTTCGAGGGACATGATCGTTTTATTCCGAAGGCAACAAGAGAGGCTACCCAAGAGGTGTGAGTGTGCAATGTGTTATATTCAGTTATTTATCTTTGAATTTAGGGTTTTCTATCGTTCTTTTTTATCTTCCCATACAAACCCTAGTTACTAAGCAGTAATAGCAAGTATAAAAAAACAGTAAAGTGCGGAAAGTAAAGTTCATACGCTATTACATGGCTTTGGGGGCAATTACATAATAGTAAAGTGCGAAAAATAAAAACCTATAAATATTATATTCTGGAGCAGTTACATAATAATGGAAAACGCGGGAAGATAAAAGTTACGCTATTACATTCGCGATAATATCCTATACAATTTATCTAAGAAAATAAAATAAGATAAAGGAAAGAGGAAAACAAAATGTTTTTTGGCGATTTTTATGAAAAAGGTTTTTTGATGATGATTAAGATAAAACCTAAAAAAAGATAATTAATTTTAAATAATAAAAAAAGTTAATTAACTAAATTAATTTAAAAAATCTAAAACCTAATTTAATTTTAATTAAAAAAAAGGTTAATTAATGAAATTAAAAAATATTAATAAAAATATAAAACCTAATTATTTTTAGGGTTTTTGAAAAAAGGGTTTTGTTTTTAATGGTTAAGTAAAAATATGGTTAAAGGGAAATGACAAAACAATGTTAGAAATAGAAAACATGGAAAAATGCCAGTGGTGGCTGTTGAACGGACGCCCTTTGCTCTTTCCACCACACACCTTGCAATTGTGTCAGGCGCGTGTCTGTGTTAAAGGGATGCACGCAACACAACATGTATCAATCCTGTAAAGATTGGGAAAACATGAAAAACAAAATGTGAAAAGGCAGGATCGAACCAACACCCTTGTACATTAATGCCTTAACGCGCACTTCCTTGCCACTGGGGTGGCCGTTTCATCCGGTACATAACTGGAAACAATTAAACAAATAATAAACAAAAATCATTAGGTCGGAGAAGCGTCGGAGCCCTAGCTTCGGTCGTCTTCTTCGGCAAGCTCGTTTTTTGTCTATGCAAAATAAGCACAGTCAGTGATTCAAGGGTACCATACACCCTTAATTCAGGCCTTGCGAACTCAATGGAAGTACTGGTTTTGGCCAAATCGTGTTGTATTATGAGATAGGACAAAAATAACATGAAACGGACCAAGCATGACAATTCACTATTCAGCCATTATGGGAATCATGCAATGGTACTATCCTGTATTAATACATCTCAGAAACAAATTAGTATCGTTAGTATACATTAAAACATAAAGAAAACAAAAGTAAAAATTCATGCAAGAATGGAAAAACGGTGATGTATGATCGCGCGTTTTAGGCCCTTTGAATCCTCAAGATTAATCCATTCTTACCCTACAATACTTCAGAGATCGATTGGAAAGGTTGGTTTGCTTTGAAAGTGGCTGCAACTAGGGTTCTTGATTTGCCCTAATTTTTTAGAATTTTTGAGATTTTGGAATGGTGTTTTGCAAGGGTTTTTCGTGGCTTGTCATTTCTGAAATAATGAGAATATATAGAGCTTGACTTAGGTTAAAAGGGATTGGGATTGGACCTTTTTAAGAAAGTCTTGACTTTATCTAATTTAGTTTTGACTTTAAATAAATCAAAATCAAAATAAATAAAATAAAAAATCCAAGGGGTGTATGAATAATTTATGAGGTTCATATTGAGTCCTATAACACACATGGACCTTGAAACACGAGCTCACTAGCCCAAAACTTCAAGTTTGGTCACTTTAGGTTTTATGCATTTTCTCAAAATTTCCCAACTTGCACTAATCATAACTCTCTCAATTTTTATCATTTGAAAGTGATCTTTGACTTTTTGGAAATCTCAAGATGTCCTATATGTAGGATCAAGCGCTTACCACTGAGCTAAAAGCAATTGCTTGTATCCAAAGTGCAACTTTATTTCCATATAGTACGAGCATTTTCAGGGGCTGCACCTAGTTTACTAAACGCCCATGGGTGGGATGTTAAGCCCTTCGAATCGCTAAGGTTGACGCTGGATATTTTAATCCAATAATCTCCTTGACACTGGGGGGATTCGAACCCATGACCATGCTCTAATACCACTTGTAGGATCAAGCGCTTACCACCGAGCTAAAAGCAATTGCTTGTAGCTAAAGTGCAACTTTATTTCCATATAGTACGAGCATTTTCAGGGTCTGCACCTAGTTTACTAAACGCCCATGGGTGGGATGTTAAGCCCTTCAAATCGCTAAGGTTGACGCTGGATATTTTAATCCAATACTATACAATCTCTATGTTGATCATTTTTTCATTTGAAGACTGTATCTTGATGTAAGTTACCTTGACAAAAAGTGTCTTTTTGTTGACTTTTGAAATGACCTATAATGTTTTGGCTCATATCTCTCAAATGATGCATTTTTTGGACTTGAGCTTAGAGAGACAAAGTTGTAGAGAATTGAATTTCCTTCAAAATGAGCTTTGGTTAAGAAAAATATCATGAAGCAGGTAAAAGTTATGCTTGGTCAAAGTTCAATTGACTTCTCTTTAAGAAAACCCTAATTTAGCAACTTTTGACTTTTAATGAATTGAGAGTTTTCTTGATGAATCATGATCAACCCTTGATCAAATGATGAATATGACTTCAAAAATCTTGAAATTTGACTGTTTGTTGGCCACAATTGACTTTTTGTCCAATGTAGTTAATTTTCAGTCATCTGAGCAATTGACTGAGCAAACTTGTTATACAAGGCTTGAAACGTGGCATGAGCATTCTTTGAGACATATGAGAAACCATGAACTCCACTTGAGACATCAGAAGTCTAATCTTCTCTGAGAAAAGCAAAACCCTAGTTGTAGGCTAATTTCTTAGGAGGAGAATTTGTCTGACCAATTCTTGAGCAACCTTGAGCAATTGAGAACCCTATAAGCATGAGGAGATGTCTTGAAGAAAATGGGAGGGAAAATTTTGGGGTACAACACCAATCTTCTGATTTTATTCCACCAATGACCATGAAACATCAAAACATGAGTATTAGCCTCTTAGTTGACCAAAAGTTCACTTGGTCAACTTTGACTTTGGTTGACTTTTGTCAAAATGCATATTTTAATTATAGGTTATTAGAAACATTTTGAGAATCATGGAATCATTTGTTTATCAAAGAATCATAGATATCTTGTTTTTAGCTTAAACCCTAATTTTGACTGGTTGTGTTAGGAGGTTATGATCCAATCTCAAAACCCTAATTCCTTAGGACATGATGAGGAAATTCTTGAACAAATATATTTCATATGATAATAAGATGGCTACAATGGTGGTATCTCAACCTTTGAGCCTTCTCCCCATGGTCTTCTTTAGTTGACTAATCATAGTGCTTCAAAACCCTAACTTGACCAGATAAAAATTATTTGTGCTTGATGAGTGATCTTTGTGGATGAGAATCCCACTTATACTTGATATACTAAGTTAATTCCTCAACAACTTGGTTTCTTGATGTCTTGAGTTAAAATAAAACCATAGGATCCTTGATCCCATGAGTGTAACAATGAGTATGACCTAATGGTAAGTATACAAATGCAATGCAATAAGACAGATGCAAAGATATGAGGGTAGGACAAATTTGGGGCATGACACTTTCAAATTATTTTTCAAATGCGCGAATCTTTCCTGTAAGTCGAGGATTGATTCTCGGGGCTGCATTCAGAATAACTCGTACTCTGGACTCAAGGTATTCAATCTAGATCTTTTAACTTCAGCGGCTCCTTCATGAGTGTCTACCAATATATTCCAAATTTATTTTATTATTATGCATGCCGAAATGCGAAAGAATTCATCCATATTAAGTGCACCTTGAAGAAGATTAATTGTCTTTTTGTCATAGAGGAATTTTTTCTTATCATCATCATCCTTTGAACCTTTAGGCTTTTCCGTTTCAACACTGTTAACAACACTTATAGGAACAAATGGATCATTTTAGATAGCATCCCATATTTCTTCTCCTTGTGCTTCTAAATGAGCCTTCATGCGGATTTTCTAAAATCAAAGTATTCACCACAAAACAATGGAGACTTGTTATTGCTACCACCGTCTCTAAAAACCGGATTTTGATTTGCGGAAGCCATTCTAGATCTTTAGGAACAGGTTACCTATGACTTGCTTTGATGCTAATTGTAAGTATTAAGTGTGTCTAAGAGGGGGGGGGGGGTGAATTAGGACTTTAAAATTTTATCAGGTCTTAGAAATAAGTTGTTCTTATTTTTGGTTTGGTGTTTAAGTGTTTAGAAATGTATTTCTTTCTTTTCTGGTTATGATTTAATATGAAAGTGATAAATTCAAAAAAGTAAAGAACACAAGGATGTATTTTGATTCCTCTCACAGTCCGAGAGTACTTCAGCCCCCTTTCAACACGAAAGAGATTTTATTATTGTTAGATCTCTAGACAAGATAACCTAGTTTTTCTATACAAGACTCTAACCAATACAACCACCAAGAACAATCATCTTGGATCAACCAAGTTGAAATGAGAACAATCCTCTCACTTCAACCTCTTGCTTCTAACAATCCTAGACAACAAGGAATACAAAACCAAGTAATCTTAATTCCATCAATCTTGAAAAATAAGATATGAATACAATAAGATTTTTTAAGAATAATGAAATTTGTAGAACAATTATCAATTTGAGTGATGTATCAATATAATTGATCTTCCCTTCCAAACAAGCAACTTATAATGATAGAATATAGTGCTCAAGTATTTGTTTTTGGACTGATATGGAAATACATGCAGAAAAATTTCTTGTGAAAGTTCAAGAACACAAACACTTGTTTCGAAATTTGAATGATAAAAATGATGTTAATTTGTTATGGAATAGG
Organism: Vicia faba; assembly: GCA_948472305.1. Taxonomy (NCBI): domain Eukaryota; kingdom Viridiplantae; phylum Streptophyta; class Magnoliopsida; order Fabales; family Fabaceae; genus Vicia; species Vicia faba. The sequence continues at coordinate 369,776,153 of OX451738.1, read as the reverse complement.
TGATTTTGAATTTGAAATTTCATGTATTTATAAGTGTATAACATAACATCTCTATGAAACATGGTAAAGTTTGAGACATTTTTATGAAGGTTTGCAATAGTTTAGAATAATAATAGTTCATGAAAAAACATAATTATATAATGTACAGACTTATTAAGCCGGTCAAAACGGTCACTTGACTTTACAAGTTCGCAACATTTTTCAAATTTCAAATTTTAAAAATACAGTTTCAGAATGTTGTAAATTGTGGCGGTTTTTGTGCTATTACGGCGGGTAAACACGTCACAATTTACGAAACACTTAATGAAAAAAATTGTCTAAATTTTTGAACCAACCTTATGCAACATCTATTGATTTATCCAAGTCAATAGATTATATTTGAAAGTGATTTAACATGGTTGAAACATGAAAAAGTAAATTTTCTAATGCATGATAAAAAATATTTTGTTTTAAAGGTAGAAATAGTGAAATATTTTCAACCAAATGAACCATGCATGCAAGTGAATTTTGGAGATTATTTTGAGCACTATTTTATCAATATCTATTGCATGCTCATACCTCAATAAATTATTGCATTCTTGATCTATAGTCATATTGTTTCATGATGTTTTTTCTCATCATTTGATAAAGGCTCATAGTAATTGTCTTCATTAAAACATAATATTGAAGAAGCTTGACTTCACATCCTTCTTATCTAGTAGCATTAAGGAGTGATTGAATACTAATTTGTTTTTGGATTTTGGTTTTATAGTGAAATTTTTTTGTGGTCGGAACTTTTGGCTCCTCCTGTCACACCCTTTGGATATGGAAGAATAAGGAATAATATAATGAGAATTTTGTAAGACCTATAATTTTGTGGCATCAAGTTACTAAAGTCGCTCAGATAGTAAGATGGGTTTAGTTTGAGAAATTAAACAAATAAGGTGATATCTTTCTCATTCGAATTGGATGTGATTGAATATGGATGAAATTTAATGGTATTATAACCTGATGTGGTGGTTTATTAAGAAGTTGTACGGAAGAGTGGTTTGGAGCTTTCACAAGATATTTGAGTTTTTGAAGTGTCAATATTATTAAATTATAAAAACTGTTAAAAGAATTAAGATTAACAAAAGGTTTTAATTTTCAAACTATAGAACTTCATATAAATTTCAAAATATTTTGAATACTGGACATGATGGTATAATTGGAATTCATTTGATGCAACAAATTCAACAATTACTTCTATTGAATTGGGAGGTTCATATTTATTATATTTATCGCGAGTCGAATTCTTGAAAAAAATGGTCTTGTAAATATAGGTTGTAATTTAAGTACTAATTAACTTGATGTTTTATAAGCTAATTTATGCTCAAATTATTTTATTTTTTATTAATTAACTTATTGTATTAGAGTTTCTAACCTTAAGTTATTTGCCGTGTAATCTTTTCTCTTGCAATTCAACTCTCTTTTCTCCCCAAATAAATAAATAAAACAAACCAGATACCTTAAAAAAAAAAAAACAAATTTAGTGAATTTAGCATAGATAGTGACAAGTGCTTTGTTTGTTTGGATCTAAATTATTTCTTGTCAACTTAGATGATACTTGAAGGCGGCGGGTGCTATTATTGTCCCATAATGTTTTAAAAATATTTTCAACTGCTTCCTTCATTTTTTTAGTGACATCGACATCGCTATTAACTTAGTTCTGTTGCAGCAATGACAGATACATTTTTGGCACATAGTTTGTATTTTTTAGATATATTTTATTGCTTTTTTAGATAAATGACATAAACGATATTTCTTTGTTATTTCATTAATCAATTTTTTATATTTTATTAATCAATTTTGATTTATCATTAAAAAAAATTAGGATTCGTGAACTGTTCATGTGAATGACATTGTTTTGTCACTGTTTATGTTATTGTTCATCGCTTAAGTTGCTATTTACGTATTTGTTAACTGTGATCGATACGGATTGCTGTTTACGTATTTATCGCTCTTGTAAATAAATACAAAACCATTTGTACTTGAACAGTTCTTACCATTAAGGTAAAATCTTGTTTTACAATATTAAATTTACACGGACTCTTATTAACATCTGGACCATTAGTTTTATAACATAAGCTTAGATTCTCCGAATAAACAATCATTAGAATAATCCAAATTGACATTTTAATAAGGCAAACCTAAATTATACCCCAGAGTGGAAGACAGGGAAGAATTAAAGAACCAAACAGAAACAAGTATTTTCCTAATGCATATCATGAGTAGTTACTCTTTCTTCCATGATCCAGACCTAGAAATGTTACAACAAGATCCTGCTAATAATATTCATCATGTTCATCGTGACCCTACTCATGATTATCTTTCCTTTGATATGGTTGACCAAGTACCAACAAAAAGTGAGTCAAATCAACCTAAAGAAAGATCATACATAGGTGTAAGGAAAAGACCTTGGGGGAAATTTGCTGCAGAGATCAGAGATACAACAAGAGGAGGAAGAAGGGTTTGGCTTGGAACTTTTGATAGTGCTGAAGATGCTGCTTTAGCTTATGATCAAGCTGCATTTTCAATGAGAGGTAATAATGCTGTCATAAATTTTTCTGTACAAAGGGTTAAAGAATCTTTGCAAGAAATTCAATATGATTGCAGAAAAGGATCTTCACCTGCACTTGCACTCAAGGAGAGACACTATAACCAAAGAAAGTTGTCATCAAAAGGTGTAAAGAATAATAATAAATCAGGAAAACAAGATCAATCACAGGAATCATCATCATCAAGTGTTTTGGTGTTAGAAGACTTGGGAGTTGAATATCTTGAGCAACTTCTAACTATATCTGATAATCCAAGTACAAGCAACAACAGCTACTTCAAATCAACTTGTTGATTTCAGTAATTTTCTTTCCTTTTTTGATTTTTTTTCTTCTTGTTTTTTGGATTTTATACAACATTATTTATGAAGGTTTGCTTGTTTAGGTTTTGTGTTCTCTATTTTGTTTTTCACAAGAAACAAATTTTATTCATAATTTGAGTTCAAAGAGTATTACAAGTACCTTCATAAACAATATTGTTTGGGAAAACAACAAATAGAAATTAAGGAACAAAATTGCACCCAAAAATGATAATGCCTACAAAGTAATAACCCAACAAAAATTATAACACAGATTTCTTTCAAACATCCTGATATATCTACACTCTTCAAAACATTGTAAACCAAGAGTATAAGAGAAAGATATGAATCAGATGTAAACTATAAAGTGTCATTGTTTGATTCATTTTGTAACAAAAAATTAGAATTAATGCATATATATATAGTTTTAGTATACCTCTTCCTTTATAGTCCAAGACAATGTGAGACAATTTAATTCTAAGCTGAATTTCAGCCAATTCACACAAATACTAAGACAAAGACATCACATTTAGGTCATAGAATGTGCCACAGCCTTAAACATAGTTACTTTCTGGCAGGTTTGGTGTTAGATTAAGTGAAGACAACACGAGTAAAATTATATTGAAACTATGTAAACTTAAATAAGGTTTTAATGGCGTCAAACTCACTACTTTAATCTACTTAAAAACTGATGGATAGAGATATATCTCCATTCCTTTATATTCTTTCTCATAGCATAGTTTGATTCTATAACATAATCAATTGACAAATATCTATCTTCCCCTTTATTAGGCGTGAGATACAAATCCAATAAGATTAGAATGATAAGAAAATGCTGTCAATTGGAATCCTACACTTTAGCTGGTACAGCCATCTTCACACACAGTTTACAGCATTTTCAACCATAGCATGGCAGTAGATATCTAAAATGTTGTCTGATAAAACTATACACAATATCACAAACACAGTTTGAAAACCTAAGTAAGATTACGCACAGTAACTTTCCTTCCACTTGCAACCATATGTGTTTAAATTTACAGAATTGATTAGAGTTGGCATTGAGAGAAAAAGTAAATAGCGTTGTATTGTTGGAGAAAGTTAAGGTTTCTGGAGAGTCTTTCACTTCCCTAGGGTAATCCCCTATTCTCCACATAGACTACAGAATTTAAGGCCTGGGGAGGACCGAAACTAGAGGTTGCCGTCGCAGCATTATTACTGGTGTTGCGTACCTCTGCTGAATAGGTATCCAAATTTCAGCTTGCTATACGATCCAGCTCCATACCCTGAATAGGCAGTTTTAGTGAGTGGTCAATAAAACTGCAAACCCTAACCCTATTCAAAGGGGCGGAGCGGAAATCAGTTCCATGTCCGATTCTCACAGGGTAAAATGAAAAAGCCAACAATATAATACCTAGTGTTTTATTCATGGATCTACATGAACAATTTTACACAATTACCTAATCACAATACTATTTTTTTATGTCATATTTTCTCTGTCTCTTAATAAAAATTAATAAATAGAGATATAATAGTGGAAAAAAATAATAAATATTGTAATGTTATTCTAAAGAGATATTTAATTTAAAACATAAAAAAAGTATAAATAAGACATTGACATTTATTATGAGATAAAGGAAGTATTATTTTTTAGTTACAAAGAGCACTGGTTATAAAGAAATGTAATAATATTGTCACTTTAATATTTTTATACATAGATTAAAAAATGTAATAATATTATCATAAAACATTACATTCTTACTAAATTTATCTTCTAAATATGTTGGAAGTAATATTCAACATAATAATTAAAAAACACAATTGAAAAAATAACAATTATTTCTATATTAAAAAATATGAATGATATTTATTTTAAAATAAATTTTATTTATTAAAATAAAAATCATTTTGAAACCTAGAGAGTTCAAAATAAGTATAATAAAAGAAACACTTAAAAAGTCAACATAGTTAGCGTTATGATGCTTAACAATTGAGTAAGTCAAACTACATGGTGAGTTTGTATCATAGATAATATCAAGAGGGCAGGGATTTGTATCTAGGGTTGAAAATGAGACAGGATAATAGCAGAGACCTACAGGCTAGTCTACATAGGCTTAAGTCAGACTAGACTTTTTATTTAAATAGAAAAGGTCCACACTTTTTTATAAGTCTATTTAGTTTTAAAAAAACTAGGATATATACCGTAAAAAAAGTATTTTACCCCTATTAGACCGACCTATTTAAATAAATATGAATAATTTATTATTATTATTATTATTATTATATGGTGTTTGTATTTTAAATTAAAATACAAAAATAAAGTTTATATGTTTAAAATGACTTATGAAAATACGGTGAAAAAACTTTATGAATAATGTCATAAGTTTTTTTCATAAGTTCTTTCAAACAAATAGTATCACAAAATATATGTTAATAAGTAAACTGAAATAAGTCAATGTAAATAAGCATTTAGTCTAATTAATCTTTTAATTTGTTAGTCTATTTTAACATTAATTAATTGCTTATTTAAAAATGCTTAAATAAAATAGGTTTTTATTTATGTTAATAGGCCAATCAGATTTTTGAAAAGGTCAGACTCAGGCCTACAAACAAGCTTTTGATAAGTCATAGGCCAGACTTAGACTTTGAAATTTTTAACAAATCAAACTCAGACTTGACAAAACCTAGCTCAGTCTAGTCTATTTTCACTCCTATCTGTATCCCTACATATCCTTTTAACATTGAAACCCTAAAATGTATCTTTCAAAACAAATCAATAAGACAAAACTATAATTACTCTATAATCGCGACGTAAGCAATTCGATCGAACTGTGTGAACAAAACTTTATATGTTTCTCACTACTTTAATACGTATTTGCGTACCTGTTCCAACATAACACTTCTCCACTTTCATCAAAGATACAAAATTTAGTTCGTCTGAGCATATGTCATTGACCAGTAAAATTAGTTTGAATGGTTCACTATGAAAAGAGAGACATAGACTCTTTAATACTTTGTGTCTTAAAAGAAAACAAAGGATAAGTTGTGTCATGGATTAAGGTGACTTAGAGTTAGAATTAATGTTGCGTGAAGCAGGATTAGATCGATGTACTGTCAGCAGAGCTTAAATGTATACCAGATGTAGTATGTAATTGAGCACAAGATTGTTTAGTAGGTAATGACTTATTTTTTTATTCGGTAGGTCTAGATGACTTTGACACACGACACATAAGCCATGTATTAGCGAATCTAGAGGAGCAATTGGCACGGTTATGCATTGTGTTGGACATTACAAGTAAAGCTAACACCCTAGTTCAACAAGCATTAATAGCCTAAGAAAATAGATACATGTGTATTTAGTAAAAGCATCAAAAAATACGTAAGAGTATGTGTTATTTCAAAAAGAGATGAATACACAGTTTTTGATAAAGGTGCTTACTACATATTTGATTTCACTAAACAAAAATTGCAAAATTCAGATGAACTTTTATTGCATAAATGTATATTACACAAACCAAAAAGAGTATGAATATTTCTAGAGTTTGCATGTCCTAGTTTGAAATTCTAAATTGAAACAATATTGAAAATTGAACCGGTATTTATAGTTGATCGAATTGCAATTTTGTTACTCACAACGCTAAATACATAAAGGGATAGTTTTGGTTCAACGGTAAAGTTGTACTATTGCGACTTTAAGGTTATAGATTCAAACTCTGTTAGAAACAGCCTATCTGTTATAAAAATAGTGATAAGGTTGCGTACATCCGACCCTCCAGAACAGGTTGACCAAAACACAATTTATTATTAAACTCATCCACAAACCAACAAAATCAAGTTTGAAACACAAATTTTACTGAATGTATAACATGTAAATGAATTTATAAACTATACTCACTAAGTTTGAAATACTACACAACACACTTCCTTAATTCAAATTTTCAACAAGTAATGCACACCAGAAGCTACTGCTTCGAAAGCTATCAGAGCTTTAGAATCTACTTCTAAAGTTGCTGCTTCAGAACCTACTTCTAAACCGCTGCTTCAGAAGCTATCAAACCTTCAGAAGCTAGTGGACTAAAAGTTGTTCCAACCCTTGAATCTTTCCTAGGCTGATGGTTCATAAGCTATTAAAGCTTCAAAAGCTAGTGGCCAGAAGTTGTTTCAACCTCTGAGTCAAATGCCACCATTCTCATTTTTGTTTCTAGCTTAAAGAATTATTCTCCTTTTTACAAATTTAGTCAAGATATCAGCAATTTGGTCCTTGGTAGGACAATATCTCATTGCCAATGTTTCTTTGTTTACTTGCCCCCTTATGTAATGAAACATTGTTTCAATATGCTTGGACCTTCCATGAGCGATAAATTTTTTTGCTAAGTTAATTGCATATTTGTTGTCAACGAGAAGCTTGATTGGTACTTGAATGTTTACTCCAAATTAAGTCAGTATAGTTTCAATCCAAGCAGCTTGACAAGCAACTAAACAACTAGCAATATATTTTATCTCACAGCTAGACAAAGCCACAACATGTTGTTTCTTAGAGATCCAAGAGATTGGAGCTCCTTCAAACTTGAACACATAACCTGTGGTATTTCTCTTGTCCTATTTGTCACCACACTAGTCTGAATAAGAAAATCCTATCACCTCTTCCTTGCTTTTGTTTCTTCCATATGAAAAGAATACACCATGCCTCAAGGTTCCCTTAATGTATCTTAGTACTTTTTCCAGCCAGCAAATGAGACTTCCTTGGATCATGCATGAACTTTCATAATACTTCTACAACAAAATTGATATATGGTCGATTATTATATAGGTACCTCAATGATCCAATCATCTGCTTGTACATGGTGGTATCTACCTTTTCTTCTTCGTCATATTCTTCCAACTTTTTACCTAATTCAACAGAAGTCACAACAATATTGTGTTCCATCATTTTGATTCTTTTCAGCAAGTCCGTAGCATACTTTGCTCGATGCAAGATCATTCCATCTTATTTGTGTAGAAACTCCATACCGAGGAAGTATGACAGGTTACCTAGATCGTTCATCTCAAATTCTGACTTCATTGTACTCTTGAGCTCTTCAATTTGCAGTTGTGATTCCCCTATTATCAAGAGGTCGTCTAGATACAAGCATATCAACAATAATATTTCATCTTGCTTGTATTTTACATACACACCACACACTCAACTAAACACCTTTTGAAACCATGACTGATGAATAAAATATCAATTCTCCAGTTCCAGGCTCTTGGTGCCTGATTCAACCCATACAAATCCTTGTATAATATATACACCATATGCTCTTTTCGCTTAACTTTAAAGCCTGGAGGTTGAGACACATATACCCCTTCATCAAGAGGAACATTTAGAAAGGAAGATTTTTCATCCATGTGTGACAACGTCCACCTTCTATTGCAAGCTAATTACACTATAAGTCTTATAGTCTCATGCCTTGCCACTAGTGCAAACACCTCAGAATAATCCAAACCTCATCTTTGAAGGAAACCCCTTTCCAGAAGTATTGCTTTGTGATTCACTATTGAAAATCCACTTCACATCAATTGGCTTCTTTCTAGTAGTTAAGTCAGTTTCCATGTGCCACACTTTTCAATTGAACTGAGTTCCTCCTTAATTCCATATTTCCACACCTTGTCTTGCATTGCATCCTGATATTTCAATGGTTCTTCACCTTCTAACATTGTCAAGTGTATTATTTCTCCTTCTTCGTCCATTGTATTGTCAGGCACAATTTCATAATCATTCAGCCTTGCAGGTATCTGTCTCTTTCCGGCTGGTCTTACATTTTGTGTAGGATTCACTGCATTATATCGAGCCTCCGTTATTACTAGATTTACCTCACCTGAGTCAAACTTCATTGGGACCACTATTGTTATTTCTTCGCCTTGTTCCAATCCCAGGATTCTGTTTCTTTGATGATTGCATCCCTACTAACAACCAATTTCTCAGTAACTGGATTGTATAAATTGTATGCTCTAGTTGGATGGTAACTAACTAAGATCATAAGTTCACTTTTATCTTCAAGTTTGGTTCTTCTTTCATCTGGAACATGTCTATAACATAGTGATCTGTATACCTTGAGGCATGTTATGCTGAATTATTTCCTGACCAAATTTCTTCTGGCACTTTATTCTTTAGGTTCTTTGTGGGACATATATTTAAAACATAAGCAACAGTAGACATTGCTTCACCCCGAAATTTATGAGGCAATGGTTTTTGTTTCAACATGCTCCTAGCCATTTCAACCAAGCTTGTATTTCTTCTTTCAACCATACCATTGTGTTGAGGTGTGTATGGAGGAGTTACTTTATTCAAGATGCCAATTTCATTACACAATGGCTTGAATTCATGGTAATTGTATTCTCATCATCCATTTGTCTTGAGTATCTTAATCAATCCTCCACTCTATTTTTCAGACAATACTTTAACCCTTTTGAACATGTTTAAAGCTTAACCTTTGGTCTTTACCAGGTACACCCACAACATCCCACTGAATTCATCTATAAATGATATGAAGTACTTTCTTCCTCCACAAGAAAGAGTTTCAATGGGTCAAAAATGTCAGATGAAACTACATTTAGTTCATGTTTGACTCTCATTGACAACTGCTTTACAAATGGTAAACTAGTTTGCTTCACAAGCATGCGAATGTCACATGATTTATCAAGTGTCACTATCTTAGGAAATCCTTCTACTAACTTCATAGTATTCATCTTTCCTAAACTTCTAAAATTCAGATGCCTATACCTTCGGCGCCAAAACCAACTTTCTCCATCAATAATTGATGAGTAAAGACAGTGTGATTCAGAGGTCTTCAAGCTAGCCTTCCAATTCCTGTTTCTTGTTAATGTTAATTTCAGCTCCATTTTTTTATTCTTGTAATACGACTTTAATGAGCCTCCTTCAATGGTTACTGAAAAACCTTTCTAAACCAATTGACCAATGCTTAACATATTACATTGCATACCAAGGACAAATACAACATCTTATATCAATGTTATTTTGCCTTCCTTTCTTTTTATGACAATATTTCTCATGCATTTTTCCATTAAGCTTCTGCCATCTTCCAGTTTCACACTTGTCTTTTTGATTGAATTTAATTCGATCAACCACTCCTTGTGTCCAGTCATGTGGTTAGAACAAACAAAATTTAAGTACCATATATCAGAGATTTGAGCTCCTTCATAGGTTGTTACCATCACCATCGCATGATCTAAATCTGAATCTGAATCATCTTGCACCATGTTAGCTTCCTCAACACTATTCGTGGTTTGCTTTTCCTTTTCAAACTAGCAGTCAACTGCAAAGTGACCATACTTATCACAATTGAAGCATTGAGTCTTTCTCTTGTCTTAAAACTTTTTCTTGTTTTAAGATTTGTTAAACCATCCTCCTCATATAGAGGATTCATATCTTTCTTCAATCTTCTTATTCTCTTTGTTATTTGGAGTGGCTTATTTTTGATGTTTTCCTTTTCCCTGCTTCCACCTTCTCTTCATGTTATCAAACCCTCATTTCTTCAAATGAGCAATCAGGGCCTGTTCAGAATCTTTCTTTGTCTCTCTTTGATTCGTCTCGACTCTCTGGCTTCAAGAGATCCTTGCACATCCTTCATTCTTATTGTGGTTAGATCTTTGTTTTCCTCAATTGTTATTACTATCATATCATATTGAGGAGTGAGACTTCGAAGTACCATTTTGACCTTCATTTTCTCTGTCAACAACTCTCCAAAATTCTTCATCTGGTTGGTTAATTCTTGAACCCTTGTGAAGAAATCTACTATCAATTCACCCTCTTTCATTTGCAGCATTTCATATTATTTTCTCAAGGACTGGATGTCCACCTTCTTGACCTTCACATCTCCACCATAGTATTTTTCAGCATGTCCCATGCTTCTATCGATGTTGCAGCATGAGAGATTTTATCAAACACATTCGTTTCAACGCATTGGTGAATGTAAGATAGCGTCATTTTATCCTTCTTCTTGGATTCCTTGTATGCCAATTTCTGAGCGTCAGTAGTATTTTCTGCTAGTCGTTGAAGCCCCTCTGCTACATACTCGGACACATCTTGAACGTTAAAGATGACTCTCATTTGAATACACCATTTTTCCCAATTCTTGCCATCAAGACTTAGAAGATTTACAGGGAAGATGTTTCCGCCTATTCCAACCATAACATCAATCGCTATTGATTCTTTTTCAATCGCTTTTAAAAAAGAGTTACACGTATGAGTAGTGTGGGGATGTCTCACGTTAGTTAAGAATGTGGAGATCTAGACTTGAACATTAATAAGTGAGATAACTCACACACCTATCATTTTAAGACTTTGGATGAGTATGTGATATGTGTCTCAAAATAAAATACTTCAAATATAAAAATGTTCCCTCGTGTTGATCCCCAAATTACTCTAACAAAATGATACACTTTTCTTGCTTATTAAAAACTAATAAAGCGAGTGTGTGACAGAGATAACCTCAGTGCAACGCCTCATACAATTACCACTTAAAAGTAGACTCCAAATACATAGGGAGTGAAAAAAACATCAAGCAAACAAACTAACGTGAAGTGAATGTACATGAATCAACGTCAAGTCTCGAAAAAAAAATAAAAACACAGCAAACTTGTAAAAAGAATGACAAGTAAAATATGGGCATTTAAAATTGAACAGATTTAAAAAAAGAGATAATACAAAGACAAAGGAGATGAAAAAAATGAGTGGAAAAGAAAGACAGAGAAAGATGAAGAAAAGAGAAAAGGATAAAGAAATTAAATGAGAGTGATTTTTCTTTTACCGTTTTGTTATATTTGGCGAATCATTTAAGACCATCAGCAGCATCCAACAAGAAGACAATATTATGGTCTAAATTGAATAATTTAAAATTTAAAATACTAAATGCGAATTAAAATTTTAGAATACGTTAAAAAGTTCTGTTAACTCATAGACCACATGCCCACATGCGAGCTTAAGACAAAATAGTTTTATTATTTCTTCCAGAACATCAAAAATTATCTGACTCTTAAATATATAAAGATTAATAAAAAAAATTTGTTCATGAATATATTACTTCCGTTTCTATTTAAATATTTTTGTCAACCTATGACAACAAACAAAGCTCATGAAATAAATAAAATTAAAAGAAATAAAGCAAGCTTCTTGTTATAATTAATACTTACATGTACATAATCGGTTGCTGCGGCCCGCCATTGGTTCAAGTTCAGGTCGTGCAATTCTCTGTCTTCTCGACAGTTGACACAAATCCAGCAAATTATGAATTTATATATACTAGAAGTAAAAATTTGGAAAGAGAATTAGAGAGAAGAGATTCAAAGAATAATAGCATTGAATTGGTTGTTGTAAATGGCAATTTATACAAAGTGCCATGGTCTGTGTTTAATGATAATTTAGAAACAAGTGGGAAGCTATATTAGCTATAGGTGCACAAAAGCAGGTATTTACGTTCATGAACATTGAAAAAATCGAAACAGTGTTTGCTTATGAGGTGAGGCTGCGCCTCCGTGCAAATTCGTTTTCCTCACGTGGTTCATTTGCTTTGTTTAGGTTTCAATTTTGTAATCCATTTTTTTTCTCCTTCCTAATTTCTTTTCTAAATGACACTAATATTGTATGGTAGGTATTCAATAAAGAAAACCAAATAAATAATTTAATATTTTAAAGTTCTTTGGGATACCAAATCTAAAATCAATTTTTAGGAGGGTCATGCACTCTTCTTTTACCTCGAAGCCAACTCTAGCCTTATGAGGCATTATAAATACCATATAAATCCTTCCCTATATAGCAATCCACTTAGAATGATTGAGGATCAAGTTACTGGACTTTATATCACAAACAATATTGGAGAAATAATTTCTCACCTACCAATAGAATGATTGAGGACCAAAATGTTCTGACTCGAATTATTCATTACAAATTCTAAATTCACGTGATCAATTGGATTTTTCAAATTTGTGGGCGATATCATAAATTTCAAAGACGAAACTGAAAATTTCGTGAACAAGTAATGATTTACACTAGATTTGTGAAATTTCCAGTATTTTGTATTGGAAATTTTAAAATATCCGGTATTTTCGTATTGGAAATTTCAAAATATCCAGTATTTTCATTTATCATTTATAGTGGAAATTTTGAAATTTCCAGTACATCATAGAATATCGAAAATTTTGAAATTTCCGATAGTTCAATTTTTTTGAAAAATACCGAAAATTTAGAAATTTCCTGTAGTTTATATTTTCCTAATATTTTCTTATTTTGCAGTGAGGGCCAGAGGCAAAGATGTTTCTATTGCGGGACAGATCATTGATAGAGCTAATGTTGAAGCCCGGACAGACGAGGCACAAACTTTAGAGCTACGGGTTGGACGCCGTCCTCCGACCGATTCTCACCGAAAACTGATGATTGAGCAACAGACACAATTTCGCGCACCCTGTCGTCAAGGTGTTAGAGTATCCACTGCTGAGGAGGTACAAGCTCTTACCGAGAAGGTACGAGATGGTTGTTGTCGTTGTAATACATTTTTGCCTTAATCAGAAATTAAGGAAGAGGAATTTTTTTAAGATTGTATTTTCTCTATAACACATTCCCCTATTTATACAAATAGTGATGCATTCTCAACCACACAAATGTGTCAGTGCAATCAGAACTATCCAAGTATGTCGGCAAAATCTCAGCCGTTTAAAAAACCATGTTTTTATAACTACCAGAAATTTTAGTTAATTTGAAATTTCCAGCACATCGGAAATTTTAAATACACTACCGTAAGTTTACGCATACCGGAAATTTTGTAGGGGTGTGAAACAACCGGCTGAAAATCATCAAACAATAAAGTCGTCATCGAACGTCTTTTATCCCATATGGAGGGAAAGGTAAATATCAAGAAAACCTGAGAAGGGAGAAGTGACGGTCTTGCGACCGAGAGATCGGGTAAGGAAGTCTTTTACGCGAGGGGAAGGTATTAGCACCCCACACGCCTATAGTACTCTACGGTATCCACTCTTGTTGTCTATGTGTGTGTTTAAATTTTTCTTATTGTTTATTGCTAAGGAAGGATGCATGCAAAAGAAAAGAGAAAGAATGTAGGGAAAATAAAGTTGTACTCGCTTGGGCCCTACCCCAATGTCTACGTATCCTTTTTGAGAAATCAGAGCTACCGTAGTCTAGCTAACATGTTTTTGTTTGTTTGTGTTTTTTATAAACAATGTTAATTCCCCTTCTTCCGTATCTCGACCTTTAGAGACTCAGGCGTTGGCACAGAAGTAAATTAATCATGTCCTTGTTGAAAATAGTTTCGAGTTACGCCCTCGAGGCAAGATGCCGCATTTGATTGGTTTATATTTTTGTTATTGCAGATAATGGCTAGTTGACCTCAAGAGAGAGATATTAACCACTTTTCCACTTATCCATGAAAGGAGTCTTTGAGACTTGAACCACGCCTAGGCCTAAGATGGAAGAACAATAAGATCAAGAAGAGACTCGCTTATCATTTCCCATACTCAACAAAAGTATGATTCTCATCAGTGATTTTTAAGTATTATTTAAGTTTGAAAGGAATTTTTTTTGTTTTAATTCAAATGCAAAAGGGGAAAGAAAAGTCAAAGGGAGACTAGCCTACTTCTAAACCTAATGTTATCATGCATCATTGGACCTAAAGTTGGAATTTTAAGGGAATTCTACCTAATGTTTGCATGCTTGGATTTAGAAGCCTAATGTCTAATTTTAGTTCAATTAAATCGAAGATTAAAACTGAACCAAAATCACTTAAGGAATCATGTTATGAACATACAAGCAAATATAAACATCAAGCAACAAGTATCAAAATATTGCACCAAAAGCATGAAAGACGGAAAAAGGGAGAATTAATAGAAAAAGACGTTCAATTAAATTCTAGAAAAAAACTTAAAATTCTAATATCTTTATTTTTTATCAAGTATTTTTTATTACCAAAAAAATTTATGAAATGAAAGATTAAAAGGAAACTTTTTTAAAAAAACTATATGGGGTATACGGATAGATCGGGAGTATGGACCAACAGTAGGTCTGGACACATCCCATAAAATGTTTGGGCTTGGCTCAGTTGGCCCAGGAAGAAGTTTTTTTGTTCAAAGTTCTTTCTTAGTATCCAAAAAAATAAGAACTAGGCCTAAGGTAATTCAATTCAGCCCAAATCCTCACTGAGTCCACTAACCTCACCAACTTCTCCATAATTTTTCAGCAACATCTCAATATTTCAATATCATTAAAAAAAATTAAAGAAAAAAAGAAGATTAAGAGTGGGAAACGGTGCGTTTAACAATGGCTAGGTTTAAAAATTTGTGACATTTCAGATACTCAAACAGATTCATCCTTCTTCTCTCTTCGTTTCCTATTTGGAGATTTCCGGCGAGCAAACACCGTCGTTGCCACCATCATCCACACCAGGAAATCCAAGCCATACATCAATCTATATGTCATCTCCTCGTATTCATCTCCTCTTTCCAAATCTTTCACTAATTCCTCAAGATTTGGCTCATGTCTCTTTGTATCTTAACAACAACGGAAAAACATAGAAAGCTTAAAAGAGTAATTAAATGATGACGAAGGCGAATTCGGAAGCATGATCTTAGGGACACAATTCGCAAGGCTTCACTCTACACAACGATGTCAAGAAAAAGGTGAAAGGATAAAGAAATGGAAGACACCAGAGCTTACCCACCGGAGTCCGCTCGACGCGTGTCCAAAGCGGAGAAGATGATGAGAAAACCAGAGTAAATCTATTCAAGGATTCAGGTACGTACTACGTTTCCTTGTTTTAAACTTTATTTTCCACTCGTTCTTATTTTTCTTCTTCTCTGGTTTTACGCCTTTTAGTGGTTAATTCTGCGTTGTTTTTATCTTTGTCTTGAGTGTGATGTTGATA
Organism: Vicia faba; assembly: GCA_948472305.1. Taxonomy (NCBI): domain Eukaryota; kingdom Viridiplantae; phylum Streptophyta; class Magnoliopsida; order Fabales; family Fabaceae; genus Vicia; species Vicia faba. The sequence continues at coordinate 369,760,355 of OX451738.1, read as the reverse complement.
AGTAGAGAGGCGTTGAATGAGGAGTGGTGTGATTTACATTGAAGAAGATGAAGGTGATGTTGAAGCGTTGTGATAGTGAATGATGATTTTGCATCTACACGTTATGAAGATTGAAGAATGGTTATTCTGATTGATAGAAGTTCAGAGAATAAAGGTTGAAGATGAAGTTGATGGGAGAAGATGAAGATGGAACTCAGAGAGAGAGAGAGAGAGAGAGAGAGAGAGAGAGAGAGAGAGAGAGAGAGAGAGAGAGAGAGAGAGAGAATTGAAGGATAATGGTGTGTGTGAAACTAATAAAAATAAAAAATGGTAAAGACTATTTGAACGAAGAAGATGCAGTTATATAGATTGATTAGGGAAGCTCTGAGCCATTGGATCTCAGAATCCGGTTATGAGATGGAGGGTTGGATTGGAGTTTGGAAAATTCACTTAGAGCTAATTTGAATTCTGTTTGAGAGTTAGTTAGGAAAACTGGAACCTTAGAAATTCTGTTAGAAGTTAGTTGTTAGTTTGTTAGCTGCTGAATTCTGTTGTGACAATTTGCAGGGCTGTTTTAGAAGTTGGAAACTGTTAAAGAAAAACAGTTAGGGGTTTAGGATGTTAGTTGGAAAAAGTTGGTTAGAAAACTGTTAAAATTGGTTATGAGATCTATTGTATCCTAAAATTTTCCCTCTCATTTCTCAAGGCATTTCTCACAAGGATTCTCAAAAATTCAAGCCTGCACAAGTACAATTGGATTCTCCAGCATCAAGTTAAAGAGGAAACTGTTAAAAAAGGGCAAAGTAGATAAAAATAATCTTTTTGATAAAATTGGAGAAAAAACAAGTTTACTTCGATTCACAAGGCTTCGATTGGACTTTGGTCTCCTTCATGCCTCCTTCGACCCATAAGACAATAGTATCCTTTGTGCCTCCTTCGATCCATAAGGCAACTAATTCCTTCTGCATGCTTCGATCCACAAGGAAAAAGGTTTCCTTCGAAGCAAATAGCTTCAATCCAGGGCAGGCAACGCCTATCTTTATACAAGCCTCGTTTGGGAATTTAGGCTTCCTGCATACATCCTTCGATTACACCCTTTGCATCATATATGATTGTGTTGGTGCCCATGGCAATAACCTCCTGCATGCGAGCTTCGATTGAAACAATGACCCCTTACATGTTTGCTTTGATTCACAAAGCAATGGCCCCTTATAGTGTTTATTTCGATTCAGGAAGCAAAGGTTGCTTTCCTGCTTGTTTCAAATCACAAGGCAGGAACTTCCCTCATGCGTTGGCTATTTTCATACTAGTTTCGAATGGAAAAAATCTCCCTCTGAAATTCTTGCTTCGTTTCCACCCTTGAAAATCTTGAACACACAATTTCTACACTATGACACACACCTTAGTGGCCCATTCCAAGGACACTATGACATACTTGGGTGTCTCATTCGAAGGAAATGCATTGACATATATGGGTTGCCCTTTTCAAATGATACACAAACTGGCGCATTCGAAAGACAAGCACATGGTCCATTCGAAGGACATACATTTGCTTCATTCGAAGGATACTTTGATTGGAAACAAATATTGCTGTCTGAAGAGGAGTCTGGTTGAAGGTTGGATCTATAAGGTCAAAACGAAAAGATGAAATATTCAAAGATGCTTGCTGTAAGTCCAAAGCCTGATACACTGGCCATAACGCTCCAAAACTGCTACACAACAGTCATGCTACACTGCTCCTGTATTTGCACCAAATTGGCATACAAATACTGCCCCTCGAAAGCTACAAAAACAGTATACCCAATTTGTTCAAATTCTTTTGTTTTCCCTCCTAAACCTCAACCAACTTCATTTATAAATAAGAGGCTCCATAACACGTCTAAGGGGCTGGACAACACATCCAGAGGCTTTTGATAGCTGGAGAAACTTTGAGTGTGTGAAAATCATCAAACACTTAACACATCCTCAAACTCAGAATCAAAAGAACATACCTTTGTTTCTGTCCCTTTCGAATCCAACACTAGAAACACAACACCTGTTTCTTTTCCCTTTCGAATCCAGGAGCAACCCCATACTTTGTTCTTTCTTTTGAATCCAGTAAGAAGAAACACTACACATGTTTCTTTTTCCTTCGAATCCAAAAATAACCAACATAACCCCACTCTTCTTGACCTTCGAATCCATCCAAAGAAACACCACACCTATTTCTTCCCTTCGAATCCAGGAACATCCAGTCCAATCACTCGAGGTCCATAAACACCAGCTTCAGAAACAAGGTAAGTCCCTTGACCTTAACCCTTTTGTTTCAAGCATGTATATAACATTTGTTTACTTTTCGTTTCTGCCCTTTTCGTTTGTTTTTCTTGTCCAAATGTATGGTAGAACTAACATGTATATACCTCAAACAAAAGAAGAAGTTGTGTGTGAAACGAAGCCTCGGGCTTCTCCCATTTGTTGTTTCACAGTCCCAAACGAAAGACAAAGAGGGTTTGAACGAAGGATATGCTCTCATGTTGCTTTGCAGGCCCATATTGCTTCATAGTCCAAATGAAGGAGCAAGAAGGGAGAAACGAAGGATGCCCACACTGACTTCCAGACCCCAATTGAAAGCAGCAGCAAGGAGGTTAAAACGAAAGGTGTACACTCACGCTGACTTCCAAGCCAATCGAATGAAGCAGAAAAGGACGAAATAGAAGGGCGCTCATACTGGTTCCCAGACCCAAATTGAAAGAGGCCGGGAAGAGCAGAATCGAAGGGTGCATTCTGCTTGGATCGAAAAACTTATTTTTCCTTCTTTTATTTTGTTTTGTCTTTACATTTTCTTACTAGTCAATATGGTTGTAATAGTGTAGGATATTTATTTTCTGCAATTTTTATTGCTTTATATAAATGTTATTAATTAGGTGTGTATGGCAAGATAAAACCAACAAGTAGACAACTCAAAAATCAAAAACAAAATGCATGCAATCAAACACACCATACAAACACATGCACTTCTAGGGTAATATCACTTGTTTCCTCAGGAAATAGTCATGTCCCTCGAATATGGGCGTTTTAGCAAAGACCCTCGATAAAAGATCGTAGTTCCTTGATGACCCTTGATGTTGCCTTCAGTAAACAATCTAGTCTATAACGAAATTGCTAAAACGTCCCAAACAGAAATTGGGAGTGCATGTGCTTGATCAAATATCGTTCACTGGTTTAAAGGAGACTCCAAAGCCTAAAGTCATTTCTGAAGCTTTACATTTGAAGAGAGCCGACATTATAACAAATTGGGAGACAAGAAGCGGAGTTAAGGGTTTCCTAGCCAAGTTTCTGTTGGAGAAGGCTCGTTCCTTCTGGGAGGATATGGATTTTCAAGATTTTGAAGATGTCTTGGCCCTCCTAATCTATGGTTTGGTTCTATTTCCCAATCTGTACCAATTCATAGATGTGATGCCATCAAGGTTTTCCTCTCCCGTAATCCTATACCTACTTTTCTTGGAGACATCTTACATTGTTTCCACACTTGCACCATGAAGAAAAGAGGTACTCTCTTATGTTTCATTCCCTTACTCTCTAGGTGGTTCACTTTGCACCTACCTCAATCAACTTTGAAGAACGAGCAAGGCTTGACATGGTCTCAAAGGATGATGTCACTCACACACTCTGACATTTATTGGTGTTCTTGATCCTTGGAGGACACTACCATCATTGACCATTATGGGGAATTCCCTAATTTCCCACTCCTAGGAATTAAGGGAGGTATCACCTATAACCCTTCTCTTGCATTATGGCAATTTGGATATGCACGAAGAGATGGTCCTCACGATGCATTCATCCAAGGTTTGGTATTCGACTATGAGGGAGACAACCAATGCTACCGTCAAAGGTTCATACGAGCTTGGAGAATGGTAAACAAAGTGGATAGAAAGACGTTGGGACGTAATAACTCCATTCCTTTGGAGCCTTATCTTAAGTGGGTACAAACTCGTGCACAAAGTCTCGGTATGCCATACCCTTCCATTTTACCTATCATCATGGAGCCAGTTGTTGAAGGAGATGTTCCATGTATTATCCTTCATCCTACCATGCCTACTTCTCTTAAAGATTTTCAAAGAACTTGGATCCAGCTGAATGAAGAGTGAGACACCTTTGAAGCCCGGTTCTACGCAAGTGAAAATAAGGTTTTGGAGCTTACAAGACAGCTTCATGAAGAGCTAAATTTGAACGCCTACATAGTCCCAAAGAGGATATGTTCGACCTTTTTGTCTTAGGAGATTTATTTTTCTTTATTTCCTCCATTATAAGACCAATAGGCATGGTTGTAATCAATTTGAATTCATTAATGAAATTTACGTTTATTCCTTTTGTCTAAACAAATTTAAATTTTCTAAGTCCTTGAAAACATTGCATCCATATATCATGCATGTCATCATAACAGGTTTTCTCCACACAGGTTTCTCATCTGCTTACTGTTTATTTCAGTAGAGATGGCTCTAGAACAGACTATCAAGGACATTCAGACTCAAAATGCTCAACTTCAAGAAATGTTCTTGAACCTATCCAAGGGGAAAGAATAAGTGAAATCACTCCTCACTAGGGGCATGCCCATGAAGAATCCTGAGGACAACAAGGATGACCAGTTGGAACGGCTACAAACCGAGATAGCCACAATGAAGATCCAGATGATGGGCCAGATGGTGGGTCAGATGGCTCTTATCCAAAACTTGGCTCAGGGACAAGAAGAGCTAAGAGACCTTGTCAACAAACTTCATCAAGATGGATGCAACCGTATGAAGCAAACAGTTGAGACTGGGGATCAAGTATTTAATCAGTCTCCCATGAGACAAGAAGACGATTTTATAGAGAGTAGACCTTTCCAAATTGCTGCTACATCGCGAGCCCAACAACAACCTCGCCAACAAGGACACGATAATCAGTGTAAACAGAATGCATTTAATAGGCAGTATACCAAACTCGACATGCCAATATTTCAGGTCTTGCAACACATGTTAAAGATGAATTTGGTCACATTAAAGTGTCCTCCTCGGAATCCTAATACTGCTTCTCCCTGTTACAATCATGGAGAAAGGTGTGTGTACCACTCCAACAGTTCTGGACACGGCACTAACCATTATTGGACGTTGAAAAAACAAGATTCAAGACCTAATCGACGAAGAAGTGTTGGAATTTACACAAGACGTCCAACTGGAGCTTTTCTATCACCCCTCAAGGGCATCCATATGAAGTGATGGTCTAGACGGAGGAATTTTCTGTTTATTCGAAATTTCAGTTGTAATTTCTTTATTTGCTTAAACACTTATCTTTATGCCAGACTTTGGTTATTCTCATTAATGCATTAAATATGTTTGTCTGAAATTAATCCATTCATTTTTAAACTATGCTTTTTACTCCCTTTATGATATTCAACTCTTTTTTCAAAAAGTTGCAAGCCTTTAGAGGGAGGATGACGAAAACAATGCCATAATCTCATAGAATATGTTTTTGGACAGACCCTGTTGATGATGTATAAGCGTTTCTTTCATTCCCAAACACTGGAGTTATAAGGAAGGTAATCCATAGTCAACCCCTTTGAGCCTAAGAAGTAGGAGTTTGCTTTTTCACACAAATTAAAACCTTTAATCAAAAACTGGGGCAAGGTAGTCTCTCAGTTAATTTAAATGCGCGTCAGCTGCAAGCTTTCACTTCGTACGCAACAAATGACACCAAAAACATCCTCCTGAATCAGAAGGACGACGATGGTTCCCTATCAAAAAGGCAGCCAATGTCTCTCAAAAGAAAACCCCACTAAGTCAAAACCTACGAAGGAGACTTATAAGAAAAAAACGGGGGCATCCCGCTGGCTGTAATCACAAAACAAGAACAGTCAGGAAAAATCAGGGATAGTAAATCAAAAAGAGGTTACTACAAATCCTCGACAACATGAAAAATGTTGCAAAAATGACTGCCTTCGCAAATAAACTTCCAAGTGTCCGAACCATCACCAAAATGTCATTCCAGACTCAATTGGAGTTCAAACGTATAATTAATTGAGTTTAGGACTGAAGAACATCACGAAGAACGGGCGGGTACAAATACACTTTGAGCCTTATCCTTTGTTTCTTAAATCATGAACCAGACCATGATACAACCCTTCAAAAGTCCTAATTGAAGCATAAGTTAGTTCAAAAGCATACTGTTACAAAAGGTATCTTGACTCCTGTAAGGCTTACTGCAAATTCTGAGTTGAATTCATATTCCTACAAAACTCTTTACTTGCTAAAATTGCATTCTCAAAACATCAAGACAAGCATAAACTTTACATTATTTGAATATTGTTGTTTGCATATGACTATTTGTTTAACAACGGGGAGATTCACACAATGAATATCCAATGAACGAAAATTCTCAAGTGTAGTTTTTTGGGGTGTTCACTTGTATGCTCAAATCACTTGTCAAAACTCTGTCATTCTGAGCGTTAGGAAACAAAGAGTGAAGAAGTGCTTGATGTAGGTGAATCACCACTTTTATTTCAATGCAAATCCTTTTTTTTCAATTATCTCTTTTGAATACTTTTTTTGCTTTATATGTACTATCGAACAAAGTCTTTATGTTATTTTCTACTTTGTGTAAACAATTCAATGCTCTCTGTTGGTCACGAGTCACTAGTCAGTTAGTTTATTGAATCTTATTTTCATATAAATACCTTCTGTCGGTCACGAGTCACCAGTCAATCGATCGATTCATAGTGTGGAAAGCTGTTATACTTGTTCCCTTTATCACAGAAAACCATTTCCCTTAATACGGATTTCGATAGAATAAGTATAATAATAAAATTCTTAGCACATGTATTAAGATCAACTGGTCGATCTTGCGAGTTACCCTTAGTTTTAGGACTTTGGGAGGACCAGCAGTTGTTTACCATTTTCTACAGTAAACAAATTGGCACGCCTAGTGCAACACAATGCTAAGAATTTGTCTTAAGTGTATATAGCTTAGAAATGGAAAGTTAACCAAAGAGTATAATAAACCATCATCTAGGAAGCATATATTAAGAATGACAATTCCTGATAATCCAAACATAGATGAAATACCGTCACAAACTTTAACTACTATTGATCCAGTAGTTTCTCAAGTTGCACCTTTTCCTTCAGTCGAGTCAACTGCAGCAGGTTCTGCACAAATTTCTCAGGCTCCACTGGGAAGCCCAAGGCATGTAATGACTACGACCACCATACCTAATGTGCCTCGTTTTGGTAATATGGATCCTGTTTATGGAATTTCGTATTCCATGATGCCAGGATACCAGTCAACATCGAATGCAGTTGTGGTGTCAGATAATGTTAAAAATTTAAACTCCCCTTTACAAGGATCTTCACCAGGAGGAAATAATAGAGGCAACCAAATTAGAGGAATGTCTTCTCAACCAATAGTACTGCCTCTCACTAACACTTCAGTAGCAGTGTTAAGGCAACAAAAGGATGATAGTAACCATGAGTTGGTTAATATGTTAACTAACCAAATGGGTAATTTATTTAATACTATATGTTGTAACCCAAAATTTTCCCTCCCATATTTCTCAATACATGTCAAGAATCATCTCCAAGTTGTTCAAAATGGCTCAAGAATTGGACAGTCAAATCACCTCCTAAAGCAGTCAATTCAAAATTAGGGTTTTGTGTTGCATCAAGGTCCTGACATCCAAATGGCCTCAAGTTCTTCCCAATGTCTTAATATGTTTTTAAGTTCATCCATGTCAAATTTAAAGCCTTGCAGAGGAAGTTTGGTCAGTCAATTGCTCAAGAGGCCCAAAAGTCGACTGTGTTAGGGCAAAAGTCAATTGTGTCCCAAATACAGTCAAACCTCAAGTGTTTTTGTCAAAATTATCATTTTTAAGGATAATTCATCATTTGATCAAGGGTTTATCATGATTCATCAAGGATTGCTCAAGATTCATCAAGATTCAAAAGTTGTTAAATTAGGGTTTTGCAGGAAAAGTCAACTCAATTTTGACCAAGCATAACTTTCTCATACTTTATGAGAAATGACCCATCCAAATCTAATTTTGAAGAGGATTAAATTTCCTACAATCCATCTTCACACCCCAAGATCAAGAGATTCTCTCACAAAAAGTTACAAATTTGGACATTATAGGTCATTTTTGAAAGCCAACAAAAACACCTTTTTTTTCCAAAGCTTATAACTTGAGCATGGAACATGAAAATGAGATGTGACCAAAAGGGTTGATTAGAGGACATCTCAAGGTTTCTAAAAAGTCATAGAACACCTCCAAAAGTTCATAATTGAAGAAGTTATGCATTGTTGAAGTTGGGCATTTTTTCCAAATTTGTCAAAAGTCAACTATCCTCAAAACTCCAATTTTTGACAAAAGGGCCCACTTTTTTCCACTTGATATAGTCTTCTCATGCCACACACGTGTTCCATATTTAATTTCATGGCCATTCATTTATTTTTCTATTTTATTTTATTTTTATTGATTTAATTCATTTTAAATCAATATTAAATCAAATAAAATCTAAAAATTGATGTAATAAGATTCTTGTGGTCATTACAGCTTGCAAATATCATATGACACTCAATCAAATTCGTGCCAAGTCAAAACATGCACAAAATCTCAGATTTGGCCTATGTTTGGAAACTTGATAATGGTGATCAAAATCAAATCTTCCATCTTCAATGCATAAGGATTATTGCCCAAATTTTGACCTAAACACATTCCCTTATGTACACACAAGTGAGGCAGACCAAGAACACGCACAAAGCATTGCAAAAACGGCCATACAAAGTTTGAAAAAAAGTGTGAAAAGTGGGAGATCGAATTCTTGTTTGGAGGCGTTTCCAAGGCAAAAGCTTCACGTAACTCTCTTGCCAGCAACCTCCTGAAGCTATAGCAACCAAAACCGGACCTTAAGACCACCTGTAACACGCTGTAAGTGTTCCTAAATATGCCTCTGCACATGAAAATATAACTCCTCATTCTTGCATATTTTTGACCAAATATTAACATATTCTTGATCCATGCTTGATTTCGAAGCTTTCTACATCATTCAATTTTATTTTCATGGCTTCTAATGTGATACCCGAACCTAGGGTTTCCTTGCTTCATTTTTAGGCATTTTGTGTACAGGAAAAATTAAGACAATTCATGGCTATAGTCGTGTTCAGGGAAGCAAGACGAACATGATGATGGCCTTAGCTCGCGTTTACATGGCCTAGGGCGAATTTTGGAGACATCCCACGAATCTTCCTGCGGATAAAAATCCGCAGGTAAATAACCAGAGTTATTTTGGAGAAGACGACCAGACGTCGCTGTGATCGGTGGAAATAGAACTGACTGTTTTTTAGCTGGTTTCGCGAAATGTCGCGGTAAGCAAGAGTCACCACCGTCTTTTATATTCTCCAATATGGAAAGGACAAAAGCACAGCAAAATTCCTTCTTTGAGAATGTTTCTCGGTTCGGGAGGTAGATTTATACAAAGGGAAGGTGTTAGCACCCTTTCTATCCGTGGTTATCCACGGGCTCTTAGGTACTTGCTCTTATGTTTTCAAAAGATGTTTGCTTTTCAAGTGTGTGTGGGTTTTGAAAAAGTTTCGTTTTGAAAAATTTCTAAGTAACTCTTGTATCAGTCCTTAAGAGTGTATGAAAAATTTGTTTGAAAACTTTTAGAAAGTGTGAAGTGTGAAAAGTTGTTTTTGTTTGTTGAAAGAGCAAGTACCCAGGAGAATCTACCTACTCTAAGGAATTAAGTTGTGTAAGACTCCTTTAGATAGTGTTATCCCACCATTGAGAGGTAGGTAGCACCTTCGTTGGAGGTGTTCGGGTCAATTCGATGATTAGGGACAATGTGTGGTCACCAAAGCAATGGTAGGACACCTTAGTGGTAACCCTAATGTCCTAGATCCTTTTATCCGAGGCAACTGTTTCGAGGCAACTGGATCATAGACAGGAGGGCGACCTCTAAGACACCCTATACTTGATGACCACGTTCGAGGCAACCAGTGAGGCGTACCCTAAGAGCGGCATGTGCTTGTGTGTTGTTTTCATGTTATGTTTATCTTGTACATGTTATTTGTGAGCTATGGATTGATTTTATTTACATACATTCTTGCAGGCATATTAGCAGTTAGGGGTGCGAAAAGTAAATTGCGGAAATGTAAATCTAGCTATTACAAGGCGCGGGTCTATACATCGCCAAAAACAAAAACCCGTTTTGAAAAGTAAATGCAGAAAATTAAAGAAACCAATAAAATCCTAATTGATATTACATCCTCTGTACAGATACATAAACATAATCAAAATAAATAAATACGCGTGAATAGAAATTTAATCGGGAACGTCCTAAGGGTTTTGACCCTTTTGAGAAAGAAATTGAATTTGTCCCTTTTTTAATGAAATGGAATTAAAACTAATTATTTAATTTATTAAAAGAAAAATGTTTTTGTATTTTTATGTTTTTAATGAAATGAAATAGAAGGAATTAAAATTAAAAGTTAATAAAAACCTAATTCTAAATTTATTTTAGTTATTAAGAAAAAAGGTTAAAGTTGCCTGATTAAAACTAATTCAATTTATTAGTATTTATTTACAAAATAATTACCTAAATGAAATTAATAAAGTATTTACATTTTTTGGTTTTTTTGAATTTTATTGTGAAAAAATTAATTATGAGTTAATTAAATAATAGCAGTTAATAATAATAATTAGTTAAAAGAAAATAAAATAAAAAAAAGAAAAGAAAAGAAAATATGAAAGAACCATGGGGGGTTTGGGTCTTTTTTAGAGGTTTGATTCTGGAATTCAGGCCCATTAAGAAGCAAGTCTCGTTGACCTTGGGGATTGACCACACGCTTGTTGACTAAGGGGTACCATGCTCTTCATCTCCTGGCCATTGGATGTATGCTGAGAGACACATGGCGCATTGCTGGTTGAAGTGCATGGTGGAACGCACTGGAAAGCTGCATGAGATCAGGTTATGAAAAATAGAAACAAACATTGGGTGGACCTGGGAATCGAACCCAGGTCCCAACAATTGCCAAGCACATCATCAACCACTGAGCCATCGCAATGTCTTTGTTAACATAATAACCAACAAACATAATATATTAATAATGATAACTATGCTGGAAATCATAAAAACGCGCGCTAAGTTTGAACGTCCCAGTCACATGCTTCCACGTATCATCTTCTTCATCTGGCCTGTAACAAAACAATCAAATAGCGGGGGTTTTAAACCCCCACAAAATGCAAATGTCAAAAATAACGATTAGGGCTACAGGCAATATAAAAAAGGCGCGATGATTGGGTTGAATTCGTCTGGCCTTGACGAATTCAACCATGTACGTTTCAATGTCTAATTTTTCTGTATGTGGAAAGCCCTAAAATTCAAGCTTCGAAACCCTAAAGTTCTTCAATGGTGGTTTTTGATTCAGAGCACCATAATCAAATTGAATTACACCAATAGCTTCAGGATGTTCCTATTAACACAAATCAACCCAAAAAATAGATTAAAAGTGCATGAATAATGATATGCAATTATGGAAAAATATGCAAACCTTGGGACTTGTTATGGATGATTATTTGAGTGTTAGGACTCGTTCTTGGTTGCAAATTGCTTCTGGGAATGTCAGCAACGTGATTGAATCAAGAAAAGGGTGTGAATTATCCTGCAAGTGAGAATTCAGTTTTCAAATATTTCTTGAACTTTTGGGATTTGGTTCTGCCGTTTTAGAGAGCTCTAGGTCGTGCTTTCTGTTGGAGAGGCTTGCATATATGTGTATGAATGAGAATCAAATGACATTAGGAGCCTTAAACCATTGCAATGATGTTTTGAGATTCTTCATAACCACCATTAAAGGAACTTGCCATGTTTGTTCAAATTTGAATTTTCCTGCCTAAATGATCTTTACACGAATTTGGTAGGTGTATTATGATGCATCAAAGTCATTCAAACCACAAGATATCATTGAATTAATTTTTTTTGATTTTATTTGAATTTTATGGATTTAAAATGAATTAAATCAAATAAAATTAAATAAAAATAGAAAAATTAATGTTTAATCTTGAAATTGATCATGGTACACGTGGGTGGCATGACAAGGCTGAACCAAGTGGAAAAAAGTGGGCCCTTTTGTCAAAAATTGAAGTTTCAAGGATAGTTGACTTTTGCCATTTCACAAAGATTTCCCAACTTCTCCAATGCATATCTTGCTCAATTTTGATCATATGAACATGTTCTTGGACATTTTGGAAAGGTCTTGAAGTCCTCTAACCAATGCCTTTGGTCCCATGTCATTTTGATTTACCAATCTCAAGTTATGGTCTTTGACTTAAAATGCCTTTTTGTTGACTTTTGAAAATGACCTATAATGTTGAAATTGATAACTTTTTGTGAGAGAATTTATTGGACTTGTAATGTGAAGATGAGTTGTAGGAAATGTCATCCCATTCAAAATGAGCATTGGATGGGATTTTTCTGATGAACCATGAAAAAGTTATGCCTTGGACAAGTTACAGTTGACTTTTCAGCTGTCCAAAAATGGAAACTTTTGCATCTTGATGATTTTTGAGCCATTCTTGAGGAATCATGATCAAGACTTGATAAAATGATGATTGTGGCTTCAAAATAAGATGTTGACCAAAAAATTTGACTTTTGACTGCCAAATGACCATTTTACCCCTACAGTTGATTATGAAGCAATTAGGGCTTTTGACTGTGGACTTTGATGCTGTGAGTCTTGAAACTTGGCATGTAGATGCTTGACAATGTATATAGGCATATGGGACTTGATTGAGCCCTTGAAAACCTCAACTTCTTTGTAAGAACCAAAACCCTAATTTGATTGGCTTAGGAGGATGTTTAGACTGGGCAATCCCTTGAGTAGACTTGAGCAAATTGAGATGATGCTTGTCAAAACTTTGAAGAATATGGGAGGGAAAATTTTGGGGTACAACAGTTGCCCCTGTTCAATCTTCTTAGACCTGAGGATGTAGATTGGCTTGCGTGCCTTTCGTGATCCGAAGGTGGAAGAGGATTGAACACTAAAGTGCCCAGAAATTTGCACTCGCATAATAGAATATCAGCGGTGTGATGGCGGGAATGGGCTTACAGATGCCATTTGGAGAGATGGTGGATAGGAGGATGGGCTTATAGATGCCATCTGGAAGTGTGACATAACCTTGTCGGGAATGGGCTTATAGATGCCATTTGGAAGTGTAATGGATAGTTGTGGAGATGGGCTTATAGATGCCATCAGAAGGTTGTTTGTTGAATTGTAATTTTTGTAAGTTGAAAGAGGGAACCTGTGTAGGGTTGCCTGATGACGAGCTCGTGTAAAACTGCATCTTTGAAGGAAGGAAACATGTGTAGGGTTGACTGATGACGAGTCCGTGTGAAACTGCATCTGAAATGGAGAAGGAACCTGTGTGGGGTTACTTTGATGATGAGCCCGTGTAAAAATACGTTTGGAGTTGAGGAGGAAACCTGTGTAGGGTTTACTGATGATGAGTCCGTGTAAAACTGCGTCTGGAGAGAGAGAACCTGTGTAGGGTTTCTTCGGGATAAGTTCGTGTAAAACTTCCGGATGAACCAGGGTAAGGTTATCTTTGAGATGAGCCCGTGTAAGACTTCTGGAGGAACCGGGGTAAGGTTACTGCAGGATAAGTTCGTGTAAAACTTCTGGATGAACCGGGGTAAGGTCATCTTGAGATAAGTCCGTGTAAGACTTCTGGAGGAACCGGGGTAAGGTTACTGCAGGGTAAGTTCGTGTAAAACTTCTTGATGAACCGGGGTAAGGTTATCTTGAGATAAGTCCGTGTAAGACTTCTGGAGGAACCGGGGTAAGGTTACTGCAGGATAAGTTCGTGTAAAACTTATGGATGAACCGGGGTAAGGTCATCTTGAGATAAGTCCGTGTAAGACTTCTGGAGGAACCGGGGTAAGGTTATCTTGAGATAGGTCCGTGTAAGACTTCTGGAGGAACCGGGGTAAGATTACTGCAGGGTAAGTTCGTGTAAAACTTCTTGATGAACCGGGGTAAGGTTATCTTGAGATAAGTCCGTGTAAGACTTCTGGAGGAACCGGGGTAAGGTTACTGCAGGATAAGTTCGTGTAAAACTTCTTGATGAGTCGGGGTAAGGTCATCTTGAGATAAGTCCGTGTAAGACTTCTGGAGGAACCGGGGTAAGGTTACCGCAGGATAAGTTCATGTAAAACTTCTGGATGAACCGGGGTAAGGTCATCTTGAGATAAGTCCGTGTAAGACTTCTGGAGGAACCGGGGTAAGGTTACTGCAGGATAAGTTCGTGTAAAACTTCTTGATGAACCGGGGTAAGGTCATCTTGAGATAAGTCCGTGTAAGACTTTTTCTGAAAGAAAAGGAACCGGTGTAGGGTTACTTTGATGATAAGTCCGTGTAAGACTTCGTCTGAAAATTGAGAAGGAACCGGTGTAGGGTTGCCTGATGATGAGTTCGTGTAAAACTACATCTGAGGTTGAGAAGGAACCGGTGTAGGGTTGCCTGTTGATGAGCCCGTGTAAGACTTCTTCTGAAAGAAAAGGAATCGGTGTAGGGTTGCCTGAGGATGATCAAGTAGATAATTGTCCTGTTTGGTTTCGAATATTAACCCACGATCAGTCGTCCACAGAATTTTCCTGGCTTGTTACCGGTGTTGATCTGGAACTGTAAAGGTAGATGGTAATCATCTTTTGATTGACTTTTTTTCTAAAAAGGCAAAGTATTAGTCATATGCAATGTCATGATGCATGAACTGCATGATGTTAAGATGTTCTCAAAAATAAATGAGATTTGGGTTGTATGATGCATATGCATGCTATAATGTATGAAGATGTGATGTTTATGAATGTATTCTCGTCTGGGAAAATAAATCCTTGACGAATGCCGGGAGTTTGTTGAATCCTGGGCTGATGTTGAAGAGTAGAGTTCTTCGTTTCCGCTGGGGATGATGGTTGTAAGAATAAATCGGTAGGAGAAGATGACTCCGTTGGGGAATAAACTTGTTGAAGAGATTACTCTGCGGGGAATTACTCTGTGGGAAGAGATACCTTGCTGAGGTTTTGATGATAACTCTGCTGGGGATTCCGTTGATAAGCCCTGTTGGAAGATTTGATAAACTCCGCTGGGGATAGGAAGAGCTTCGCCGAGGACGATCTTTCCGTAGTAATTAGCTGAGGATAACCCAGTTATAAGTTCTGGTGAGGAATAATCTTTGAATAATGCCGGGGAGATGCGTTCGTACTCTGCAGGGATAAGCTTCCAGAATCTACTGGGGAGATTGATTCAACTCTCCTGGGGAGACTTTTGAACTGTACTGGGGAATAGCTCCACTGAGGTGTCTGGTATTCCGCCGGGGAATAATCTTATATTAAGACGGCCGGGGATGCTTGCTTAGGAATATTTGTATACTCCGCTGGGGAATATTGAGATTTTCTGGGGATACCCAACTTCCTTAAGGCTGACAGTAGATTAACTCTGCTTGGGGAGAGTGTTGTTGACTTGCTGGAGATATTGTGACTTTTCAGGGCTGATGAGAGACCAACTCTGCTCGGGAGAGAGTATTGCTGAATCTTATCTTACTCTGCGGGGAGTGAAGGTATCTTGGTCACGTTCTTCAGCTGAACCTACCTTGGTACCTTGGCGGACAGAGCAACTAGATCGCTCGGACAACTCATTATTGCCCCTGTTTCTGCGGGAGAAAAAAGTCCTAGGAGGTGCTTGATAACTGCTGATTGATGAACCTTCTTCTGGTAGGCAAGTGACGAGATACCGGGACATAGTCGTACGCTTTGATCCCTAACTTTTGCCTGGACCGCCTTTTCGGGTTTTCAGTCCACCGGGATACCCATTTTTGCCCAAGCCGCCTTTTCAGGTTTTCGACTTGCCGGGTGTGATCGGTAGAAATGAGAACTGACTGTTTAAAGCTGGTTTCGCGAAATGTCGCGGAAGCAAGAGTCGCCACCGTCTTTTATTTTCTCCAACATGGACAGGACAAAAGCACAGCAAAATTCCTTATGAGATTGTCTCTCGGTTCGGGAGGTAGATTTATAGAAAGGGAAGGTGTTAGCACCCTTTCTATCCATGGTTATCCATGGGCTCTTAGATACTTGCTCTTATGTTTTTAAAATGTTTGCTTTTCAAAATGTGAGTGGGTTTGAAAAAGTTTCTTTGAAAGATTTCTGAATAACTCTTGTATCTGTCCTCAAGAGTGTTTGAAAAATTATTTTGAAAGCTTTTTGAAAGTGTCGGTGTGAAAAGGTTTTTGATTTGTTTTTGAATAGAGCAAGTATCTATGAGTCATCTACCTACCCTAAGGAATTGAGTTGTGTAGAAGTCCCTTAGGTAGTGCCATCCCACCATTGAGAGGTAGGTAGCACCACCGTTAGAGGTGTTCGGGTCAATTCGATTGTAGGGACAGTATGGTCACCGAAGCAACAGTTAGGACACCTTAGAAGCTACCCTTATGTCCTTGATCCCTTTTTTAATCCGAGGTAACCGTTTCGAGGCAACTATTTCGAGGCAACTGTTTCGAGGCAACTGTTTCGAGGCAACTGTTTCGAGGCAACTGGATCATGGACATAAGGACCGCTAAGACGTCCCATACTTGACGACCACGTTTCGAAGGCAACAAGTGAGGCGTGTTAGAACAATGTTTGAATCTACTACCCTATATTTAAGTTTTGATGATAACAAAGTGAAAAGACATAGTATTTACAAGTTTCATGAATGAACTATCTGCTGCCTAAAATTATTATGTTCTGACTTGCAGATACGCTGATTGAAATAAGCAAGATCACATCTTTTCAGCATCAGAATTTGATTTCATACACCAGCATCAAAAGTTACTACATCAGAACGTCAAGATCAGATGATCAACTCACGTACATGCTGAAGCTTGATGAACAGAACTGCGCTCAAACACTCTGATACAGAAACACAATAGTTCATCAGCAGCGAAGCAGAATCAGAATGAGCCAAGCCAGAACTTGATTTAAGTAAGCAACGGTACTGTGCATTGAAAGCAAATTAATTCCAACGGCCTCATTCCAGACAAGATCTGCTCAAAAAGGAAAGCTTGTTATTAGCATTGAATCAAGAATATTGCATCCAACGTTCATCATCTCAAGTGCTATATAAACAAGGCTTTGAAGATTGAAATGGTTAATGCTCTCCAAATCTCTACACGCACAAAAGCTGAACCATAATCTTCGTTCTACCAGTTTTGCTAAACCACATACTCTGATATTCCATTACTGTTTAGCAATCTAGTTTCTAAGCTTCAATTTGTGTATACATCACAGTTGTGATAAAGTTTTGTAGAAAACATCCACACACATTGTTTTATCTCTTTGTAAGAAAGTGTTACCTTGACAAACCGGGTTGTGGTTTGAATCAAGAAGGCTTTAGCAGTTGTTAAAGCAGTCTGTAATATTCAGTTGAATATAGTGAATTAAGTCCTCGTTGGAGAGAGGCGAAATCACCTTGACGGGTGGACTGGAGTAGTTTGAGATCAAACGAACCAGGATAAAAATATCGTGTTCATTGCTTTAGATTTCAGTTTTACAATTCAACCCCCCTTCTTGTGTTTTTCACCACTTCAAGGCGTATCCTAGAAGTGGTGTGTGCATTGTGTGTTGTATTCATGTTATGTTTGTCTTTGTTATTAGTGAGCTACGAGTTGTTTTTATTCACATACATTCTTTCATGCAAGTTTAGCAGTTAAGGGGTGCGGAAAGTAAATTGCGGAAACATAAATCCTACGCTATTACAAGGCGCGGGTCTATACATCGCCAAAAATTACAAAGACCCGTTTTTTTGGTAAATAAGTACGGAAATTAAATAAAGCGATAAACCTATTTAACTATTACATTCTTGAAGGCAATTACATAATAATCAAATAAAATAAATGCGCGCGAATAAATTAATCGGGAATGTCTAAGGGTGTTGACCCTTTTAGGAAAAGAAATTGATTTTTTTTGGTCTTTTTTGTAATTAAAATGAAATTAAAGCTAATTAATGGCTAATTAATTAATTTAATTAAAGAAAATATTTTTTTGTTTTTTATGTTTTTATGAAAATAAAAGAAATGAGATAAAATTAAAAATGAACTTTACCTAATTCTAGATCTATTTTAATTATTTAAGAAAAAGAATTAAAATGGCCTAATTAAACTATTTTGGTTAATATTTATTTACAAAATAATAATAATAATAATAATGATGTAATTCTATTTTTTATTTTATGAAAATATGTTAATTAAGTTAATTTGTTAATAATAGTAATAAAAATAAAAAAAGGTTAAAAATTAAAATAATGGAAAAACAAAACAAAATAAAAAAAGAAGTAAAACCAAAAGGGGGGTGTGGGCTGGAATTTGGAGGTGTTGAATTGAGAATTGTGGCCCATTTATCCTAAGCTCATTTGACTTTTTTGGTTGCTTGCAGCGCGCTTGACTCCAGAGTATGGTATTCTGCACCTTTGGCCCTTAGATCTGTCTCCAATGACACTTGGCTTGTTGGATCTATGAGGTTTATGATGCACCTCATATTGGAATCTGCACAGGAAAACGTTGAAGAAAATAATATGGAAATTATAAGGGACCTGGGAAGAACTTACAGCGCGGTATGAGCCTCAGGACTTGGCAAAGGTTGCTTTAGCTTCAGGGTGTGGCAAGGAATAGAACCACGTGCTTGTTTTGATCTGAAGATGCTCGCAACTATGTTTTAGAACTCTCACTTTTTGAATAATTTTTGGTTTTGCTCTTGGCCGTTTCTGCACACACTCTTTTTTTGAATGAGGTTGGGAAGGCTTGTATATATAGTGTGTAATTTGTATCAAACAATATTATGGTCATTGAAGCCTTGCATTCATGTTTGAGATTTCCTCCATAACCAACTTTGAACCATTTTCCATATTTGTGAAATTTTGAATTTTTATGCCCATAATAGGCCATGCACGAATTTGGAATGTGTTTTAAGGTGTATCAAAGCTAATCAACACAAAATATATCCCTCCATTAATTTCTTGGATTTTTATTTGAATTTTAAAGATTTAAAATGAATTAAATCAAATAAAATTAAATAAAAATGAAAAAATTAATTTTAAATCTTGAAATAAATTGTGGGACACGTGGGAGGCATAGCCAAGCTGAATCAAGTGGAAAAAGTGGGCCCCTTTTGTCAAAAATGAAGTTTCAAGGATAATTGACTTTGGCCATTTCACAAAAATTTCCCAACTTCTCCAATGCATATCTTGCTCAATTTTGAAGCTATGAACATGTTCTTGGACATTTTGGAAAGGTCTTGAAGTCCTCTAACCAATGTCTTTGGTCCCATGTCATTTTGATTTACCAATCTCAAGTTATGGTCTTTGACTTAAAGTCCCTTTTGTTGACTTTTGAAAATGACCTATAATGTTGAAATTGATAACTTTTTGTGAGAGCATTTCTTGGACTTGGAATGTGAAGATGAGTTGTAGGAAATGTTCTCCCCTTCAAGATGAGCATTGGATGGGATTTTTCTGATGAACCATGAAAAGGTTATGCCTTGGTCAAGTTACAGTTGACTTTTCAACTGTCCAAAAATAGAAACTTTTGACACCTTGATGATTTTTGAGCCATTCTTGTGAAATCATGATCAAGACTTGATCAAATGATGATTGTGGCTTCAAAATAAGATGTTGACCAAAAATTTTGACTTTTGACTGCCAAATGACCATTTTGCCCCTACAGTTGACTGTTGAGCAAATGGGACTTTTGACTGTGCAACTTGACCTTGTGAGCCTTGAAACTTGACATGTAGGTGCTTGATAATGTATATGAGCATATGTGACTTGATTGAGCCCTTGGAAACCTCAACTTCCTTGCAAGAACCAAAACCCTAATTTGACTGGCCTGGGAGAGTGGTTGACTGTGCAGCCCTTGAGTAGACTTTGAACCATTTGCTTGTCATAACTTTGAAGATTATGGGAGGGCAAATTTTGGGGTACAACACCGGGTGTACAAATTTTTTTATTTTCATCCCTTATTTTTGCCCGAACCCTTTTGGTTCGTCGGGAAGCCCTTATTTTTGCCTAGGTGTGTCAACCTAGCGGGTCTTTGATTATGCGCAGTATTTTTTTTTTACTATGTCCGTGCTCTCAGGATGCAGGGAGTTGTCACTGTCAGTAGTGCAGTGTTACCATGCCACCAGAAGATCTTCGTTTGATCGTCCAACGCCCCAAGTGATCCAGATGGAGATTTTCCCCAAGTTGGTTGGCCTTTTGAAAGATTCTCCGAATCTTGACTTAACTTCCCCAGATGATGGACAATGATCACGTCTGCCCCTGGATTGGAAGTACTTTTGTTCACTTAGATATTCTTCGTGCGAATTTCTCTGCTGTTGAACAAATAATCATCTGCAAACAATGTTATATTAAAAATGCAAAGCTTATGTCTGTCTTGAAGTTTTTGAAAATGCATTTTTTTCAGTAAAACAAGCAAATTATGTAACATGTGATGTCAACTCAAGATTTTACAGCGAGCCTTAAGGAGTCAGGATACCTTTGTAACAGTATGCTTTCGAATTAACCCATGCTTCAGCTAGGACTTTTGAGGGTTATAACGTGGCCTGGTTCACGGTTTAAGAAACAAAGGATAAAGGCTCAAATTGTATTTGTACCCACCCGCTCTTCGTGATGTTCTTCAATCCTAAACTCAGCTGATCGTGCATTAGGCCTTGTTTGAGTCTTTGCTCTGATATTCCAGTGATGGTTCGGATGTTGACAGTTTATTTTGGGTAGGCATTCATTTCTTTTTTTTTGTCGAGGGTTTGTAGGACCTCTTTCTTTTTTTATTTTTATTATCCCTGTCTTTTGCCTGAACTGTTTCTTTTGTGATCACGGTCAGCGGGATGCCCCAGTTTTGTAAGTCTCCTTCATAGGTTTTGACTTAATGGGCTTTTATTTTTGGGAGATAATGACTGCCCGTCTTTATGATTATTCGGAGCCATCACTGTCTTTTGTTTTGTAAGGATTCCTTTGGTTCCATTCATTGTGCACTTGGATCAGCTGAGAGAACTACCCTGCCCTAGGTTATGATTAAGGGTTTTAATTTTCGAAAAGAAAACTCCTACTTCTTTGGCTCAAAGGGGTTGACGAGGGATTATCATCCTTATAACTCCAGTGTTTAGGAATTGAAACAATGCCTGTACCTCATCAGCGGTGTCTGTTCAAAAGCATACTGTAGATTATGGTATCGTTTTCGTCATCCTCCCTCAAAAGGCTTAGAGTTATTAATCGAGAGTTTGAACATCACAAAAAATGAAAGCAGTTTGAATATAGTGAATGCGAATATATTGATTCAAAGCAGACAAATGCGATGCCCCTTAGTCTGTACCGATATCCCTTGTGTTGGAACAAGGAGAATATGGGTCTTCTAAGGAGTTATTAAGCACCAACTGACCTTAGAACCTTAAATTGACCAACTTGGCCATATAACAGTAGTAGTATGCTACACTCATTGAGACTAAACTCTCGCGATGATTCCGGCCGCAAGAAAAGGTTGCTAAACTGGAATTATGACCGATTGAGGGTAGTCAGTGATATTGAGATCCTCTAGAACCCGGTTACTATTTTTAGGACAGGTTTAAACCAACTGAACTGAAAGAGGGTAGTACCTAAGCTCCATGCCAGCCTGAAATCTAAGGGCTCTCAGTGTGACTTGTGTGCCTTTACCATGTTTGCTTTTTGTGGATACTTGTGGTGTGCTTTTATCATGACATCATGACATCATAACATTGCATACATCTTGCATAAGGACTAACCTATTTCAAGGACAAGAGGGTTTCATCTTTGCTCTATTTTGTAGGTCATCATGATGCCCATGCGTAGGAATACTATCCAGATCAACTTTGTCCAAGTCCCTACCTTGCTTAAAGAGTTGGTTGTCATGATTCCAGACACTATTTCCTTCATCAGAAGGCATGGTTCTCTTCTCAGTTTGGTCACCTCAAAATTGGACGAACAAATGATGAGTGTCCTGGTCCAATTCTATGATCCGCTGTACCATTGTTTTACTTTCCAGGACTTCCAGCTGGTTCCTACCCTAGAAGAGTTCTCTGAGCTGCTCGGTATCTCTGTTCTGGAGCAGACTCCGTTTACTGGATGGGAAAAGACTCTTAAGCCCGAAGAAATTGCTGCAGCTCTTCACTTGACCAAAGAAGAGGTAATGGCTAACTGGGAGACTAGAAGTGGAGCTAAGGGTTTTCTGGCTAAGTTCTTGGTTGGCAAGGCCAATTACTTCTGGGACAGCTTAGACTTCAAGGCGTTCGAGGATATTCTGGCTCTCTTGATTTATGGTTTGGTATTGTTTCCGAATCCTGATACTTTTGTTGATATTAATGCCATAAAGATCTTCATCTCTCAGAACCCTGTACCCACTCTCTTGGGTGACATCCTTCATCAGCTCTATGCTCGTACTGCCCGAAAGCGGGGAACTTTGATGTGCTATGCTCCTTTATTATCGAGGTGGTTTATTTCGCACCTCCCTAAGTCCGTGCTGAAAAACAAAGAAGGAATGGGCTGGGCTTATAGGGTGATGTCTCTTTCTAATAATGACATTATCTGGACTCTCAAAGGTATGGATGAGGTGACTGTCATTGATTGCTGTGGAGAGTATCCTAATGTTCCATTGATCGGAACCCATGGAGGGATTTCTTACAACCCATGTTTAGCTCTCCGTCAGTTTGGAAGAGCCGGAAGAGAAGGGCCTCATGAGATGTTGATGCCTCATATTATCTTTGATTTTCAAGGAGATAGCGACGAGCTGCGTCGTAGATTCATAATGGCTTGGGACAGAGTTCACCAATCTGACCCACATGAGTTGGGACCAAAGACTTCTCTGCCAATGGAGCCATATCTCAGATGGGTCCGCATCCGTGCCTAGAATATAGGTATGCCGTATGAAGCTGTCAGGCCTGTTACTCTTGAAGTTGCTAATGAGGAGGGGGTTCTCCCAACTATTCTCCACCCTTATATGCCCACTGATATTGGGACACTGAAGAGGTCTTGGATGCAACTGCAGGAAGAACAGGATTCTTACCGAGAGAGGTTCAATGAACAAGAGCAGAAGATCCAGAAGCTGACTCGACAGTTGGAGAACGAGTGGATCCTGAATGATTATGTCCGCACTGAGAAGAAGAGACCATGGGAGCATTGATGGACCTTTGATGATTTCTTTTACAGTTTTTATTTACTTTTTAGTATTTCCATTCTTGTAACGCCTAAGGGCAATTTGTTGAACAATTTAAATTTTGAAGTTTAAATCTAATAAATTGTGTTTCCTTTCTTGTTTACAA
This sequence comes from Vicia faba, assembly GCA_948472305.1. NCBI lineage: Eukaryota > Viridiplantae > Streptophyta > Magnoliopsida > Fabales > Fabaceae > Vicia > Vicia faba. Next base: position 369,737,025 of record OX451738.1, on the reverse strand, counting down.
ATTTGAATCCTGATTGTCTTTGAAATCATAAATCATACGCATTTCATCCCATGCACTTCATAAACAGGTACCCCATTACAGGTCTCTTATCTTTTTCGCTGTTTATTTCAGCAATCATCATGTCTGCTGAACCTTCAACTGAGCAAGCTATCAAGGCCCTCCAGGCCCAGAATGCCCAGTTTCAAGAGCTGGTCATGAATCTAGCTAAGGGTCAGCAGGACCTGAAGACCTTGATTCTGAAGGAGAAAAAGAAGAAGAAGAAGAGGACCATCTTGTTCAATACTGGACGCAGGTTTGGAAACGGGCTGCATAATGAAGTTGATCTGACCACCTCATCTGGAGGGAAGGATAGTCCAGGGGAAATGAGGGCTCCTAGCCCTATGGTCTCTGACAACGAGACAGACTATGATGAAGAACATTATCCTCCTGCTGAGGATAAGTACAAACAGCTGGAAGACCGTTTAAGCGCTATGGAAATTCAGAAGGTGCCTGGTCTGGACTTCGGAGATCTAGGTCTATCCTCTGGGGTGGTGATTCCCCATAAATTCAAGGCACCTGCCTTTGCCAAGTATGACGGAGTTTCCTGTCTTAAGCTGCACCTCTGGTCCTATGTGAGGAAGATCCAACCTTACACTGCTGATAAGAACTTATGGATCCATTTCTTTCAAGACAGTCTCTCAGGGACTCAGCTCGAGTGGTTCTATCAGTTAGACAGAGCCAGTATCCGTAGCTGGGAAGATTTGGCTACTGCATTCTACAGGCAGTATCAGTATAACTCTGTCCTCGCTCCTACGCGTACCCAACTCCAGGGTATGTCAATAGGAACGGGTGAAGGATTTAAAGAGTATGCTAAAAAATGGAGATACCTTGCCGGAAGGGTGCAACCACCTTTGGCTGATCGTGAGCTTGTTGACATGTTTCTGGGGACCATGTCTGGTCCGTTCTTTAATCATCTAATTGGAAGCTCTTCAGCTGTATTTACAGATCTTATTTTGACCCGTGAAAGGATTGAAGCTGGTATTAAGGCTGGGAAGATACAGAAGGGCGCCTCATCAAGCACTGAGAAGAAGCCGTTTAAAAAAGAGTCCAGTGCTGTCTAAAGTACAAGAAGACAAAATAGACCTGAACACTGCCAAGCTGTCAACACGGTTGTTATTTCAAAACCCGCTGGTGCTCCTCAGCATCATAATCAACAAAAGGACGAGAGACCTCAAAGGCAATTCACTCGTCTCAGCATGACTTTGTCTCAAATTCTGCCCCAGTTTCTGAAGACCAATCTGGTGATTCTAAAAGAAGCTCCGAAGAATCCAAGTACCACATCACCAAAATACAACCCTAATGCCCGCTGCGCTTTTCACTCTGATAGTCTGGGGCATAATACAGATGATTGTTGGGTTTTGAGGAACAGGGTGTAAGACCTAATTGATGCGAAGGAGATTGAGTTTGAGGCGCCCGAGAGGCCCAATGTTGTAACTGCTCCCATGCCCAAACATGGAGTAAATGTTGTAGAGGAAGACTTGTTTATAGTTTCTGTGGATGACATTGTCACCCCTCTGATGACTGTCAAGAAGAGCCTATTTCTAGCCAGTTTATTTTCGGGCTGCGACGAAGGTTGCCATTTGTGTTCTGTTTTACCTACTGGTTGCCCATTTCTGAAGTCAGGTATCCAAAACCTGATGGATAATAAGGAGATCCTATTTAAGAAGATCGTTGTTCCTTCCATTCCTACTGAAGAAGTCACCATTATTACCATTTTCGACAATTCTTCCAAGGCTCCCTCGAGGAAGCCTGTTAGAATTACATATGTTCCGAAGATCGCGCCTATAATCATCACTCTTCTGGGGCCCATCCCATATACCTCTGACAAAGTTGTCCCTTGGCACTATGGGGCTGATGTTTATGTTCTTAGAGTTAAGCAAGAGTTGGATGCTGATACCGGCATCAGCAACATTACCGGGACTGCTAAAGTCACCCGCAGCGGTAGACTTTTCTCACCTGATATTGTTCCACCAACTGTCTGAAGACCTGTCGTTATTACACCTGCAAGTATACCTACCACTATTCCTGATCCAGTTCCTATCCTTACCCCTGTCGCCGAGTCATCTGACGCTCGGGGCAAAGGGATCATCACTGATGTGCCTGCCCAGACAGAGGCACCAAAGACGATTACTGTTGAAGCTTCCAAGCATGAGATGGAAGAGATTCTGAAGATTATTAAGAAGAGTGATTACAATGTAGTTGAGCAACTGGGGCAAACCCCATCCAAGATTTCTATGCTGTCACTATTGCTGTGCTCAGAGGCCCATGCCAAGGCTCTGATTACCTTCCTGAAGACTGCCCGCGTGCCACAAGAGACATCAGCTGATCAGTTTACAGATTGTGTGGCTAATTTAACTGCTGATAATGGTTTGGGTTTCTCCGACACTGATTTGACTGCTAAAGGGAAGAACCACAACGATGCCCTGCATGTCTCCATTGAATGCAGGGGCACTACTCTTGCACATGTATTGGTTGATACTGGTTCCTCATTGAACGTCTTGCCCAAAAAGGCTCTAGACTGGTTGGATTGCGAAGGGTTAGAGCTAAAGCCAATTAACATCGTTGTCAGGGCCTTTGATGGGTCTAAAAGGATGGTGCACGGTGAAGTTGATATTCCAATTAAAGTTGGTTCTCAGGTCTTCAATTCTACATTCTACGTAATGGACATTCGACCATCCTATTCTTGTTTGCTGGGTCGTCCATGGATCCATAAAGCTGGGGCCGTAACCTCAACGCTTCACAAGAAGCTGAAGTACCCGGTCAGAGGGAAGATTGTGACAGTACAAGGGGAGGAAGAGTATATGGTCAGCCACCTCAACTCGTTCTGGTACGTAGAGATGGATGGGGAGTTCATTGAAACCCCATTTCAGCACTTTGAAGAGGTTCCTCAGACACTGGCATCAGCTGAGACTGTGGTTGAAGATTCTCCTATGAAGATGGCTTCCTTAAAGGATGCTCGGGTTGTTATTGAGAAGGGTGGGTGTGCAAATTGGGGCCGACTTCCTGATTTCACTCAGAAGACTAACAAGTTTGGTTTGGGTTTCACTGCAAAAGCTCAGAGGGTTGTTCGTAGTGCAAGGATCGGAAAACCTCCCGTGTTCATCAGCAGCTCAGGAGTAAATGCCATTGAAGATGACGTGGAGGAGTCTGAATTCGATAGCTGGATCTATCCTACGACCAACGGTGGACCAAGCAACTGGACAGCAAAGGACTTCATCCCTATTACTTTTGTTACCCAGTAATGAACTCTTTGTTTTGAATTTGTAACAACCATTGTTTTGAAACTTTATGGCCCGGTGTCTTACCCGGGGCACCATGGCTTCATTTGTGAGGGCTTTTGTATGCCATTTTCATATATCATTAATAAAATCATTGGACGTTTCTTGCATTTCAAATTTTGCGCTCCTTGTTTTTCTTTATTATATATTGCAAAACAGCTATTTTACACACACTCACATATACAGGTCTCAATCCACTTTGGATCTCACTGGTAACGACTCTGCTACTGCCAGTTATGACTTCGAAAATCCGATTAACTTAGCCGAAGACGAAGGTGAAGACGATTGCGAAGTGCCAGGCGAACTTGCAAGACTGCTACTCCAGGAAGAGAGGGCCATTCAGCCACATGAAGAGCCGGTGGAAACAGTGAATCTGGGTACTGAAACAGACAAGAAGGAAGTCAAGATCGGTGCAAATCTGGAGCTTAGTGTGAAGCAATGGTTGATTCAGATGCTGCATGACTATGTTGAGATCTTTGCCTGGTCTTACGAAGATATGCCTGGGTTGGATACTGACATTTTGGTTCATCACCTGCCTACCAAGGAAGACTTCCCTCCGGTAAAACAGAAGGTTCGCCGTATGCGCCCAGAGATTTCTGAGAAGATCAAGGCCGAAGTTATGAAACAGTTTGACGCCGGCTTTCTAGCAGTTACTTCTTACCCTTAGTGGGTCGCCAATGTGGTTCCTGTGCCGAAGAAGGATGGGAAGGTTCGAATGTGTGTTGACTACAGGGATTTGAACAGGGCAAGCCCCAAGGATGACTTCCCTCTACCTCACATCGATGTTCTGGTTGACAACACCGCTCAGCACAAGGTATTCTCCTTCATGGATGGTTTCTCCGGTTATAATCAGATAAAAATGGCTCCCGAAGACATGGAGAAGACCAACTTTGTTACTCAGTGGGGTACCTTTTGCTACAAGGTCATGCCTTTTGGGTTGAAGAATGCTGGGGCAACATATCAGCGTGCCATGGTCGCTTTGTTTCATGACATGATCCATCATGAGATTGAAGTATACATCGACGATATGATTGCAAGGTCCCAGAATGAGGAAGAACACCTTGACCATCTACAAAAGCTGTTCGACAGGTTGAAGTTGTACAAGTTGAGGTTGAACCCGAACAAGTCACCTTCGGGGTGAGATCTGGCAAACTACTAGGTTTCGTTGTAAGCGACAAAGGTATTCAAGTGGACCCGGCAAAGGTGAAAGCCATACAAGAGATGCCAGCTCCCAAGACAGAGAAAGAGGTCAGAGGCTTTCTGGGACGACTAAACTACATTTCTCGATTCATCTCTCACCTGACTGCTACTTGTGAACCAATCTTCAAACTACTGAAGAAAGATCAAGTGGTACGTTGGAACGATGAATGTCAGGCCGCTTTCAAAAGAATCAAAGAGTATCTTCAGGAGCCACCCATCCTAATGCCACTAGTTGAAGGGAGACCTCTGATCTTATATTTGACAGTACTTGACAACTCAATGGGGTGTGTGCTGGGGTAGCATGACGAGTCTGGCCGAAAAGAGCATGCTATTCATTACCTTAGCAAAAAGTTTACCGACTGTGAGACCCGATACTCACTGCTTGAGAAAACTTGTTGCGCTTTGGCATGGGCTGCTCGCCGGCTGAGACAGTATATGCTGACTCACACTACTCTGTTGATTTCAAAGATGGATCCAATCAAGTATATTTTCAAAAAGCCTGCCTTGTCCAGAAGAATAGCAAGATGGAAGATGATCCTGACTGAGTATGACATCCAGTACACGACTCAAAAAGCAATCAAGGGAAGTATATTGGCAGACCATTTTACACATCAGGCAGTGGATGATTACCAGTCTATGAACTTTGAATTCCCGGACGAGAATATCATGTTGATAACTGACTGTGAGACACCTGGACCGGATGAAGGACCTGAGGAAGGATCCCGATGGTCTATGTACTTTGATGGAGCTTCAAACGCTTTGGATAATGGAATTGGCGATATGATCATATCTCCTAAAGGCTCTCATACTCCGTTTACCGCCCGACTATGTTTCAACTGCACCAACAATATGGCGGAGTATGAAGCATGTATCATGGGTCTTCGAGCTGCAATGGACCTAAGGATTAAGTTTCTAAGTGTCTTCGGAGATTCTGCTCTCGTGATCAGTCAGATCAAAGGTGAGTGGGATACAAAACACCCAAACCTTATTCCTTACAAGGAATATGTATTGACGTTGCTTCCCCATTTCGAGGAGATAACCTTTGAACACTTCCCAAGAGAGGAGAATCAGTTAGCGGACGCGTTAGCCACGATGTCTTCTATGTTCAAGGTCAATTGGGACAACGAAGCTCCCCGGATCATCATTGAAAGATTGAACTAACCTGCACATTGTTGTGATCTTGAGACTGAAGAGGTAACAGAAAAGCCCTGGTATCATGAGGTGAAGAGGTACCTTGAAGCTCAAGAATACCCCGAGGGTGCATCTGTTAATGACAAGAAGTTTCTGAGGAGGTTCACGGCGAAGTTCTTCATCAGCAATGGCATTCTTTACAAGCGTAATCATGATTCGACCTTACTAAGTTGTGTGGATAAGAATGAAGCAGAAAGGATCATGGCATAGCTGCATGAAGGTACCTTCGGAACTCATTCCAGTGGACATACCATGGCAAAGAAAATCCTCCGGACAGGATATTACTGGTCCACAATGAAAGCTGATTGTTATTAGCATTCTCGGACATGTCACAAGTGCCAAGTCTATGCTGATAAGATGCATATTCCTCCAGTTCCTCTGAATATTTTGACAGCACCTTGGCCTTTTGCAATGTGGGGAATTGATATGATCAGCGAGATCAGACCTACGGCATCCAACGAGCATCGTTTCATCCTGGTAGCGATTGATTACTTTACGAAGTGGGTTGAAGCAGCTTCCTTTGCTACGGTAACCAAGAACGTCGTGGCACGGTTCATTCGGCACAACCTGATCTGTCGATACGGTGTACCAGAGAGGATCATTACGGACAATGGTACCAATCTTAACAACAAGATGATCACTGAGCTCTGCGAGCAATTCAAGATACAACATCATAACTCTTCTCCCTACCGGCCGAAGATGAATGGGGCTGTAGAAGCGGAAAATAAGAACATTAAGAAGATTGTGCAGAAGATGACAGTGACATACAAAGACTGGCATGAGATGTTACCATTTGCTCTTCATGGGTACCGTACCTCAGCACGAACGTCAACAGGGGCAACACCATATTCCTTGGTTTATGGCATGGAGGCCGTCCTGCCCATTGAAGTTCAGGTACCCTCTCTCCAGATCATGAAGGATACAGGTTTGAGTGAAGATGACTGGATTCAAACCCGACTTGATCAACTGAATCTAATCGACGAAAAAAGACTTACTGCTATTTTTCATGGTCAGACGTACCAAAAACGGATGATCAAGGCATTCAACAAGAAAGTCATACGACAAGAGTATCAAGTTGGGGATCTGGTAATCAAGTGCATTATCTTACCTCAAGGTGATCCCAGGGGCAAATGGACCCCTACTTACGAAGGGCCATTTGTGGTTAAGAACATTTTCTCAGGAGGAGCTATGATTCTAACCACCATGGTTGGTGACGACCTTCCTCACCCCGTCAATGCAGACGTAGTGAAAAGATACTACGCATAATCAAAGACCCGCTAGGTTGACTGGACTAGGCAAAAATAAGGGCTTCCCGGCGAACCAAAAGGGTTCGGGAAAAAATAAGGGATGAAAATGAAAAAATTTGTACACCCGGCAAGTCAAAAACCTAAAAAGGCGGCTTAGGCAAAAAGGGGTATCCCGGTGGACTGAAAACCCGAAAGGGCGGTCCAGGCAAAAGTTAGGGATAAGCGTAACACTATGTCTCATTGGATCACCCTGCATCCAGACTTCGGTATCAACTATCAGGCTCGGACGGCACCAATCAATCAGATTCATCTTCAACTAAGCAGCAAAGTGATGAGATACTTGAAGATATAAAGGCAATAGTAGAGTTGGAACCCAGTGGGATTATTCACATAATTGTTTTGCTTTTACAAATTGTATAGATCCTATTTGTTCAGCGGAGTTCTCTTACTAGGACGTCAGCCTCTTGTACAAAAACGCCTATTTACAGGAAAACTTCAAAATCAATACAAATTCATTTTCAGACAAATTTCAAACTGTTTTTCCTTTATCTGTTTTGTTTTGCAAAGAACGTCCAATGTTCATTTTTGATACATGCATTTGACATTAATTGCTGATCATAAATATTTACATGCGAAACAAAGGATGAATTACTGGTAATATCAGAAACAGGGGGATAAGAATTGTCCGAACTGTCTAGTTGCTCTGTCCACCAAGGTACCAAGGTAGGTTCAGCTGAAGAATATGACCAAGATACCGTCACTCCCCGCAGAGTAAAACAGTAAGGGTAGATTTCCCAGTTGAGACTTGCAACTATGAACGAATCAGCAATACTCTCCCCCAAGCAGAGTTAATCTACCATCAACCCTGAAAAGGCTTAAGATCTCAATCTTCCCCAGCGGAGTATAAAGGTATTCCCCAGCAAGTATAAGAGCATCCCCGGCAGTCTTAATATTCCTCAACAGAATATAAGAATGTTCCCCGGTGGAATACAAGATACCCCTAATGGAGCCATTTCCCCAACGCATTCTAAAAAAGCTTCCCCGCCAGAGTTGAATCATCTTACCCAGTAGATTTCGGAAGCTTACCCCCAGCAGAGTACAAAATAAATCTCCCCAGCCAAATTCAGAAGGTTATCCTCACAAGAGTCTAACTGGGTTATCCTCAGCAAGTTGCAACTGAAAGATCATCCCCAGCGAAGTTCTTTCTTTCCCCCCAGCAGGACTTCTATCCTCAACAGATTCAATATCACCAGCAACGGTAATCCACCCCCAGCGGAATTTATCGTGGAAATCCCCAACAGAGCTTATCAATGGAATCCCCAGTGGAGTTTATCGTTAAAATCCTCAGCAGAACATCTCTTCCCCACAGAGTATATCCCCTCGGAGAAATCTCCTCATCAGTTTATTCCCCAACGGAGTTATCCTCTCCTGCAAGTTTATCATCTTCGTTCGTCATCCCTAGCGGAAACGAAGAATCCAACTCTACTCGCCAGCAGCTCCGGGATTTATTTTCCCCAGCTAAAACATCACATTTCCATACATCATGATACATGCATATACACATCATACAACACAATCTCATTCATTTTGAGAACATCATTGTCTGATCCATATCATGCATTGCATACAACTGACATTTACCTTTCAGGAGAGATACAGTTAAAGTTCTCAGTTACGTCGAAGACTTGACCGGTTCTTAAATCTCAATTAAATTATCCTCGGTTGAATTTCAGATAAGGTTCTCGATCTCAACAGTTTCCCTACGTCACAGTGTGGACGAGTACTATAACCTCAACGGTATACTCCATTGAGCACGAGTCAGTTCCTAGATCTTGATGTTTTCCTCCGTCATAGTGTGGACAAGTTCTATAACCTCAACAGTATACTACGTTGAGCACGAGACAGTTCCTAGATCATGATGAAGACGTTTCCCTATGTCATAGTGTGGACCAGTACTATAACCTCAACGGTATACTCCATTGAGCACGAGTCAGTTCCTAGATCTTGATGTTTTCCTCCGTCATAGTATGGACAAGTTCTATAACCTCAGCGGTATACTACGTTGAGCACGAGACAGTTCCTAGATCATGATGAAGATGTTTCCCTACGTCATAGTGTGGACGAGTACTATAACCTCAACGGTATACTCCATTGAGCACGAGTCAGTTCCTAGATCTTGATGTTTTCCTCCGTCATAGTGTGGACAAGTTCTATAACCTCAGCGGTATACTACGTTGAGCACGAGACAGTTCCTAGATCTTGATGAAGATGTTTCCCTACGTCATAGTATGGACGAGTACTATAACCTCAACGGTATACTCCATTGAGCACGAGTCAGTTCCTAGATCTTGATGTTTTCCTCCGTCATAGTATGGACAAGTTCTATAACCTCAGGGGTATACTATGTTGAGCACGAGACAGTTCCTAGATCTTGATGAAGATGTTTCCCTACGTCATAGTATGGACGAGTACTATAACCTCAACGGTATACTCCGTTGAGCACGAGTCAGTTCCTAGATCTTGATGTTTTCCTCCGTCATAGTATGGACAAGTGCTATAACCTCGACGGTATACTACGTTGAGCACGAGACAGTTCCTAGATCTTGATGAAGATGTTTCCCCCCAATTGAATTATGGACAGGTTGTTAAAACTCAGCTGAAGCATTCTCTCAGTTGAAGTACAAGCAAGTTCCTAAATCTCAACAAAGGTTAGACTTCCCTAGTGGAATATTTTACAACAACAGGTATGCAAGTTCTCGCTAAGGAATCTCTTATGCGATCGACATTCCTGCAGATGGAATCTGTAAGCCCATCCTCCTACCAACAATCTCCAAATGGCATCTATAAGCCCATTCCCGACATCACAATGCTGATACTACACCATGCGAGTGCAAATTTCTGGGCACTCTAGTGTTCAATTATCTTCCACCTTCGGATCACGAAAGGCTCGAAAGCTAATCTATATCCTCAGGTTTAAGAAAATTGAACAGGGGCAACTGTTGTACCCCAAAATTTGCCCTCCCATATTTCTCAAGACATGTCAAGAATCATCTCCAAGTTGTTCAAAATGGCTCAAGAATTGGACAGTCAAATCACCTCCTAAAGCAGTCAATTCAAAATTAGGGTTTTGTGTTGCATCAAGGTCCTTACATAAAAATGGCCTCAATCTCTTCCCAATGTCTTAATATGTTTTTAATTTCATCCATGTCAAATTTCAAGCCTTGCAGAGGAAGTTTGGTCAGTCAATTGCTCAAGAGGCCCAAAAGTCGACTGTGCTAGGGAAAAGTCAACTGTGTCCCAAATACAGTCAAACCTCAAGTTTTTTTGTCAACATTCTCATTTTGAAGGATAATTCATCATTTTATCAAGGGTTGATCATGATTCATCAAGGATTGCTCAAGATTCATCAAGATTCAAAAGTTGTTAAATTAGGGTTTTGTAGGAAAAGTCAACTCAACTTTGACCAAGCATAACTTTCTCATACTTTATGAGAAATGACCCATCCAAATCTCATTTTGAAGAGGATTCAATTTACTAAAATCCATCTTCACACCACAAGATCAAGAGATGCTCTCACAAAAAGTTACAAATTTGGACATTATAGGTCATTTTTGAAAGCCAACAAAAACACCTTTTTTTCCAAAGCTTATAACTTGAGCATGGAACATCAAAATGAGATGATACCAAAAGGGCTGAGTAGAGGACATCTAAAGGTTTCTAAAAAGTCCAAGAACACCTCTAAAAGTTCAAAATTGGAGAAGTTATGCATTGTTGAAGTTGGACATTTTTTCCAAATTTGCCAAAAGTCAACTATCCTCAAAACTCCAATTTTTGACAAAAGGACCCACTTTTTTCCACTTGATATAGTCTTTTCATGCCACACACGTGTTCCATCTTTAATTTCATGGCCATTCATTTATTTTTCTATTTTATTTTATTTTTGTTGATTTAATTCATTTTAAATCAATATTAAATCAAATAAAATCTAAAAATTGATGTAATAAGATTCTTGTGGTCATTACAGCTTGCAAATATCATATGACACTCAATCAAATTCGTGCCAAGTTAAAACATGCACAAAATCTCAGATTTGGCCTATGTTTGGAAACTTGATAATGGTGATCAAAATCAAATCTTCCATCTTCAATGCATAAGGATTATGGCCCAAATTTTGACCTAAACACATTCCCTTATGTACACACAAGTGAGGCAGACCAAGAACACGCACAAAGCATTGCAAAAACGGCCATACAAAGTTTGAAAAAAAGTGTGAAAAGTGGGAGATCGAATTCTTGTTTGGAGGCGTTTCCAAGGCAAAAGCTTCACGTAGCTCTCTTGCCAGCAACCTCCTGAAGCTATAGCAACCAAAACCGGACCTTAAGACCACCTGTAACGCGCTGTAAGTGTTCCTAAATATGCCTCTGCACATGAAAATATAACTCCTCATTCTTGCATATTTTGACCAAATATTAACATATTCTTGATCCATGCTTGATTTCGAAGCTTTCTACATCATTCAATTTTATTTTCATGGCTTCTAATGTGATACCCGAACCTAGGGTTTCCTTGCTTCGTTTTTAGGCATTTTGTGTACAGGAAAAATCAAGACAATTCATGGCTATAGTCGTGTTCAGGGAAGCAAGACGAACACGATGATGGCCTTAGCTCGCGTTTACATGGCCTAGGGAGAATTTTGGAGACATCCCACGAATCTTCCTGCGGATAAAAATCCGCAGGTAAATAACCAGAGTTATTTTGGAGAAGACGACCAGACGTCGCCCTCCCATTGGCCCATTTAAAATTACGCGCTTTTATTTTTTTTATTCAGGCATAGTTGATTGTTGCGCATATGATGTTTATTGATTATCCTATTAACAAGAAACACCAATGGCTCAGTTGGCAAGGCGTTAGCGCATGATACCATTGGGACCTGAGTTCGAATCCCAGGTCCCCCAAAACTTTATTGCAATTTTATTTCAGGTTATTCCATGTGGACTCAGCAAGCATGGATTACCATATACCTCCAGATCTCAAATGCCAAGTGGCTCACAGGGCGAAACCAATGGCCAAGGTTGAAGGACCACCATGGACTCAGGTCAACAAGCGCATACTGGAGTGGAAAAGTCAACAAAGGCCAACGTGTTGGGCCTGGAAAATTTCCAGATTCACACCCAAATTAAGCCCAGCACCCCCTGGGTTATTTCTTTTTCCCTTCATATTTTCATTTTTGTTTTAATTATTTATTTTGTTATTAATTAATTAACCAATTAACATTTTTTTATAAAAAACCAGAAAACCCAAAATAAAAATAATATTTTTATTAATTTCACTATTTTATTATTTTGTAAATAAATTTTAGTCAATTAATTTAGTTTTTTTAATTAGGTACAATTTTAATATCTTTTGCATTAAATTAAAATTAATATAGAATTAGGGTTTTTAATATCTTTTAATCATTCTTATTTTATTTTCTTAATTAAAATAAAACCCAAAAATATTTTCATTTAATTAAGTAATTCAATTATTAATTTAGACTAATTTTTAATTCAAAAATAATAAAAATATGCTTTATTTAATAAATAAAAAGGGGTCAAAACCCTAAAACACTCCGATTTAATTTTCTTGCGCGCGAATTATTTTTTATCCATATTTCAATATTGTAACTGCTTCGGGAATGTAATAATTTTTAACTTAGGACTTTATTTATTTATTTATCGCTTTTATTTACTTTTCGCAATTTAATTTTAAAAGGGTTTGTCTTTGGCGATGTAAATACCCGACGCCTTGTAATAGCTTAGATTTAATTTCCCGCAATTTAATTTCCGCATAATATTAACTGTTAGATGTTTGATAATGGGCAATGCATGACAAGATCAAATCTTTAACCTAAAATCAACAGTAGCTCACCATTAACATGTACAAAGATAAATAATTGAAAAATAACACACTCGCACATGCCACTCCTAGGGTACACCTCACTTGGTTACCTCGAACGTGGTCATTGAGTATAGGAAGTTTTAGAGGTCGCCCTCTTGTCCAAAGATCATAAGTTGCCTCGAAACGGTCGCCTCGGATAAAATGATCTAAGACATTAGGGTTACCGCTAAGGCGTCCTAACATTGCTTTAGTGACCACACATCCCTTAATTGAATTGACCTGAAAACTCCAACGACGATGTTATCTACTCCTCAATAGTAGGATATCATTGTCTAAAGGACACTTGTACAGTTAAATTCCTTTTTGAGTAGGTAGATGGTTCTTACGTACTTGCTCCTTTTAAAACAAAACAAAACTTTTCGCACTTACACCCCTTTCAAACAAAAACTCTTTTCAAACCCACAATCACAAAGAAAAGCAAACTTTTGAAAACATAATGAGCAAGTACCTAAGAGCCAGTGGATAACCACGGATAAAAAGGGTGCTAACACCTTCCCTTTCTATAATCTACCTCCCGAACCCGAGAAATATCTCAAAAAGGAATTTTTCTGTGCTTTTGTCCTTTCCTTGTTGGATAAAATAAAAGATGGTGGCGACTCTTGCTTACCGCGACCTTTTTGCGAAAACAAACGCAAAACGTGAACCAGCATTCCAAAACAGTCAATTCTATTCCCACCGATCACACTATAGTACAAGAGTCGGCTGAGACTAATAGGCAGTCCGCTGAAACAAATCGACAGGTGATTACCTAATTAACACGTTTGTGTAATTTTTTAGGTGCTCCCTCAGCACCTATTCGACAGGCGCCACTTATTCGACTAGATGCCCCTGGTCAAATGGACACGGGGTCAATACAGGATGAACTTGTCCATTAGGGACAAGTGCTAGTACCTCAAAGGAATTTGATTGTCGATCCACCTAGGGCATTAGTACATCAGCATCAAGTGGCTGATAAAATTGTTAAACAAATTCGACAAGAGGATTTAGTCGTAGAAAATAATCTAACCACCATTGTCGAAAGAATTATGGCTAGGAATGATATGAATACCACATTTCAGAGGCCAACATATTCTTCCCCTTTGTCTGAATATATCTTACAGACTGAAAACCCTAGAGGATGGAAAATTCCTAAGCATACAAAATCCGGGGGAGAATCTGGAGAGTCGATAGTGGAACATATTGCTAGGTATTTGACTGAATATGGGGATATGTCGAATAACGAAAACTTAAGGGTAGAACATTTTCCTTCTTCCCTTACTAAGGAGCTTTCACGTGGTTTACCACTTTGCCTCCAAATTCGATTGACTCATGGACTAAGTTGGAAAAACTTTTCCATGAACAGTTTTATGAGGGTCATTCAAAAATTAGTTTGGTTGAATTGTCAAACATTAAAAGAACGTTTGCTGAAACCATTGATGATTATCTAAATAGATTTAGGCCATTGAAAGCAAGATGATTTACTCAAGTACTAGAACATGAGCTTGTTCAAATGGCTGCTGCAGGTTTAGATTATTCCATTAGGAAGAAAATATATCTGACCTTCATGAAGAGTATGTCACAATTAGCTAATAGAGTTCGACATCTAGAGCGTCTGCGACTAGAAAAGGTCATACATACTAAGACTAGGACTAAGAAAGAAAAAGTAGCCTTCATAGATTATGATGACACATATCCCATTTGTGAGGAAACTATACCTCACCAACAGAGGCAGAGGTCGACGTGGCTGAAATGAAGCTAGGGACAACATATGAATGTAAATCACTATTTCCTGCTAAAGGAAAAAATACGATCGAAAACATCCAAAATTTCCAGCGAAAACTTATACGTTTGATGTCACTAAATATGAAGAAATTTTTGATTTGTTAGTTAAAGATGGTCAAATTTTAGTACCCCCAGGTGCTAAGTTACCACTATTAGAACAACGACAGAAAAGAGGTTTTTGTAAATTTCATAATTATCTTAGTCACACAACCTCTCAATGTTATATTTTCAGGGATCTCGTACAAAAATTGTTGCAGGAGGGTAGATTGAAATTTTATGCACGGAAAATGAAGATTGATACTGATCCTCTTAGGCAAGAGGAGGCTTTGTTTCTTGACCCTGTTGACATCAACATGGTAGAAATTACTGAGTTTCCTAATGATGATATGGTCGAAGAGGGTACTGGAGAAAGTCCTGATGTCGACTTAGTTGATGTGTACCCAAGGTCTGAGGAGGACTTGCTAGACTTCCTTTACCGCTGTAAGAACAAAGGTTCGCAAGCTTGCTTGTGTCCTAGGTGTGGCGCCTTGACTGAAAAAATAGCTGCTGGAAATTTCTAGAAGTTGTAGTTAGAAAAGAACAAGGGCAAGCCGTACAATCAAAGGTTCCCTACACCAAGCGACCCAAGAAGAACTGTGGGAAACTCCCATGCCAAACCAAGAAGTTATATTCCTTCAGCAAAAGCTCCTAACGGTACTTGGATTAAGCCTCAAGGGAGAAGGGGGGCACCAATTGATGGTGCTATTGCTAGAGACCCAAACAAAGGAAAGTCGACTTTTAACTACCGACATGAGCTTAAGTCTAAGAGGAAAAGTAATATTTCTGAAAATCACATGAGGAAGAATCCCATGACTCGAACCCAATGGAGAGGCTTCCAGCGTCGAAAGCAGGATGAGAGGCAAGCATCTGTTGGCCAGATTACTGCAAACAAAGCTGGCAATGAGAAGCAATATAAAGTGAAGGTCAATTCCTCTGTAAAAGAATGAATCAAAGAGTTCGTGAGTCGACCAGTTGCTAAGTGTTATGAAGAAGCTACTGACAATTTTGAGTCCGAGTCTAAAGAGAGTTTGAATATCTTAGTTAATGTGGTATTTTGCCAGTAGAATATGATTGCTTAACTGAACTGGAAGATTCGGCAGACGTTAGAACTAAGTTTTCTTCTATTATTATTTCACAATTTTTTCTAAACATTAATATTCAAATTATTTTCATAAACAAACTATTTAACTTAAGTTTTATTTTCTCCTTAAATTTCAATTAACTTAGATTTTTAGGTTTTGATTTCAAACAATTAGTTAATTTTTCTTTTCAAATTAATTAGTTTAATTAGGTTAATTATCAAACCTTTTCCATAAAAAATCACCAAAAACAATTTCTTTCCTCTACTTTACATTTTTCCTTCTGTATCAACATGTTCTCTTCTATATTAGACATATTGATCACATCCAAGGTGCACATTTTTAACTTCTCAATTTTATTAACATTCATTCTGTCATTCATCAAGTCTTTTTGAGCTTTACTCAGGTTGTCCCTTGTTTTCTAATCTGATTTCGGATGCCATGAAAAGGTTTTCTTTTCTCTCTAATAATAGGTTGCAATCTCTGGAGTTTCTTCAACACTATATACATAGGCTTGTCCAGGATTTCCTTCTTCTAATTTGCTTCAACTTCTTCTAGAAACCCTTCAGTAATAGCCACTACATTAGGGAATTTAAGGAAATTCCTCTTCTTCTGCCTCTAATCAATATTCTTCAAGATGAAGAGAGCATGGCCAAAAATGTCAGGCTCCAAGATCTTTAAGATAGTGTCCATATTCTGTTGGTGCCACAAAATATTCCCAATTACTCTATCAATTCTAGAATAAATTGAATCATTGTTATGCTTATTGAACCAGGTGAAGTGATCTCATATATTATCCTTTTTATACAAGCCATCTTTGTCCATTATGTTAACCAGGTCACTATATTCACTTTCTTGAACTAGATTCCCACCAATTCTATCTTGGATAGTCATTACATTATTGTAATCTTCCATCAGAAACCAATTCCCATTCAATTGACTATGGATATCTTCAATGTTACACCATAACTTTTTCCTTTGCTCCAAAGTATTGTAAGCATAGATGGAAGTGCACCACATTCTTAGTTCACCACTTGGAGAGTAAATCCCAAAATGGATAAATTGGTCTGTACTAGAGATCTCTACAATCTGCACTCTATTACTATCCCAAAGATTCCATATTCTACCATTTAAATGCTTAGTGTAGTTATCAATATATGATCATTTATGATCCAGCTTATTCCTTATAGATATAGCTTTATTCTAGTTAACTCTAGTTTCAATTAGGATACAATATCATGGCTAAGACTATTGAGATGGATTGTAATCTCTCTAAATTCCCCTGAACTATTCAACCCTCTAACATTCCAGAAAATAATCATGGAACATTCCCTGTGTCCATTGTAGGATCATTCCCAATCTTAAGTGCATCAAAGCCATTCTTACATTCATCCATGTTTGTGATCTCTTGTAACACAGCTTTACCATTCATGTTCTCATTGTTTGTCACATGGGTTCACGAAGGGGAGGCCTGTTCTATAGAATTGTTAGGGATACTTACCTCAACTAGCTGAATATTTTCCTTAGCTTGCATAGGTTTTCATTGCTTGACAACCATAGGGTTCTCCTTAGCACATTGGTGACCTATCTTTTGGCATGTTTCACAATACCTTGGTTTCCATTTAAACTCCACGAGTTGCTTAATTTTCTTTCCTTCACTGTCTCTTATTAAGATGCTTTCTTTATGTTTCTTAGTGATGTCTATCTCCACTAGGATACGAGCAAATGATATTCTTAATTTATTAGCAGTGCAGTCATTCATGAATAGTGGCTTCTCAATAGCACTCCCTATCTCCCCTAAGCTTGAGGCACTCCGCAGGTGTAAGGGAAGATGAGGTAGCTTGACCCAAATCGGAATAGTCCTGATCATATCCCTTTTAATGTTGAACTCAGGGCTCCAGTTATTCAGGACCATAGGCATGTTGTGAATCGATTATGGTCCCCTCATTAGCATCATTTCTTTGCCCAATTGAAATTTCATCAGAAAATAGCCTTCATCATGATAGAATAGTTCTGATAATTGGACAAACTTCCAAAATCTTAGCATGATAATCATAATCATAATAATATCAAAGAAAATAAGTTAAGAGAAAATAATAGTTTGCTTATTAGATCTAGTTTCTCTTAACTAATTTTCTTTGATATTATTATTATTATTATTATACATCTTCTTTCCTCATTAGATCTAGTTTAGCTTAACTTATTTTCTTTGATAAGTACTAGATTCTTTTAACTAATAAATTAATGGTTATTATATTTCTAGGTACATTAGAATAATCTAAATCTATAATCCAGAATTGAATAACAACCTGCAGTGGGGTTTGACCATTTGTTTGTGGCAGATATTTATACTAAAGACAAAAGAGAAAGACAGCAATAGAAACCATGCCTCAAAGAACGAATCTCTCTTTCTTTCACAACCCAGATTTCAAAATTTTGCAGCAAAACCCTTTTGAAATTTCCTTCGAATCATTTGGTATTAATCATGATTATCTTCCCTTCAGTACGATCGATTTCTCACCGAGTTCGCAGACAAAGTCTACGAAGTCCATGAAGTCTTCTGGAGATAAAGAAGTATTGCAGAATTATAAGATGGATCAAAAGTCATATATAGGTGTACGAAAAAGGCCTTGGGGGAAGTTTGCAGCAGAGATTAGAGACACAACAAGAGGAGGGAAAAGGGTTTGGCTTGGAACCTTTGATATTGCTGAAGATGCTGCTTTAGCTTATGATCAAGCTGCATTTTCAATGAGAGGTGATAATGCTCTTCTCAATTTTTCAGTTCAAAGGGTCAAACAATCTTTGCAAGAGATTCAATATGATTGCACAAAAGGATCTTCACCTGCACTTGCACTCAAGGAGAGACACTATAACCAAAGAAAGTTGTCATCAAAAGGTGTAAAGAATAATAATAAATCAGGAAAACAAGATCAATCACAGGAATCATCATCATCAAGTATTTTGGTGTTAGAGGATTTGGGAGTTGAATATCTTGAGCAACTTCTAACTATATCTGATAATCCAAGTACAAGCAACAACAGCTACTTCAAATCAACTTTTTGATTTCAGTAATTTTCTTTCTTTTTTTGACTTTTTATCCTTCTTGTTTTTTGGATTTTATACAACATCATTTATGTAGCTTATGCTTGTTTAGGTTGTGTATTCTCTTTTTTACTTTTCATAGGAAATAAACTTTAATCGTAATTTGAGTTCAAAGAGTAATAAAACTAAAAAACATGACAAGTACCTTCATAAGCATTCACAGTATTGTGTATAATGAAAAATCTTAACATTAAAACTCAATTTACTTTCAGATATAATGAAAAATCTTAACATTAAAACACACTCGATAAAAATTCACGCTGCAATGGTTGCAATGTGCATCGCAATAACTGCAACACTCGCATCGGCAACCGCATCGGTATAGTAATTTTCCTACCATTTGCAACCTTAATGTGTTTTCTACACCGTTCTCAAATTACAGTACCTGATTGCAATACATGATATAACTATTATAGCACTTAATAAATAAATAAAATTAATGAATATTTGAATCAACTAAAACCAATTGAACCATGGTTACGACTTATGACAATGAAAGCAATTTCATTCCATGGGATGAAACTACCAGAATGATTTACTCAAAAGAAGGAAAAGAAGAAATCAAGGCAACCTTATATTCAGCCACCAGCAAGGGTGATAGATCAACGTAAGTTGCAGTGAAATAGTATTAATCTGCAAAAATAGAGAAGAAAATGAGAGAAACGTGAATAGTGTTTTGTTGAAGAAAGATACTAGGGTTTCAAAGAGGCGGGGCGGGAAGGGAGGAAATCAGTTCTGTGTCTGATTCTGACAGGGTGAAGTGAAAACCCAATCAATATAATATTATTAATTAATTATTAATTGATTAATTAATTAGAATATTATTTCTTTTTATAAAAGTTTCAAAATCTTTCCTTCAAAAATCCTCCCAAACAGATTCTATGGATATATGGATATGTAATTACTCATAATATATAAGTAGAAAATGTTTGGATGATGTTTTTCTATTCTCTGCTCCGCCTCTAAATTTATTTACAATCTCCGTTATGAAAGAATATTTTTCCTCCGTCTCCATCCCATAGATCTCGACATAGATTTATAGAGATCGAATCTTAAATTTTTTTTTATACTTTTCAATTAAAACCATGACACTAATATTTTGTTATTTTTTTCATTTAAATAAAAAGCACATATATTTTGTATTTTTTTAAAATAAAAATACATTTTGCATCAATAAGAAGAAAAAAAAAGAGAAAAACATTTGTTGTTGCTAATATTTTTTCTCTAAAAAAATAATAAATATTAATAGAACATGTTGCTACAATGCTTATGCTAATTTACTATCACAATACTCTTGTTGTCCCGCGCAAGTGATTGATTATGTGTGAGTGTGAAAAATCATAATTATTAATTTATTAATTGAATGAAAAATATGTTATTAATGAAAGTAAGGTGAGTTTGAAAAATAACTACCACTAATGACTCTTCATTTTCTAATACATAAATATTTTTTTATATAAAATTATATTATTATATATTATATATTATATAAAATATAAAACTTAATTTTATCAAAAAATAATAATAAATAAAATATAAAAGTTGGAATTCACGGACGGAATATATTTTTCCAATCTCCGCTTTAAAGTATCGTACGAGAAATTTTTCCTTTCGTCCCCGTTTCTACAGGAAAAAAATCCTCAAATTTCGCTACTCCAAATAAATAATCTTCACAAAAATCTTCGTTAACAAATACAAATTGACATCCCTAATATCAGATGCATTTCTAATAAAAATAAATAGATCAATTATGACGTATTATTTTTTTTAGTTTTCAATAACATTAAAATTTTGATAAATTTATTGTTGAATTATAAAATAAATAAATAAACCTTTATATATTGAATATATAATGATTTAATATTAATATTTTTTTAAATATATAGACATACATTGTTATATAATAATATAAATAAAATATAATAAATATATATTATTGGAGTAGGGGCAGGTGGGTACTAAAGTGTATACACATATACCCTTATTCACTGTGTAATTACTTATATTCGTATGGATATATTTTACGTTTTTTATCATACTCGCAATGAATATTGTTTTATGGATACCTATTGCAGAATGGTCGAATTGCTATCTCTACAAAGGAAAAGTAGTGTCATGGATTAAAGTTTGTTTATAATCAGACTTAATGTTGAATGATGCAGGACTATATGTATTGTCGATAGAGCCTAAATTTATACTATATGCAATATCTAATTGAAGACAAGATGGTTCGGAAGATTTTTTTTTCGTGGGTAATGATTAATTATGTTGCTCAATAAGGAAAGAGTTAATACACGACAACTAGCACTAGACATAGGCACATGACATATTTTCGGGTTACTGCTAGAAAAATGACATGTATTAGTTAAATTAGCAACACATGTATTACTTATATAGAGAGAAAACAACCTTTGTGATTTAGTGAGTCAATGGTAAATACAAGGGATGTCTTTCTGCCTGAAATGTGGAAGAAATATACTAGAGGTTGATGAACAAAGTACTCAAGAAAGAAATAGGTGAAACGTTAAAAGTTTATATGGGTGACATGGTCTCTAATTGTCCAGCGAGAAAGAGCTACATGATGAACACCTCACTAACATATTTATGAGAGTTTGACAATATAAGAGGAGGATCTATTGATAAAAATGTAACTTTGGGGTCAGAGACTGCAAATTTTTGGCTTTTACCTAACATAAAGAGGCCTAGAAGCAAGTTCGAGCAAATGCAAGACAATCATCAGGATGCGGCACCAACAACAACGAAAGATGTAATGAAGTTGAGTGGAATGTTGACGACCTTGAATAGATTTATCTCCAAAGCCGCTATGTACGTATTTCCATTATGCAAGTTTCCAAGGAAAGAAGCACACTTGGAATGGACCCAAGAGTGAGAGCAAACATTTGTGTTCTTTATCTAGACGTCTCCAATGAAGTAGTTAGTGTCGTCCTCGTAAGAGAGGTGAATTCCACTCAGAGTCTGATGCACTTTATCTCTAAATTCTTAGTTGAACCCAAAACACGCTATTATAATATTGGCACTCATTACCCTCACCAAGAAGTTGTGACGGTACTTTCTAGCACATGTCATCGATGTCCGCACGAATCTGCAACTTAAGCAAGTACTTCTCCGACCATATTTAGCTAGATGATTAACTAAGCGGTCCATCGAGATATTTGAATTTGACCTCTCTTTTGAATCAAAGAAAGCCTTGAAGGCACAACTATTCACTACTTTCATAGCAGAAATGACTCTGGAACATTAGAGCCGACCCATACCTAAATAGTGTTCACTTATAGTTCATTCAATAGTCAAATAAGTGGGGCCGACCTAATATTGAAGAATGAATTTGGCTTGGTAATTAAGGTATACCTACGCTTTGAATTCTCTATTATCAATAGTCGAACCAAATATAAAGCTTTCTTCACCAGCCTCACATTGGTCGCCAAAATGAGAGCAGAAAATGTGAAGTTGTGAACATATTCCCAAATGCTAGTGTCGTAGGTCAATGGAGATCCGCTCCACCACATCAATATCCTACTCTATCATTCCACTAACTACTTATGATATCCTAAAATGATACACTTTTCTTGCCCATTAAAACTACTTAAAGGAATGTATCTCAAAGAGATAAACTCAGTGCACTGCCTCATACAACATGCTATTGTTACCATTTAAAAAAAGACTACAAATATATGAAGTGTGGATATGGGCATATTAGGAAAAAAAGGGATGTAGTGTATGAAGCAATAATAAGAAGTCTGGAAGGAAGAGATAAGAAATCTAAGAAATCCAAGAAAGAGAGGAAGGTGAAATCAATAACGTCATTATGAATCTGGTGTCATACAATATAAGAGGGTGTGGTAACATGATGAAGCATAGAAGGCTTGGTCAATTATTATAAAAATGGAAGGAAAACATGTGTTTCATTCAGGAGTCGAAGATTCAGAAGCTGAAGGATAAAGTTGTGAAAATTCTTTAGAGTAGCAGGGAGATTGGTTGGTCAGGTAAAGATTCTGAAGGACATTCAGGAGGGCTCGTAATTTTATGGAAAGAGCGATGTTTAGTTTCAAAGGAGAGGGATTCATAGGACTCTATGTTGAATAGAAAGGTAACTTATGTTATTTCATAAATGTCTATTCAACTTGTAGAGTTAGTAGTAAAAAATAAATGTAGGCTAGTTTATTGCATCTTAAGTCTACTCTACATCCAGGGGAGTGTGTTGTTAGGGGGTTTAACTGTATAAGAAGTAGGGATAAGATCCAAGGTAAGAATTATGTTCGCAATTTCAATGAAACGATGGAATTTAACAAATTTATTGAAAATATGGAGCTAGTGGATGTCCCCGTAATAGGAAATAAGTTAGCTTGTT
This sequence comes from Vicia faba, assembly GCA_948472305.1. NCBI lineage: Eukaryota > Viridiplantae > Streptophyta > Magnoliopsida > Fabales > Fabaceae > Vicia > Vicia faba. The sequence goes on along the minus strand of OX451738.1, from coordinate 369,713,783 downwards.
CTAGTGTTGATGGTAGTGCAAGGAGTAGGTTAGATAGAGTTCTAATGACTGAAATTATTTTTACCTGGTGGAAGGTTAGTGGTCAGGTTGTGGGGGATAAATATTTATCTGATCATAGTCCAATATGGATTAGATCAAATAACCTAGACTGAGGTCCAAAGCCCTTTAAAACTCTTAGTTATTGGTATGAGCACAAATAATTTTTATGTTTTGTAAAGAGGGAGTGGGACTCTTTTGTAGTCAGGGGGAGAAAGGATTTTGTCTTGAAAAAGAAATTTAAGTTGTTGAGAGATAGACTTAGATGGTGGAATAGAGAGGTGTTTGGGTGGGTTGATATCAAAGTGGAAGAGGTTGTAAAAGACTTGAACAACTATAGATTTTAGAATACATTGAGAAGTTCTGGTAGGCCATTGACCACATGCCCACATGTGCCGTCCATTATGTGTGCTTAAGACAAAATAGTTTTATTAATTCTTCTAGACCACTAAAAGTTATCTGTCTCTTAAATATATAAAATTGCTTCATACACATGTATATAAAATTTTATACGTTAATCAAGCACTTAAGTTTGAATGAAAAACAATATTTTAAATTATTAGTGATCGTACCTGATCAAAAGGAATTATCATTGGTCCACGGGTTTGAGTTGAACGACAGTTGTTGAGTGAAAGGGGAGGTGTACTGCAAGGTACTTCGATGTCAAAGTAAGAACGAGAGCCATCAGAGTGCAAGTACAATAGTGAAAGAGAGTGAATGAATACCTGGCCCTCTCAAGTGAGAGGGTATTTATAGCCCCCAGTGTTGGGCCAAGGTCCCCATGTTGGACTGACTAAGCAGGCCTAAAATGGAGACTGTCAGGTCCTACACGTGTAATGGAGACATACACGTGGTGTCCATCTTGAGTGGATTGCTCTGAACTATCAGGAGGACATGGATGAGGCCTTTTCGAGGTCAAGAGGATCCTATGTTATTCGGAGGCGTTGGATGCTTACCCTACGAGGAGGGTTCTCGCAAGGACCTCCTGAGTGTCATTTATCCTCCTCGGCATGTATGATACAAGTTATGTCCTCGAGGGATATATCCTCGACAAGAGGGACGAAATCACTGCCTGACATTGTTAAGGGCAAACTCACTCCTGCTGGTCTTCTCCTGCAGCACAGTTAGATTGGGCCTTGTATGATGTCTGGACCAAGTGCAGACCCAGTCTAAAATAGGAGCCTCTCAAGTCGTTGCTCCTAAGGGGAGAAACTATGACTTAAGACCAACTTGTCGGTCCGACGAGGAAATTTATGTCAGGGTCCCATGTTTCTTCGAGGGATGAGGTCGTCCTTACAAGATATTTTTTCGGATAGACGTTGAAGCGTGCTTGCGGGAATAGTTGACATGTTCCTCGACTTGCAGGGAGATAAAAAGTTTGCAAGAAAATCACTTTGTGGGCCACATGGCATAGCTCTTAGGGTAGGATGATAGCCTAGGAAGTAGGGGTCATTATGACTCTGAACGCATGGGCGGCAGAGAAACAAATAGCTGACACGTTATTCGATGTGACGCTTCATCTTCCGCACAAGTTTCATAAATAGCGCCCAAAGGTCATTTGTACTGTTTTCAAGTTCTTGTTTTCTCCTTTCTCTTCACCGCCATCAATATTTCTCACAGTCGCGAATACCGCCGCAACTTCCACCTTATAATCCATACCAACTTCACTCAAGTAAGTGTTTCTCTATGATCATTCTTGCTTATATATAGTTTTTGCATTTTATGGAAAATTCCAGAGGGCTTCCCCGTAAAATTCATCGATTTCCTGATGAATTTCACTTTCTGGGGGATTTTTTCTCATGATATTCATACCTCTCTTTGTTATAGTCACGAGTTGGCTCGTGAAACTCACCCGCTCCTCGCGGAACTCGTGAAATTGCTCAGGGAATTCATCCCTTCCTTGCAATATTCATGGGATTGCTCGGGAGATTCATCTCATTATTCGCAATACTCACTTGATTTCTAGGGAAGTTCATATTCTATTTGCGGAACCTATGATATCACTCGAGGGATTCATCCTCCCCTCGCGACGTTCATGAGATTGTTCGCTTCTTACTGAATGAGGGTTTGTCAACGCGGTTTGGTCGTAACAACCCCCTTTTACTTGGATTGCGGTGGAAGGGTGGATTTTATTTATCTGTCGAATTCACTAGTTTCCTCTGCTTTATAGGTGAAATGGCCGAACCAGTTGAGGTGGCCACCACAGACGAGCACGTCGAAATATAAGAGGCGAGTGGAGTCGACGAGGGTCTCCACTTGGTCGACACTATCACCAATGAATCATTGTCTTGGGTTGGTCCAGAGCCTCGAATAATAGCCCTGGTCTTCAGCAATACTCGGAGGGAGGTGTACATGGTCGTCGAATATGGCAGTGACCAGGAAGATTTCAGACGAAATATTATGATCTTTCACCCGACCCCTACGGCCAGGAAATGCTCGAATTTCCAGGAAGATTGCTTCCCTATGTATGAGATCATCTTCAAAGATTTGGGGCTTCGTCTTCCCTTTAGCGACTTTCAAATGTGCGTCTTTGATCATTTGTCTCTGGCGCCATTCCAATTGTACCCCATCGCGACCGCCTTTACACGGGTGTTTGAGATCACTTGCCGATATCTAAGGATTAGAGCGACGATTCCCCTGTTCTTCAAGGTTTTCCACCTTCAACAGAAGTCTAAGGGATGAAAGCATTGTTGGGTTTCTTTCAAGAAATCCAAGAGATTGTTCATGTTGTATATGGACTATGTCTGCGACTTCAAGGACAAATGGTATGCCGTGCATCCCTCGTCTCAAGAGGCAATGGATATGATGTTCGACCCAGCTACCGTCATAGATGAGGATGAGGAAGTTTGTTACGACAAAGTTGGGAATAAAAAGATCGGGAGGCTCTCTAAATTTCCTATCCATTGGTGTCGGGATCATTACGACTACGGGCCCGGTCACTATCGTACTTCTGTCGATAGTATGGGTAGCGAGGATGAAAGGGCCTTCAATGTCCTCAACAAATTCGTCGACGGTTTCTTCCTCTCCAGGTGGGTGACGCTAGAGGGAGACAACGTCCTTGATGGTGATGGTGAACCTACATTCGAGGCACACCCGATCAATACCAAGGCGCTCATTGAATATCGTACTCACGGAGATACCGCCGATCTTCTGGGTCTCTGACTGTGCATTTATGTTTCCTTTTGTTTTAAATCTTTCCATATACGTCCTCCCTGCCGTACTGACTCGAGCATGTTGTTTTTGTTTTTGCAGGTAAGATGGCGGGGCATCATGAAAGTTTGTTGAAACTGACTTAGGATAAAAAGGGAAGTAAGAGGTTAGTGAAGCCTAACCAGCCTACTCGCCTTGGCCCTATTCTCGAGCAGACCATGGATGGGTCTAGTGCTTCGTCAGGGTCTCATGATGTCGGTCAGCCCGCGGCCCTGTCGGGGAAGAAGAGGGGTCGCCCTGAAAATGAGCCTGCGGATTTGACTGAGAACGGACTGTGTGCTCGTTCCTTTAACCTTCCTCTTTGCTTTGTTGAGAAGGATTTTTTTGAAGGATTTCTCCTGGTCGTGTCTAATGATGAGTTTTCCATTATCAGGCGGCTCAATGGGGAGGGTAGAAGAAAACATATGGCATCGAGCATGGTTGGTCTAATGAAGGTCGTAGAGATGGTTGTGGTCCTCTCAGGTGTGGGGGAAGTTCTTCTACCATGGTGAGCAAATTGGAGTTGGAGAAAATAACTCTCCTTGAAAAGGCGAAGAAGCTGAAGGCCGCGCTCAGGCAGAGTGATGAAAAGTTTCGGGCGTGGGCTGAAAAACTAACAAAGGAGAAGGAGCCTGAGGGAGTTGCCAGCTTGAAGACTCGTGCAAAACTGGTTGCTCGAATCCAAATTCTTGAGTCGAACTGCGTGGACATGGTATCCGACAACTTTGAGACCATGATGGCTCAGCTGGCCTTGCTGAATCCGGGGCTCAACATTAAATGCGCTGGAGTTTTGTCTCAGGTGGTTGATGGTAAAGTAGTCCCTCATCCTGAATCTTCTGAGTTAGAGACCGAAGAGGGTCTGAGAAGTGATTGATGTTTTCTTGGCATTTCGTTTGTTTTGTTCGAGGCCTGCGTGTCTATAATTTTATAATCATTGGATTAGGGGCCTGCGTGCCCGTATTTTTTTTGTAAAACTTGGACAAAGGGATTTGCCTGACTATCTTTTTTTTGGGCCTACGTGCCCTTGATTTTGTAATATCATGAGAACATCGGTCTTTGTGGTCGGCTTTTGTGAATGTCTTTATTTTTCCTATTTATTGCTTGTTAGATGTTTACTTGTCGTTTGTGCTTGACATGTTTATTTCCTGAAGTATGGAATTTATGCTTAACCTTAGTTGTAGTCGACACATGAGGGATGTATCGAAAAGGCAGACTCGGGGTCTGCATGGATGAAGCCAAGATCGCGACTGGGGTCTTGACTTTATGGTGTGAACTGCCTATCATGAGCTGGGTGTTATGCCTATTAGGTACTTCAATGATAGAGCTCGGTCGAGGTATCCTTGTTGGGATAAGGTTCTGCTTGATCAATGAGCGAAAACCCGCCTTTTGTTATCGGTTGGAGGCTATGTTCGCACCTCAACATGCTTTCGTGATCGAGCGAACCATGTTGTTTGTCGGGAAGGGTATGTCAATTTCTAGTCCCTGGTGTTTATTTGGGACATAGATGTAATATTGTTTCAGCTTTATAGCATTCCATGGTCGAGGTAGTGGTTCTCCACTTAGGTGTTCGAGGTAGTAGGCCCTAGTGCCCGTCGTCCCGCAGACACGTTAAGGACCTTCCTGGTTAGTGACCAGCTTTCCCTCACGGGAATCTTTCTGATTTCTCCGTAGGACTAGGTTGTCGACTTGGAATTCACATTTTATTACTCTGGCATCATGACGCAGTTATCTGCTGCTTCAGTGTGGCCTCGCAAAAAGACGTTCCCGATCAGATCTCTTCGACTAGGTCGAGCTCTTCTCGTAGGGCCTCATCATTTAATTCCTCGTCGAGTGGGACCTGATTTTGTCTAGACGACTCCATGATTTCCACGAGGATGACTGCTTCAGTTCCATAGGTTAGTCAAAATGGGGTTTCTCCACTCTTCAAGTGTGGCATCGTCTTGTAAGCCCACATGACATTGTGCAACTTTTGACCCGTCCCTTTTTGGCTTCACCCAACCTGTGCTTGAGTCCTCGTAAGATTACTCTATTTGCGGCCTCAGCTTATCCGTTTGTTTGAGGGTGTTCGAAGGACGTGAAGTGTTGTTTGGTGCCGAGATTGGCGACAAACTCCTGGAAGCTTTGGTCGGTGAACTGCGTCCCGTTTTCGGTGATGAGCGCTTGTGGTATGCTGAATTGGGAAAGCATGTTTCGTTTGTAGAAACGAAGAATGTTGTGTGATGTGATTTTGGCTAGGGCTTTGGCCTCTATCCACTTTGTGAAATAGTTGATGGCCATGATCAGGAATTTATTTTGATACGATCCTTGCAAGAACGGTCTGAGGATGTCCATCCCCAACCAGGTGAATGGCCATGGGGATGATAATTTTTTGAGCTCGTGTGGGGGCGCTAGGTGCATGTCTGCGTGTCTTGACATCTGTCGCATTTTTTTATGTGCTCCTTTGTGTCCTGCTGCATGGTGGGCTAGTAATATCCTGCTCGCATCGCTTTTCTTTCTAGGGATCTCCCGCTCAAGTATTGGGGGTTGATTCTGTTGTGGATTTCCCATAAGATCTCGGGAACTTTGGATTCCTCGAGGCATTTCAAGAGTGGGATGGAGAATCCCCGCCGATAGAGCTTCTGCTCGACTACTACGTAAGAGCGGGCTCGTCGTTTGGTCGCATTGGTCTCTTTTTAAATAGCAGGTAACTCTCTCTTTGTGAGATAGTTAAACACCAGGGTCATCCAACATGTACTATCTCCGATGGCGTTCACCTCGGGCGACACGGTGGATCTCTCAATACTCGGGCGAGAAAGGGACTTTTGAATGACGGATTTGTTCCCACCTTTTTTCTTTGTGCTCGCGAGTTTTAAAAGTACATCGACCTGAGTGTTCTGTTTGCAGGGTACGTGTTTGATTTCTGCCCAGTCAAACTTCTTCGTCCTTTTTTTGACTAGGTTTAGGTATTCGATGAGGCTATCTTCTTAGCCTGAATTTCTCCTCGCACTTGAGACGCGACGAGCTGGGAGTCTGAATATTTGTACTTCTCGGGCACCTAGATCTTCGACCAACCTTAATCCTGCGAGCAGGGCCTCATTCTCGGCCTGGTTATTCGACATGGGAAACGATAGGCTAAGCGAAAGTTATATCACAATGCCCTCCTCGTTTTCGAGGAGGATCCCCGCTCCACTTCCAGTCTAGCTCGATGCTCCGTCCCCGAAAATGGTCCACTTGTGTTTCCCGTCCGTAGGGGGTTTGTGAGTGGTCATCTCTGTAACAAAGTCGGCTAACATTTGGGCTTTAAGGGCTTTCCTTCTATCGTATTGACGTTGAACTCCGAAAGTTCTAGGGACCACTTCAGCATTTGACCGGCCATGTCTGGTCGACCTAGAAGTTGTCTTACGGGTTGATCTATTTGTACAAAGACCGTGTGAGCCAAGAATTAATATCTAAGTCTCCCCGTTACGTTAATGAATGCCAAGGCTACCTTTTCAATTATTTAATATATGAACTCAGGACCTTGCAACACTTTTCTATTAAAGTACATTGGTTTCTGCCTGTCTGGTGTCTCACGGAGGAGGGCCGCACTTACGGCCTCGGTGGAGACGGCCAGAATAAGAACAACGTTTCCATGTTTTCTTTCTGCGATAACACGTGTGGTTATGAAAGGGATCGCTTGAGGTAGAGGAGGGCTTGTTTTCACTCCTCGGTCCACTCGAACGTTGCCTCTTTATACAAGAGTTTGAAAAATAGGAGTGCATGTTGCTCGGACTTTACCACGAAGTGGGAGAGCGGGGTGAGCATGTCATTCAAGACTTGTCTGGATTTTTTTGAGTTTAGCGTGGGGAGATCGGAGAACTCCATGAATTTGTTAGGGTTGTCTTCAATTCCCCGTTCGGTTAGATAGAAACTGAGGAATTTTCCCGCCTTAACCCCGAAGGTACATTTCTTCGGGTTGAACCTCATCTTGCACCGCCTTGCTTGATCGAAAACTCTTTTCAAATGGGCAGCATGGTCGGTTTCCTCTCGAGACTTGATGATCATGTCATCCATGTATACCTCGAGCATGTCCCCGATTTCATCGCAAAAGACTTTGTTCATCATCTGCTGGAGTATTACACCCACATTTTTTAGGCCAAAGGGCATTACGTTGTAGTAGTAATTGCCCGACCCGGTCATGAAGGAAATGCAATGTTTGTTGCTCATCTTTATGGGGATTTGATTATAGCCCGAATACACGTCCATAAACGATAAATTTGTGTAGTCGATCGAGTTGTCGACCAGTATGTCAATGTTAGGTAAAGGAAATGCATCTTTGAGACATGCCCAATTGAGATCAGTATAGTCAACACACATACGCCATTTTCCATTATTTTTCTTAACAAGTACAACGTTAGAGAGCCAGGTTCAATATCTGGTCTTAGAAATAAAAATGCCTCTAGGAGGTCTTTTACAACTTTTTCAGCAGCCTTCACATTCTAGAGAGACTATCTACGCCTACGTTGTACTACTTCCCTAGCGGCTGGATCCGTAAAACGTTGGTGACAGGAGACCTTAGGGTCTAGTTTGGGCATCCCTGCAGTGCTCTAGGCAAACAAATCGGTGTTTTCCCTTAGACATGCTTTGAGCTGCTTCCTCTCCAGGTCGGGGAGTCTAGCACGGATCTTCACGCCTTTACTTGGATCTTTGCCAAGGGGGATGAACTCAAAGTCTCCATCAGGGAGTCTAGCACTGATCTTCACGCCTTTACTTGGGCCTCTCCAATGCAGGGCCTCGCCTAGTGCATCGGGGAGAAGGATTCAATGAGTCGGGTCTTTGGTGCTTTTTAGGGGACCGACGATTCTGTTCCAGCATCATCAGACGTTCACCCTGCGTAAAGATCATATAGTTTGTTTGGTTGATCGTTGCGAACAAGGCATTGGTTGTAGGAAACCATTCTCAGGAACTGGGATCTCCTGATACACACCAGGCTCGTAGTTTTTCCGGGGAGGGTCATCATTGTCGCTCGGTTGCGACTAGGTGGAAGAGGATGCGGTTTTCCCGTCCCTGATGTCGAGCTCGTGACCGTCAGCATTGTTGTTGTTTCCAGGGTCGGCAAGATTAACATTTTGGTCACCGTTGTTGACTTGGTCGGCCATGACGAACGAAAAGTTGAGAGAGTTGCTTTGGTCTTAGGTAAATGAAAGACGGGAAAGCTGGTTCCCACAGAAAGCACCATTGATCGTACCTGATCAGAAGGAATTGTATCTGACCCACGAGCTTGAGTTGAACGATAATTGTTGAGTGAAGGGGGAGGGGTGTACCTGCAAGGTACTCCGATGTCAAAATAAGAACGAGAGCAATCGGAGTACAAGTACAATAGTGAAAGAGAATGAATGAATACTTGACCCTCTCAAGTGAGAGGGTATTTATAACCCCAACGCTGGGCCAAGGTCCCCATGTTGGGTTGACTAAGCAGACCCAAAATGGAGATTGTCAGGTCTTACGCGTGTAGTAGAGACACACACGTGTCTCAATCTGATTGGATTACTCCGAACTATCAGTAGGACTTGGATGCGGCCTTTTCGAGGTCAAGAGGACCCCGTGATATTCGGAGGCGTTGGATGTTTGTCCTATGAGGAGGGAGCTCGCGAGGACCTCCTGAGTGTCGTTGATCCTCCTCGGCAGGTATGATACAAGTTATATCCTCAGAGGATATATCCTTGACGAGAGGAACATAATCACTGCCCGACATGGTCAAGGGCAGACTCACTCCTGCTGATCTTCTCCTACAGCACAGTTGGATTAGGCCTTGTATGATGTCCGGGCGAAGTGCAGACTCAGTCCAGAATAATTAGGGTTTCATTTTCTACTAAGGACGAATCGTTCGGGTACTACCCGAATTTAATTCTTGATGGATATAAAATTTAATCAATAAGTCGTCCTTATGAACCACGAAACCAGATTAATCAGTTTAATATGTAGATTGAAACTGATTGACTAAAAGAATTGCGAAAGAAAAAAATTATTACTTTTCATTGTTTAGTGTGAATTTGAATCCTTAATATTTTATTTATTTACTTTTTAAACATAAAATATTAATAATCAAACTAATTAATTATATATTTTGTCAACTTATGGCAAACACTTAGCTTATGAAATCAATAAAATTAGAAAGAATAAATCAAGCTTCTTATTATAATTAATACTTACATGTACATATTCGGTTGCTGCGACTCGCCATTGCTTCAAGTTCAGGTCGTGCAATTCTGTCTTCTCGACAGTCGACACAGATCCAGCAAATTATGAGTTTAATTATACTAGCAAAGAAAAAAAACTAGTATCATCAAAATGAAAAAGAGAAAAAAACAATAAAGGTTAAGAAGTTATTATAATTTGAGATTAATTAACACGGACATTTTTTACTCTCGTCCAAATCTTGTTCATTAGAGAGAAGAGATTAATGTAAGATTTGGACACAGAATTAGAGAGAAGAGATTAAAAAAATAGACTCAATTGGTTGTTGTAAATGGAAATTTATACAAAGTGATATAATTTGTGTTTAATGATTATTTAGAAACAAGTGGGAAGTTATATTAGGTAGGTGCATAAAAGCAGCTATTTGCATTCATGAACGTTGAACAAATTGAAACAATGTTTGGTTATGAGGTGAGGCTGCGCCTCCGTGCAAATTCATTTCCCTCACGTGGTTCATTTACTTACTTTAGGTTACAATTTTGTAAATCCATTTGTTTTTCTCTTCCCTAATATCTTTTTTAAATGACACTAACATTGTAGCGTTGGAATTCACTAAAGCACACCAAATAAAGAATTGATGTTTTAAAGTGCTTTGAGCTACCAAATCCAAGAGGGTCGTGTACTCTACTTTTATCTCGAAGCCAACTGTATTGCCTCAAGAGGTATTATAATACCATCTAAATTCTCCTTCCAAATGTAGCAATCTAAAGTAGAATGATGGAGGATGAAGTTAAAGGACTTTATAGCACAAACACTATGAGTAGGTACATGAGGATAGAAGAGATCAAGATGGAAAGACTCATTAAAATACAAATCCTATATCCGAATAATATGAATGTCTTGAGCCCACATAATTGCACATTCTGGGGTGGGGGTCAAAAAGCAGTAAATTTTTGAGATTCTACCTAGAGAGAGGAATTGAAGTTAACCCATACAAATGCGGCACTATTATTAAGATGGAAACTCTATCCATAAAAGACAAAATAATGAAGTTGAACCACATGCTTACGCCCTGAACATTTTCATTTCAAGATATTTCAAACACGCTCTTTCATTATACAAACTCTTAGGAAGAAAGTATAATTTGAATGAACATTAGAGTGCGCACAAGCCTTCAAACAGCTGAAGCTCACCCTGTCCAATCCCTTGATCCTTGCAAGGCTCAGTGTGCTTATCATTCTGAGAGTCCTGACCACGATACAAATGACTGCTGGGCTCTGAGAAATAAGATACAAGATCTAATTGAAGTCAAGGAGATTGAGTTTGATGCTTCGGAGAAGTCTAATGTCATAATTGCTCCCATGCCCAAGCACAACCGTGGAGTTAATGCCATTCATACTGATCTGTTTGTTACCTTTGTTGATGAAGTTTTCACTCCTCTCATGACTGTCAAGAAGAATTTGTTGCTGGCAGGTTTATTTCGGGCTGTGGTGAAGGTTGTCACATGTGTTCATCTTTTTCCTCTAGTTGCTATTTGCTGAAAGCAGGTGTTCAACGCCTGATGGACAACAAAGAGATTTTGTTTGAAAAGACTCTGATTCCGACTGTTCCGTATGAAGATGTTGCTATCATAATCATTTTCGCCAATCCTTCCAAGATCTCCTCTAATAGACCTATTAGGATTACACTTGCTCCAAGAATTTCTCCGTTGATAATCACTTTTCCTGGCCCTGTACTGTACTCCTCGGACAAAACTGTTCCTTGGAACTACGGTGCTGACGTCTACTACCATGGCGTCAAACAGGATTTGAAGACTGAAGAGGCTGATCCCGATATTAGTAATATTGTCGGGACCAGCAAAGTTACCCGAAATGAAAGCGCTTTCTCTCCCGAGATCTCCCCGAAGATTGTTGTTAAGCCTGTTGTTATTCCATCTGTTTTTCCTACCGGTACTTCTGTTACTACTTCCGTTCTTACTCCAGTTGTTACCCCTTCCGATGAGTCATCTGGGACTCGGGGAAAAGAAGCTATAGGTGAGCCTGCCCGGACGGAGGCACCTAGAAAAATTGTTGTGGAACCCTCTAAGCAAGAAATAGAGGAAATCTAAAAAAATAATCAAGAAAAGCGACTACAATGTGGTCGAACAACGGGGGCAAACCCCATAGAAGATATCGATGTTGTCTCTGTTGTTATGTTCCGAGGCCCATGCAAAGGATTTGATTGCATTCCTCAAGACTGCACATGTGCCGCAAGAAACCTCCACCGACCAATTCAAAGACTGTGTGACCAGTTTGACTGCTAACAATGGGTTGGGTTTTTCAGATGCCGATCTGACACCAAAGGGGGAAAAGCATAATGATGCTCTACATGTCTCGATGGAATGCAGAGGCACTACTATGGCTCAGATGCTAGTGGACACCGGATCTTCACTGAATGTTCTGCCTAAGAAGGCTCTTGATCGGCTAGATTGTGAAGGCTTGACCCTAAAGCCCAATAACATTGTGGTAAGGGCTTTTGACGGGTCAAAAAAAATGGTGCATGGGGAGGTGGACATCCCTGTCAAAGTGGGTTCCCATACCTTTGAATCCACCTTCTATGTGATGGATATCAGGCCATCATACTCTTGTTTGTTGGGCCGCCCTTGGATCCGTGAAGTTGGGGCCGCTACTTCTACGCTGCACCAAATGCTGAAGTATCCGGTGAAGGGGAAGATTGTCACTGTGCATTGTGAAGAGGAGTATATGGTAAGCCACCTGAACTCTTTTAGGCATGTGGAGATGGACGGGGAATTCATAGAGACTCCTTGTCAAAACTTTGAAGAGGTTACCCAGATTATGGCGTCAACCGAGACTATCACTAGCACCAAACCTCCTTTAAAGATGGCTTCTCTCAAGGACGCCAGAGCAGTAGTTGAAGAAGGTGGGTGTACCATTTGGGGACAGCTCCCTGATTTTCCTCATAAAATTGACAAATTTGGTTTGGGCTTTACTTCAGGAGCTCAAAGGGCTGTTCGACGCGCTCGGGCCGGAGGACCTCCCCTACGCATCAGCAATCGTGGGGTCAACGTTATTGAATACAGTGATGAGAATTCTGATATTGACAGCTAGATCTACCCGACTACCAACGGTGAACCTAGTAACTGGACGGCCAGAGATTTTGTACCAATTTCTTTTGTTCAGCAGTAATTGTCTTACTTGTTTTTCAAATTTGTAATAAACAATTTAAACTCTATGGCATTGTGTCTTACCTGAGGCACAATGGTTCTATTTGTGAGGGTTATTATATGTCATTTTCATATGTCATCAATAAAACATTGGACGTTTCTTGCATACAAATTTTGCGCTCTCTATTTTTCTTTTCTACTTTTCACTTTATCAATACAGCTATACTCTTACACACACTCACGTATCAAACTGCAGATCCATATCCACTATGGATCCCATTGATAACAGTTCTGCTATTGCCAGTTATAACTATGAAAATCCGATCAACCAAGCCGAGGACGAAGGTGAGGAAGATTGTGAGGTTCCTGGAGAACTTGCTAGACTCTTACAACAGGAAGAGAGGGCTATACAGCCTCACGAAGAGCCAGTGGAGACGATAAACTTGGGCACAGAGGTAGACAGAAAAGAAGTCAAGATTGGCCCAAATCTGGAGAATAATGTCAAACAACGGCTGATACAGATGTTGCACGACTATGTTGAGATCTTCGCCTGGTCATATGAAAACATGCCTGATTTAGACACTAATATTATGGTACACCGTCTACCGACTAAAGAAGATTGTCCTCCGGTTAAGCAAAAGGTCTGTCGTATGTGCCCTGAAATGTCAGAGAAGATTAAAGCAGAAGTCATGAAGCAGTTCAACGCTGGGTTCCTAGATGTCACCTCATATCCGCAGTGGGTTACTAACATCGTTCCGGTACCTAAGAAGGACGGTAAAGTACGAATGTGTGTGGACTACAGAGACCTGAACAGGGCAAGCCCCAAGGATGATTTCCCGCTTCCCCACATTGATGTTCTGGTTGACAACACCGCACAACACAAAATATTCTCCTTCATGGATGGTTTCTCTGGCTACAACCAGATCAAGATGGCTCCTGAAGACATGGAGAAGACAACCTTCGTCACACAGTGGGGCACCTTCTGTTACAAGGTGTTGCCTTTTGGGTTGAAGAATGCTGGGGAAACTTATCAGCGAGCCATGGTCACCTTGTTCCACGATATGATTCACCATGAGATAGAGGTTTATGTTGATGACATGATAGCCAGATCCCAAACCGAGGAAGAGCACCTTGACCATCTACAAAAACTGTTTGACAGGTTGAAGACATACAAGCTGAGACTGAATCCGAACAAGTGCACATTCGGGGTAAGGTATGGTAAGCTTCTGGGGTTCATTGTCCGTGACAAACGTATTCAGGTAGACCCTGCGAAGGTAAAGTCCATACAAGAGATGCCGGCTCCCCGTACTGAGAAGGAAGTTAGAAGTTTCTTAAGACGCTTAAATTATATCGCCGGGTTTATTTCACATCTGACTGCTACTTGTGAGCCAATCTTCAAGCTCCCAAAGAAAGATCAAGTGGTAAAGTGGAATGAAGAATTCCAGACCGCTTTCGAAAGAATCAAGGAATACCTTAAAGAACCACCAATTATGATGCCTCCGATTGAAGGAAGACCTTTGATATTTTACTTAACAGTGCTAGACAATTCAATGGGGTATGTGCTGGGGCAGCATGACGAGTCTGGTCGAAAAGAGCACGCAATATACTACCTTAGCAAAAAGTTTACCGACTGTGAGACAAGATACTCACTGCTCGAGAAAACTTGTTGCACTTTGGCATGGGCTACTCGCCGACTAAGACAATATATGCTGATCCACACTACGTTGTTGATATCTAAGATGGATCCAATCAAGTACATCTTCGAGAAGCCCGACCACTCCAGAAGGATAGCAAGATGGAAAATGATCTTAAATGAATACGATATCCAATATACAACCCAGAAAGCAATCAAGGGAAGTGTATTAGCTAATCATTTGGCACATCAGGCTGTGGATGACTACCAGTCCATGAATTTTGAGTTCCTGGACGAGAATATTATGCTAGTGACTGACTACGAAGAACCTGGACCGGATGAAGGACCTGAAGAAGGATCCCGATGGACCATGGTTTTTGATGGAGCTTCGAATGCACTCGGTAATGGCATTGGCGCTGTAATCATATCTCCTAAGGGCTGTCATACTCCTTTCACTGCCTGACTATGTTTCAACTGCACTAACAACATGGCGGAGTATGAAGCCTGTATCATGGGTCTCAAATCTGCTATCGACTTAAGGATCAAGTTCTTGAATGTTTTTGGGGATTCATCCTTGGTGATAAGCCAAATTAAAGGAGAGTGGGATACGAAGCATCCGAATCTCATCCCGTACAAAGAGCACGTGTTGACATTGCTCTCGCACTTTGAGGAGGTAACCTTTGAACATTTACCACGAGAGGAGAATCAGTTAGCGGACGCTCTAGCTACCATGTCATCTATGTTCAAGGTTAGGTGGGACAACAAAGCTCCCCGAATCACCATTGAGAGGTTGGATGAGCCAGCACACAGCTGTGAGATTGATACTAAAGAGATAGAAGACAAACTCTGGTTTCACGAAGTAAAAAGGTACCTCGAGACTCAAGAGTATCCCGAGGGGGCATCTGTCAACGATAAGAAGTTTATGAGAAGGTTCGCCGCGAAATTCTTCCTCAGTAATGGAATCCTCTACAAGCATAACCATGACTCTACCTTACTGTGGTGTGTAGACAAGAGCGAAGCAGAGAAGATTATGACAGGTTTACATGAAGGTACCTTCGGAACCCATTCCAGTGGACATACCATGGCTAAGAAGATCCTATGGGCAGGATACTACTGGTCCACTATTGAAGCAGATTATTATCAGCACTCTCGAACTTGTCATAAGTGCCAAACCTATGTTGATAAGGTGCATGTGCCTCCGGTTCCTTTGAATGTCTTGATGACTCCTTAGCCCTTTGCAATGTGGGGCATTGACATGATCAGAGAAATCAGACCTACCGCTTCTAATGGGCATCGCTTCATCCAGGTGGCTATCGATTACTTCACAATATGACACTGACCATTCATTCAATATAATATGTTTTGTTTATTTATATACACAAATGACAACATGGCCAGATGGTAAAGGAAGATGAGCTTGCAAAGGGGAAGACGTGGGTTCGATACCCAAGTCTGGAGTTTTGCATTTTTTCATTTGTTTTATTTCAGATCCGGTACATCATGTTTCATGCGTATAACGTGGACCTTCAACATGAACCATCAGATCTTAGGGGGCCTAGATCCAATGACCTCACAAGTGCAGAGCATCATGCACCTCCCCAGCACCACAACACCAGATCTAGCACGAAAATGGGCCAGCTAGAGTGGGTTTTAGGCAGAGTTTCAACATGCAACCTCCATTCTGGGCCTACACCCCCCTCAGGCCCATTTTCTAAACTCTTTTGATTTTTCTTCTTATTTTATTTTCATTATTTAGTTTAATGACTTTTTTAATCATCTTTTTATTATTTATAAAAAATCATAAAAATAAAAAAATCACAAAAATAGAATTAGGTTTTTTTATAATTGAAATTATTATTTTTTAAATTAATTATTTTTAATTATTTCAACATTGATTATTTTGTTAAATAAAATTAATTAGAAAATTAGGTTTAATTTGCGAATTTCAATTATTTTTCTCAATAAAAAAATACAAAAAATGTTTCCTTTAATTAATTAGATTTATTAGGATATTTAATTCCCGTGTTCCTCCTCGCGCGCATTTTATTTATTTATTTTTCAATTAATGTAACTATTGACGATTTGTAATAGTTCCAAATTAGGATTTTATTATCCCCAAGTTTTGGTTATGTTAACCCCTCCCCGAGGCCTTGTAATAGTTAGGACTTTAATTTCTCGCACTTTTAAATTTCTGCAACTATGAACTGTCTAGATGTATGGATAATAGGATTGCATGCAAAAGACAAATGAAATTAAAACAGTAGATCACCTTAATTGTTCAAAGATTAAATAAACTGAAATCAAACACATGCACATGCTCACTCCTAGGGTTTGCGTCACTTCGGTTGCCTTCGGTACACGATCATGAAGCATGGGGAATTTTAGTGGTGGCCCTCTAGTCCCAAAAGATAAAAAATGACCCATTCGAATGTTATCTCAGAAAGATCTTTAAGGCTCTAGGGTAACTACTAAGGTTTCCTAACCATTGTTTTTGTGACCGTAATTGTCCCTTCGAATGTCCCTTAAAACTCCAACAATGGGGTTACCTACTCCTTAATATTAGGATAGCGATGTCTAAAGAAAACAAGAAAACGAGCAGTCTTTTTCGAGTAGGTAGAAACTCTTAAGTACTTGCTCAAAACAACAAAAACTCTTCCACACAAACACTTTCAAAACAGTTTTCAAAAACAACTTCGTCACACTCTTGAGGATAGATACAAGGGTTACCACGAAGTTAAACAAAAACTTTTCAAAACACACACAAGCAATTTCAAAATGAGCAAGTACCTAAGAGCCCGTGGAAAACCACTGATAGAAAGGGTGCTAACACCTTCCCTTTCTATAATCTACCCCCTGTACTCAGAAACATCTCGAAAAAGGTTTTTCTTGTTATTTTTCCTTTTCCTTTGTTGGATGAAATTAAAGTCGGTGACGACTCTTGCTTACCGCTACATTTGCAAACAAAAAACGCAAACCAGTATTGAATAGCCGGTTCTGCCACCGTATCACACAGTGGATTAATCATTTCTCCAGTACTTATAGGTCAGAGTCTTGGTCCATTAGATGGTAGCACAATATACGAGTAAGTAGTCATAAAGCTTGATTTCCTATTGAATCACATCAAAATGTACCAAAATGTCTCAGTCAGAATGTTCCAAAATAAGTAGCAGATGTTCCAATTCCAAAATGCAGTACCAAAATTACATTTTCTTTAGAATGTCAAATTTACATGTATTAGTATGCAAATTTGAGAAGCATATCAATATCCAGATTTACATGTATATCAGTAAGCCAAATTTAAATGTTCCAAAATCAAAAGAGCCCAAACTTCAAAGTGTACTAGTATGATACTAGATCAGAACCAGAATTCATATATATACCAGAATTTATAGCAATTCTAAACTAGAATGCAGTATGCAGATTTGTATACCAGAATTCATGTATGGACCAGAAAGCAAGTATATACGTACTGTGATATGGTGGCAGAACCAACTGTTATACTGGTTTTACGTTTGTATTCGCAAATGTCGCGGTAAGCAAGAGTCGTCACCGACTTTTATTTCATCCAACTAAGGAAAAGGAAAAAGAACAGAAAAAACCTTTTTCGAGATGTTTCTGAGTACTGGGGGTAGATTATAAAAGGGAAGGTGTTAGCACCCTTTCTATCAGTGGTTTTCCATGGGCTCTTAGGTACTTTCTCATTTTGAAATTGCTTGTGTGTGTTTTGAAAAGTTTTTGTTTAACTTCGTGATAACCCTTGTATATGTCCTCAAGAGTGTGACGAAGTTGTTTTTGAAAACTATTTTGAAAGTGTTTGTGAAAAAGAGTTTTTATTGTTTTAAGCAAGTACTTAAGAGTTTATACCTACTCGAAAAAGATTTTTCATTTTCTCGTTTCCTTTAGACAATGCTAAGCTACTATTAGTGAGTAGGTAGCCCTATCGTTGGATGTTAAGAGACTATCGAAAGGGACGCTATGGTCATCGAAGGCAACATGTAAAGATATCTTAGCATTCAAAGGGACTGTCATCATATTATAGGAAACATCGAGGGACAAGATCATTTCTCGTAGGTAACTCGAGGGACGTTAGGGACCATGATCTTTATGATGAATTTAGAATTAAGGGTCTTTGCTAAGACATCCCTACGTTTGAGGGACATGACCATTATTTTCCGAGGCAACCAAGTGAGGTATACCCTAAGGGTGCTGTGATACGGTGGGAGAACTGACTTGGTTGTTTTTCATTTTATCGCAAATGTTGCGGTTAGCAAGAGTCGCCACCGAATTTTCTTTTATCCAAAAGGAAAGGTGAAAAAGCACGGGAAAGACCTTTGAGATTGTTTCTTGAGTTCGGGGGGTAGATTATGAAAAGGGAAGTTATTAACACACTTTTCATCCATGGTTTTCCATGGGTTCTTAGTTACTTGCTAGATCACTTGCTTTTGTTTGAAAATGTGATTTATATGGTCTTGAAAGTATTTTTGAAAAGAGGCCATTGCTTAGGAAAACTTTTGTAATGATTCTCGTTCGTAAGAATGTATACAAAGGTGTTGATCTTTTGAAAATGTTTTCAAGTTTGAAAAGGTGCTTTGAAAGTGTAGGTGTTTGTTTTGAAAATAGCAAGAATGTTTTTGTTTTGGAATGGAGCAAGTAACTAGTAACATTCTATCTACTCAAAAGTATCTTATGTTTATTTCCTCTTTCCTTTGACATTGTTATTTTACCATTGATTTGGTAAGTAACCCTATATTTGGATGTAAATGGGACGAGCATGGGTCATCGTATAACCATGATTAGCAATGTTGCAAGGTATCTTAGCATCTTTCTTTAGGGACTAATGTCACTTTGAAAAGGCAACATAGATAGCGTCATCGAGGGACTATGATCTTGTATTTTTGCTTGTTTTTGCTAAGATACCTCACATGCATAATATGGTCATTTTTATAAGGCAACCAAGTGGATTTTACCCTAGGGGTGCTTGTGTGCAAGTGTATTTATTTTCATGCTTTGTTTAGTCTTTGATTAGGGTTTGCCACTTGTTGATTTTATCTTCTCATACAAACCCTAATTACTAGCATTTATATAAAGCGATAAATTACGAAAAGTAAAATTACTACACTATTACATCATTAGAGGAGGGGGTGTAAAAGTTTACAAATGGGGATTGCAAGAAAATTAAACCTAATTATCTATTACAACCATATTGAATATTGTACAAAATTAAAAATAAAATGCAAGAATATAAATGGAAAAAAGAAATGATTTTTGTTGTTTTTTATGAAAGAGGTTTTTGTTTTGACCTAATTAAAGAAAATGATTAATTAAAATTAAATAAAATTAACTTAAACTAATTAAGAAAAGAAATTAATTTGAAAAGGATTTTTAGGTTTTTTTATGAAAAGGCTTTAAATTTAAGAAAATAAAATGAAGATTAATTAAGTAAAATAAACCTAAGTTCTAAATTAATTTTAACTAAGAAAATAAAATAATATACTAATTTATCCTAAGCCTAAAAATTAATTATTTAAGAAAAAAAAAGAAATTAATTTGTTTAAGAAAATGTTTTTTTAATCTTTTTGTTTTATAGAAAAATATATATGTATGAATAATAAATAAAAATAAATTTGGATATTTTTTATGATTTATGAAAATAATAATAATAATAATAATAATAATAATAATAATAATAATAATAATAATAATAATAATAATAATAATAGTAATAATAATAATAATGAAAAAAAAGAAATAAAAAAAGAAAGTAATAATATAAAGAAAAGTCAGGGAGGGTTAGAAAATGAAACAGGGAATAAAAATAAGCAAAAAAGGTTAGGCCCAACAAAGGGGAACCCAGCGCTGCAAAAATTCAAAAAAATCTGTAAAAATGTAAAAAGAAAGCGCCGGGTCTTGAATTCGTGACCTTGAGGTTACCAGCGTGCTGCCTTACCACTAGGGTGGCTATACATCCGTTAATATAACTGAAACGATAAATACATAACACAAAACGCGTCCTAATTAAACTCCATCTTCAACCTCCAGCCAAAGGACCTGTATCTTCTTCATCTCTCAACAAAAACAAAAAGTTCAAACATGAAAGTTGTGGCATTTCTTCCCACGAAGCAAACCATGTAAATAACCTAAGCTAACAGTCAAAGATGAATGAGAATTTTTCTGGCCCTAATTCAAAACCTAAAATTTCAGAAAACTTCAACTCTAAAATTCTCTAAGCTCAAGCCATATAAATGCAAATTATGGATATGTACAGCTTCGTGGAAATGGTATCTACATTTTCTCTTCACAAATCAAAATCAAATGATGCATGTATGAAGAGATAGAAGTTTGAAAACTTACCTCTTGAAGTTGGAGTCGTGTATGGAGTTTGAGCAACCTTTGTGATGGCCTGATGATTTCTGTAGCTTGCCTGGACCTCCTTGAGTATGTTTCAACTCCTACTTTGCTTTGAGGATAGCTGAAACTCTTAACTCAAGTCAAGTTGCAAGCTTCAAATTTGAAAATGGTGGATGGTGATGGAGGAGTTACAGTCAAGAAATAGGGGTCTGGATCACTTTGATATGATGTATATTAAGTGTTTAGATGGTTAAAACTCAATACGCATGAGTGGATTTGGAGATGGCTATATGAGGTTCAAAACTGTCAAGTTAAGGCAGATTCTGAGTTACAGAGTGCTTGGGAGTGTTTTGGGGTCTTAGCATTCGTGTGTTAAGTTGCAATAGACTTTTGTATATGTATGGAAAAGGTTAGAGATCAAAGACACTCAAGGTTTCTGAGTTCTAGCCTTTTGGCTCCATGACTTGCTTTTGAAGAAAAGTGAGAGGACAAAACTCAAAGTGTTGTACAAGCATGTTCTGATCTCAAAGAGACTTTTGACACACTACTTTTGGTTTATAGGGGTTGTGTGTGCAGAAAGAACAAGTGCAAAGCTCAATAAGTTGACAATTGCAAAAGTAGTGTTTTATCAAAATGGAAATGGCAACTTATGCCATAAATGGAAATGTAACTTGGATAAAGGCTCAAGTGCTTGGATTAAAGCTCTATCAGCTGTGTAAACATTTAATTATGGAGTGAAAAACAAGTTTGAGGCCTGCAAAGAAAATATTATGCAGCCTAGGCTTGGATTTGAATTTTTGTTCATCATGAAATGGCTTGTAATTTAAGTTTGAAAACCCTAACTTCATCTTTTCGATTCTCCTTGTTAACAAATGATCTCAAGGAGTTCTTGGAAATTTTGGAAATCTTGTAGTGTACTCTATAACCCCTCTTTGAATCACTTTTGAAAACTACCTTTGAAACTATATGAAAAAGTGCCATGAAGTTAGGTCAAAATCATGACCAAAACTAGGGCAAAATTTCAATAAGTGTTCAATTTCAAGACCATGACTTTATGAATTAATAACTTGAGATCCAAGCATTTTTAGAAGAAGTTGTGTAAAGCAATGTTGTATATATCATGGATATCTACAAATTTCATGTTGAAAGTTTCTTTTTAATCTTCTTGCATCATGGTGAAAAATTTACTCAAAGTTGTTAAAAAACATGAAGTTTTAAACACTTAGAAAAATTTCTAAGTTAGATAACTTTGACTTTTCAAAATGAAATCTTGACTTTTTGATTTCTTGATGAATAAGTTTCATATTTTGACATGTTTTGATGAATTTTGATCTTTGACATTGTATTTTGACCAAAAAGTCAAAGTTTGACTTTTTAGTGTACAATTGACTTTTGATCAGGTGACTCAGAATTCACTATCAATCCAATGGATCTTGAGCAATGTTTTAGGTTATGAAATTAGGTCAAAAATATGCAATTGAACTCTTGAAACCATGCATTAAACCAATTGACCATTTGCTAGGTCAAAAATCAGAAATTTCCCTTTCTCAGTCAAAACCTTGATTTTGACCATTTTGCCCTTTTGATGATTTGATCAAATTTCTTGAGGAATTATGGTCCAAACTTGATCAAATGATACATATCATTTTATAATATTTATATGGATAAAAAATTATGAAGTTTGACTGTAAATTGGCCATAATTGACTTTTCCCCAATACAACTAATTTCTAGGTCAACTGCTCAATTGACTGAGCAAAAGTGTGATCCAAGGCTTGAAACTTGACATGAGTAATCTTGGGAGTTCATATTTATCCATGAAAGTTATATTAAGCATTGAAAGTTCAATTATCCTTGTGCAATCTCAAACCCTAATTTTGGTCATCAGTGCTTAAGGAGGTGTCTTGAGCTGATCAAACCTAATGCAGTATTGAACTGAAGGAGATCTTGTGAGAGATTACTTGATAAATAAGAGGGTAAATTTTTGGGTACAACAGGTGCATATGTGCAAGGTGTGTTATGTTCAGTTATTTTAGTCTTGTGTTAAGTTTGCTAATGTGTGATTATTCTTGCCATACAATCCTATTAGTCATACATCTAGCAGTTAATAATTGCAGTAATTTAAAAGTGCAGAGATATAAAACCTAGCTATTACAAGGCTTCGGGGAGGGGGATTATGTACATATCCAAAATTGGGGGGAAAATAAATAAAAGCGGTAAAGGTCCTACTAATCATCTATTACATCCCAATATACAGTTACAATAATAAAAGGAAGTGCAAAAGAATAATAACACGCAAATTTGAAAAGACGTCTAAAAAGCCTAAGATATAAAAAAAATTGTTGTTTTTTTTGTTTCAGTTTATGAAAATGGTTTAAGTTAAAAAATAATTGATCTAGATCTATATTTAAAAAAAGTTAATTATTAAAGAAACATGAAATTTAAATAAAAGAAACTAATTCTATGTTTTTTTTTTTGGTATTTTTGTTACGAAAAGGAAAATGAATTAAAATGAAATTAAACCTAAGTTCTATTAATTTTAATCTAAAAAAAAGTTAAAGTGATTAGTTAATTAATTTACCAAAATTAAAATTTAATTAATAAAAATCCTAAATCTACTTTTATGTGAATTTTATATTTGTTTAATGATTAAAATAAAAAAAAGGGATTAAAAGAAATAAATGAAATGAATAAAACAAGAAAATAAAGATGGGCCTAGTAGCAAAAGTAAACAGGGGGTGCAATCATCAAAAATCCATAGGCCCGAATCTTCGAAAGCTTCATGCCCTAACCATGGTATTTTCAGATTCTTGCGTGGAACCTCTGATTCAACCATCTATAACTGTTCTATATAAACTCAAACAAACGTTAGCATGCCATGAAATGTGATTAAAATTAGAGATTCGAAGTTTAAAGTTTTACCAAACTAGTGTTGTCAAATGGGGGCGTGCTAGGCGTGTGATGAATTGCTCTTGGGCCTTGTAAGACTCCTGAGGACTTCAAGAGGATGGTTTGAGGCTTGATGTCAATTGAGAGAGACTAGAACCTCGAGATATGACTTGCACCAATTCTTTGATTTTTGGAGAGCTTTTGGAGAGCTTTTTGAAGAGCTTTTTGAGAGATTTTTAGAGAGGAATTTCGTGTGTTTCAAGCTTGTATGACTCTATATTTATAGAGGAGAATAAGGATACAAGAAATCATGGAAAGGATCTCCCTCATAATGTTGTGTTTTAAGACCATGATCAAAATTTGAAAAAATACCATATTTGATGATTTTATGTCATTTTCACACGTGGATGAACCTGGACATATTTGAAGGGTTATTGCACGAATTCAATTGACATAAACCAACATAAAAATTTCCCAAAATGGATTCACATCAAAATTTACATTATTTCTATTATTTATTTATTTAAATCTGAATTTTAATGAATAAAATATCAAAATAAATAGCATAAATAGTAGAAAAATGTATGGGTGGGATTAGAGGTCGTGGACCATATTAGGAATGAGTTTCAAACTTGAAAAGATAGGCCCATTTCGAAAAAAATCCAAGTTTGGTCAATATTTGCTTCATGCATTTTTCCAAAAATTGGGCAACTTTGACAATGCATATCTCTCTCAATTTTAACCCTAGAAGGGTGTTCTTGGACTTTTTAGAAAGCTTAGGAGGTCGCCTAATCAACCCCTTTGGTTTCATCTCAATTGGATATTACATGTTCATGTAAGAAGCTTTGACCAAAAAGGTGTTTTTGTTGACTTTTAAAAAGGACCTATAATGTCTGAATTTATATCTTTTCATGAGTGCATTTCTTGAACTTGAGGGATGAATATGAGTTGTAGGGAATTGTATTCTCTTAAAAATTAGACTTGGATGAGAAATTTCTAATAAAGTATGATAAAGTTATGCCTGGTCAAAGTTTTGTTGACTTTTCCTATAGGAACCCTAATTTAGCAACTTTTGAGTTTTTGATGAATTAGGAGCATTCCTTGAGAAATCATGATCAACCCTTGATCAAATGATGGATGTCATTTCAAAATTTTGATGTTGACCAAAAATCTTGAAGTTTGGCTGTATGTGGGTCACAGTTGACTTTTGACCTAGTACAGTTGATTTTCAAGCATTTGAGCAGTTGACTGGGCAAACTTCTTGTGCAAGGCATGAAACTTGGCATGGATGATATTGAAGAAATATTAGGAAAATGGAAACCATTTATTACCCTTGGAACTCAAACATCTTGATGAGGAGTGAAACCCTAGTTTGAGACTCATTGTCTTAGAAGGAGGATTTGTCTGGTCAATCCTCAGTCAACTTGAGCAATTGAGGACCTCTAGGAGTATGTTTTGTGTGAAAATGGGAGGGAAAATTTTAGGGTGCAACAGCTGCCCCTGTTTAATCTTCTTAAACTTGAGGATGTAGATTGGCTGGTCTGCCTTTCGTGATCTGAAGGTGGAAGATGATTAAACACTAGAGTGCCCAGAAATTTGCACTCGTATGAAGTAATACTGATCGATAATATCAGGAATGGGCTTACAGATGCCATTTGGAAGGCGACGGAGAATCGTTGGTGATGGGCTTAAAAATGCCATCCAGAAAAGATATCGGTTGCATAAGAGATTCCTTTGCGAGAATTCCTGTACCTGCTGTTGAGGAGGACTTCGCCGGGGAATGTTGATTTATGTCATGGGAAATAGAGTATAAGAGCTTCAGTTGTCCATTACCCTACTGGGGAATTAACTCTTGATTGATGAGACAAAAGGTGAGCTATTATCTGGTCGGGTCCAGGCTTCACAGTGAATGGTTAAGGATGATAAGGATGACTACTATTTGGTCGTATTCCAGGCTCCATAGCAACTTACTGTGGAATATGAAGTCGATCGTATCTGGTCAGGTACAGGTTTTACAGTGTTGTAAACTGTTGTCCTGAGATAAAAGAGAAGGAACCTGTATAGGTCTTTCTCGGGATAAGTCCATGCAAAACAGCGTCAAGTAATTCATGAAAAGGAGCCTGAATAGTAAGGCTATAAGAAGGAACCTGGGTAGTAGGGTTACTTTGAAATAAAAGCCTGGGTGGTAGGGCTATGAGAATGAACTTGGGTAGTAGGATTACTTCGAAATGAAAGCCTGGATAGTAGGGCTATGAGAAGGAACCTGGATAGTAGGGTTACTTCGAAATTAAGCCTAGATAGTAGAGCTATGAGAAGGAACCTGGATAATGGGGTTACTTCGAAATGAAAGCCTGGATAGTAGGTCTATGAGAAGGAACCTGGATAGTAGGGTTACTTCGAAATGAAAGCCTGGATAGTAGGGCTATGAGAAGGAACCTGGATAGTAGGGCTACTTCGAAATGAAATCCTGGATAGTAGGGCTATGAGAAGGCACCTGGATAGTAGGGTTACTTCGAAATGAAAGCCTGGATAGTAGGGCTATGAGAAGGAACCTGGATAGTAGGTTTACTTTGAAATTAAAGCCTGGATAGTAGGGCTATGAGAAGGAACCTGGATAGTAGGGTTACTTCGAAATGAAAGCCTGGATAATAGGATCTACAAGAAGGAACCTAGATAGTAAGGTTACTTCGAAATGAAAGCCTGGATAGTAGGGCTACTTCGAGGTGAAATCCTGGATAATAAGGCTCTGAGAAGGAATCTGGATCATAGGGTTACTTCGAAATGAAAGCCTGGATAGTAGGGCTTATGGGAAGGAACTTGGATAGTAGGGTTACTTCGAGATAAAATCCTCGATAGTAGGGATGCGAGAAGGAACATGGATAGTAGGGTTACTTCGAGATAAAAGCCTGGATAGTAGGGCTATGAGAAGGAACCTGGATAGTAGGGTTACTTCGAGATAAAAGCCTGGAAAGTAGGGCTGCGAGAAGGAACCTGGATAGTATGGTTACTTCGAGATAAAATCCTGGATAGTATTGCTATGAGAAGGAACCTGGATAGTAGTGTTACTTCGAGATAAAAGCCTGGATAGTAGGGCTATGAGAAGGAACCTGGATTGTAGGGTTACTTCGAGATAAAAGCCTGGATAGTAGGGCTATGAGAAGGAACTTGGATAGTAGGGTTACTTCAAAATGAAAGCCTGGATAGTAGGGCTTATGGGAAGGAACTTGGATAGTAGGGTTACCTCAAGATGAAAGCCTGGATAGTAGGGCTTATGGGAAGGAACCTGGGTCGTAGGGTTACTTCGTTGGGAGTTTGGGTAAAACTGCATCTGAACCGAGAAGGAACCTAGGTAAGGTTGCTTTGTGAGGAGTTTGGGTAAAGCTTCATCTGAATCGAGAAGGAACCTAGGTAAGGTTTCTTCGTGGGTATTTTGGGTAAAACTGCATTTGAATTGAGAAGGAACCTAAGTAAGGTTGCTTCATGAATAGTTTGGGTAAAACTGCATCTGAACCGAGAAGGAACCTAGGTAAGGTTGCTTCGTGGGGAGTTTGGGTAAAACTACATCTGAACCGAGGAACCAAGGTAAGGTTGCTTCGTGAGGAGTTTGGGTAAAACTACATCTGAATCAAGAAGGAACCTAGGTAAGGTTGCTTCGTTGGGAGTTTGGGTAAAACTTCAGGAGGAACCTAGGTAAGGTTACTTCGGTATGGGTTAGTGTAAAACTTAAGAAGGAACCTGGGTAAAGTTACTTCGGGATGAGTTCGTGTAAAACTTCAGGAGGAACCTGGGTAAGGTTACTTCGGGATAAGTCCGTGTAGGGCTTCAGGAGGAATCTGGGTAAGGTTACTTCGGGATAAGTCCGTGTAGGGCTTCAGGAGGAACCTGGGTAAGGTTACTTCGGGATGAGTTCATGTGAAACTTCAGGAGGAACCTGGGTAAGGTTACTTTGGGATGAGTTCGTGTAAAACTTCAGGAGGAACCTGGGTAAGGTTACTTCGGGATAAGTCTGTGTAGGGCTTCAGGAGGAACCTGGGTAAGTTTACTTCGGGATAAGTCCGTGTAGGGCTTCAGGAGGAACCTGGGTAAGGTTACTTCGGGATGAGTTCGTGTGAAACTTTATTTGGAAATTTATGAGAAGGGACCCGTGTAAGATTTTTCAGGATAAACTCGTGTGAAGCTATATTTAGGAGAAACCCGTGTAAGATTTCTTCGTGACAAACCCGTGTAAAGCTGCAATTGGTCGCACAGATAATTACTCTGTTTAGTTTCAGGAGCTAATCTTGGACCTACCGGAAATTGTTGATGATAACCATCCTTCCTGAAAAAGGTGCATGATTAATTATATGTGATGCGTGAAATGCATTGTATGACGATATTCTCAAAATAAATGAGATTATGTTGTATGCAGTATGTGGCTCACGTCATGATGTATGAACATGAAAGTCTATTGTGACATATCCGAGTCTGGGAAAATAAATCCCTGACTGCTGCCGGAGAGTACTGGAAATTGTACTCCTGACTGTCGTAGAAAAAGTGGCTCTTCTACTTCCGTTGGGGATGGTAAACGAAGATGACTATGCTGAGGATTTGCTCCTTGTTTATAGATATTCTGTCGGGGAAGAGACTCTGTTTGAGAATAACTTTGCGGGGAAACAACTCTATTGGAGGTTGAGCTTCCGCATTCAGAGAAATAAACTCTGATTGGGAGACAAATTTATGAACCACTTTCAATTATAAAATTCGGCTGGGGAATATGGATGTCGGCTCTTTGAAGGAACTTTGCTGGGGAAAGTAACTCCTGTTTGGGGAAGCAGAGATCAAAACTTTGGTTGCCTCTATTCTGTGGGGAGTGTAGATGTCACTGGGACGTATGTTAAGGATACGGTAATGACTTCACATCAAGACTTTTCTGCCCTTGTACCTGCTGGAGAAAGCACCTGCGGAAACTTTGTGGATAGCTTGAGTGTTATCCCAACTCATGAGGTGCTTGGTAACTGTCGATCAGAATGATAAGTCTTCTACTGATAGGCAAGTGACAAGATGACGGGACATAGTCGTCTGCTTTAATCCCTAACTTTGGCCTAGACCGCCCTTTCGGGTTTTCAGTCCACCGGGATACCCCTTTTTGCCCAAGCCGCCTTTTCAGGTTTTCGACTTGCCGGGTGTACAATTTTTTTCATATGTATATCCAAAACTTTTTCCCGAACCCTTTTTGGTTCGCCGTGATGCCCTTATTTTTGCCTAGGCCAATCAACCTAGCGGGTCTTTTTTATGCATAGTATTTTCCGACTATATCCACGTTCTCAGGATGTAGGGAGTTGTCACCGTCCGTAGTGTTGTTTTGCAGTATTGTCAAAAATGTTTTCTTGATGGCACATGATTTGTTGTTGGAATGCATGTGTAATTCCCCAAGCGATTCAGATGGAGATCTGCCCCGAGTTATTTGGCACCTTCGGAGAGACTGCCCCAGGTGTGTTAGACATCATGTCATGCCCCTTTCTTATGGAAGACCTGTTATTGGAAGTGTCTTTCTCGCTGAGGTGATTCTGTCCATTGAGAGGGTGTCTGTTCATTGAATATCCATTGTGCGAATTTCTTTGCTGTCAAACAATTAGTCATATGTAAACAATGTCATTTAAAGAATGCAAAACTCATGTCTGTCTTGAAGTTTGAAAATTCATTTTTTTTGAAAATGTGTTTTGTGTAGTAAAACAAAATTTACAAGAATGTGATATCAACTCAGGATTTGTAACAAGTCCTACAGGAGTCAGGATACCTTTGTAATAGTATGCTCTCAAACTAACCCATGCTTCAGCTAGGACTTTTAAGGGTTATAACGTGTCCTAGTTCACGGTTTAAGAAACAAAGGATAAAGGCTAAAAATTTATTTGTACCCACCCGTTCTTCGTGATGTCCTTCAGTTCTATGCTCAATTAATTGCGCGTTTAGAATCCCAGTTAAGTCCTGGAGTACTGTCCTTGATGTTCCGGTGATGGTTCGGATACTGAAAGTTTATTTTAAATAGGAAGTCATTTTTTGTAATCTTCTTTCTATTGAGGATTTATAGGACCTCTTTCTTTTTTGATTTTGTTATCCCTTCTTTTGCCTGAACTGTTTCTTTTTGTGATTAAAGTCAGTGGGATGCCCCGGTTTTTTCTTAAGTCTCCTTCATTGGTTTTGACTTAACGGGCTTTTATTTCGAGAGATAATGACTGCCTGTCTTGACGATTATGCGGAACCATCACCATCTTCTGATTTGGAAGGACGTCTTCGAGGCCATTCATTGTGTGCGAAGAGGAAGTTTGCGACTGAACGCGCCTCTGAATTAACTGAGAAAACTACCCTTCCGCGGTTTATGATTAAGGGTTTTAATTTGTGTGAAATAAAAACTCCTACTTCTTTGCCTCAAAGGGGTTGACTAGGGATTATCTTCCTTATAACTCCACTGTTTGGGATTTGAAACAACGCCTGTACATCGTCAGCGGGGTCTGTTCAAAAGCATACTGTAGAGATTGTGGTATCGTTTTCGTCATCCTCACTCTAAGGCTTAGAGCTCTTAATCAAGATTTGAATATCACGAAAAGGAAGTATAAAGCAGTTTAAGCATAGTGAAAACAGATTAATTCAAGACCAACATGTGTAATGCATTAATGAAATAACAAAGTTTTGACATGACAATAATTGTTTGAATAAGCAAAGAAAATACAACTTGAGAATTAAATGAACAAAAATGCTTTCAATCCTAGCCATGTTTTGGAAAGGGAGCAGTGACCACGTTGGGAGTCTCAGGAGGGTAGAATTCGATCTCTTTGGTGTTAATCATATTATGAATCTTGTATTTCAGCGCCCAACAATCGTTAGTATTGTGCCCCGAGCTGTCAGAATGATAAGCACACCTTGCATCCAGATTATAGTTAGGAGAGGAAGTCTTAGGGTTCGGATGAGGGTTTATAACCGTAATTAGATTCATCTTCAACATTGGTTTATAATGCTTGTGACAATGGCATGTTGATTTGGGTGAACTGCCTTTGAGGTCTTTCCACCCTTAGCTGATTGTTTCGTTGTTGTGGTCGTTATGTGCGTGCCGAATTAGAGATCAACACTGCCCCCACAGATTGGTGGTAGTCTGCCTTGCTACGCCCCTTCTGGCCGTACATAACATTGGCTTCCCTCTTTCCACAGAATGACTTCTTCTCTGTACTCGAAGAGGTATTTTTCTGGATCTTGCCACTCTGGATCCCAACTTCTACTCTTTCTCCAGTCAATATCAGCTCGGTGAAACCAACTGAGGAGCTACCAATCAAGTGATTGAAGAATGAACCAGATAGCGTACCAAGGAATATATCCACCAATTCCCTATCAGACAAATGGGGTTGGATTCTCCCTTCCAGATCTCTCCACTTCTGCGCATAGTCCTTGAAACCTTCGCTTGCACCCATGGACATACTTTGGAGTTGAGTACGGGTAGGGGCAAGGTTAGCATTATATTGATACTGCTTGTAAAAAGCAGCATCCAGATCTTCTCAATTGCGGATATTGGTTCCTTCCAGTTGATAGAACCACTCAAGTTGAGTCCCAGACAGACTGTCCTGAATGAAATGGACCCACAAATTCCTATCAGCAGTGTGAGGCTGAATCTTCCTCACATAGGAACGGAGATGAATATTAGGACAAGACACCCCATCATACTTCGCAAATATCAGAGCCTTAAACTTTTGTGGGATGACTACCCCAGATATCAAACCCGGCTCTTCGAAATCCAGCCCTGGTATTCTTTGGATCTCCATCGCGCTCAGACGATCCTCTAACTGTTTGTACCTATCCTCAGCTGGGGGATACTGTTCATTGTTGTAGTCAGATTCATCCTCGGAAACTCTCGGACTAGGGTCTTCCCCCCTTGTGTCACCCTCTTGGTTCTCCCCTTCTTTGGATGAAGAGGTCAGATCAACTGTTTGCTTCAACGGTCCCCTAAATCTTCTGCCCAGATTTAGGACACCGACGATTTTCTTCTTCTTCTTCTTTTTCTCCTTCAGAATAAGGGCCTTCAGATCTTCCTGCCCCTTAGCTAAGGCTACAAACATTTGCTGAAATTGGGCATTTTGTGCCTGTAGATCCTTGATGCTTTGTTCAGAAGACATTACTGCTGAAATAAACAACGAAGAAAATGAGAAACCTGTTATGGTACTTGTTATGCAATGATGTGTATGACATATGTATACAATGTTTTCAAGGATCTCACGGGGTAAACAAGAAATGTCATAAGTTGAAATTTCGCAGCTTTGATTGAAGAACTTTGTATCGTTGAAAGTCCTTCTACAAGATTCAAGCTCACCATATCAAGTGGGTCATAGCCCCTGGCTGAAGTTGTCGTGTTTTGATCTTTTGACGAAATTGGCTAGAGGAAAATAAATCCCCTTGCCCCTTTCTAGACGTATGGTTCATCATAACCTGCATCACAAGCCCTCGAGATCCTTGAAATTGTTAGTATGATATGTCATGTTATGATGCTATGATGTGTATGCTATGCATCAAGCAAGAATGCAGGGTAAGAAACCAATTTATTAGATTTATACAAACAAGGTCCTCCAAGGAATACAAACAAAGCCCTGCAAGGAGTTCAAATTGTTAGGCAAAGAAAGCAAACAAGTCACACAAGTAGCCTTAGGTTTAAATCCTGCATGAGTTTTAAGGTCATACCCTCTTGAAGATGGATTGGTTTAACCTGTCCTATAAATAGTAACCGGGTTCTAAGGGATCTCAATATCACTGATCTTTCCCCTAAGCTTCGTTTAATAGGCGATTGACTCGCCACCAAACAAAACTCAGGAGTCAAACCTCAATGAGTGTAGCATCGAGTATCTGTCGACCTTGGGAATACACCAAAGCCGGCAATCTCGCTACGTCCTACTAGCCAAGTTGTGCAATTAAAGGTTTTAAGGTCAGTTGATGCTTTATGACACCACGCAACGACCCCGTACTCTCCTTGATTGACTCAAGGGTTACCGGTACCAACCAAAGTGTCACATCAACGTAGCTACTGCTTCAACTGTGTTGGTATACCCGCCACAGTTCCCTCACAATTTATTGCTACTTACCTAAAAGGTGTCCCCAGATCCGGGTATAGGATCTACATAACCCCAACAAAACCCTTGAATATAAAGCAGGAAAAGAAAAACAAGAAAGCAATTTCAGAAATGACTTAGATCCTAAGATATACCCCACTTATTAAGTCCCCAGCAGATTCGCCAGTTCTGTGATACTGTAGCTGAACCGACTGTTATACTGATTTTGCGTTTGTATTCGCAAATGTCGCGGTAAGAAATATTTACCACCGACTTTTATTTCATCCAACTAAGAAAAAGGAAAAAGAACAGAAAAAACCTTTTTCGAGATGTTTCTGAGTACGGGGGTAGGGAAGGCGTTAGTACCCTTTCTATCCGTGGTTTTCCACGGGCTCTTAGGTACTTGTTCATTTTGAAATTACTTGTGTGTGTTTTGAAATATTTTTGTTTAACTTCATGATAACCCTTGTATCTGTCCTCAAGAGTGTGACGAAGTTGTTTTTGAAAACTGTTTTGAAAGTGTTTGTGAAAAGGAGTTTTTATTGTTTTGAGCAAGTACTAAAGAGTTTCTACCTACTCAAAAAATATTTTTCATTTTCTAGTTTCCATTAGACTGCACTATCCTACTATTAGTGAGTAGGTAGCCCTATCGTTGGATGTTGAGGGACTATCGAAAGGGACACTATGATCATCAAAGGCAACATGTAAAGATATCTTAGCATTCGAAGGGACTGTCATCATATAGGCAACATCGAGGGACAAGATCATTTCTTGTAGGCAACTCAAGGGACGTTAGGTGTAACACCCCAATTCTACCCCAAGCAAATTATGCAAAATAAATCAGAGTTATAAAATTTCATTCATACAAACGAATCAGGACGTCACAAATTCTTCTAACAAATTCATTGCATTCATCATGGATATATAACACTTTTAAAACATCGGATGAACCATCGTCATAACATCTTTAATAAAATAATTCAACAACCACGCAGCGGAATTCTTCGATAACATCTCTAAATAAAACAGCAACTTCGAAACATCTCATATTTAATAATAATCAATTCAAAACTCAACAACTGAAAATCAACAATCAAAAATCTACAAGCGTTCATCCCCCCCCGAGTGTTACATATCAGAGCAATAACACCGACTCGAACTATTGAAGGTATACAACCTTCACTCGCGATTACCTGCACATTACCAACATAAGGGCAACATTTAAACAGAAGGGGTGAGATATCTAACAATATAATAAAACGCATGATAATTAATATATTAAATTAGATCAACAACATCACCATTTCTCATCTCATAATCAACGACAATCTCAACAATAATATACATTCATGAACATCAAAATACACTTCTTTATGAAATCATATAATGCAACTCAAAACTATGCAAATGCATGTGGTACCATTGGAGCAGAACTCCCATCTAAAAAATATGCCAATTAATAGAGGCATCAACAAGGCATAACCTTCATCTCAAAATTTTCCAATCCAGGCCATCTCAACGAGCATAAGCTCCATCTCAAAAATGCAATGTATGTGACTCATCATGAATGTAATAACAACACCCAAATTAACAACATTTCAAATCATCTCAAAACATCTCAATTAACATCTCAAAATAACAACATCTCAATCATCTCAAAATAACAACATCTCAATCATCTCAAAACAACAACATCTCAATCATCTCAAAACATCTCAATTAACAACATCTCATAACATCAAAATAATTTATTAAACATCATTTACTATCACAAAATCATCGAACACAACTTCATCAATGACATCTCACCAAATACTCAATTATATATTAATACTACGGTAATCCATACTGTTATTCTGCTAATTTATATCGTTACTGTCACTAATCCTACTGTCATAATTCTAACACCAACCTCTAAACATCTATTATTCATCGTTCTGTCCAAAAATCAGCACAACGGTCATCTACGAGAATTAATTCTAAATCCTGCATTATCTACTAGGATTACACTTCTTATCCATCATTTAATCACCTAGAATAAAGCTCATCACGTTAGCTAATCAACGCTTCGAACGACATATCAAACAACATCCTAAAACCCAAGTTACAGCAATTAAAAGCCAATTCTGTCAAAAACCAGACATTATGTATCGACACAAAACCTTATGGATCGACTCATCCTGCTTCATCTATACACTATGAGTCGATACATCCTCCTTATGGATCGACTCATCCTGGCTCAAACACAACATGTATTGACACATGCGCTTCACCGGTCGACTCATCCTGAGTCTCACACACACATGTATCGATGCAAGCCCTTCTTGTATCGACCCATCTTCAGTCAATCAGCCTTCATGTATCGACACATCCAATTTGGGGTCGACACATCCTGCTATAGTCTGCATAATTTCTGCGTTTTCTACTGTAATTTCACTACGAGAATTATGTTACAGCCCTAAAAACCTCATTATAAACATGATAGAACATCACCTAACATTATCCTATAATACTACATCGATTAAACAACATCATGGCATCGTTATTCATCTAAAATTCATCAAATCTTCATCATACATCATCATATACATCCAATTCAAGAACAAAACAACAATCACCTCTAACCCCACATATCAAACATCATGAACCCAATTATAAAGTCAGAACCCCACCCTTACCTTGGATTGAAGGTCGCTCTACAATTTCCGGGTTGAATCTTCGTTCTTGCCGTTTTCCACTTTTTTCAACAGCTTCACGTTCTCTTCCAAATCCTTATTTCTTCCTACTGCTTCCTTCTTCTATTCTAACAACAAATAATAAAATAACCTAATATTCTATTATTCCTTAGTGGGCTCCAAACCTACACCCCCTTATTACTTCTACTCTCTCAAAATAAGCCCACATTAAATAATATTACACTTCTAATATTATTTCACAACATAATAATATATCTCTAATATTATTTCTCCACTTAATAAAAGAAATCTAATTTAATTATAACACAACTTCACAAATATTCCAAAAATAATTTAATTAAATAATTAATTAAATTATGGGCGTTACATTAGGGACCACGATCTTTATGATGACTTTAGAATTAAGGGTCTTTGCTAAGACATCCCTACGTTCGAGGGACATGACCATTATTTTCCGAGGCAACCAAGTGAGGTATACCCTAAGGGTGCATATGTGCAAGGTGTGTTATGTTCAGATATTTTAGTCTTGTGTTAAGTTTGCTAATGTTTGATTATTCTTGCCATACAATCCTATTAGTCATACATCTACATTTAGTAATTGCAGTAATTTAAAAGTGCAGAGATATAAAACCTAGCTATTACAAGGCTTCAGGAAGGAGGATTATGTACATATTCAAAACTGGAGGGAAAATAAATAAAAGCGGTAAAGGTCCTACTAATCATCTATTACATCCCAATATACAGTTACAATAATAAAAGGAAGTGCAAAAGAATAATAATGCACAAATTTGAAAAGACGTCTAAAAATCCTAAGATATAAAAAATCTTTTTGTTGTTTTTTTTGTTTTAATTTATGAAAATGGTTTAAGTTAAAAAATAATTGATCTAGATCTATATTTAAAAAAAATTAATTATTAAAGAAACATGAAATTTAAATAAAAGAAATTAATTCTATGTTTTTTGGTATTTTTGTTACGAAAAGGAAAATGAATTAAAATGAAATTAAACCTAAGTTCTATTAATTTTAATCTAAAAAAAAAGTTAAAGTGATTAGTTAATTAATTTACCAAAATTAAAATTTAATTAAGAAAAATCCTAAATCTATTTTTATGTGATTTTTATATTTATTTATTGATTAAAATAAAAAAAGGATTAAAAGAAATAAATGAAATGAATAAAACAAGAAAATAAAGATGGGCCTAGTAGCAAAAGTAAATAAGGGGTGCAATCATCAGAAATCCCTAGGCCCGAATCTTCGAAAGTTTCATGCCCTAACCATGGTGTTTTCAGATTCTTGCATGGAACCTCTTATTCAAGCATCCATAACTGTTCTATATAAATTCAAACAAACGTTAGCATGCCATGAAATGTGATTAAAATTAGAGATTCGAAGTTTAAAATTTTACCAAATCGGTGTTGTCAAATGGGGGCGTGCTAGGCATGTGATGGATTGCTCTTGG
Organism: Vicia faba; assembly: GCA_948472305.1. Taxonomy (NCBI): domain Eukaryota; kingdom Viridiplantae; phylum Streptophyta; class Magnoliopsida; order Fabales; family Fabaceae; genus Vicia; species Vicia faba. The sequence continues at coordinate 369,677,152 of OX451738.1, read as the reverse complement.
GCCTTGTAAGAATCCTGATGACTTCAAGAGGATGGTTTGAGGCTTGATGTCAATCGAGAGAGACCGGAACCTCGAGATATGACTTGCACCAGTTCTTTGATTTCTGGAGAGCTTTTTGAAGAGCTTTTGGAGAGCTTTTTGAAGAGCTTTTTGAGAGCTTTTTAGAGAGGAATTTCGTGTGTTTCAAGCTTGTATGTATCTATATTTATAGAGGAGAATGAGGAGACAAGAAATCATGGAAAGGATCTCCCTCATAATGTTGTGTTTTAAGACCATGATCAAAATTTGAAAAAAATGCCATATTTGATGATTTTATGCCATTTTCAGATGTGGATGAACATGGACATATTTTAAGGGTTATTGCACAAAACCAATTGACATAAACCAGCATAAAACTTTCCCAAAATGGATTCACATCAAAATTTACATTATTTCTATTATTTATTTATTTAATTCTGAATTTTAATGAATAAAATATCAAAATAAATAGCATAAATAGTAGAAAAATGTATGGATGGGCTTAGAGGCCGTGGACCATGTTAGGAATGAGTTTCAAACTTGAAAAGATATGCCCATTTGGAAAAAATCCAAGTTTGGTCAATATTTGCTTCATGCATTTTTCCAAAAATTGGGCAACTTTGACAATGCATATCTCTCTCAATTTTAATCCTATGAGGGTGTTCTTGGACTTTTTAGAATTCTTAGGAGGTCCCCTAAGCAACCTATTTGGTTTCATCTCTATTGGATCTTCCATGTTCATGTGAGAAGTTTTGACCCAAAAGGTGTTTTTGTTGACTTTTGAAAAGGACCTATAATGTCTGAATTTATATCTTTTCATGAGTGCATTTCTTGTACTTGAGGGATGAAGATGAGTTGTAGGGAATAGGATTCTATTCAAAATGAGCCTTGGATGAGAAATTTCTGATAAAGTATGAGAAAGTTATGCCTGGTCAAAGTTTGGTTGACTTTTCCTATAGGAACCCTAATTTAGCAACTTTTGAATTTTGATGAATTAGGAGAATTCCTTGAGAAATCATGATCAACCCTTGATCAAATTATGGATATCACTTCAAAATGTTGATGTTGACCAAAAATCTTGAAGTTTGATTGTATGTAGGTCACCGTTGACTTTTGACCTAGTATAGTTGATTTTAAGGAATTTGAGCAGTTGACTGAGCAAACTTCTTGTGCAAGGCATGAAACTTGGCACTAATGATATTGAGGACATATTATGGCAATGGAAACCATTTAGAACCCTTGGAAATCAAACATATTTATGAGCAGTGAAACCCTAGTTTGAGACTAATTGTCTTAGGAGGAGGATTTGTCTGGTCAATCCTCAGTCAACTTGGGCAATTGAAGACCTCTAGAAGTATGTTTTGTGTGAAAATGGGAGGGGAAATTTTAGGGTGCAACACGTACCTATAATATTTTTACACAAAAGGAAATAGTTCAGCCTTTTTGTGTAAAATACAAACAATGGCATGGACACTGAAATGCCACTTAGAGTCCATTTACAGCAAGTGCAATGAAATTGTTGCAAGTTTACCTTGAAAGTGTATTGACCACTGGATACATTAAAGATATGGAGTGCATCATCTCCATGCCAAGTTGGTGTCCAACCCCCAACTTCCCTATTTAACCTTTATATTATTTGCACCACCTTAGGACAAATCGAGCCTCTGAATCGACTCATGAGATTCTTTTGCTTCACTATCCTAGTGGTAATGTAATACTTTAAACCTTCGAGTAAAGTTATGATGGGCTTGTCCCTATACTCCAAGATAGCCATGTTGAACACCTCACACATTTTATTTACCTGCAAACCACAATGACTATCTGTTCAGAATGCAGACCTAGTCCACATGGATGGTGGAATGTCCATCATGTCTTTCTAAGCATCCTTATTTTTAACTTTAATTGTTTACACGGCTCTTTCCCAATCTGAAACTATAGTTTCCCTAGTCGCTTGAAATAATAATTCTTTCATGTGTCCACCAGGATACTTCTTCTTCCAATTTCCATACAAATACTTAACACACAACATGTGTTCTACATTCAGCCCCAAATCAACAATAGTCGGTACCAAACCCTATCAAAACATAACAATGTTAATATTGTATAACATAATATATAAGTAATTAACTAAATAAAAAAGTAACATAATCACCTTCTGTTAGTCTGAAATGAAACCATAAGACCTTGGCAAAATATTCAAATCTTCTAATAAAAGATCCAGAAACCATTTCCACGAGTCTCTTGTCTCGGCTTCCACCACAACATAAGAAATCAAATAAATTAGATCATTTCCATATTTTCCTACTGCTGTCATTAACTGACCACCATGCTCACCCTTCAAGAAACATGCTTCAAGACCAATCAAAGGTCTACAAGTATATGGGAATGCAACTTTATACGCCTCAAAACATACGTATATCCTCTCAAATACAGGTCCAATTTCTAACATGCCACATTTGATTATCATTGTGGTATTAGGATTAGACCTTCTAAGCTCCTCAACATAATTTCTCAAATACATGTATTGCTCAGTCATAACACCTTGTAGTAGTTCCATTTCTATTTTTTTGGCCCTATATACTTGAGCTGAGGACAACTTCACACCCCACCTTTCAAGTAACTATGCAATCAAACCCTTTGGCCTCATTTTAGGTGTATGTCTCCGGAGTGGTACAAACTTCTTAGGGAGCCATTCTATTGTAGCTTTCCTATTCTTAGCAGTCCTATGACAAGTGTGATCATCAGTCAGACTCACCAACTGCCAATATTCGTTCCCTACCCTTTTATTAAGTCTCATTTAAAACGGATAATCCTTGTCACACTTGACAACAATTCATTTGCTATCATTTTTCTTGATATGTAAGTTTTTATCTTTTCTATTGCAATTGACTTTACTGCATCTCTAATAAGACTCTTTGTGGAAAATGTCGTCCCAAGCTCAAATATCACATGATCACCACAAACAAGCATTTTAAACTTGGGATAATTAAATTCATCACTATCATCTTCATTTCCATGGGGAGTATCAAGGACATCTGGTTCAACATTACGTGCTTCTTGAAAATCAGATGCTTGGGTTGGTTCTTGGCTTGAACATACTTGGGTTGTATCATTGTTTTCTTACATAAATGTTTGGCTTGGTACCTCATGTGTCCAATCCCAATCATCTTCAACTAAGTCATCAAATTAACTATCCCCTAAATCATCATTATTATCTTGCACAAAATCTTCATCCTCCTCACTCTCATCCTCATTTACTTCTTCCCTCTCCTCCATATTTACTTATTCCTTCTCTTCCACATTTTCTTCTTCCCTGTCATCCATATATACTTCATCATTCAACTCGATCTCAACTGGGGGTTGTACAGGTTCAACATACTCTCTTAATTTTTCTTCTGTTATAAAATTAGGTTCATCTACTACATGCTCAACATAGATATTACCAATATTGTAGCCATTCGTGTCTTCCCCGAATTTCAAGACATCTGCATCATTGTTAAGAAGTCTAAGCCCACGCTTAAATGATAACTTCGAGTGATGATACCACATGCCCTTGATTCTTACATAACCCAAATCATTGACAACCTTGATAAGTCCATATAACACATATAATCCACATCAAATTCCCAATCCAGTTCTTCTACCTTTCCATTAACATAGACCTTGCAAGGATATTGAATAAAGCACCCCCATCATTCATCCTTAACCTAACTATATTTTTATCAGTTGGCCTATGACAAATAGAAAAAATACAACATCTTAAACAACAACGAATTCTCAGTTCATCTACTAAATAACTAGAAAAAAAACCAGTTCACAACATACCTACAATAAAACTTCTCATCTTCTTTAGATGTAAAAGAAGACATTTCTTCTTGTGAAATCAATTGAAATTAAGGGTGAAAATTAGGGTTTACGAAGATGATCAACAAAACGCGCAAACTATATTTAGGATTACCAGGAAATTTGTAACCGTTGCTGGACGCGATTACGAATATAGCTTTATCTTCATGCCATGCGTTCTCCGTTATTCCTCGTTCATGACTATTCGTGGTGCTTCCTTTGCCTTTCTGAGAAAATATAAGAACAATATTATGTGTTTCAATTTGATTATGTTAACTAAATGAATTTGTTTATTTTTAAACTATCTAAATCTAATATAGAAAATAATTAAACATGTTATCTTATGTGTTGTACCCCAAAATTTTCCCTCTCATTTATCAAATATTTTCTCACAAGATCTCCTTTGGTTCAAGACTGCACAAGGGTTGATCAGCTCAAAACACCTCCTCAAGCTCTGATGACTGAAAATTAGGGTTTGAGATTGGACAAGGATAATTGAACTTTTAATGCCTCATATGAATTTCATGGATCATTATGGACCCTCAAGATTAATCATATCAAGTTTCAAGTCATGAATCACATTTTTGCTCAGTCAATTGATCAGTTGACCTAAAAATCAGTTGTATTGGGGAAAAAGTCAACTGTGGTCAATTTACAGTCAAACTTCATAATTTTTGATCCATATCAAAATTTTAACTCATATATGTCATTTTATCAAGTTTGAACCACAATTCCTCAAGAAATTTGATCAGATCATCAAAAGGGAAAAATGGTCAAAATTAGGGTTTTGATTGAGAAAGGGCAATTTCTGAATTTTTGACCTAGAAAATGGTTAATTGGTTTGTGACATGATCTTAAGAGTTCAATTGCATCATTTTTACCTAATGGCATGACTCAAAGCATCCCTCAAGATCAATTTCTTGATAGTTGATTTTCAGTCAATTGATCAAAAGTCAACTATACACTGAAAAGTCAAACTTTGACTTTTTTTGGTCAAAATCAAGTGTCAAAGATTACAATTCATAAAAACATGTCAAAATATGAAACTTGTTCATCAAGAAATAAAAAATTCAAGATTTCATTTTGAAAAGTCAAAATTTCCAAACTTAGAAATTTTTCTAAGTGTTGAAAACTTCATGTTTTTTCACAACTTTGAGCCATTTTTTCACCATGATGCAAGATGATTCAAAAGAAACTTTCAACATGAAAGTTGTATATCTCAATGAGATCTAAAACATTTATTTACACAACTCCTCCTAGAAATTCTAGTATTTTAAGTTATTAATCCATGAAATCATGGTCATGAAACTAAAACACTTAGTGAAATTTTGAGAATTTTGGTCAGGATTTTGACCTAACTTATGAGCCAAGTTTCACATAGTTCCATTTGGATTTTGCAAAAGTGATTAAAAGATAGGTTGTATATAACATTAAAAGATTTCTAAAAAGTCAAAGAACTCCTTGAGATCATTTGTGAGCAAGGAGAATCGAAGGTCAGAAGTTAGGGTTTCAAGTTGTATTACAAGGCATAATTTCATGATGAACAAAAATTCAAATCCATGTTTAGGCTGCACAATCTTTGCTTTTCAGGCCTCAAACTTGTTTGGCACTCCATAATTAATGTTTTGCACAGCTGTTAGAGGCTTCAACTCAAGCATTCAATGCATTTCCCATGCTTATTTCCATTTTAGGAAGAAAGTGCACATTGCCATTTTGGAAAAGTAGCTTTATGCACAAAATCTGTTCTTGAGCTTTGCACTTGTTCTCTTCTGATCATACACGACCTATAACCCAAAAGAAATTTGTCTCAAGCCTCTAACAAGTCAGCCCATGCTTTTACTTTACCTTGAAACAATGTTTTCACTTTTCTTCAAAATCAAGTAACATAGCCATAACTTGTACGTGTGTGATTCTGACCCTCTCAAGCCTCACATCCTTTTTCTTACTTATGTACAAGTCATTTGCATCAAAACACATGCATACAAAATCCCTCAAACTCCCTAGAAATCAGAACTGTAACACAAAACTCCATTCTTGCATAATCTGACCAAAAACTTGAAACTCACATCTCCCTCGTGCGTTTCCAAGCCTTTTGGTTCCTAAAGCTTCTAAACATTAAATACAACTCATCCCTGACCCTGTTTCATAACTGTAACTCCATTTTCATCAACATCTATTACCAAAAACAGAGCTCTACAAGTTGACTTCTTTAGAACTCCTAAGCCACTTTCAGCTCAAGCTAAGCTTCACATTAGCTTCCTGGGAACTTAAGGAAGCTAACCCAATCACTGGAACTCATCAAAAGCTGCTCAAACTCAAAACATGATACCCTATTGCAAGGTGAGTTTTTTGACTTTTGAACTATTCATATAGGCAGTGTTAGGCTTGCATTTGTGAAGATAGAATGTAGATATCATTGCCCTGAAGCTAACCATGTCCATAGTTTTCATTTATGTTGCTTGAGCTTAGAGAATTTTAAGATTGAAGTTTCTGGAAAAGTTAGGGTTCATATTAGGGCCAATAAAATTCATCTTTGTCTTTGATCTATAGTTTTAATGCTTTACATTTCTGAAATCGTGAGGAAATTTGCCATAAGATTCATGTTTACACTTTGGCAAATGGATGAGAAATGAACAAGATGCAGGTGGTCTGGCTAGGCGCGAGGTTGAAGATGAAGTTGTCTTCAGGAAATAGTTTATAATATATATTTATGCTTTTATTATATGAACGGATGAAACAGGCCACCCCAATGGTACAAGAAGTGCACGCGCATTAGAAGGTCCTAGGTTCAAGCCCCAGCGAGACCTTTTGCAATTTTCACAATTTTTTCATTTTTCATTTTTTTTGTTGAATCAGGAAGCACTTGGGCCTCAACCCCCTGGGCTTAGCATTTTTGCTGAACATCACCCCCTGTTTATTCTTTGCATACATGCCTAAAATATTTTCATTTAATTATTTTTATTTAATCATTTTTATTTAATCATTTTTATTTAAACATCAAAAAATAAAAAAAATCATAAAAGATTCTTGACTTAGGTTTTAAATTAATTAATTAATTTTCATAAATTAAATTAAATTTATTTAATCACACATAGTTTTATTTTATTAATTAGTTTGTAAAATAATTAGAACTAGGTTTTTTTTATTATTATTATTTTTACACTAAAAAAAATATTTTCCTAAAACAAAACTCCAAAAATTATTTTTCTTAAAACATTTAGAATATTATAATATTTAATTTATTTTCATAAATTAATCAATCACACTTTATTTTCACTTTAATTAAATTTGTAAATACAAATAACTTCTAATTTCTTTACCTTAAAAATTTCAATTTCTTTTCTCAAACAAAAACATTTTCTTTTCTTAAAATATTTAGAACTTTTTTAGGGTTTACACTTAGCCCCTTTTCCCACTTGTGCCCATTTATTCACTCTTTTACATTATTTTGTGACTATACATTTGTTATCAAATTTTGTAATAGTAATTTAGGGTTTATGGCTTTCATCCCCATTCATAAATTTGTACCCCATCCCCTAAAGCGTTGTAATAGCATAGGACATTTAAATTCTGAAACTTACCACTTTCAATATTAATGCTAGTAATTAGGGTTTGTATGGAAAAATTAAAACCATCAAATAGAAAACCCTAGTCAAGACAAATCAAGTATGAAAAAGACAAACTTTCACACTTGCACCCTTAGGGTAAATCCACTTTGTTGCCTTATAAAATGGTCATATTATGCATTTGGGGTATCTTAGAAAAAACAAACAAAATACAAGATCATAGTCCCTCGATGGCGCTATCAAAGTTGCCTTTCAAAAATGATCTTAGTCCCTTAAAGAAAATGCTAAGATATCTTACAACATTGCTAATCATGGCTATACAATGACCCTTGCCCGTCCCTTTTACATCCAAAGATAGGGTTACTTACCAAATCAATGTTAAGATGACAATGTCAAAAGAAAGAGGAAATAAACATGAAAGACTTTTTAGTAGGTAGATTGTTCCTAGTTGCTTGCTCAATTTGAAAACCAAAAACATCATTGCTATTTTCAAAACAAACATCAACACTTTCAAAAACATCTTTCAAACTTGAAAACATTTTCAAAAGATCAAAACTTTTTATACATTCTTACAAACGAGAATCATTATAAAGTTTTCCTAAACGATGGCGCCTTTTCAAAATACTTTCAAAAACCACACAAAGCACATTTTCAAACAAAAGCAAGTGATCTAGCAAGCAACTAAGAGCCCGTACATAACTACGGATGAAAATGATTCTAATAACTTCCCTTTTCATAATCTACCCCTCAAACTCAAGAAAACATCTCTAAAGGTCTTTCCTGTTCTTTGCAGCCTTTCCTTTTGGATAAAATAAAAGTCGGTGGCGACTCTTGCTAATCGCACAATTGTGATAAAACGCAAAACAACCAAGTCAGTTCTCCAATCATGTTACAGAACTGGCGACTCTGCTGGGGAAAATCTTAAAAGTGGGGTTACCTTAGGGCTAGATCATATTTACTTGCTTTCCTTGTTTGACTTGCATGCTTTACATTATGGTTCCTTGTTTGGGCTTACTAAAGATCCTACACCCGGATTTGGGGCACCTTTTTTAGGTAAGTAGCAATAAACTGTGAGGGAATTGTGTGGGGTATACCGACTCGGTTGAAACAGTAGCTACGTTGATGCGATAATTTGGTGTGTACTGGTAGCCCTTGAGTAATCAAGGAGAATATAGGGTCGCTACATGGTATCATAAAGCTTCAACTGACCTTAGCACCTTAATTGACCAACTTGGCTTTTAGGGCGTAGTGAGATAGTCGTCTTTGGTGTAAACCCAAAGTCGGTTGATACTCGATGCTACACTCATTGAGGTTTGACCCTTGAGTTTTGTTTGGTGGCAATTGAATTGTCTATCGGAATGAGATTTGCGGGAAAGACCGCTGATATTGAGATCCCTTAGAACCCGGTTACTATATTTAGGACAGGTTGAACCAACCCAACTTCAAGAGGGTATCACCTTAAAATCCATGCAAGCCTTAAACCTAAGGTCTCTGTGATTTGTTTGTGCTTGCTATATCTACTATATCTAAGAATAATCATGACATCGTAACATAGCATGTCATACTAACCATTTCAAGGATTCTTAGGGTTTATTCTTGTCTTTATTTTGTAGGACATGGCTCTCGCCCGCAGATTCACTATCCAAGTCAGTCTGGTAAAAATACCTCCTCAGCTTAAGGATTTGGTATCAAGGGTTCCCGAAAGATCTCCATTCACTGAAAGACATGGACGACTTCAAACCCTGATGAAGAGATGTTAAAAGTGCTCTTTCAATTCTTTGACCCTCTACATCACTGCTTCACTTTTTCGGATTATCAGTTAGTTCCTATTATGGGGGAGTTTTCTCTATTTTTGGGGGGAGCCTATCCTTAATGAGGTACCTTTCAACGGTATGGAAAGAGACCCTAAACCTGAAGATATTGCTAAAGCTCTATCCTTACAATGGTCTGGTGTAGTAGCAAATTGGGAAACCAGGAGAAGTGTCAAGGGTTTTTTGGCTAAGTTCTTGTTCGAGAAAGCTCATCATTTTTAGGATACCTTGGACTTACAAGCTTTTGAAGATGTGTTAGCCATTCTCATCTATCGTTTGGTACTGTTTCCTAATCTGGACCAGCTCATAGACATGAATACGGTTAAGATTTCCCTGTCACGTAATCCGGTACCTACTCTGCTTGGAGATATCCTACATTCGTTGCATACTCGTATTGTAAAGAGGAGAGAAACCCTTATGTGCTACAAACCTCTTTTGGATAGGTGGTTTATTTCACACCTACCCTGATCCGTCTTGAAGAATGAACAGGGCTTGAGATGGTCTCATAGGCTAATGACTCTTACACATTCAGGCATTCATTGGTGTCCCCGATTCTCGGAGAATGTTATCATCATTGATCGATGCGTATAATTCTCTAATGTCCCTCTTTTAGGCATTAGGGGAGGAATCACTTACGATCCTTGTTTTGCACTACGACAATTTGGATATGAAAGAAGGGATGGTCCTCATGATGCACTTATTCAAGGAATCATCTTCGACTACGAGAATGATGCTCAGGATTACCGTAAAAGGTTCATGCGAGCTTGGGGCATGGTACATAGAGTTGATAGCAAGACACTGGGGAAAAAGAATTCCGTCCCTCTTGAGCCTTATCTCAAATGGATACGAGCTCATGCTCAAAGTCTTATGATGCCTTACCCCTCTATTCTCCCAGTTATCGTAGAGCCTGTCGTGGAAGGAGATGTCCAATACACTATCCTTCATCCTAACATTTCCACCTCTCTCAAAGACTTGCAAAGGGATTGGATACAACTTAAAGGGGAGTGAGACACTTTCGAGGCCCAATTCTATGCCAGCGAGAAGAAGGTTCTGGAACTCACCAAGCAGCTTCATGAGGAGCGGAGTCTGGATGCCTACATCGCACCAAAGAGAAAGCATTCAACTTTTTTGTCTTAGAATTTTGTATTTTATATCTTTCATTGTAAGCCCAAAGAGGCATGATGTACTCAAACTTTGATTTATTAATATAACGTGTGTTCCTTTTTGTCTAAAGCAAATTTAAATCTCTAATTTCCTTGAAATCATTTGCATATGCATCTTCATTCATCATGACATAAACAGGTTTCTTACAACAGGTCTCCTTATCTTTCTACTGTTTATTTCAGTAAGATGGATCTTGAGCAGACAGTAAAAGATCTCCAGGCGTAGAACGCTCAGTTTCAACAAATGTTCTTGACTTTGGAAAAAGGACAAGAGGATTTGAAAACTCTGCTGATCAAAGAAAAGAAGAAGAAAGCAAAGAAATTAATTGGTGTTTTGAATCTAGGAAGAAGGTTCCCAGGGCCAGCCAGACGGACCCTAGACTTCGCAACATCATCAGGTGAAAAGGATAATCAAGAAGGGAAAAGAAAGGAAGTGACTGGCCATCCAGAATTTGAAGAGGAAGAAGAAAATGATTACTCTGAAGAGAAGTATCCTCCGGCTGACGACAAATACAAACATCTGGAAGAATGTCTAAGTGCAATGGAGATACAGAAAGTGCCCGGGATGGACTTTGAAGAGCTGGGTTTGGTGTCTGGGATTGTTATTCCATCAAAGTTTAAGGCACCAGTGTTTGCTAAGTATGACGGGGTTTCGTGTCCCAAGATGCACCTCCGATCTTAAATGAGGAAGATACAACCTCACACTGCCGACAAAGATTTATGGGTCCACTTCTTCCAGGATAGTCTGTCCGGGACTCAGCTAAATTAGTTCTATCAACTGGAGAGGGCCAATGTCCATAATTGGGAAGACCTGGCCGCTGCTTTTAATAAACAGTATCAGTATAACGCAGACCTTGCTCCCACCCATACTCAACTCCAGAGTATGGGTATGGGTTCAAGGGAAGGTTTCAAAGACTACGCTCAGAAGTGGAGGGACTTAGCAGGAAGAGTCCAATCTCCCCTATCTGACAGAGAGCTAGTGGACATGTTTCTGGGTACCCTGTCCGGTCCTTTCTTTAATCATCTAATTGTAAGCTCCTCAGCAGGCTTCACTGAATTAATCTTGACCGGGGAAAGAGTGGAAGCTGGGATTAAGAGTGGAAAGATCCAAAAGGACGCATCCTCCAGTGCCGTAAGAAAAGCATTTATTAGGAAGAAAGAGGTTGGTGTTGTGTACCCTCAAAGGAATCCAGACAGAACTGAACGCCATCTAACGGTAGGGGCCGTCATGATCCCTAAGCCTGCACCTACTAAACAAAGGAGCAACCAGCCTAGAACGGAGAGACCAGTAAGACAATTTACCCAAATAAATATGATGTTGTCTCAAGTCATGCCACATTTATTAAGATCTAATCTGGTAACTTTGAAGGAAGCCCCAAAGAATCCCAATACCGCCTCTCCTCATTACAACCCAAATGCTCACTGTGCTTACCATTCAGAAAGTCCATGCCATGATACCAACAACTGCTGGGCTTTGAAAAACAAGGTGCAAGACCTTCTCGAGGCAAAAGAAATTGAGTTTTATGCTCCTGAGATCCCAAATTTTATCACCACTCCTATGCCCAAGCATGGCCGTGATGTTAATGCTGTTGAAGATGATGTGTTTGTTACCGTTGTTGATGAACTTGTTATTCCTCTCCTGACTGTCAAGAGGAACATTTTGAAGGCCGGTTTATTTCCGGGCTGTGGCGAAGGCTGCCACCTTTTTTTATCCCTAACAACTGGTTGTCAGTTATTGAAAGCAGGTGTCCAGCGCCTAATGGATGATAAAGAGATTTTGTTTGAGAAGACTCCTGTTCCCGCCATTTCTTACAAATATGTTTCAATAGTAACCATTTTCGCCAATCCTTCCAGGGTCTCCACTAAAAGACCCGTTAGGATTACATCTGTTCCTAAGGTGATTCCACTGATAATTACTATGCCAGGACCGATCTCATACTCCTCAGATAAAACTGTCCCCTGGAGCTATGGGGAAAACGTCTACTATCACGGTGTCAAGCAGGATTGGCTGGCTGATGAAGACTCAGTTTTTGAAAAGGCTGACCCCGACATCGGAAACATTGTAGGAACCAGCAAAATAACCCGAAGCGGAAGAGTGTTCTCTCTTGAGATTGCTCCTCCGAAAACTGCTACCGGTCCTGTGATCATCCCTGCTTTTGTTCTTACTACTACAATTCCCGTGGTTACCCCTGCTAATACCCCTATCACCGAGTCGACCGAGACTCAGGGCAAAGGAATTTTGGTTGAGCATGTCCGAATGAAGGTGCAATCAGTATCTATCCTAGAAGCCTCCAAAAAGGAGATAGAAGAAAATTTGAAAATTATAAAGAGAAGTGACTACGACGTAGTCGAACATCTAGGGCAGACTCCGTCAAAGATTTCAATGCTAGCTTTACTGTTGTGCTCCGAGGCTCCCGCGAAGGCCTTGGTGACATTTCTTAAAACTGCCCATGTGCCACAGGAAACCTCTGCGGACCAATTCCAAGACTGTGTGGCCAGTTTGACCGTTGATAATGGTTTGGGCTTTTTTGATGCTGATCTTACACCTAGAGGGAGGAAACACAATGAGGCGTTGCATGTCTCTGTCGAATGCATGGGCACAACTTTGGCCCATGTCCTGGTTGATACTGGTTCATCTTTGAATGTGCTGCCTAAGAAAGCTCTGGATAAACTAGACTATGAAAGTCTAACCTTAAAACCCAGCAACATAATGGTAAGGGCCTTCGACGGTTCGAAGAGAATGGTGCATGGGGAGGTGGACATCCCCATTAAAGTTGGAACTCAAACCTTTGATTCAACTTTCATTGTAATGGACATTCGCCCTTCCTATTCCTGTTTATTAGGCCGACCTTGGATTCACGACACTGGTGTCATCACCTCTACATTACATCAGATGCTGAAATACCCAACCAAGGGAAAAATCATCACTGTCCATGGAGAAGAGGAATATATGGTCAGTCACTTGAACTCCTTCAGATACGTAGAAATGGATGGTGAATTCATCGAGACTCTGTGTCAGCATTTCAAGGAAGTCCCACAGACAGTGGCAACAACCAAGACTGTTTCCCAAGTCCCGAAGATTACCAGACCTCCGCTAAAGATGTCTTCTCTGAAAGATGCCAAGGCAGTAGTCGAAGAAGGTGGGTGTATTATTTGGGGCCAACTCCTGGATATTCCCTACAAATATGAAAAATTTGGTTTGGGTTTCACTTCAGGAGCCCAGAAAGCTGTTCGTCATGCTCGTGCTGGGGGACCACCTTTGCGGATCAGCAACCATGGAATTAACACAGTGAAGGATAGTGATGATAATTGTGACCTAGAATATTGGATTTTCCCAACTATCAACGGAGGACTCAGCAACTGGGAAGCCAACAAATTTGTCCCTATTACTTTTATCCAACAATAATTGTCTTTAAAATTTTGTCGGACTTGTAATAACTAACAATTGAGACTTTTAAAACCTTGTGTCTTACCCGAGGCACAACGGTCCATTTGTAAGGGTTGTTACTTCATTTTCATATGTCATCAATGAATCATGGATGTTTTTGCATGCAAACTTTGTCTCTTTGTCTTTCTTTTTCTACATTTTTATTTCTTTCAAAGATAGCTATGCTCTTACACACACTCACATATCAAAATGCAGATCTACGTCCACTCAGGATCCCATGGGTAACGATTCTTCTATGGCCTATTGTGACTTTGAAAATCTAATCTACCAAGCCGAAGACGAAGGTGACGAAGATTATGAAGTTCCAGGGGAACTAGCCAGGTTACTAAAACAAGAAGAAAGGACCATATAGCCCCACGAAGAACCAGTGGACACAATTAACTTAGGTACCGAAGAGGACAAGAAAGAAGTAGAGGTAGGAGCCAATCTATAATCTAGTGTCAAGAAGCGCTTAACTCAGTTACTACATGACTATGTTGAGGTCTTTGCTTGGTCATACGAAGATATTCCAGGACTTGATGCTGATATCGTGGTCCATCGTCTATCGACAAAAGAAGACTGCCCTTCAGTAAATCAGAAAGTCCGTCGCATGCGGCCAAACATGTCAGAGAAGATCAAGACTGATGTCATGAAACAATTCAACCCCGGGTTCTTAGCTGTCACCTCCTATCCACAATAGGTCGCCAATGTTATTCTAGTGCCTAAAAAAGACGGTAAAGTACGCATGTGTGTGGATTACCGAGATTTGAATAGGGCAAGCCCTAAGGATGATTTCCCACTTCCCCATATCAATATTTTGGTTGACAATACCACACAACATAAAGTGTTTTCATTTATGGATGGTTTCTCAGGCTATAATCAAATCAAAATGGCACCTGAGGACATGGAGAAAACAACCTTCGTCAAATAGTGGGGCATATTTTTTTACAAGGTTATGCCATTCGGGTTGAAGAACGTTGGGGCAACCTATCAGCGTGCCATGGTAGCTCTATTTCACGACATGATCCATCATGAAATAAAGGTCTATGTGGATGACATGATAGCCATATCTCAAACTGAAGAGGAACATCTTGACCATTTGCAGAAACTGTTTGAAAGGCTAAAGAAATACAAGCTAAGGCTGAACCCGAATAAATGTACATTTGGGGTGAGGTCCGGTAAACTCCTAGGCTTCATCATCAGCGGTAAAGGTATCGAAGTAGACCCTGCCAAGGTGAAAGCAATATAAGAAATGCCCGCTCCTCGCACCGAGAAGGAAGTCAGAGGATTCTAAGGAAGGCTTAACTACATCTCCAGATTCATTTCTCACCTAACCGCTACTTGTGAACCAATCTTCAAATTACTGAAGAAAGATCAAATAGTCAAATGGAATGATGAATGCCAAGCTGCCTTCGACAAGATCAATGGGTATCTACAAGAGCCTCCTGTTTTGATGCCGCTAGTCAAGGGAAGACCTTTGATCATGTATCTAATTGTCTTGGAAAATTCAATGGGGTGTGTGCTGGGGCAGCATGACGAGTCTGGCCGAAAAGAGCATGCTATATACTACCTGAGAAAAAAGTTTACTGAATGTGAAATGAGATATTCACTACTCGAGAAAACTTGTTACGCTCTGGCATGGGTTGCTTGCCGGATGAGACAATATATTTTGACCCATACTACCTTATTGATATCCAAGATGGATCCAATTAAATACATATTCGAGAAGCCTGCCCTCTCTGGGAGAATAGCAAGATGGCAGATAATTCTGACTGAATACGACATTCAGTACACTACCCAAAAATCAATAAAGGGCAGTGTGCTAGCCGATCACCTTACTCATCAGGCTGCAGATGACTATCAATCCATGAAATTCGAGTTCCCAGATGAAGATATCATGTCGATAAGCAATTTTGAAGAATTCAGACCATATGACGGACCTGAACAAGGATCTCGATGGAACTTGGTTTTTGACGGAGCCTCCAACGCACTCGGCAATGGCATAAGTGCTGTAATCATATCCCCTGAAGGATGTCATACTCCATTCACTGCAAGACTTTGTTTCAACTGTACTAATAATATGGCAGAATACAAAGCGTGTATTTTTGGTCTCAAAGCTGCCATAGATTTGGGAATCAAGTCCCTAAATGTATTTGGAGATTCAGCCTTAGTCATCAGTCAGATCAAAGGAGAATGAGACACGAAGCACCCTAATCTCATCCCCTACAGAGAACATGTGTTGACATTAATCCCACATTTTGAGGAAATTACCTTTGAGCATTTTCCACGAGAGGAAAATCAACTAGAAGACGCGCTGGCCACTATGTCATCTATATTTAAACTCAAGTGGGGTAACGAGGCTCCCCAGATCACCATTGAGCGGATGGATGAACCAACTTAGTGTCACGAGATCGATACTGAAGAAGTAGTGGACCAGCCTTGGTTCCATGAAGTTAAGAGGTATCTCGAGGCCCAAGAGTATCCGGAGGGAGCTTCAGTCAATGATAAGAAGTTCTTGAGAAGATTCTCTGCTAAGTTCTTCCTTAGTAATGGCATTCTCTACAAGCGCAACCACGACTCTGTTTTTCTTCATTTTGTAGACAAGGTTGAGGCAGAAAAGATCATGGCTGATCTACATGAAGGCACTTTTGGCACCCATTCTAGTGGGCATACGATGGCTAAAAAGATCCTACGGGCGGGGTACTACTGGTATACCATGGAAGAAGATTTCTATCAGCATTCACGAACTGGTCACAAGTGTCAGATCTATGTTGACAAAGTACATGTGCCTCCAATTCCTCTAAACGTCCTGACTGCTCCCTGGCCATTCACAATGTGGGGAATCGATATGATTGGAGAAGTCAAACCTACAGCTTCTAATGGGCACCGCTTCATCTTGGTGGCCATTGACTATTTCATGAAGTGGGTTGAGGCAACTTCTTTCGCTTCCGTTACCAAGAATGTTGTAGCCCGATTCATCAAATAGAATCTCATCTGTCGGTACGGTATTCCAGAGAGAATCATCACAAACAATGGTACGAATATCAACAATACTATGATCACCGCATTATGCGTGCAATTCAAGATCTAGCACCATAATTCTTCTCCTTACCGGCCAAAGATGAATGGCATTTTCAAAGCCACAAATAAAAACATAAAAAAGATCATACAAAAAATGACAGTAACCTACAAAGACTGGCATGAGATGTTACCATTTGCTCTCCACGGTTACCGTACTATGGCGCGCACATCAACAGGGGAAACTCCCTTCTCCTTGGTATATAACATGGAAGCTGTTCTACCAATTGAAGTCCAAATACCTTCTATGAGAATCATAAAGGATGCAGGGCTGAATGAAGATGATTAGATCCAAACTCTACTTGACCAGTTGAACCTAATTGATGAGAAGAGGGTTATGGATGTCTGTCATGGCAAGATGTACCAAAAATGTATGATCAAAGCTTTTAACATAAAGGTCAGACGTCAGGTATATCAGGTTGGTGATTTGGTAATCAAGCACATCATATTGCCACAAGGTGATCCTAGGGGAAAATGGACTCCTACATACGAGGGACCATTTGTGATCAAAAGAATATTCTCTGGTGGAGCAATGATCTTAACCACTATGTATGGCGACGACCTTCCGCACCCTGTGAACGCGGACATAGTCAAAAGATACTACGCATAAGAGACCCGCTAGGTTGACACACCTAGGCAAAAAAAGGGCATCCTGGAGAACCACAAAGGTTCAGGCAAAAATTAGGGATAAAATACAAAAAAATTTGTACACCCGGCAAGCTGAAAACCCGAAAGGGAGGCTTGGGCAAGAAGGGGTATCCCGGTGGACTAAAAACTCGAAAGGGCGGTCCAGGCAAAAGTTAGGGAATTAAAGCGCATGACTATGTCCCTTTGGATCACCTTACAGACAACCTTTAGCATCGACTGACAAGCTCAAACGGGTCTAATCAATCCAATCAACTTCGGACAAGGCAACAAGGGGATAAGACACTCAGAGACACGAAGGCTATAGCATAATGGGAACCCCATGGGATCATTTCACATAGCTATGTTTTCTTTGTATCGATTTTCATTTTCCACGATGATATTCTCTTACTAGAATGCTCGTCTCATTGTACAAAAATACTTATTCAAATTAATACAAAGATATCCCTTCGAAAGTGCAAAACTATCTATTTTTCTATTTCTATGTTTTGTTTGCGAAAACGTCCAATGATTATTTTTGAACATATGCATTTGAACGTGACTACTCTTTACAAATGAACAAAAAAGTAGAACAGAAAATAGAAAGGAAATCACTAATGGCTTTAAGAAATAGGATAATATCTTTAGACTATTCTATAAAATCCCCACAGGTACCTTTTCCAACAAGAATGGAAATCGGGGCATCCCGCTGTAGGATCGCCATCATATCTCCAGTATGCATCCTAATGGTATCAAATACTCTCACACCCCTGACGGAACGAAACTTATGGTTATAGCTCTGAAGATTCCACAGTGAAAGTTGCCCAATTTCTCAGAATTCCCCAACAGGATTTCACAAGGTCCTTAAGCAATGCACAATGTTTCCCCTTCACAACAGAGTTTATTTCTCTAACAATTAGAAACTCATCAACACTTCAAAACATGAATACTTGCATTCCTCATTCTCAACAATGCTCAGGGATTTATTTTTCCCGACTCCAGCAACATTGCAGCATAACAATTAACGTGTCCATACATTGCATCTATACGTCATAACATTGACAACAAAAATACATACGACACAACCTCATTTATTTTGAGAACATCATTTCACCATGCATTTCATACATCATGACATTTCATACAACTAACCTTTCATCATTTTCAAGAAAGATCAATCAACAGAGAATTATCGTCACATTTTCGACAAGTCAATTACAGATCAATTCCCAAGAAAGGATTGGTCAACCATTTACATAACAAATGTTTCTTTCAGACCCCTGTTGGTTCAGTTTAAATCTCTCAACGGTTTATTCTGATTCTTTCCTGCAGACGTCTTCTCTGGTTTAGATAAATCTCTCAATGATTTGTTCTGATTCTTCTCCAGATCCCTGCCGGTTCAGTTTAAATCTCTCAACAATTTATTCTGATTCTTTCCTGCAGATGTCTTTTCTGGTTCAGATAAATCTCTCAATGATTTGTTCCGATTCTTCTCCAGATCCATGCTAGTTCAGTTTAAATCTCTCAACGGTTTATTCTGATTCTTTCCTGCAGACGCCTTCTCTGGTTTAGATAAATTTCTCAATGATTTATTCTGATTCTTCTCTAGATACCAACCGGTTCAGTTTAAATCTCTCAACATTTCATTCTAATTCTTTCCACAGACACTTTCTCTGGTTCAGATAAATCACTCAAAGATTTACTCTGATTCTTTCATGTTAAAGAATATTCAAGATCTCTTTTGGTTCAGTTTAAACCCCTCAGCGGTTTATCCTGATACTTTCCAAAGGAACACTTCGGGTTCAGATAAATCTCTCAACGATTTATTCTGATTCTTTCCGCAAACACTTTCTCTGGTTCAGATAAATCGCTCAAAGATTTACTCTGATTCATTCCTATTCAAGATCTCTTTTGGTTCAGTTTAAACCCCTCAACGGTTTATCCTGATACTTTCCAAAGGAACACTTATGGTTCAGATAAATCGCTCCAGGATTTATTCTGATTCTTCCCAGTCAAACAACATATAAGACTTCTTCTGGTTCAGATAAGTCACTCCAAAGATTTATTCTGATTCTTTTCTAGTTGAAATCAAGTTCAGACTTAGTCCATTTTCTGTCAACAGTCACCTTTGGATGGCATCTACAAGCCCATCTCCGGAAAATCTCCATCATTCATCCAAATGGCATCTATAAGCCCATTCACAATTCATCTTCGAGTGCAAATTTCTGGACACTTTAGTGTCCAATCATCTTCCACCTTCAAGTCACGAATGACGGATCCGCCAATCTAACTCTTCAGCTTTAAGAAGTTTGAACAAGGGAAGTTGTTGTACCCCAAAATTTTCCCTCTCATTTATCAAATATTTTCTCACAAGATCTCCTTTGGTTCAAGAATGCACAAGAGTTGATAAGCTCAAGACACCTCCTCAAGCTCTGATGACTGAAAATTAGGGTTCGAGATTGCACAAGGATAATTGAACTTTTAATGCCTCATATGACTTTCATGGATCATTATGGACACTCAAGATGACTCATGTCAAGTTTCAAGTCATGGATCACATTTTTGCTCAATCAATTGATCAGTTGACCTAAAAATCAGTTTTATTGGGGAAAAAGTCAACTATGATCAATTTACAGTCAAACTTCACAATTTTTGATCCATATAAACATTGTAATTCATATATATCATTTGATCAAGTTTGGACCATAATTCCTCAAGAAATTTGATCAGATCATCAAAAGGGCAAAATGGTCAAAATAAGGGTTTTGACTGAGAAAGGGCAATTTCTAGTTTTTTGACCTAGCAAATGGTTAATTGGTTTGAGACATGATCTCAAGAGTTCAACTGTATAATTTTGACCTAATGGCATGACTCAAAACATCCCTCAAGATCAATTGATTGATAGTTGATTTTCAGTCAATTGATCAAAAGTCAACTGTACACTGAAAAGTCAAACTTTGACTTTTTTTGTCAAAATCAAGTGTCAAAGATTACAATTCATCAAAACATGTCAAGATATGAAACTTGTTCATCAAGAAATCAAAAAGTCAAGATTTCATTTTGAAAAGTCAAAATTTCCAAACTTAGAAAATTTTCCAAGTGTTGAAAACTTCATGTTTTTTTTACAACTTTGAGCTATTTTTTCACCATGACGCGAGATGATTCAAAAGAAACTTTCAACATGAAAGTTGTATATCTAAATGAGATCTAAAACATTGCTTTACACAACTCCTCCTAGAAATGCTTGTATTTCAAGTTATTAATCCATGAAATCATGGTCATGAAACTAAAACACTTAGTAAAGTTTTGAGCATTTTGTCAGGATTTTGACCTAACTTCTGAGACAAGTTTCACATAGTTCCATTTGGATTTTACAAAAGTTATTGAAATATGGATTGTAGAGCATATTACAAGCTTTCTAAAAAGTCCAAGAACTATCTGAGATAATTTGTGAGCAAGGAGAATCGAAGGTCATAAGTTAGGGTTTCAAGTTGTTTTACAAGGCAGAATTTCATGATGAACAAAAATTCAAATCCATGTTTAGGCTGCACAATCTTTTCTTTGCAGGCCTCAAACTTGTTTAGCACTCCATAATTAATGTTTTGCACATCTGTTAGAGGCTTTAACTCAAGCATTCAATGCATTGCCCATGCTTATTTCCATTTTAGGAAGAAATGGCACATTGCCATTTTGGAAAAGCAGCTTTATGTACAAAATCTATTCTTGAGGTTTGCACTTGTTCTCTTATGATCATACACGACCTATAACCCAAAATAAATTTGTATCAAGCCTCTAATAAGTCATCCCATGCGTGCATTTTACCTTGAAACCATGTTTTCACTTTTCTTTAAAATCAAGTAACATAGCCATAACTTGTACGTGTGTGATTCTGACCCTCTCAAGCCTCACATCCATTTCCTTACTTATGTACAAGCCATTTGCATCAAAACACACACATACACAAGCCCTCAAACTCCCAAGAACTCAGACTGTAACACAAAATTCCATTCTTGCATAATCTGACCAAAAACTTGAAACTCACATCTCCCTCGTACGTTTCCAAGCCTTTTGGTTCCTAAAGCTTCTAAACATAAAATACAAATCATCCATAACCCTATTTCATAATTGTAATTCCACTTTAATCAACCTCCATAACCAAAAGCAGAGCTATGCAAGTTGACTTCTCCAGAACTCCTCAACCACTTTCAGCTCAAGCCAAGCATCACATTAGCTTCCTTGGAACTTGATGAAGCTAACCCAATCACTGGAACTCATCAAAAGCTGCTCAAACTTAAAACACGATACCCTCTTGCAAGGTGAGTTTTCTTACTTTTGAACTATTCATATAGGAATTGTTAGGCTTGCATTTGTGAAGATAGAATGTAGATATCATTGCCCTGAAGCTAACCATGTCCATAGTTTTCATTTATGTTGCTTGAGCTTAGTGAATTTTAAGATTGAAGTTTCTGGAAAAGTTAGGGTTCATATTAGGGCCAATAAAATTCATGTTTGTCTTTGATCTATAGTTTTAATGCTTTACATTTCTGAAATCGTGAGGAAATTTGCCACGAGATTCATGTTTACACTTTTGCAAATGGATGAGAAATGAACAAGATGCAGGTGGTCTGGCTAGGCGCGAGGTTGAAGCTGAAGTTGTCTTCAGGAAGCAATTTCTAATATATATTTATGATTTTATTATATGAACGGATGAAACAGGCCACCCCAGTGGTACAAGAAGCGCGCGCGTATTAGAAGGTCCGGAGTTCGAGCCCTAGCGAGACCTTTTGCAATTTTCACAATTTTTTTCATTTTTCATTTTTTTTGTTGAATTAGGCAGCACTTGGGCCTCAACCCCATGGGCTTAGCATTTTTGCTGAACATCACGTTTAATCTTTGCATACATGCCTAAAATATTTTCAGTTAATTGTTTTTATTTAATCATTTTTATTTAAACATAAAAAAATCAGAAAAATCATAAAAGATTCTTGACTTAGGTTTTAAATTAATTAATTTATTTCCATAAATTAAATTAATTTTATTTAATCACATTTAGGTTTATTTTATTAATTAGTTTGTAAAATTAATTAGAACTAGGTTTTTTTTAATTATTATTATTTTTACACTATAAAAAATATTTTCCTAAAACAAAACTCCAAAATTATTTTTCTTAAAACTTATAGAACATTTTAGTATTTAATTTATTTTCATAAATTAATCAATCACACTTTATTTTCACTTTAATTAAATTTGTAAATACAAATAACTTCTAATTTCTTTACCTTAAAAATTTCAATTTCTTTTCTCAAACAAAAACATTTTATTTTCTTAAAATATTTAGAACTTTGTTAGGGTTTACACTAAGCCCCTTTTCCCACCTTTTCCCCTTTATTCACTCTTTTACATTATTTTGTGACTATACATTTCTTATCAAATTTTGTAATAGTAATTTAGGGTTTATGGTTTTCATCCCCATTCATAAATTTGTACCCCATCCCCTAAAGCGTTGTAATAGCATAGGACATTTAAATTCTGAAACTTCAGCTTTTAATATTAATGCTAGTAATTAGGGATTGTATGGAAAGATTAAAACCATCAAATAGCAAACCCTAACCAAGACAAATCAAGCATGAAAAAGACACACTTGCACACTTGCACCCTTAGGGTCAATCCACTTTGTTGCCTTATAAAATGGCCATATTATGCATGAGGGGGTATCTTAGCAAAAATAAGCAAAATACAAGATCATAGTCCCTCGATGACATTATCAAAGTTGCCTTTCAAAAATGATCTTAGTCCCTTAAAAAAAATGCTAAGATATCTTACAACATTTCTAATCATGGCTATAAGATGACCCTTGCCCGTCCCTTTTACATCCAAAGATAGGTTTACTTACCAAATCAATGGTAAGATGACAATGTCAAAGGAAAGAGGAAATAAACACGAAAGACTTTTGAGTAGGTAGATTGTTCCTAGTTGCTTGCTGAATTTCAAAACCAAAAACATCCTTTCTATTTTCAAAATAATCATTAACACTTTCAAAATATCTTTCAAACTTGAAAACATTTTCAAAAGATCAACACTTTGTATACATTCTTACGAACGAGAATCTTTACAAAGTTTGCCTAAACGATGGCGCCTTTTCAAAATACTTTCAAAAACCACATAAAGCACATTTTCAAACAAAAGCAAGTGATATAGCAAGCAATCAAGAGCCCTTAGATAACTACGGATGAAAAGGGTGCTAATACCTTCCCTTTTCATAATCTACCCCTCGAACTCAAGAAAACATCTCTAAAGGTCTTTCTTGTTCTTTTCAGCCTTTCCTTTTAAATAAAAGAAAAGTCGGTGGCGACTCTTGCTAACCGCACAATTGAGATAAAACGCAAAACAACCAAGTCAATTCTCCCACCGCGTTACATTATGCCATGTCATATAACATATGACACATATTACATTTGTTTTTTTATACATAGTCATTTTTAGAGCCAAAGTGTGGGTGGGGGACCAAAAGTGTTTAAAAATAAAATAGGGGGACTAAAATCGTGAAAAAAGCAAAATAGGGGGACCAAAACTGTAATTTAGCCTTATTATTATTTTACTCAAATTTTATTATGTTATTGTTAGAACAACAACTAGTATAGAAGATTAAAGAAAACCGAAAGTATCAAATGATGAACACGATTAATCTTTGCCTACATCTACGAATATAAAACAACTACTGTTGTACCTCAAAATTTTCCCTCTCATTTCTCATGATATTTCCTACAAAGATCTTCACTGACTCAAGTTTGCGCAAGCATCAACTAGGTCAAATAATCTCCTCAACACTGATGCCTCAAATTAGGGTTTGAGTTTGTACAAAGGCAGTCGGATTTATAATGTTTCAAATGAATTTCATGGATCACTATGGACCCTTAGGATTATTTCTGTCAAGTTTCAAGTCTTGGATCGCGATTTTCCAAGAAATTCACAAAAGGGCAAAATGGGCAAAATTAGGGTTTTGACTAAAAATGACCGAACTTTGATTTTTGACCTAATACTTGACTTATTGATTGGAAGCATGATCTCAAGGATCCGAGCGCGTCATTTAGACCTAATTGCATATTTCAATTCATCTTCTGAGATCAGTGGATTGATAGACAAAATTCGGTCAATTGGTAGAAAAAGTCAATTGTACACTAAAAAGTCAAACTTTGACTTTTTGACCAAAATTGAGTCCCAAAAATTACATTGCATCAAGACATCCAAAATATGAAATTTGATCATCAAAAATCAAGAAAGTCAAAAATCCAACTTCGCAAGGCTTGGAAAATTTTCATTGCTTCATGGCATCTTTTCACTACAATTCAAAATAGTTCAAGATGTTACAAATAATTCAAGTTATTACAAAGTGGCATTTCTGCAAGTTTACAAATCCTAAACTTTGTCTTGTTTGAACTTTTTCCTTTGACTCAAAACCTTGCCACAATGTTGTGTCTTTGATACAATTTGCATAAATTGCTCCACAAATCAAACTTGTTTCATGCTGCAAACTATGCTGTCCAAATTATTTCTGAACAAAGTATGATATGCTACTTCTATACATTGCCACAACACCCCAAATCCCTGCTCCATTGCTGTCCTACAGAAAAAACCTTGTGTTATGTTGCACCACAAACCTATCACAAAACCTGCATATGCTATTCTATACAGTCCAAAATCTATCCAAAAAACCAGTCCAAAACTGCTCTATGCAGTCTGCTCCAACCTGTATCATAACAACCACAAGATTGCACCAAAATGGCAAAGCAAAATTATGTGGAAAAAGTATCAAAACAGTAGGCAAAAATAGTTCAAAATAACTTATTTTCCCCCCTCCTAAACCTCATTCAAGGATCTACAAAAGGGACTCTATCATAAGACATATGCTGATTTATTAGAGAGGAAAAGAGAGAAGAGAAAAACACAACTTTTGTTAAACTCTTCTCATTCATAAAACTCAGCTCATTCATAAAACTCTGCTCATCTTCAACTCTGCTTTCACTCACAAAACAGAAAAACCCTCAACCCATTATTGTACAACCTTGCAAACTTTCCCCTAAACCAACTACCCAAACACCTCATATACAACACATAGAGATTGTTCTATCATAAGAAAAATTTCTGTAACACCTTTATCATCACCTTCTAAACATAAACAAAAAAAATAGTACTTTGCACCTAAGACTGGGTTGGAGCGATTCTGGAACTTTGTGGCACACAACAAGGATTGGAGTAGCTCCAAAGAGGAGCTCGATCATTCTTCGCTTTGCATCCGAAGATATCCGTACGTATTCTAAATTTTCGCTTCAAGAGGTATACTTTTTTCCAAACTGTAATATCTTTTTCCATACATCATTTTTTGTTTGTGTTCAAAAGATATGTAAAAGATAAATCAAAAAAGAAAACTCAGTAAAAATGCCAAGACAGGGGGCTGACACGGGTGCCCGTGTGACACGACACAGTCGTGTCAGCTCATCTATTTGAAAAAATATAACAAAAGTGCAGGACATGGTTCTAACACGGGTGCCCGTGTCATAGGACACGGCCCGTGTCAGACATACTGGAACTATAAGCTAACAAAAATACAGGCCAGGGTGCTAAAATGGGTGCCCATGTCATAGGACATGGCCCGTGTTAGGTTTACTGGAATCAAAAACGTGCAAAAGTGGAAAGTCAAGGTGCTGACACGGGTGCCCGTGTCACAGGACACGACCCGTGTCAGCTTAGTTGGTACATAAAGGAAAAACGCGCATGGATCATTACAGGATGCTGACATGGGTGCCCGTGTCATAGGATAAGGCCCGTGTCAGACTAGACAACATAAATCTTGATTTTTTTGCTTTTATTTTCATTCGATTTGGTTGTAACAGTAAAATTAGGTTTTATTTGCTTTTATCTCCCCATTTTGTAAACTTACACCCCATCCGTTAAAGTGATGAAATAGAGTAGGATTTTAATTTCGGAAAATTTATCGCTTTTCATATAATTGTTAGTAATTAGGGTGTGTATGGCAAGATAAAATCAACCATTAGAAAACCCTAATCTCAAAGACAATGCATGCAATCAAACAAACCTTACACACGTGCACCTTTAAGGTAATCTCGCTTTGTTTCCTCGGAAAATAGTCATGTCCCTCGAATATGGGTATTTTAGCAAAGACCCTCGATAAAAAAGATCATAGTCCCTCGAGGTTGCCTTTGGTAAACGATCTAGTCCCATATGAAAATTGCTAAAACGTCTCATAAGTTACCTTCTATGACTATACGATTGACCCTCGCTTGTCCCTTCACATCCAATGATGGGGCTTCTTACCAATTAATGGTAAGATAGCAACATCTAAATGAGGAGGAAAAGAAGAAAGACCTTTTGAGTAGGTAGGACGCTCTTAGTTGCTTGCTCACAAATCAAAACCATTTTCACACTTACACTTTCAAAACACCTTCAAAAAACAAACATCTCTTTGAACTATTTTCAATACCACACTTTGTATACATTCTTATAGAGACGAGTATCATTACAAAGTTTTCCAAAACAAAGGTATTTTCGAAATACTTTCAAAAACCCACCACAAATACATTTCAAACAAAGAATTTTTCAAAGTGATCTAGCAAGCAACTAAGAGCCCATAGATAACTACAGATGAAAAGGGTGCTAACACCTTCCCTTTTCATAACCTACCCCAGAACTCAAGAAAATAATCTCAAAGGTCTTTCCTGTTCTTTTCACTCTTTCCTTTATTGGATAAAAGAAAAGTCGATGGGGACTCTTGCTATCCGCAGCATTTGCGATAAAACGCGAAACACCCGAGTCAGTTCTCCCCCTGTATGATAGAACTGGTGACTCTGCTGGGGATAAAACTTAAAAGTGGGGTTACCTTAGAGTTAGATCACATTTAATTGCTTTCATTGTTTTATTTACTTGCTTTACATTTATGGGTCTTTGTTTGGGTTTATATTGATCCTTTACCCAGATCTGGGAAAACCATTAGGTAAGTAGCAATAGATTGTGAAAACTGTACTGCATAGACCTATATGGTTAAAGCAATGGCTACGTTAGTGTGATGCATTTGTTGGTACCGTTATCCCTTGTGTTGAATCAAGGAGAATACGGGGCCGCTGAGCGGTGTCATGAAGCACTAAGTGACATTAGAACCTTTAATTGAACAACTTGGCCATTAGGAAGTAGTGAGATAGTCGACTTTGGTGTAAACATGAAGTTTGGTTGATACTCGATACTACACTCATTGAGATCGGACTTTTGGGATATTTTGGCCGCAAGAAAAGATTGATTGTGCTGAGAAAATTCCCAATGAAGAAAGATCAATGATATTGAGATTCCCTAGAACCCGATTACTTTCTAGGACAGGTTGAGCCAACTAAACATCAAGAGGGTCCTTACCTATAAAACCCATGCAAGCCTAAACCTAAGGTTTTTTGTGTGCTTTGTTTGTGATTATTATTCATGTCATCCTAAACATCATAACATCATAAGCATTCTCACTAACCATTTCAAGGATTTAGGAAGTTATCTTTGTTCTGTTTTGTAGGTCATGTCTTCCATTCGTAGGAATACCATCCGAATCAACTTCGTAAAAGTACATCCTCAACTTCAAGAGTTAGCATAAAGAGTGCCTGGAGATTCTTCCTTCACCAAGAAATATGGTCGACTTCTCAACTTGGATACCTCAAATTTCCAAGAAGAAATGATGTGTGTGCTTTTCCAGTTCTTTGATCCTATGCATCATTGCTTCACCTTTCCTGACTACCAATTGGTGCCTACATTAGAAAATTTCTCTCAATTGCTAAGAGTGCCTGTGCTTGATCAAATACCATTCACCGGTTTAGAGGAGGCTCCAAATCCTGAAGTTATTGTCGAAGCCTTGCATTTTAAGAGATCTGACATTATGAAAAATTGGGAGACAAGAAGTGGAGTAAAAGGTTTCTTAGCCAAGTTTCTGTTGGTGAAGGCTCGTTCATTCTGGGAGGATAAGGATTTTCAAGCTTTTGAAGATGTCTTGGCCCTTCTAATCTATGGTTGGGTTATATTTCCTAATCTGGACCAACTCATAAATGTGAATGCCATCAAGGTTTTTCTCTCTCGCAATCTTGTACCTATCCTTCTTGGAGACATTCTACATTGTTTCCACACTCGCACCATGAAGAAAAGAGGTGCTCTTTTGTGTTGCATTCCCTTACTCTCTAGGTGGTTTATTTCGCACCTACCTCGATCAACGTTGAAGAATGAGCAAGGCTTGACATGGTCTCAAAGGATGATGTCACTCACACATTATGATATTCAAATGTGTACTCGATCCTTGGAGGACATTACAATCATCGACCATTGTGAGGAATTCCCTAATGTCCCTCTGCTTGGTATTAGGGGAGGTATCACCTACAACCCTTGTTTGGCTTTACGACATTTTGGGTATGCGCAAAGAGATGGTCCCCATGATGTAATCATCTAAGGTTTGGTATTCGATTACGAGGGCGAAAACTAAGGATATCATCAAAGGCACATATGATCTTGGAGAATGGTAAACAAAGTGGTTAGTAAGACATTGGGACATAAGAATTATATCGCCCTTGAGCCTTACCTTAAGTGGGTACGAACTCGTGCTCAAAGTATCGTGATGCCTTGCCCCTCCATGTTACCAATCATCATGGAGCCTGTTGCAGAAGGAGATGTTACATATATTGTCCTTTATCCTGATATGCCTACTTCTCTTGAAGATTTTCAAAGAGCTTGGATTCAGATAAAGAGGGAGAAAGAGACCTTTGAAGCCCAGTTTTATGAAAGCGAGAAGAAGACATTGGAGCTTACAAGACAACTTCATGAGGAGAGGAACCTGAATGCATATATCTCTCCAAAGAGGAAGCATCCATAGGAAACTTGAGCCATTGTTATTATATTGTAGTTCATTTTGTTTCTTTTGTTTTAATGTAAGCCCGAGAGGCATGTTGTAAGCAATTTGAACTTATTAATACAATTAATGTTTGTTCCATTTTGTCTAAACAGATTTAAATCTTCTAAGTCCTTGAAATCATTTGCATACGCATGTTCATGCATCATAACATAAACAGGTTCTCCACAACCGATTTCCTTATTTTTCTACTGTTTATTTCAGTAAGATGGATATCGAACAAACAGTGAAGGATCTTCAAGCACAAAAAGCTCAATTCCAACAGATGTTCCTGGCTCTAGCTAAAGGATAAGAGGACCTTAAGGCTCTAATGATCAAAGACAAGAAGAAAAAGACAAAGAAACCAGTGGGTGTCCTGAATATGGGAAGAAGATTCAAAGAACTAGAAAAGCAAGCTCTAGAATTTGCAACTCTGTCAAATGAGGGGGACAACCAGGAAGAGAAGAAAAAATAAGGGGACCACAGTATGGGGTTTGATGAAGAAGAGGCTGACTACACTGAAGAAAAATATCCTCCTGCTAATGACAAATATAAACAACTGGAGGATTGTCTCAACGCCATGGAAATTAAGAGAGTACTTGGTCTAGATTTTGAAGAATTAGGGTTGGTTTCTAGAGTGGTCATTCCACCGAAGTTCAAGGTTCCCGCATTTTCTAAGTATGACAGGGTTTCATGTCCTAAGCTGCATCTAAGGTCTTATGTTAGGAAGATCCAACCTCACACTACTGATAGGAATTTATGGGTGCATTTGTTCCAGGAAGTTTATTGGGAACTCATTTGGAATGGTTCTACCAGTTGGAGGGAACCAACATCCGCAACTGGGAGGATCTGGCTACTGCTTTCTACAGGAAGTACAATACAATGCTGACCTCGCTTTAACCCGTACACAACTTCAAAGCATTTCTATGGGTTCCAGTGAGGGCTTCAAAGATTATGCCCAAAAGTGAAGAGATCTTGCGGGAAGAGTCCAGCCTCCTCTATGTGATAGAGAGCTATTAGATATGTTCTTGGGTACTTTGTCAGGACCATTCTTCAAACATCTGATTGGGAGCTCTTAAGTTGGGTTCACCGAGCTAATATTGACAAGTGAAAGAGTAGAAGATGGTATCAAGAGCGATAAGATTCAGAGAGATGCTTCTTCAAGTACAGTAAAGAAACCATTCTCTGGGAAGAAAGGAGTAAGTGTTGCCTATGGTAAGAAGAATCAAAGAAAAGTTGAACGTTGTCCAATGGTAGGAGCTGTAATGATCTCCAACCCTGTATCAACTCAACAACAAAATAATCAGCGCAGGCAGGACGCGCCTAGAAGACAATTCACCAGACTCAACATGCCATTATCTCAAGTATTGCAACATCTAATGAAAGCTAGCTTGGTCACTCTAAGGGAGCCTCCTAAAAATCCAAACACTACATCTCCCTATTATAATCCTAATGCTCGGTGTGCCTAACACTCCAACAGTCCAGGGCATGATAAAAATGACTGTTAGGCTCTGAAGAATAAGGTTCAGGATCTTATTGAGGAAAAGGAGATTGAGTTTGACCCTCTTGAAACCCCCAATGTGATAACTTCACCAATGCCCAAGCATGGTCAAGGTGTTAATGTCGTTGATGACGACCTGTTTGTTTCTTCTATTGATGAACTAACTACTCCTCTTCCGATTGTTAAGAAGAATCTCTTGCGAGCCGATTTATTTTCAGGCTATGGTGAAGGTTGCCATTTGTGTATGTCTATACCCAATGGTTTCTTATTTTTTAAGATATGTATCCAACGCCTAATGGACAACAAGGAAATTCTGTTCGAGAAGACTCCCTCTACGAGAAGTCTGTGTGAAGATATATCAATTATTACCATTTTCAACAATCCTCCCAGGGTCTCCTCCAAAAGACCTGTCAGGATTACATCCACTCCTAAGGTTTCTCCTTTAATCATCACCTTTCCAGGGCCAATACCATATTCCTCCGACAAGGCTATTCCTTGGAATTATGGAGCTGATGTCTACTATCATGGTGTCAAACAAGACCTCCTGGCCGTTAAGAATGAAGTTACAAAAGATATTGATCCTAACATCGACAACATTGTTGGAACCAATAAAATTGCCATAAGCGGAAGGGTTTTCTCTCCTGAAATCTCCCCAAAGACTGTTGCCACTCCTTTGGTTATTCCTGCTAAAACACCTATTTCTCCCATTGTTATTCCTGCTACTAAGTCAGCAGGGACTCAGAGTAAAGAAGTATTGGTTGAGCCTGCCTAGACGGAGGCACCCAAAGAAGCCATTCCTGAAGCCTCCAAACGATAAATGGAGGAAATTTTGAAAATCATACGAAAGAGTGACTATAATGTTGTGGAACAATTGGGGAAGACACCCTCAAAAATTTCAATGCTTGCCTTTTTATTATGTTCTGAAGCCCATGCTAAGGCATTGGTGAAGTTCCTGAAGTCGGCTCATGTGCCGCAAGAGACTTATGCCGACCAATTCGAGAACTGTGTTGCTAGTCTGACTGCTGACAATGGATTTGGTTTCTCCGATGCTGATTTGACGTCTAAAGGAAGAAAGCATAATGGTGCCCTACATGTCTCTATTGAGTGCACATGCACTACCCTGGATCATGTTCTAGTTGATACGGGTTCTTCGCTAAATGTTTTACCCAAGGGTGATTTAGACAGATTGGATTGTGAAGGACTGAATTTGAAGCCCAGTAATATTGTGGTGAGGGCTTTTGTTGGTTCCAAGAGAATGGTACACGGGGAGGTGGACTTTCCTATTAATGTTGGTTCCCAAACTTTTGGCTCCACTTTCTATGTGATGGACATTCGCTAGTCTTACTCTTGTTTGTTGGGATACCCTTTGATTCATGGGGTCGACGCTGTCACTTCCACCTTGCATCAGATGTTAAAATATTCGATTAAAGGAAAGATTGTTACAATCCATGGCGAAGAAGAGTATATGGTGAGCCATCTAAACTCTTTACAATATGTCGAGATGGACGGAGAGTTCATCGAGACCCCCTACCAGAATTTTGAAGAGGTTCCTTAGACAATTGTTGTTACAAAAGCTGCCACCGCTGTTCCAGAGATTGCCAGACCTCCACTGAAGATGGTTTCTCTAAAAGATGTTAGGGCTGTAATTGAAGAAGGTGGGTGCACTATTTGGGGCCAACTACCTAACATTCCCTATAAGTCTGACAAATTTGATTTGGGTTTCACTTCAGGAGCTCAAAGAGCCAGTCGTCGTGCTCGCGTCAGAGGACCACCACTACACATCAGCAACCATGGAGTCAATGTTGTAGAAGACACTGGCAGTGACTGTGACCTGGACAATTGGATCTTCCCTGCTACCAGCAGTGGACTTAACAACTGGACGGCCAGAGACTTTGTTCCCATTATGTTCATCCAGGAGTAATTGTCTTTTTGTTTTTGGGACATGTAATATTTGAACAATTTGAAGTTTAAAGTCTTGTGTCTTACTCGAGACACAATGGTTTATTTGTGAGGGTTATAATTTTACTTTCAGATGTCATAAATAAATCATTTGACGTTTTCCATACAAATTTTGCGCTCTTTATTTTTCTTTTCTGCTTTTACTTTATCAAAATAGCTATGCTCTCTTACACACACACACACACATCAAATTGCATATCCATATCCACTCTGGATCCCATTGATAACGGTTCTGCTATTTCCAGTTATGACTTCGAAAATCCGATCTACCAAGCTGAAGACGAAGGCGAGGAAGGTTGTGAAGTACTAGGAGAACTTGCTAGACTGTTACAACAGGAGGAAAGATAAATACAACCTCATGAAGAGCCAGTCGAGACGGTAAACTTGGGTACTGAAGACGATAAGAAAGAAGTTAAGGTAGGTGCCAACTTGGAACAGAGTGTCAAAGAGTGGTTAATCTAGATGTTACATGACTATATTGAGATCTTCGCCTGGTCATATAAAGACATGTTGGGCTGGACACTGGTATTGTGATTCACCGTCTACCAACGGAAGAATACCGTCCTCCAGTGAGGTAAAAGGTTCGTCGTATGCGTCTTGAGATGTCAGAAAAGATCAAGGCCGAAGTTATGAAACAGTTTAACACTGGGTTCTTAGCTGTTACTTCTTATCCATAATGGGTTGCAAACGTGGTACCAGTACCTAAAAAGGATGGCAAGGTGCGTATGTGTGTGGATTATAGAGATTTGAATAGGGCGAGCCCCAAGGATGACTTTCCGCTTCCCCATATTGATGTTCTGGTTGAAAACACTATACAATATAAGATATTCTCTTTCATGGACGGTTTCTCCGGGTATAATCAAATTAAAATGGCACCTGAAGATATGGAGAAAACGACTTTTGTCACGCAGTGGGGCAGCTTCTTCTAAGAATTTATGCCATTTGGGTTGAAGAACGCTGGGGAAACCTATCATCATGCTATGGTATCTTTGTTCCACAATATGATCCATCACGAGATAGAGGTCTATGTAGACGATATGATAGCCAAGTCTCAGACTGAAGAAGAGCACTTGGATCACTTACAGAAACTGTTTAATAGACTTAATAAGTACAAGTTAAGAATGAATCCAAACAAGTGTACCTTTGGAGTAAGATATGGTAAGCTCCTAGGTTTCGTAGTCAGCGGAAAAGGTATCGAAGTAGATCCTACAAAGGTTAAAGCTATTAAAAAATGCCAACTCCCTGCACCGAGAAGGAAGTTATGGGATTCTTTGGACGTCTAAACTACATTTCCAGATTCATTTCCCACCTAATAGCTACTTGTGATCCAATCTTCAAATTACTAAAGAAAGATCAAGTAGTGAAGTGGAATGACGACTTCCAGACGACCTTTGATAGAATTAAGGAATATCTTCAAGAACCTCCAATTATGATGCCTCCGGTTGAAGGAAGACCTATGGTCATGTACTTAATAGTATTATAAAATTCAATGGGGTGTGTGATGAGGCAGTATGACGAGTCTGGTCGAAAAGAGCATGCAATACACTACCTTAGCAAAAAGTTTACCGACTGTGAAACAAGATACTCACTGCTCGAGAAAACTTGTTGCGCTTTGGCATGGGCTGCTCGCCGACTAAGACAGTATATGTTGACCCACACCACTTTATTGATATCTAAAATGGATCCTATCAAATACATATTCAAGAAACCCACTATCTCTAGAAGAATAGCAAGATGGAAAATGGTCCTGACCTAATATGACATTCAATACACTACCCAGAAAGCAATAAAAGGAAGTATACTAGATGATCATTTGGCTCATTAGGCTGTAGATGACTGTCAATCCATGAATTTTGAGTTCCCGGAAGAGAACATCATGTTGGTGACTGATTATGAAGAACCTGGAACGGATGAAGGACCTGCAAAAGGTTTTCTGATGGACTATGTTTTTTGACAGAGATTCCGACTCACTTGGCAATGGCATCGGTGCTGTGATCATATCTCCTGAAGGATGTCATAATCCTTTCACTACCAGGCTATGTATCATCTGTACCAACAATATGGATGAATATGAAGCATGCATTATAGGTATCAAAGCTGCTATCGACTTGAGAATCAAATTCTTGAGTGTATTTCGAGACTCGTCCCTGGTAATCAGTCAAATCAGAGGAGAATGGGACACGCAACATCCTAATCTCATCCCTTACCTAGAGCATGTGTTGACACTGATTCCACACTTTGAAGAAGTTACCTTTGAGAATTTTCCACGAGAAGAAAATTAATTATTGGACGCGCTAACTACTATGTCATACATGTTTAAAGTCATATGGCATAATGATGCTCCTGAGATCGCTATTGAGAGATTGGATGAACCAACATACTATTATGAGGTTGATACTGAAGAAGTAGTGGTCAAACCATGGTTCCACAAAGTGAAAAGACACCTCAAAGCCAAAGAGTATCCCGAGGGAGCTTTTGTTAATGATAAGAAGTTCCTAAGAAGGTTCTCTTCCAAGTTTTTCCTCAGTAACAAAATCCTCTACAAGCGCAACCACGATTTTACTCTGCTTCGGTGTGTAGACAAGAGTGAAGAAAAGAAGATTATGGAAGATATGCACGAAGGTAACTTTGGAACCCATTCTAGTGGGCACACAATGGCTAAGAAGATTCTGAGGGCAGGGTACTAGTGGTCCACTATGGAAGCAGACTGTTATCGGCATTCCCGAACTTATCACAAGTGCCAGATCTATGCCGATAAAGTACATGTGCCTCTGTTTCCCTTGAACGTCTTAACTGCTCCCTGGCCTTCGAAATGTGGGGCATTGATATGATCAGAGAGATTAAACCTACCACTTATAATGGGCACCGCTTCGTCCTGGTTGCCATTGATTATTTCATAAAGTGGGTCGAGGCAGCTTCATTTTCTTCTGTTACCAAGAACATCGTGGCCTGGTTCATCAGACATAACCTTATCTGTCGGTATGGTATTCTAAAAAGAATCATCACAGATAATGGTATCAATATCAATAATACTATGATCTCCGAGCTTTGCACACAATTCAAGACTCAGCATCATAACTCTTCTCCTTACCGTCCGAAGATGAATGGCGCTGTAGAGGCCGCCAATAAAAACAATAAGAAGATCATACATAAGATGACAATGACATACAAAGACTGGCATGAAATGTTACCATTTTCTCTTCATGGTTACCGTACCTCAACACGCACATAAACAGGGGAAACTCCTTTCTCTTTGATATACGGTATGGAAGTTTTCCTACCCATCAAAGTCCATACCCCTTCCTTGATAATCATGAAGGACGCAGGTTTAAATGAAGACGAATGGGTTCAGACTCGACTTGACCACTTGAACCTGATTGATGAGAAGAGGCTCGCGGCTATTTGTCATGGTTAGATGTACCAGAAATGTATGGTCAAAGCTTTTAACAAGAAGGTCAAACATCAGGTATATCAGGTTGGCAACCTTGTAATCAAGCGCATTATCCTGCCACAAGGTGATCCCAAGGGTAAATGGACTCCCACATATGAAGGACCATTTGTGATCAAGAACATATTTTCTGGTGGAGCCATGATATTAACCACTATGGACGGTGACGACCTTCCGCATCCTGTAAATGCGGACATAGTTAAAAAAGACTATGCATAAATAGAGACCCGCTAGGTTGACTAGCCTAGGAAAAAATAAGGGCATCCCGGAGAACCAAAAGGGTTCGGGCAAAAGTTAGGGATATATATGGAAAAAAATCTTTACACCCGGCAAGCCAAAAACCTGAAAAGGCGGGTTGGGCAAAAAAAAGGGGTATCCCGGTGGACTGAAAACCTGAAAGGGCGATCCAGGCAAAAGTTAGGGATTAAAAGAGTACGACTATGTCCCGTTGGATCACCTTACAAATCGACTTCAATATCAAGTGTCAAGTTCAAATGGTACTAATCAATCCAGTCAACTTTGGTCAAGCAGCAAAGGGATGAGACGCTCAAAGATATAAAGGCAATAGCAGAATGGGAACCCAATGGGATCATTTCACATAGATGTTTTTCTTTATATACTGCTTTGTATAGCTTTCATTCTTACGACGACATTCTCTTATTAGGATGTCTGTCTCCTTGTACAAAGACTCCTGTTATAGGCAGACTTCTTCAGAATAATACAAAAGATATCTATTTGAAAATGCATAAACTATTTTTTTTATTTTTTGTTTTGTTTTGCAAAAATGTCCAGTGATTATTTTTTAACACATGCATTTGAATATAATCACCATTTACAAAAACACGCAAAAAAACAGAAAGACAGTTATAAATGGCTATAAGAAACGAGACAATGTCTAAAAAAGCCACCTGTAAATCTCCACAGATACATCCCACAATAGATACAGAGACAGAGACGTCCTTCCGCGAAGTCACTGCCATATCCTTAGCATACAATCTATTGACGTCAGAGATTCCGATATCCCCCGCAAAGCAAGAGTCTCCAATCATCTCCCCGACATCTTGAAGAATTCCATAATATGGTTCATAAACTTCTTGGGTTCCCCAACAGGGCTTCATTAAAATCCACGAGCAGTTTATGAAGTTTTCTTTTCCCCAATAGAGTTTATTTCTCTAGCCACGGAAGTCCATCTCCCAACATTTCAATTTCAACAAATAATGAAGAATCACATTCTTCATTCCCAGTTGAGTTGGTCTTAAAAGAGAGCCGTGTATATTTCTCCCTAAAGAAAACACCTCTCCAGCAGGTCGTCAAAACATACTCTTTAACATGGTTTATTTCCCAAGAAACTACAAATTCCCCAGCTTGAGTTTTCTTCTTAGACGATTACAAATCAATAGACAAAACTCCTCCTCCCCAGTAGAGTTTGCCACCATCCCCAGTGATTTGTGGCAAAGCCTAGAATTCGATCATATAACAGTTAACTTCTTTATCCCCAACAAGTTGTTAGCTTTCATTCTCTCCGATCAAGAGATAACTCCCCAATAGAGCAACGAATAACCAAAACTCCTAAAATCTTTTCCCTCAAGCAAAATCAACGTCCCCCAATGGATTTTCTCCTCAAACAATAAAACAGGAATTCCCAATGGAAACATTCTAAACAAATAATGAAGAATCACATTCTTCATCCCCAATAGCAGTCATAATTTTATTTTACCTCATTTCAATGACGCTATAACGAACAATTGATCAGTTCATATATTACATTCATACATTACTTTACAAACATCATAACATATACATACAAAATACATATAGCACAATCTCATTTATTTTTAGAACATCATTACACAATGTATGTCATGCATTATGGCATTTCATAGGGCTGATTCTTTACCTCTTCAAGAAAGATCAACAAACAAATATCATCATCAATTTTCAACAAGTTCCAGATTAATACCTGAAACAAGATAAGATCAATATCTGTGAACAACTAATTGTAGATTAATACCTGAAACAAGACAAGACAACTATCTACATGAATGGATTGAAGATGAACTCCTGAAACAAGATGGGGAAACTATCTTTCTTTCTCTAAGGTCAGAGATTAATTCCTGAAAGAGGCTAGGGCAACTATCTCTACGACCAACAAAAAGCAAGTTCCATATTAATACCTGAAACAAGATAGGACAACTATCTATGAACAACTGATTGTAATTTATAACCTGAAACAAGACAGGATAACTATCTACATGAGCAGATTGAAGATTAAGTCCCGATACAGGACGGGGAAACTATCTTTCTTTCTTTTTGGTTAGATAAAGATCAATTCCCAAAACAGGACGGGGCGACTATCTTTATCACCAATGGCATGAACTCTCGAAACAAGACAAGTTTACTAATAAGTTGATTGTAGACCAATTCCCGAAACAAGACGAGGCGACTATCTACATGACAAACACTTCCTTCAAGACATTTATTGTTTCAGTATAAATCGACCAAAGATTTATTCTGATACTTATTCCAATTTCTACCAACAGTCACTATGGATGGCATCTTTAAGCCCATCTCTGACGACTCCCTAACACTCTCCAAATGGAATCTATAAGCCCATTCCCGATGCAATCAACCAACTTACCATCGAGTGCAAATTTCTGGGCACTCTAATGTTCAATCATCTTCCACCTTCAAGTCACGAATGACGGACTCGCCAATCTAACTCTTCAGGTTTAAGAAGATTGAAAAGGGGCAACTATTTTACCCCAAATTTTTCCCTCTCATTTCTCAATACATTTCCTACAAAGATCTTCAATGACTCAAGTTTGCGCAAGTATCAACTAGGTCAAATAATCTCCTCAACACTGATGCCTCATATTAGGGTTTGAGTTTGTACAAAGGCAGTCGGATTTCTAATGTCGCAAATGAATTTCATGGATCATTATGGACCCTCGGGATTATTTCTGTCAAGTTTCAAGTCTTGGATCACGATTTTCCAAGAAAGCCATCAAAAGGGCAAAATGGGCAAAATTAGGGTTTTAACTGAAAATGACTGAACTTTGATTTTAGACCTAATACCTGACTTATTGGTTAGAAACATGATCTTAAGGATCCGAGCGCGTCATTTTGACCTAATCGCATATTTTAATTCATCTCCTAAGATCAGTGGATAGATAGACAAAATTCGGTCAACTGGTGGAAAAAGTCAACTATACACTAAAATATCAAACTTTGACTTTTTGACTAAAATTGTGTCCCAAAAATTACATTGCATAAAGACATCCAAAATATGAAATTTGATCATCAAAAATCAAGAAAGTCAAAAATCTAACTTTGCAAGGCTTGGAAATTTTTCTAAGTATTTTCTATACTTGTTAATTTCATTGCTTCATGGCATCTGTTGTACACCAATTTTCCCCCTAAGATCCCCTCATCATACCATGTTGATTCCATCACAACAAGATCACATTAAGATTCTTGGTTCCCCTCTCTATATTTAGCTTTGCTCTTTGAGGAATCACCAAGCACCTTGACTTGTGTTCTTTTGTGATCATGAATATTTTTTGTCTTGATTTCTTCTTTTAATTAGTAAAATGCAATGTTGGTTTGTCTTGCTCGTTACTCATGTAGGTAAAGGCAATGAAATTCAACAAGTTTCTCCATGGGTTCATGAGTTTATTTCCATGCCCTAGTAAATAAAGCTTGAGAAGTTCAAACTTCACCATTGGATTTGTTTTGGAAGAAATGGAATGGCAAGGTTATTTTGGCTCACCATATTTCAAGATTATCAAATAGAGTTCAACAGTACAAGGGATTGATTGGAGAAGTTGTCATGCTTGGACAAGGCTTTGTTACCATTGGTCACAAATGCATATTTCTCTCAATTATCAAGATATGGAAGTGGTTGTGGTTGCTATGAGTTTTAATTATCATCCTCAACAACTTATATTTACAAAGCATTTGTGTTTGTACAAGAAGTTTGTTTAAAATTGTCAAAGTTCCTCAAGGCATTTTTCTTGATCTGGGAGCAAGGGTTTTGAACTTCAAAGAAGCATATCTTGCTCATCTTTTGGTATTTTGGAGTGATTCCAAAGACATCCTTCTCTTCAAAGGGTTATGAAAAAATCACTTCAAAAGTTCCAAGGTGTGTTCATGTGGAAGAAACTTGATGATGAAGAAAGATTACAAGTCCTCTAGATGAACCCCTATTTTCCTATGTGTGACTTCAAATGATCATAACTTGGTCAACTTTTATCACCTTGAGCCCATTATTTTTCCATAATTATCTTGAGGATGTGAAATTTATGCCTTCTTTTATATGTAAAGTTAGAAAATGGATGGAAGATTCCCTAAGGATACAAAAGATTATAGGTGATTTCATGATTTTTTGCCAACTTCAACAATTCATAACTCTCTCAATTTTTGGAGATTTTGAATGGTTCAAGTTTCAAAGTGTCATTTAAGAGGTATATTTCATGCCATATTTTTTGGTCAAGAGAAAATTACAAGAGTAAGGCCATGTTTGCATGCAAAAACATTATAGGTAACTTTTGTAGAAAAAACTTGAAATATTTCTATGGAAAGTCAACCTTTTTCCCCCAACTTTGACTCAATACAACTTTCAACTCAAGCATCCATTTGATTCCATTCTTTTTCCATTTCAAAGCTTGTAACCTCATATTTCTAAAGCATTAATAACCATGCCTTAAGACCCCTTGAGCTGAGAATGCCATTGGATTGAACTTGGTAACTTGGAACTGAAGTTTCTCCATAAGTCATAATTTGAAGTCTTTGTTTGGCTTCTAATCACAAGTTTTCCACGCGTTTTTGCCTCTAAACATGTTTAGTGAAGTTCCAGAATTGATTAGCACAACAAAACGCGCGTTTTGGATGAGTTTTGATCAAATTAGAAGTTACACTTTTCTTGTTTGCAACTTCACACGATTTCCCTCCAAACTTCATCTTTTCACACGCTTAGACATTCCATTTGATTCCCTATAAATAGAGAGTCATCCCCCATTCATTTCCTCAAGCTTGGATATCCAGAATCACCCTGCCAAACTTGTTCCATAATGTAACACGGTGGGAGAACTGACTTGGTTGTTTTGCGTTTGATCGCAAATGTTGTGGTTAGCAAGAGTCGCCACCGACTTTTATTTTATCCAAAAGGAAAGGTTGAAAAGAACAGGAAAGACCTTTGAGTTGTTTTCTTGAGTTCGGGGGGTAGATTATGAAAATGAAAGGTATTAGCACCCTTTTCATCCGTAGTTATCTAATGGCTCTTAGTTGCTTGCTAGATCACTTCCTTTTGTTTGAAAAATGTGCTTTGTGTGGTTTTTTGAAAGTATTTCTAAAATATGGAAAATAGAACCAAAAGGTAGCGCTGGGAGTTGAACCCCTGACATTATGCATATACGCGCGCTACCTTTGCCACTGGGGTGGCTGTACATCCGTTGATATAACTGAAACAATAAATACATAACACAAAACAAGTTCCAGAAATGAACTTCATCTTCAACCTCCAGCCATAGTTCCTGTAACTTTCTCATTTCTCAACAAAAATAAAATATGCAAACATGAAAGTTGCTCCATTTTTCCATACGAATCCAACCATATAAATATCATGAGCTATCAATCAAAGAAGAATGAGAATTTCTAAAAGTACCAAATTCTGACCTAAATATTTTTAGAGATTCAAACCTAAAATTCTCTAAGCTCAATCAATATAAATGGAATCTATGGATATGTACAGTTTCAGGGCAATGATGTCTACATTTTAGCTTCACAAATGCAAGCCTAACAATGCCTAAGTAATGAGATAGAAGTTCAAGAAAAATACCTCAAAACTGGAAATCGTGAAATGCAAATGAGCTTGATTCAAGGTGCTGTAATGATCAGATTAGCTTCCTCAAGTTCCCAGGAAGCTTATGCAATGATTAGCTTGAGCAATGGATGGATGGAATGGTTTGGAGAAGTCAACTTGCAGAGCTCTGTTTTTGGTTATGGAGGTTGATGAAGATGGAGTTGTAGTTATGAAACAGGGTCAGGGATAGGTTATATTTGATGTGTAGGAGCTTTGTGATTGATTAGGAAGGAAGATGGAG
This sequence comes from Vicia faba, assembly GCA_948472305.1. Classification (NCBI taxonomy): domain Eukaryota; kingdom Viridiplantae; phylum Streptophyta; class Magnoliopsida; order Fabales; family Fabaceae; genus Vicia; species Vicia faba. The sequence goes on along the minus strand of OX451738.1, from coordinate 369,634,693 downwards.
TTTCTTGTGCAAATTCTGGCTTGAGGGAGTTTTGGCGTGTTTCAGGGTGCTTAAGCTCTCTTTCTAGCTCACAAATAGTGTCTCTATTTATAAGCAACAAGTTTGGAAGCTTGTTGTTGATCAGAATTCAAAATCACAAGTTTAAGCATAACATGTGATTTTTTGAGAAATCCAAGTTTCAAAGTCTTGTGTACTTGCTAAGATAGAGTGGTTATGCTTTAAACACACTTGCTTCTAACTTTGTAGATGGAGTGTGATCAGAGGGAACATGTTAGAGGCTCAAGAATTGACTTTGTGAATAAAGCTTGCTTTTCAAGAATGGTATTCTTCACTTTCTTCCCAAAATGGAAATGTGAATTGGGTAAAGCTTAAAGCACTTGGATTATAGCTCAAAAGTTTGTGTAATCTATTAATGATGGATAGATACACAAGTTAGAAGGCCTGAAAAGCAAGATTATGCAACCTAACATTGAAATTGCATTATGTGTTCATCAAGAAATGACTTGTAATTCAAGAATGAAATGCCAACTTCATGCCTTCGATTCTCCTTGCTCAAACATGATCTCAAGGATTTCTTGGATATTTTAGAAATCTTGTAATGTTCTCTACAACCCCTCTTTGAACCACTTTTGAAAATTCCCCTTGGAACTATGTTAAAAATTGCCATGAAGTTAGGTCAAAATTCTGCCTAAACTAGAGCAAAATTTCACTAAGTTTCCAAGTTTCATGAACATGTATTCATAAAATCATAACTTGAAATCCATTCATTTATAGGAGAAGTTGTGTAAATAAAAGTTTTATATCTCATTGAGATCTACAACTTTCATGTTGAAAGTTTCCTTTGAATCACCTTGCATCATGGTGAAAATTTGGCTCAAAGTTGTGAAAAAATATGAAGTTTTCAACACTTAGAAATATTTCTAAGTTTGGAAACTTTGACTTTTCAAAATGAAATCTTGACTTTTTGATTTCTTGATGAACAAGTTTCATATTTTGACATGTTTTGATGAATTATGATCTTTGACACTTGATTTTGACCAAAAAGTCAAAGTTTGACTTTTCAGTATACAACTGACTTTTGATTAGTTGACTGAAAATCAACTATCAATCAAATGAACTTGAGAAATGTTTTGAGTCATGCCATTAGGTCAAAATGATGTAATTGAATCCTTGAGATCATGTCTCAAACCAATTAACCATTTGCTAGGTCAAAAAACAGAAACTGCCATTTCCCAGTCAAAACCCTAATTTTGACCATTTTGTCCTTTTGATGATCTGATCAAATTTCTTGAGGAATTGTGGTCCAAACTTGATAAAATGATACATATGAGTTCATAATGTTGACATGGATAAAAAATTATGAAGTTTGACTGTAAATTGGCCACCGTTAACTTTTTCCCCAATACAGTTGATTATTAGGTCAACTAATCAATTGACTGAGCAAAAATGTGATCCAAGACTTAAAACTTGACATGAGAAATCTTGAGGGTCCATAATGATCCATGGAAGTCATATGATGCATTAAAAGTTCGATTATCCTTTTGCAATTTCAAACCCTAATTTCAGTCATCAGTGCTTAAGGAGGTGTCTTGAGCTGATCAACCCTTGTGCAGTCTTGAACCAAAGGATATCTTGTGAGAAAATACTTGATAAATGAGAGGAAAAATTTTGAGGTACAACACATAACTCAAAATTCTGCTACTTCGAAATCTTCTTTCAAGCCTGTTTCGATCCAATTTTTCCATCAATTCACCTTCCTTGATCTTCCCTGAAGCTAACCATATAATTACATTCAAGAATCGTGCCTTAGATTACTCCATAGAAGTCCAGTTTCAGAGCTCTGCAACTCAACTTCAATAGGTAGCTTCCTTCATCAATTCTTCAAAACTTTGATATCATTGTGATGCTCTCATTTCCCTGGTTCTAGTTGCAACACTTATTTTCATCTGGAAACTTGTTTTGACCACGAAATTTCAAATCCCTTTTCAAAACTTTCCTTCCAATTTGCTTGAGCTACAATTTATATAATTTTGTCGCGAAGGTGTGGTTGTCTTTGTCTTGAAGAGACGAAGCGAATGGCATAGGTCCAAGCTTCTGATTTTACAGTTTGAGAGACCTATAATTCACGTTGGCTGGAGGTTGAAGATGACCAACGTGTTATTTTCCAACCAATGATGGCGCGTCACTTGTATTTTTTGAAATCTGATTTAATTAATGATTCAATGCATTATCCACTAAACTCCATAACATGCACAACGCGCCAGATCCACTTGATCTGTTTACTAACGCGTTTTGACATTGATCAGATGGCCCATATTTTTTTGATTTTTATTTTCTTTTCTGATTTTTATATTTAATCGTTTTAAATTTCAAAAAATCATAGAAAATTCATTTTTAGTCCAAAAAATCTGAAAAAATTATGACAAATATTTTTGATTTTTCTCTTTCTGATTTTTATTTTTTTTCACAATTTTAATTTTTGTTTTGGTATTTTTTATAAATTTTCACTTTATTTGATTTGTTTAAATGTTTAAAAATAGTTTTATGCATTTTTAAATTCTGAAAAAAATATGGAATGATCCAATGATATTGTGACAAATATTGGTAACCTCACTTATTTTTTATTTCTGGCTTTGGTATTTTTAATCATTGTTTTATATTTTACTCATTTCTTTTAATTTTAAAAATAGTTTCTGACTTTAAAAAATTACCAAAAAATTTATAAAAATATTTGAATCCATTTCTAATTTTTCTATGGTCTTGCTTTTTATTTCTTGATTAATTTAAACATAGTTGATATTTTTATCCCTTATTTCTATTTTAAATATTTCTAAAACCTTTTTTTATGTATATATTAAAATGAAATATCATTTTGTGATTATTTTCTGTCTAATCTTGGGTTGAATTTTTGATCATGAACTTTATTAGCATCATTGGATCCATGGTGTTGAGTTTAACTCCACAAAAATGGATGAATGATTTTAATAATAGTTTGATTAAATTTTAATTCAAATGTGGTTTGTATATTCTTTCCCACCCCTCTTCATCTCATCCCTTTCTCATTGCACTAAGTGTTATTGGAGCATGATCTCTATATCATGTCTCAAAATAAATGGTGCATAGATTGCTATTGACCGACCTCAAAATAGGTGCGACTTCTATATAAGTCCACTTACGATTGCTTAACATAACGCTAAATTTTGTCTCGATTCGAATAAATGATCATTCGCGGCCAAAACCTATGTTTGCAAGCCCAAGTATGTTAATTTGATCCCTTTGATCCAATAACCTTGAGATTCATTGTGTGGAGGCTTTGGTTCTACCAATCCTCTAATGGTTCTACAACACTTTTGGTCAATGCGGATCACTTAATCATCGTTGATCATTAAATGGTACTTTTGAGGATTACAAATGGATGATATACTTGACAAAAAGCAAATGCAACTTGTTGTGTGGAGGCTTTGGTTCTACCAATCCTCTAATGAGTTCCAAATGCAAGTTTCAAGATGGTCATCCAACTAACCACTAATTATTAAATTGCTTTTACTTTGTGCCCTTTTATTTTTTATGCTTTATGTACCATTTATTTTAGCATTTACATTTCATGCTGGTTTTCATCTTTTCTCACTTGAGCCCATTTACTTTCTTGTCATTTTTTTTGCTCACTCGAGCTTTACTTTTCTTTTTCAAAACACCTAATAATCAACATGAACCCTAAAATTCTTTAATGATACTTGGACTATTTGGTTACTATCCTTGGCATTATGGAACATTGGACTTCTTGGACTTAGGATTAGAAACCTTGGCCTATGTTGGAGGCTTTGTAACCTTAATTGATATTTTGTCTGGAGTTCTTGAGTTTTACCTCAAGACATTGAGTTGTTTGTTTGTTTTGTGTGCAGGTTATTGTGATTACATACTTTGTTTGTAGTATGGAATTCATTCGTATACAACCGTTACTCATCCCAATTTTTTTGAAGACCTAATACACTTGAAGTTTTATTCTCACAAGAGGTCTAGTATCTTTGCTTGCTTGGTTTCAATCCAAAGAATGAGAGTTCTATCTTGGCTCATAGTGTCAAGTATTGGCTTCTTGTTGGTTAGATGGTTCTTATCCCTAGCTTTTACGTTATGCATTAGGATAGTCTCGTCTTCTCCTCCCATCTTCTTTAATTTCAAAAATCTTCTTCCTCCTTTTTAAAACTCTTCTTGTTTTGAAACTTGAACCACTTTCATATTAAACTTGGACTTAGGTCCATGCATTTTCAAAACATTTTCATGAGTAAACTTCAATCAACTTAATAATATTTTGACATCATTTTTTTGTGAGAATACTAAAATTCAATCAAACTCATTTCAAATTATTTTTCCACTTTGGCTTTCTTATTTTAAAACCTTTCTCAAAATATTAGACTCTTGTCAATCCATGTAGTGATGCAAACAACTATACTTCTATAATATATAGTGAAGAGAGATATTTTCCACTTGGGTGTTGAGTGAGGCATTGTTGATTTTTAAAATCCAAGCCATATCTTCCACCTTGAGATGATGAAAATTCTCCTTTCTCATGATTGTGGGTAGTAAGTATGTTTTCCACACGGACAATGACGATGATGTTTTATCTCATAAAATTAACCAACACACTTTTATTTTAAAAAAATTTAAAGAGGAACTACGTGTACCCTGATCCCCTATTGCATAGAACATGGTACGTAGGCACTAAAGGTTCGCAACCGCGGCAGGTGTAAAAATCATAAACATATATTTCTTTCCTCACCTCCACCATCCATTTTTACACAACATTTCATAGCCAAAATATACATATTTTACAAAGAGGTTCCCGCGGAGTACCGTAGATGTTTAGGGTGCTAATACCTTCACTTTGCATAACCAACCCCCTTACCTTGAATCTTTCCCCATTTTTTGGGTTATTCGCTCTTTTCCCTTTCCTTTGGAATCAATAAAGCACAGTGGTGATTTCTATTTTGATTTGTACAAGTCTATCAAATCCCATGGCTTAGTCTTAAGCATTTCTACCGCTATAGAAAAATGGAGACTTCACTGGGGAAAGATTGACCTCTTGCTGGTCCATTCCTAAGTGGGTTGAGCCTATCTTTGCTTATATCTATGTATATGCTATTGTTATTTATGTGTTATATGTTGAATATATGTTTATCTGGATTTTCCTGGTTTTCAGGGTGCTTGGTGATTACTCATAAGTCCTATACCCAGAATTGGGAAAAATTTAAGATAGGACAGGAGGTATAGTCATGTTAACTTTGAGAGATTAATCCCAAAAAAGGAGGCATGAGATCCCCCACTCAGTGGAGGCCCTTTTGACTGTAGTGTCATTTACCGAGTAATCTGGAAGACGTACTGCTTTCGACCTGGGAGCCTGCTGAAGCTGAGGACGTTAGAACACTAAACCCATCTTGGCCTTTTAGGTGTAGTGCGAAAGCTGTGACAGAGTAATACAAAAATAGTTGTCACGCGATGCTACGCTCGGACGAGTCTTTCTTGAGAATGTTACTAACTACTGAGTTAATTGGGAAGTTGGTAATATCCGAAGGAAGGATGTAGACTATGGGAACCTCTAGAACCTTGTTCGGAAGGTGATAACTTTTAGACCATACCTTATGGGTAGTACCTTCGACCTCATGCTCGTGACGTTGAACCTATGAACCCTATATGTGTGATCTTGTGTGTGATTGTTGCATCATGCATCCATGCACTCATAAGCATCTTTTGAAGAAATCTTATTTCAAGGGATTTAAAAGTTGACCATTTGTGAATATCTCAGATACTTTTTAACCATGGATTCTGAAAAAAGAAAGATCGGGAAGTACAGTTTCAAGGATCCTAAGATAGATGAGTTGATAAGTCTAATTCTCGAGATTGAGTGTTCTGCATATTTTCGGAAGAAGTATGGATCTATCATTCCTCTCATGAAGCTGAAGATGAAGGAGGGTATTCTCTCGACCTTGGTCCAGTTTTATAATCTGATGTATCATTACTTTACTTTTCCCGACTATCAGTTGATGCCTACACTAGAGGAGTATTCTTATCTATTGAATTTAATTGTTACCGATCATGTTCCTTTTATTGGCTTGGAGGATGAGCCAAAATCACATGAGATTGCTGCTTTGATCCATCTGGGGAAGTCTGAGGTTGAAGCCCATATGACTACTAAAGGAGGGATTAGAGGATTACCAGCTCAGTTCTTATTGAAGAAAGCTCGCTACTTTTCCAGGATGAAGAGTACAATCACTTTTGAGGCCATCTTGCTCTACTTGCTTACGGGTTGTTCTTATTTCCTAATGTGGACAAGTTTGTTGAAATTAATTCTATCAGGATCTTCATGATCGGAAACCCAGTTCCTACATTATTGGGTGATGCTTATTACTCTATTCATTCTCAGAATTCTTATCATGGGGGGATAATTATCTGTTGCACACCTTTGTTGTACCGGTGGTTTATCTCTCATATGCCTCAGTCTGATGCTTTTTGGGATGTCAAGAAGGAACCCCGTTGGGCTCATAAGATCATGGCACTTACTCACTTAGACATTGATTGGTATTATCGAGCTTACCAGGATATAAAGATTATTGATAGTTGTGGTAGTTTCCCCAATGTACCTCTTCTTGGTACAAAGGGAGGAATTAACTATAACCATGTTCTTGCACGACGACAGCTTAGTTATCTGATGAGGGATAAACCAAATAGTATTCATTTGAGTATTTTCTTTCTGAAGGAGGGAGAAGACCATAGGAAAGCTAGGGAGCATATTGCGAAGGCTTGGCGTCACATTCATAAGAAGAGTAGGAAGGATTTGGGACCTAGGGGTGCTGTTTCTTTGGAGCCATATCTGCAGTGGGTCCAGACAAGAGTCGTTCAGTTGAAGATGTCGTATTCCTGGGAAACACCTATGCCTGATTTGTTTGTGAATACCACTCCTCCCCTATTAGATGATCTAGAAGAGATGTAGCTTGCTTTGGTCAGGATGCAACAGGAAAAGGACGCTTGGAAGAATAAGTGCCAAACTTTAGAGATTTCCTATAGAGCAGACTTGAAGGAGAAAGACGAATTGATTGAGATCCTTAAGAGACGAGCGATAGAGACTATTGAGAGGCAATGGGATTTATTTTCTCCTAAACCTTGGTCAGATGCTATTTGCTCACTCCCTGATTCAGGTGATTGGAAGGAGGTTGCCACCAGATATGCGGAAGAAAACCAGAGGTTGGAGGCTCAGATTTCCAGGCTTATAGGGAAGCTCCAGTGTGTAGAGTGATCTCCATCAAGCTTTACTTCTCAGGATTTTAGATTTTATTTTCATCTTGTACTTGGGATCATTAAAACTTGTAGCCCATTTTGAAGTTATTATAATAATTTTTTTTCCAGTATTTCAAATGTGTTATTACTTTGATATTTGCAATATGTCCCTAAATTTTAAATCCCTTGAAATATTAAATAATGAAATAAAATCATGAGCATTGCATATCATGCATCATATTGCACACATTTCTTGCATTTGTTATGCATATCCAAGTGTCTTACCAAGCTTCTTTATTTCATTCAGCAAGCTGACTCATCACTACAACACTTAGGCTAATTTCAGAAAGAAGATGGACAACATAGAGCAAGAGAATCGCGAGCTACGCGAGGAGGTTTCTACTTTGAAGGCCGGCATGGAAAATCTTACTGCTCTGATGGAATCTCTGGTGGCTGCTCAGAATCAGCCACCGAGTGTTCAACCTCAGCTAACAAGGGTTACTACTGAAGCTCTGACTGTTCCTGTATCTACTACTCCAACTGTTGTTCAGAATCACATGCCTCAAGGTTACCCTTGGGGAATGCCAGAGAATTTTGCGCCTTGAAGTTTCAACCTTGGTCCTCAAGATACTCCAATTGTTCAGACTATTGTTACTCTAGCACCTCTTATGCTGCATGCTACTCCTACTGCACCTCCTTCGGTGAATATGGTTCCATTTTTTAATGATGATGTGTGTCGTACTTTCCTTCCACCGAGTGAAGACTTGAGTCTTTATGACAGAATGGATGATTTTCAAGAGCAGTTTGACAAGATGCAGAGGGAGATGAAGGCCTTTAGGGGAAAAGAGTTATTCGGGCAGAATGTGAATGAATTATGCTTGGTCCCGAATGTTAAGATTCCTGCTATGTTTAAGGTCCCGAAGTTTGAGAAGTACAAGGGCAACACTTGCCCTCGTGCTCATCTGGTGATGTATGTAAGGAGAATGTCTACCCATACTGATGATCAGCGTCTGCTGATTCACTTTTTTCAGGATAGTTTGACCGGTGCTTCTTTGAAGTGGTATATGAGTTTGGACAGTGCAACATCCATACTTTCAATGACTTGGGATAAGCGTTCATCAAACAATACAAGTACAAAATGGACATGGTGCCTGACCATGATCAACTCAGGGCCATGGTTCAGAAAGACAGTCATTCAAAGAATATGCACAGAGATGGCGTGAGGTAGCCGCCCAAGTGATTCCTCCCATGGAAGAGGAGGAGATGACTAACATTTTCTTGAAAACTCTGGGTGCTTTCTACTACAAGGGGATGGTAGAGATTGCGCCAAGTGACTTTACTGAAATGGTAGGCATGAGTATCCTCCTAGAAGAGGCTGTAAGAGAGGGTTGTTTAACGAGAATTGAAGGATCTAGAGGTGTGAAGAAGCCATCTTATGGGTTTACCAAGAAGAAGGAAGAGGATGCAAATGTAGTCATTCAAAGGAGGAGGGTTAATACTCCTAGAAGGAATTCTCAGCGTTATCAGTAAGTCGCCTCAGTTACTCCAGTTGTGGGTGTAACTCCAACTCCCGTTGCTTATCAGAGACCGTCCCAGCAGAGGAATCAAGGGTATAATCAGATAAGGGAGAGTTATTCCCCTATTCCTATGAGCTATACGGAGTTACTACCGGAATAGATTCAGAAAAAGTTGGTTCAGACCCGACCACCTCCCGCTGTACCGTCACCATTACCTTGGTATTACAAGGCAGACCAAACATGTGCTTTTCATCAGGGAGCACCAGGGCATAATGTTGAGAATTGTTATCCTTTGAAGATTGAGGTGCAGATATTGGTGAAGTCTGGTATTCTATCATTCAAGGATGTGGGCTCTAATGTGAAAGAAAATCCTCTACCCAAGCATGAAGGAGAAAACGCTGTGAATATGGTGGCCGATTGTCCAGGCAACTTCCGAATTTTTGATATTCATCTGGTTAGAGGAGATTTGGTGAAAATGCATGCAGACCTCTATGAATTTACCTACTATATGCATGACCATACCGGTTGTGCTATTTGCAGTATGGACATAGGGTTGCAATAAGATAAAGACTGATTTGCAGGAGATGATGGATGAGGGCTTCATCCATATAATCAGGCCTAGGGTAGAGTATGAAGAGGAGGTGAATATGGTTTCTGGATGTCCTAGAGAATTCAGAATTTTTGATGTAGAGTATATGAATGAGGACCTTGTACAATTACATGCTAATCTATGCCATATGGCTGGTCAGGTAGAACACCAGTATGGGTCTTTCTGAATTTGCTGCCGAGACTCCCGAGGATGTTCAATCGTGAAGAAAGGTGTTCAGTTGTTGTTATATAATGGAACTATCAAGGTTACAGGTCAAAGGGATGATAACCATGAAGTTGATTTGGTTGAGGTTTGTTTGACTGAAGAAGAGTCGGATGAAGAGTATGCCTCTGCAGATGAGTATTTCTCCTCAGATGAGGATTTGTTTTCCAGAAATGACTCAATAATGACTGATTGTGTTGAAGAATGGGTAAACGTCATTGTACCTTGTATTGGGGCACCCACCCATCTTGAAGTTGAATATTATAGGAAGACAGTTGTTACCCCATTGGTGATTAGTTTGCGGGGTCCTATTCCCTACAAGTCAGATAAGGCTGTGCCCTACAAATACAATGCCATAATCTTAGAGGATGGAGTGGAAATTCCCATCCAGCCAATGCCTGATGTTGGAAATATTATTGAGACTAGTAGAGTGACCCTGTGATACGGTGGGAGAGAACTGACTGTTTTTAGAATGCTGGTTTTCGTTTTGCGTTTGTTTTCGCAAAATGTCGCGGTAAGCAAGAGTCACCACCGTCTTTTATTTTATCCAACAAGGAAAGGAAAAAAGCACAGAAAAATTCCTTTTTTGATATGTTTCTCGGGTCCGGGGGGTAGATTATAGAAAGGGAAGGTGTTAGCACCCTTTCTATCCGTGGTTATCCACGGGCTCTTAGGTACTTGCTCAAAGTGTTTTCAAAATTTGCTTTTCTTTGTGTTTGTGGGTTTGAAGATGTTTTTATTTGAAAAGGAGTGTAAGTGCGAAAAGTTTTGTTTTGTTTTGGAGAGAGCAAGTACTTAAGAACCATCTACCTATTCGAAAAAGGAATCAATCTGTGCTAATGTCCTTTAGACAATGCTATCCCACTATTGATGAGTAGGTAGCGTCGTCGTTGGAGTTTTAAGGGTCAATTCGATTAAGGGACGTGCGGTCACTAAAGCAATGTTAGGACGCCTTAGCGGTAACCCTAATGTCTTAGATCATTTTTTCGAGGCAACCATTTCGAGGCAACTATGATCTTTGGACAAAAGGGCGACCTCTAAAACTTCCTATACTTAATGACCATGTTCCAAGGCAACCAAGCGAGGTGTACCCTAAGAGTGCACATGTGCGAGTGTGTTGTTTTCAGTTTATTTTATCTTTGTACATGTTAGTGGTTATCTATGTCAATTTTAGGTTTAAACATTCGATCTTGTCATGCATTCCCTATTACCAAACATCTAACAGTTTATAAGTTGCGGAAATTAAATTGCGGAATTTAAACTAACTATTACAAGGCGTCGGGTATTTACATTGCCAAAAGCAACCCTTGAAATTAAAATGTGGAAAATAAATAAAGCGGTAAAAATAGTAAAGTCCTATTAAACTATTACATTCCAGGAAGCAGATACAATATCGAAATAAAATGAATCACATGCGGGAAATTAAATCGGGCGAGTTTTTTAGGGTTTTGACCCTTTAATTATTTAAGAAAATATTTTTTGGTTATTTTTTTGAATTAAGAAAGAAATTAAATTAGGTTAAGCATTAAATTAATAAATAAATAAATTAATTAATAAAAATAATATTTTTGGAGTTTTTGGGGATAGTTGACTTTTGGAAAATTTGCAAAAATGCCCAACTTCAACAAGGCATAACTTCTTCAATTTTGAACTTTTAGAAGTGTTCTTGGACTTTTTAGAAATCTTCAGATGTCCTCTAACCAACCCTTTTGGTCTCATATCATTTTGATATTCCATTCACAAGTTATAAGCTTTTGCAAAAAAGGTGTTTTTGTTGACTTTCAAAAATGACCTATAATGTCCAAATTTGTAACTTCTTGTGAGTGCATTCTCTGATCTTGGGGTATGAATATGGATTGTAGGAAATTGTATCCTCTTCAAAATGAGATTTGGATGGGTCATTTCTCATAAAGTATGAGAAAGTTATGCTTGGTCAAAGTTGAGTTGACTTTTCCTATAAAGTCCTAATTTAGCAACTTTTGAGTCTTGATGAATTTTGAGCAATCCTTGATGAATCATGATCAACCCTTGATCAAATGATGAAATATCCTTCAAAATGATAATGTTGACAAAAAATCTTGAAGTTTGACTGTTTATAGGTCACAGTTGACTTTTACCCTAACAAAGTCGATTTTTGGACCCTTTGAGCAATTGACTGAGCAAACTTCCTATGCAAGGCTTGAAATTTGACATGGATGAACTTGAGGACCTATTAGGACATTGGGGACCACTTGAGGTCATTTGGATGCAAGGACCTTGATGCAACACAAAACCCTAATTTGAGGTTGACTGCCTTAGGAGATAGCTTGACTGTCCAACTCTTGAGCAATCTTGAGACACTTGGATATTTTTCTTGCAATGTTTTGGGAAATATGAGAGGGAAAATTTTGGGGTACAACAGCTGCCCCTGTTCAATCTTAAACTTGAGGATATGGATTGGCTTTCGGGCCTTTCGTGATCCGAAGGTGGAAGATGATTGAACACTAGAGTGCCCAGAAATTTGCACTCGCATAAAGTTGTATCAGCCTTGTGACGTCGGGAATGGGCTTACAGATGCCATTTGGAGACTGTTGATAGGTGGTCTGAACTTCAACTGGAATACGAATCAGGGAGATCTTGTCGTCGATCTAACTGACCCAGAGAAGGTCTTGGATTAACTTTGACTGGATCGGCATCAGAAAAATATTAGGATCGATTTAACTGGACCAGACAAAGGTCTTGGAGTATCTTCAACTGGAATACGAATCAGGGAGATCTTAGGGTCGATCTGACTGAACCAGAGAAGGTTTTGGATTAACTTTTACTGGATCGGCATCAGAAAAATATTAGGATCGATTTAACTGGACCAGACAAAAGTCTTAGAATATCTTCAACTGGAATACGAATCAGGGAGATCTTAGGGTCGATCTGACTGAACCAGAGAAGGTCTTGGATTAACTTTGACTGGATCGGCATTAGAAAAATCTTAGGATCGATTTAACTGGACCAGACAAAAGTCTTGGAATATCTTCAACTGGAATACAAATCACGGAGATCTTAGGGTCGATCTGACTGAACCAGAGAAGGTCTTGGATTAAATTTGACTGGATCAGCATCAGAAAAATATTAGGATCAATTTAACTGAACCAGACAAAGGTCTTGGATTAACTTTGATTGGATCGACATCAGAAAAATCTTAGGATCGATTTAACTGGACCAGACAAAGGTCTTGGATTAACTTTGACTGGATCGGCATCAGAAAAATCTTAGGATCGATTTAACTGGACCAGCCAAAGGTCTTGGATTAACTTTGACTGGATCGGCATCAGAAAAATCTTAGGATCGATTTAATTGGACCAGACAAAGGTCTTTGACATAGTTGAGAACTTAACTGCATCTTTCCTGAAAGGTAAAGGTCAGTCATATGCAATGCATGATATGGATCAAGCAACAATGTTCTCAAAATAAGTGAGATTGTATGGTATGATGCGTATATGCCTGTATCATGATGTATGGAAATGTAATGTTTTAGTTGGGGAAAATAAATCCCGGATAGCTGCTGGAGAATATAGTTGAATTCTTCGTTTCCGCTAGGGATGGCGAACAGAGAGAATAAACCTACAGGAGAGGATGACTCCGTTGGGGGAATAAGCTGATGAGGAGATTACTCTTTGGGGAAGAGATGCTCTGCTGAAGATTCCCATGATAAATTCCGTCGGGATGGATTATCGTTGTTGGTGATATTGAATCTGTTGAGGATTGAATTCCTGTTTGTGAAAGTAAAGAACTTCACTGGGGATGATCTTTCAGTTGCAACTTGCTGGGGATAACCCTTTAGACTCTTGTGGGGATAATCCTTTGAGTTCTGCTGGGAATGATCCTTTGAACTCGGCTGGGGAGGTTTATTTTTGTACTCCGCTGGGGGTAAACTTCCAGAGTCTACTGGGGATGATGCTTCAACTCCGTTGGGGAAGATTTTTCAGACTGCACTGGGCGAATTTTGACTCCACTGGGGGTATCTTGTATTCTGTCGGGGAACATTCTTATACTCTGCTAGGGAATATTAAGACTGCCGGGGACATTAAGCCTTTTTAGTGCTGATGGTAGATAAACTCTGCTTGGGGAGAGCATTGCTGATTTGTTCATAGTTGCAAGTCCCAGCTGGGAGAGCTATCATTACTGTCTTACTCTGCGGGGAGTGAAAGTACCTTAGCCATATTCTTGAGCTGAATCTACCTTTTTACCTGGTGGTCAAAGCAACTATACAGTTCGGACAATTCTTATTGCCCCTGTTTCTGATATTACCCGTAATCGTCTTTTGTTTCGCATGTAAATATTCATGAGCAGCAATTAATGTCAAATGCATATATCAAAAATGAACATTGGACGTTCTTTGCAAAACAAAATAGATAAAGGAAAAAAACAGTTCGGAATTTCTTTGAAAATGAATTGAATTGATTTTGAAGTTTGGCCTGTAAATAGGCGTTTTTGTACAAGAGGCTGACGTCCTAGTAAGAGAACGCCGCCGAGCATATAGAATTTACACAATTTGTGAAAAATTAAACAAAATAGCTATGTGAATAATCCCACTGGGTTCCAACTCTGCTATTGCCTTTATATCCTCGAGCATCTTATCACTTTGCTACTTGGTTGAAGGTAGATCAGATTGATTAGTGTCGTCCGAGCTTGATAGTCGATACCTGAAGTCTGGATGCAAGGTGATCCAATGAGACATAGTGTTACGCTTTGATCCCTAATTTTTGCCTGGACCGCCCTTTCGGGTTTTCAGTCCACTGGGATACCCTTTTTTGCCCAAGCCGCCTTTTCAGGTTTTCGACTTGCCGGGTGTACAGATTTTTTTCATTTTCATCCCTTATTTTTGCCCGCACCCTTTTGGTTCACCGGGAAGCCCTTATTTTTGCCTAGGCCAGTCGACCTAGCGGGTCTTTGATCATGCGTATTATATTTTCACTATGTGTGCATTGACAGGGTGAGTAAGGTCGTCACCATCCATGGTGGTTAAAATCATAGCTCCTCCTGAGAAAATGTTCTTAACCACGAATGGCCCTTCGTAAGTAGGGGTCTATTTTCCCCTGGGATCACCTTGAGGTAGAATAATACGCTTGATTACCATATCCCCAACTTGATACTCTTGTCGTCTAACTTTCTTGTTAAATGCCTTGATCATCCGTTTTTGGTACGTGTGACCATGACAAATAGCAGTAAGTCTCTTTTCGTCGATTAGGTTCAGCTGATCAAGTCGGGTCTGAATCCAGTCATCTTCGCTCAAACCTACATCCTTCATGATCCGAAGGGAGGGTATCTGAACTTCGATGGGCAAGACAACCTCCATACCATATACCAAGGAATAGGGTGTTTCCCCTGTTGACGTCCGCGCTGAGGTGCGGTACCCATGAAGAGCAAATGGTAACATCTCATGCCAGTCTTTGTATGTCACTGTCATCTTCTGCACAATCTTCTTAATGTTCTTATTAGCTGCTTCAACAACCCCATTCATCTTCGGCCGGTAAGGAGAAGAGTTGTGATGCTGTATCTTGAATTGCTCGCAGAGCTCAGTGATCATCTTGTTGTTGAGATTGGTACCATTGTTCGTAATGATCCTCTCTGGTACACCATATCAGATTGTGCCGAATAAACCGTGCCACGACGTTCTTGGTTACTGTAGCAAAGGAAGCTGCTTCAACCCACTTCGTAAAGTAATCAATTGCTACCAGGATGAAACGATGCCCGTTAGATGCCGTAGGTCTAATCTCGCCAATCATATCAATGCCCCACATTGCAAAAGTCCAAGGTGTCGTCAAGATGTTCAGAGGAACTGGAGGTATGTGCACCTTATCAGCATAGACTTGGCACTTGTGGCATGTCCGAGAATGTTGATAACAGTCGGCTTCCATTGTGGACCAATAATATCCTGCCCGAAGGATTTTCTTTGCCATGGTGTGTCCACTGGAATGAGTTCCAAAAGTACCTTCGTGTAAATCTGCCATGATCCTTTTTGCCTCGTTCTTATCCACACATCGCAGTAAGGTTGAATCATGGTTACGCTTGTAAAGGATGTCATTGCTGATGAAGAACTTTGCTGCGAACCTTCTCAGAAACTTCTTGTCATTAACAGATGCACCCTCGGGGTATTCCTGAGCCTCAAGATACCTTTTTACTTCGTGAAACCATGGTTTATCCGCTACCTCTTCAGTCTCAATATCACAATAATGCGCAGGTTCGTCCAATTTTTCAATGATGATCCGGGGAGCTTCGTTGTCCCAATTGACTTTGAACATAGAAGACATCGTAGCTAGCACGTCCGCCAACTGATTTTCCTCTCTAGGGAAGTGTTCAAAGGTTATCTCCTCAAAATGGGGAAGCAACGTCAATACATACTCCTTGTAAGGAATAAGATTTGGGTGTTTCGTATCCCACTCGCCTTTGATCTGACTGATCATGAGAGCGGAATCTCCGAAGACACTTAGAAACTTAATCCTTAGGTCAATTGCTGCTCGAAGACCCATGATGCATGCTTCATACTCTGCCATATTATTGGTGCAGTTGAAACATAGTCGGGCGGTGAATGAAGTATGAGAGCCTTTAGGAGATATGATCACATCGCCAATTCCGTTACCCAAAGCGTTTGAAGCTCCATCAAAGTACATAGACCATCGGGATCCTTCCTCAGGTCCTTCATCCGGTCCAGGTGTCTCACAATCAGTTACCAACATAATATTCTCGTCCGGAAATTCAAAGTTCATAGACTGGTAATCATCCACTGCTTGATGTGCCAAATGGTCTGCCAACACACTTCCCTTAATTGCCTTTTGAGTCGTATATTGGATGTCATACTCAGTCAAGATCATCTTCCATCTTGCTATTCTTCCGGATAAAGCAGGCTTTTCAAAGATATACTTGATTGCATCTATCTTTGATATCAACAGAGTAGTGTGAGTCAGCATATACTGTCTCAGCCGGCGAGCAGCCCATGCCAAAGTGCAGCAAGTTTTCTCGAGTAGTGAGTATCGGGTCTCACAGTCGGTAAACTTTTTGCTAAGGTAATAAATAACATGCTCTTTTTGGCCAGACTCGTCATGCTGACCCAGCACACACCCCATTGAGTTGTCGAGTACTGTCAAGTATAAGATCAGAGGTCTCCCTTCAACTGGAGGCATCAGAATGGGTGGCTCTTGGAGATACTCTTTGATCCTTTCGAAAGCGGCCTAACATTCATCGTTCCAACGTACTACTTGATATTTCTTCAGTAGCTTGAAGATGGGCTCACAAGTAGCAGTCAAGTGTGAGATGAATCAGGCAATGTAGTTCAGACGTCCCAGAAAGCCTATGACTTCTTTCTCTGTTCTGGGAGCTGGCATCTCTTGTATGGCCTTTACTTTCGCAGAATCCACTTGAATACCTTTGTCGCTTACGATGAAACCCAGTAGCTTACCAAATCTCACCCTGAAGGTGCACTTGTTTGGGTTTAACCTCAGCTTGTACAACTTCAGCCTGCCAAACAGCTTCTGCAGATGGTCAAGGTGTTCTTCCTCCGTCTGGGATCTTGCAATCATATCATCGACGTATACCTCAATCTCATGATGGATCATGTCATGAAACAAAGCAACCATGGCACGCTGATACGTTGCCCCGACGTTCTTCAGTCCAAAAGGCATGACCTTGTAGCAAAAGGTACCCCATTGAGTAACAAAGGTTGTCTTCTCCATGTCTTCGGGAGCCATTTTAATCTGATTATAACCGGAGAAACCATCCATAAAGGAGAAGACTTTATGTTGTGCGGTGTTGTCAACCAGAACGTCGATATGAGGTAGAGGGAAGTCATCCTTGGGGCTTGCCATGTTCAGATCCCTATAGTCGACACACATTTGGACCTTACCATCCTTCTTCGTCATATGAACCACATTGGCAACCCACTGAGGGTAAGAAGTAACTGCTAGAAAACCGGCATCAAATTGTTTCATAACTTCAGCCTTGATTTTCTCAGACATCTCTGGACGCATTCGGCGGACCTTCTATTTCAATGGAGGACAGTCTTCCTTGGTAGGCAGGTGGTGAACCACAATATCAGTATCCAACCCAGGCATATCTTCATAAGACCAGGCAAAGATGTCAACGTAGTCACGCAGCATCTGAATCAACCGTTGCTTCAAACTAAGATCCAGATTTGCACCGATCTTAACTTCCTTCTTGTCTGTCTCTGTACCCAGATTTACTGATTCCACCGGCTCTTCATGTGGCTGTATATCCCTCTCTTCTTGAAGTAACAGTCTTGCAAGTTCACCAGGAACTTCGCAATCATCTTCACCTTCGTCTTCGGCTAAGTTGATTGGATTTTCGAAGTCATAACTGGCAGTAGCAGAGTCGTTACCAGTGAGATCCAGAGTGGATGTAGGCCTGTATATGTGAGTGTGTGTAAAATAGCTGTTTTGCAATATATAATAAAAGAAAAACAAGGAGCGCAAAATTTGAAATGCAAGAACGTCCAATGCTTTTATTAATGATATATGTAGATGACACACATAAAGTCCTCACAAATGAAGCCACGGTGCCCCGGGTAAGACACCAGGCCGTAAAGTTTAAAACATTGTCTATTACAAATTCAAAACAAAAAGTTTCATTACTGGGAAACAAAAGAAATAGGGATGAAGTCCTTTGCCGTCCAGTTTCTTGGTCCACCGTCGGTCGTAGGATAGATCTAGCTGTCGAACTCTGACTCTTCCACATCGTCTTTAATGGCGTTCACTCTTGAATTGCTGATGAACACGGGAGGTCTTCCGATCCGTGCATTCCAAACAACCTTTTGAGCTTCTGCAATGAAACCCAAACCAAACTTGTTAGTCTTCTGTGTAAAATCAGGGAGTCGGCCCCAATTTGCACACCCACCTTTCTCGACAACAGTCCGGGTATCCTTAAAGGAAGCCATCTTCATAGGAGAATCGTCAACAACAGTCTCAGTTGATGCCAATGTCTGGGGAACCTCTTCAAAATGCTAAAATGGGGTCTCAATGAACTCCCCATCCATCTCTACATATCGGAAGGAGTTGAGGTGGCTCACCATGTACTCTTCCTCTCCTTGTACTGTCACAATCTTCCCTTTGACCGTGTACTTCGGTTTCTGGTGGAGCGTTGAGGTTACGGCCCCAGCTTTGTGGATCCATGGGCGACCCAGCAAACAAGAATAAGATGGCCGAATGTCCATCACATAGAATGTAGAGTTGAAAACCTGAGAACCAACTTTAATCGGAATATCAACTTCTCCATGCACCATCCTCTTAGACCCATCAAAGGCCCTAACAACAATGTTGCTTGGCTTCAGCTCCAACCCTTCACAGTCCAACCGGTCTAGAGCTTTCTTAGGCAAGACGTTCAATGAGGAACCAGTATCCACCAATACATGAGCAAGAGTAGTACCCCTGCATTCAATGGAGACATACAGGGCATCATTGTGATTCTTCCCTTTAGCAGTCAAGTCAGCGTCAGAGAAACCCAACCCATTATCAGCAGTCAGATTGGCCACGCAATCTTTAAACTGATCAGCTGATGTCTCTTGTGGTACGTGTGAAGTCTTCAGAAATGTAATCAGAGCCTTGACATGGGCCTCTGAGCATAGCAACAGTGATAGCATAGAGATTTTGGACAGGGTTTTCCCCAGCTGCTCGACTACATTGTAGTCGCTCTTTTTGATGATTTTCAGAATCTCTTCTATCTCTTGTCTAGAAGCTTCAACAGTAATTATCTTTGGTGCCTCCGTCTGGGCAGGCTCACTAGTGATCCCTTTGCCCCGAGTGTCAGAGGACTCGGCGACAGGGGTAATAATAGGAACTTGAACAGGAATAGTAACAGGTACACTGGCAGGTGTAATAACAACAGGTTTTCGGGCCGTTGGTGGAGAGATATCAGGTGAGAAAAGTCTTCCGCTGCGGGTGACTTTAGCAGGTCCAACAATGTTGCTGACGTCAGTATCAACATCCAAATCTTGTTTAACTCCATGAAAGTAAATATCAGCCCTGTAATGCCAGGGGACAGCTTTATCAGAGGTGTAGGGGATAGGCCCCGGAACAGTGATGATCAATGGTGCAATTCTTGGAACAAATGTAATTCTAACAGGCTTTCTCGAGGAAGCCTTGGAAGAATTGTCGAGAATGGTGATAATAGCAACTTCTTCAGTACGAACTAAAGGAACAACAGTCTTCTCGAATAGAATTTATTTACTATCCATCAGGCGCTGGACACCTGATTTCAAAAGATGGCAACCGGTTGGTAGGGCAGAACACATACGACAACCTTCATCGCAGCCCGAAAATAAACCGGCTAGCAAAAGGTTCTTCTTCACAGTCATCAAAGGGGTATCAATATCATTCACAGAAACTACAAACGAGTCTTCATCTATAGCATTCACTCCATGCTTGGGCATAGGAGCAGTCACAACATTAGGTCTTTCGGGCGCCTCAAACTCAATCTCCTTTGCATCAATTAAGTCCTGTATTTTGTTCTTCAAAGCCCAACAATCATCCGTATCATGCCCCGGGCTATCAGAGTGAAAAGCACAGTGGGCATTAGGGTTGTACTTTGGTGATGTAGTGTTGGGATTCTTTGGGGCCTCCCTTGGAAACACTAGATTGGTTTTCAATAGCTGTGGCAGAATCTGAGACAAAGTCATGCTGAGACGGGTAAATTGCCTTCGAGGTCTATCATCCTTTTGTTGATTGTTGTGCTGAGCAGCACCAGTAGGTCTTGAAATAACAACCGCATTAACAGCTTGGCGGTGTTCAGGTCTATTCTGGCTTTTCGAACTGTAGACAACACTGGACTCCTTCTTAAAAGGCTTTTTCTCGGTGCTCGATGAAGCACCCTTCTTTATCTTACCAGCTTTAATACCAGCCTCAATCCTCTCACCGGTCATAATAAGCTCTATAAACCCAGACGAAGAGCTTCCAATCAGATGGTTGAAAAATGGACCAGACAAGGTCCCTAGAAACATATCCATAAGCTCCCGATCAGCCAAGGGTGGTTGCACTCTTCCGGCGAGGTCCCTCCACTTCTGAGCATAATCTTTGAAACCTTCGCCCGTTCCCATTGACATACCCTGGAGTTGGGTACGCGTGGGAGCGAGGTCAGAATTGTATTGGTACTGCCTGTAGAAAGCAATAGCCAAATCTTCCCAACTGCGGATACTGGCTCCATCCAACTGGTAAAACCATTCAAGCTGAGTCCCTGAGAGACTGTCTTGAAAGAAGTGGATCCATAGATTCTTATCAGCGGTGTACGACTTAATCTTCCTTACATATGACCAGAGGTACAGCTTCGGACAAGAAACTCCGTCATACTTAACAAAGGCTGGTGCTTTGAATTTATGGGGAATCACCACCCTAGATGATAGACCCATATCACCAAAGTCCAGACCAGGCACTTTCTGAACTTCCATCGCACTCAACCGGTCTTCTAGTTATTTGTATCTATCCTCGGCCGGAGGATACTGGTCTTCGTCGAAGTCCGTCTCATTGTCTGAGACCATAGGGCTAGGAGCCCTCCTTTCTTCCTAACTATCTTTCCCTCCAGATGAGGTGGTCAAATCAACTTCACCCCGTAGCCTGTTTCTGAACCTGTGACCTGTGTTAAACAGGACTGTCCTCTTCTTCTTCTTCTTCTCTTTCAGAATCAGGGTCTTCAGATCTTGTTGACCCTTAGCTAGATTCATGAACAACTCTTGGAATTGGGCATTCTGGGCCTGTAGGGCCTTGATTGCTTGCTCGGTTGACGGTTCAGCAGACATGATGAGTGCTGAAATAAACAGCGAAGAAGATAAGAGACCTGTAATGGGTACCTGTTATGAAGTGCATGGGATGAAATGCGTATGATATGATTTCGAAGACAATCGAGAGATTCAAATTTGTAAACAAGAAAAGGAACACACTTTTATTAGATAAACTTTGAAATTCAAATTGTTCAACAAATTGCCCTCGAGGCGTTACAAGAAAGGAAATACTGAAAAGTAAATGAAAACTGGAAAGGAAATCATCAAAGGACATTCAGTGCTCCCATGGTCGCTTCTTGTCGGTGCGGACATAGTCATTGAGGATCCGCTCGTTCTCTAGCTGCCTAGTCAACTTCTGAATCTTCTGCTCTTGCTCGTTAAACCTTTCCCGGTAAGCATCCCACTCTTCTCTCAGCTACATCCAAGACCTTTTCAGTGCCCCAATGTCAGTGGGCATATAAGGATGAAGGATGGTAGGAAGAACCCCTTCTTCATTAGCAACTTTAACAATGATAGGCAGGACGGCTTCATACGGAATACCCAGCTTTTGGGCACGGATACGAACCCATCTGAGATATGGCTCCATTGGAAGAGAAGTCTTTGGACCCAGCTCATGTGGATCAGATCTGTGAACTCTATCCCAAGCCCTTATGAATCTGCGACGTTGCTCGTCGCTATCCCCTTGAAAATCAAAGATGATACTAGGCATTAACAGCTCATGAGGTCCTTCTCTTCAGGCTCGCCCAAATTGATGTAAGGCCAAGTATGAGTTGTAAGAAATTACTCCATTGGTTCCTATCAGTGGAACATTGGGGTACTCCCCACATCGATCAATAATAGCCACCTCGTCCATACCCTTGATAGTCCAGATGATGTCATTATGAGAGAGAGACATAACGCTATAAGCCTAGCCCATGCCTTCTTTGTTCTTCAGCACTGATTTGGGGAGGTGCGAAATAAACCACCTCGTCAATAATGGAGCACAGCATATCAAGGTCCCCCGCTTTCGGGCAGTACGGGCATAAAGCTGATGAAGAATGTCTCCCAAGAGAGTGGGTACAGGATTACGAGAGATGAAGATTTTCACCGCATTCACATCAACAAAGGAGTCAGGATTCAGAAACAATACCAGGCCATATATCAGAAGAGCCAGAATATCCTCGAATGCCTTGAAATCTAGACTATCCCAGAAATAATTAGCCTTACCAACCAAGAACTTAGTCAGAAAGCACTTTGCTCCACTTCTAGTCTCCCAATTAGCCATTACCTCATCCTTGGTCATATGAAGGGCTGAAGCAATCTCTTCCGGCCTAAGAATCTTCTCCCAACCAGTAAACGGGGTCTGCTCCAGAATAGAGATACTGAGCAGATCAGAGAACTCTTCTAAGGTGGGAACCAACTGGTAGTCCTGAAAAGTAAAGCAATGGTACAGTGGATCATAGAACTGGACTAGGACACTCATCATCTGCTCGTCCAATTTGGAAGTGACCAAACCCAAAAGGTAACCATGTCTCCTGATGAAGGAGGTGGTATCTGGCATCTTTGCAATCAGATCTTTAAGCATGATGGGAACTTGGACAAAGTTAATCCGGATGGTATTCCTACGCATGGGCATCATGACCTACAAAACAGAACAAAGATGAATCCCTCCTGTCTTTGAAATAGGTTAGTCCAATGCAAGATGTATGCAATGTTATGATGTCATGATGTGATGATAGAAAGCACACCATAAGTATCCACAAATAGCAAACATGGTAAAGGCACACAAGTCACACAGAGAGCCCTTATATTTCAGGCTGGCAAGGAGCTTAGGTACTACCCTCTTTCAGTCCAGTTGGTTTAAACCTGTCCTAAAAATAGTAACCGGGTTCTAGAGGATCTCAATATCACTGACTACCCTCAATCAGTCATAATTCCAGTTTAGCAACCTTTTCTTGCGGCCGAAATCATCGCGAGAGTTTAGTCTCAATGAGTGTAGTATACTGCTACTGTTCTATGGCCAAGTTGGTCAATTTAAAGGTTCTAAGGTCAGTTGGTGCTTAATGACCCCTTAGAAGACCCATATTCTCCTCGTTCTAACACAAGGGATATCGGTACAGACTAAAGTGCCACACCAACGTAGCTACTGCTTCAACCGTATCGGTCTACGCTGTACAGTTCCCTCACAATTTATTGCTACTTACCTAAAGGGTATCCCCAGATCTGAGTTAGGATCTATAGTAACTCCGATACAAGCCCACAAATATAAAGCATACAAGTCAAGCAATTGAAAACACCATGAACTATTCCTAAGGTACACCCCACTTATTAATAGTCCCCAGCAGAGTCGCCAGTTCTGTGATACGGTGGGAGAGAACTGACTGTTTTTGGAATGCTGGTTTGTGTTTTGCGTTTGTTTTTGCAAAATGTCGCGGTAAGCAAGAGTTGCCACCGTCTTTTATTTTATCCAACAAGGAAAGGAAAAAAGCACAGAAAAATTCCTTTTTTGAGATGTTTCTCGGGTCCGGGGGGTAGATTATAGAAAGGGAAGGTGTTAGCACCCTTTCTATCCGTGGTTATCCACGGGCTCTTAGGTACTTGCTCAAAGTGTTTTCAAAATTTGCTTTTCTTTGTGTTTGTGGGTTTGAAGAAGTTTTTGTTTGAAAAGGAGTGTAAGTGCGAAAAGTTTTGTTTTGTTTTGGAGAGGGCAAGTACTTAAGAACCATCTACCTATTCTAAAAAGGAATCAATCTGTGCTAATGTCCTTTAGACAATGCTATCCCACTATTGATGAGTAGGTAGCGTCGTCGTTGGAGTTTTAAGGGTCAATTTTATTAAGGGACGTGCGGTCACTAAAGCAATGTTAGGACGCCTTAGCGGTAACCCTAATGTCTTAGATCATTTTTTCGAGGCAACCGTTTCGAGGCAACTATGATCTTTGGACAAGAGGGCGACCTCTAAAACTTCCTATACTTAATGACCACGTTCGAAGGCAACCAGGCGAGGTGTACCCTAAGAGTGCGCATGTGTGAGTGTGTTGTTTTCAGTTTATTTTATCTTTGTACATGTTAGTGGTTATCTATGTCGATTTTAGGTTTAAACATTCAATCTTGTCATGCATTCCCTATTATCAAACATCTAACATTTTATAAGTTGCGGAAATTAAATTGCGGATTTTAACAAACTATTACAAGGCGTCGGGTATTTACATCGCCAAAAGCAACCCTTGAAATTAAAATGCAGAAAATAAATAAAGCGGTAAAAATAGTAAAGTCCTATTAAACTATTACATTCCAGGAAGCAGATACAATATCGAAATAAAATGGATCGCATGCGGGAAATTAAATCGGGCGAGTTTTTTAGGGTTTTGACCCTTTAATTATTTAAGAAAAGATTTTTTAGTTATTTTTTTGAATTAAGAAAGAAATTAAATTAGGTTAAGCATTAAATTAATTAATTAATTAATAAAAATAATATTTTTGGAGTTTTTGGGGATAGTTGACTTTTGGCAATTTTGCAAAAATGCCCAAATTCAACAAGGCATAACTTCTTCAATCTTGAACTTTTGGAAGTGTTATTGGACTTTTTAGAAAGCTTGATATGTCCTATAACCAAACCTTTTGGTCTCATATCATTTTGATATTCCATGCTCAAGTTATAAGCTTTGGAAAAAAAGGTGTTTTTGTTGACTTTCAAAAATGACCTATAATGTCCAAATTTGTAACTTCTTGTGAGTGGATTCTCTGATCTTGGGGTATGAAGATGTATTGTATGAAATTGCATTCTATTCAAAATGAGCATTGGATGGGTCATTTCTCATAAAGTATGAGAAAGTTATACTTGGTCAAAGTTGAGTTGACTTTTCGTACAAAACCCTAATTTAGCAACTTTTGAGTCTTGATGAATTTTGAGCAATCCTTGATGAATCATGATAAACCCTTGATCAAATGATGAAATATACTTCAAAATGAGAATGTTGACAAAAAATCTTGAAGTTTGACTGTTTATAGGTCACAGTTGACTTTTGCCCTAGCACAGTCGATTTTTGGACCCTTTGAGCAATTGACTGAGCAAACTTCCTCTGTAAGGCTTGAAATTTGACATGGATGAACTTGAGGACCTATTAGGACATTGGGGAGAACTTGAGTTCATTTGGATGCAAGGACCTTGATGTAACACAAAACCCTAATTTGAGGTTGACTGCCTTAGGAGATAGCTTGACTGTCCAACTCTTGAGCAATCTTGAGCCACTTGGAGATTTTTCTTGCAATGTTTTGGGAAATATGAGAGGGAAAATTTTGGGGTACAACAGACCCGCATCGGTCGTGTATTTGCACTAGTTGTTCAAGAAAATGTTAGTGCTGGAAAGAAAATTGTTGAGAAGGTTGAACCCAAGAAGGATATGGGTGAGACTAGTGGGGATACATTAGAGAAAGAAGTGGATAATATTTTGAAGATAATTAAGATGAGCGACTACAGAATTGTAGATCAGCTACTGCAGAATCCTTCAAAAATATCTATCTTGGCTTTATTGATGAACTCATCTGCTCACAGAGAATCCTTGATAAGAGTATTGAACCAAGCTTTTGTGGAGAGTGATATGCCAGTAGACCAATTCAGCAGCGTAATAGGGAACATTACGTCATGTAATAACTTGAGTTTCTGCGATGATGAATTTCCAGATGAAGGAAGGAATCACAACCCGGCCCTCCACATCTCTATGAATTGCAAGAATGATTCACTATCCAATGTGCTGATTGATAATGGATCTGCTTTGAATGTTATATCGAGGAGTACTTGTATGAAGTTGAAATATCAAGGAACGCATATGCGCCCGAGTGGCATCGTTGTGAAAGCGTTTGATGGATCAAGGAAATCTATTATTGGTGAAGTGGATTGTCCTATTCACATAGGCCCACATTTGTTTTAGATTACTTTCCAGGTCATGGACATTGTTCCCGCTTATAGTTGTTTATTGGGACGGCCGTGGATTCATGAGGCAGGCGCTGTCACTTCAACTTTACACCAGAAATTGAAATTTGTATGTAAAGGGAAAGTAGTAATCATAAATGGGGAACATGCATTATTGATATCTCATTTGTCCTCTTTCAGCATTGTGGAGGCAGATTAAGCTGCTGTTGGAACCCAGTTCCAAGCCTTATCCATTGACAACATAAGAGGAAATGATAATACCATGGTTTCGCTTAAGGATGCGCAACAAGTTGTGCGAAAGCGTCATAGCGAGGTATGGGGACAAATTGTGGATCCACCTATAAACAAGAACAGATCTGGCTTGGGGTTCTCTTTGAATAATGACAAGGGCAAGAGCATGGAGTCGAAGTCTGCTGTAGGCAAGTATCAAGACATCTTCCGTAGTGGGGGTTATCTTCATCCAACTGTTTCCGGGATTAATGCCATTATGGAAGATGAAGCCGAGCAGGAAATGGTGAATTATGTGACGCACTGAGTTAGGGTTCAGAACTGGATCACCATTGACGTTCCCTCTTGCGTACATGTTTCAAAGCAATTTGTTTTGTTATTCTTTTTGAAAAGCTTTCACTCTGCCCAAGGTGGAAGTATTAATGTTGTAGGGCTTATCTGTTTATTGTTACTTTTAAAATCAATAATAAAAGTTGTCTTTGTTTCCCAAATTGTGTCTTTATTTTCTGCTTTTTCTTGGAAAACTGTAATAAAAAACCCTTCAAAATAAATAATAACTGAAATTCAATCTACATGATCACTTGTTATATGTGTCAGTTTCTAAAAGCAATCATAAATCATATGTGCAGATTAATTAAAAAAACCGTTGAATACAGTGACCCTGCACCCTCTCCCAACTTTGAATGTCCTGTGTATGGGGCCGAAGAAGACGACTATAATGATATTCCAGAAGAGGTCTCATGGTTGCTTGAGAATGAGGAAAATGCCATTCATCCATACAAAGAGCCATTGGAAGTGATCAATTTTTGGTTCAAAAGAAGATCCAAAAGAAGTCAAGATTGGAGCACGCTGCATCCTGATGTGAAGAGCAGGTTGGTTGAGTTGTTGAAAGAGTATGTAGATATTTTTGCTTGGTCTTGCCAAGATATGCCTGGTCTAGATACAAATATTATGGAGCACCATTTACAGTTGAAACTAGAGTGTCTGCCAATCAAAAAGAAGTTGAGAATAACTCACCCAGATATGGCAGTGAAGATCAAAGAGGAGGTTCTAAAGCAAATTAATGTTGGTTTTCTTGTGACGTTAGTGTATCCTCAATGGATTGCCAATATTGTCCCAGTACCGAAAAAAGATGGAAAAGTCCGCATGTGCGTAGATTATAGAGATCTAAATAAAGCTAATCCAAAAGATGATTTTCCATTGCCACATATTGATATGTTAGTGGATAGCACGGAAAAATTCAAAGTTTTCTCATTCATGGACGGATTTTCTGGGTATAATCAAATAAGAATATCTCCAGAGGACATGGAAAAAATAACGTTCATCACACCCTAGGGAATATTCTGTTACAAAGTGATGCCCTTCAGGTTGAAGAACGCTGATGCAACGTACCAGAGGGATATGACAACCCTATTCCATGATATGATGCACAAGGAAATCGAGGTATATGTTGATGATATGATTGCTAAGTTCCAGACGGAAGAAGGGCATGTCGAAGATTTGTCGAAGTTGTTTCAGCATTTGAGGAAGTATCGTCTCGACTTGAATTCAAATAAATGCACCTTCGGTGTTCGATGAGGAAAATTGTTGGGTTTCATTGTTAGCCATAAAGGAATTGAACTTGACCCTGATAAAGTCAAAGAAATTCAAGAGATTCCAGCACCGAGAACTGAAAAACAAGTTAGAGGGTTCCTCGAGCATTTAAATTATATTTCCAGATTCATTTCCCACATGACTGCAACATGTGAACCGATCTTTAAGTTGTTAAAGAAAGATCAAGGTTGTATGTGGACGGATGACTGCAAAAGGGAATTTGAAAGTATTAAAGAATATCTGCTTGAACCTCCTATCTTGCTCCCTCCTGTCGAAGGAAGACCATTGATTATGTATCTTACAGTGTTAGATAAATCCATGAGTTGTATTATGGGACAACAAGATGAAACAAGGAAGAAAGAGTATGCCATTTATTATCTCAGTAAAAAGTTTACTGATTGTGAGTCGCAGTATTCCATGCTGGAAAAGACATGTTGTGCTCTAGCCCGGGTGGCAAAACATTTGCGGCAGTATATGTTGAATCACACTACTTGGTTGATCTCCAAAATGGATCCAATTAAGTACATTTTTAAAAAGCCTGCTCTTATTGGGAGAATTGCCTGTTGGAAGATGTTGCTATCTGAATATGATATCGAATACCGCACTCAAAAAGCTATTAAAAGCAGTGTGTTGGAAGATTATCTTGCTCACCAACCAGTGGAGGATCATCAGCCTGTGGAGTATGAATTCCCCGATGAGGATGTGATGTTCCTAAAAGTGAAAGATTATGATGAACCATTTCCCGAGGAAGGTCCTGACCTTGAATCTCGTTGGAGTATGATATTTGATGGAGCTGTGAATGCTTATGGTAAAGGAATTGGTGTTGTGATTGTCACTCCACATGGATCGCACATTCCTTTTACTGTAAGGTTGACATTTGATTGTACTAATAATATGGCAGAATATGAGGCTTGCATCATGGGTCTCGAGGAAGCTATTGATCTCAGAATTAAAATTCTAGATGTGTGTGGTGATTCAGCTTTGGTAAGAAATTAGATTAAAGGAGAATGGGATACTCGTCACCCCAACTTGATCCCTTACAAAGATTATGCTAGAAGGTTGTTACCCTTCTTTAATAAAGTTGAATTCCATCATATTCCAAGAGATGAAAATCAAATGGCGGATGCTCTGGCAACTCTGACTTCTATGTATCAAGTAAATACTTGGAATGATATACCTCGAATTATGGTTTGGAGACTGGATAAGCCCTCTCATGTGTTTACAACAGAGGAGGTAGCAGATGAGAAGCCTTGGTATTATGATATCAAGCATTTTCTCCAGACTCAGGAATACCCATTTAGTGCTTCGAAGAAAGATAGAAAGACATTGAGAAGGTTGGCAGGCAGTTCCTTCCTTAGTGAAAATGTGTTGTATAAGAGAAATTATGACATGGTCTTGCTCAGATGCATGGATTGACACGAAGTAGATATGCTGATGCATGAGATTCATGAAGGTTCATTTGACACTCATGCCAATGGACATTCGATGGCTAAAAAGATGCTAAGGGTAGGTTACTATTGGCTGATAATGGAATCTGATTGTTACAAATTTGCAAAGAAGTGTCATAAATTCCAGATTTATGCAGATAAGGTCCATGTGCCTCCGACACTTCTCAATGCGATTTCCTCCCCGTGGCTTTCTCTATGTGGGGTATTGACATGATTGGGATGATAGAACCCAAAGCTTCAAATGGACACCGTTTCATCTTGGTAGCAATTGATTACTTCACCAAGTGGGTGGAGGCTGCTTCATATACTAATATAACTAAGCAGGTGGTTGTGCGCTTCATCAAGAATAATCTTATATGTCGGTATGGTGTGCCGAGCAGAATTATCACCGACAATGGCTCGAATAGGAACAATAAAATGATGACAGAACTGTGTGAAGAATTCAAGATTGTCCATCATAATTCCTCTCCGTACAGGCCAAAGATGAATGGGGTTATTAAAGCTGCTAATAAGAATATCAAGAAAATTATCCAAAGGATGGTTGTTACTTATAAGGATTGGCATGAAATTCTCCCTTTTGCTTTGATTGGATATTGAACATTTGTCCGCACCTCAACAGGAGAAATCCCGTCTTGTGTACGGAATGGAAGTTGTACTCCCAGTCGAGGTTGAGATCCCCTCTTTGCGTGTGATAATGGAAACCAAGTTGTCAGAGGCTGAATGGGTCCAGAACAGGTTTGACCAATTGAATTTGATCGAAGAGAAGAGAATGACAGCTTTGTGTCATGGATATTTATATCAGAAGAGAATGAAGAAAGATTTTGATAAGAAGGTCAAACCTTATGAATTCAAAGAAGGCGACCTCGTGCTCAGGAAGATCGTGTCTTTCAACACTGATTCTAGGGGCAAGTGGACTCCCAATTTTGAAGGCCCATATGTTGTCAAGAAAGCCTTCTCTAGCGGTGCATTAATTCTTGAAACTATGGATGGCAAGGAGTTCCCACGTCCCATGAATGCTGATGCAGTTAAGAAATACTCCTCCAAAAGAAATAAAAGAATAGCTCGCTAAGTTGAAAACCCAAAAGGGCGTCTTAGGAAAAAAAAAGAGTCTCGGTAGACCGAAAACCCGAAAGGGAGGTCTAGGAAAAAATTAGAGACATAAACAGAATAAAATTTCATCTAAGTTGAAAACCCGCAAGGGCAGCTTAGGAAAAAGTTAGGGGCTTTCTTGGCAAGTAACTACATCAGACAAGACTTGATTGTTGGAGCAACAATCTTCTTGGATCCTCATCATACTTCAACAGAAGCTGCTGCTCAAGATTTCAAAAGTTGTTAGAGGGGATATTGGTCATTGTATCTCAATGTATCTTTTACATTATATATTACCATTTTCCGAACTTTGTAATCATCCATGGAGTCTCGCCATTCGCAGACTACCATTCTATTAATGAAATTTGAACTTTTATCCAAATCTTTGTAGTTATTATTTTATTTAGCTTGCAAAGGCTCCATTTATTATTGATAATAACTATCAAAGCAAAAAGATTAAATAACAAAATTGATTTTCAAAAAGAATTTACAATTTACTGTTACTTTAAAATTTGTGACGCAATAGGAAAACAAAAGTGGTGACCCCAGGAATGGACAAACTCCAGTTGTTTTGAGAAGTTTTGTTTCCCGGGAAGTTTTTCTCAGGATGTTCTCGCTGTATTGGGTTTGTGACTCCAGTTTCCCCGGTCAAGTTGTTGTTCATTTTTCCTCTTTTCCAAGTTTGCATGATATAAAGATTTAATCCCAGATTCCTCCAGTAAAGGTTTTCATTTGTTTAATAAAGTTCTTTCTACCCAGAGAAGTTGGTACAATAACTACTCTTGAAGAACGCAGGTCTCCAGTTTCTCTAGTGAAGAATGTATATTAGTTTTCCCTTTGAGGATGTAGTGTTAACCTCCCCAGTGAACTCAGCGCGATAACCCCAGTTAATGGCTTGATGATAGGACATTATACACCTTAACAAAGTTTGTGTGTTTCCTCTTTCAAAATGGTCCTGAATTCCCCAGTGAATGTTTTGATGATTTGATGACTGTTTGCTCTACTTAAAATTGATTTTTCAAAATCCCCAATAGAAGCATTACTTTTGAAAATATTTGATTTCCCGCTGAAGTCTGAGTGCTACACCTGGTAA
This sequence comes from Vicia faba, assembly GCA_948472305.1. NCBI lineage: Eukaryota > Viridiplantae > Streptophyta > Magnoliopsida > Fabales > Fabaceae > Vicia > Vicia faba. Next base: position 369,602,979 of record OX451738.1, on the reverse strand, counting down.
AGCCTGGAGAAGGATGTTGTATCTCTGTATCTGTAATGTTTGGTCGCTATGTTTTGTTTACTTCCAGATTACGTTTCTCCCCGGTAAAGTTAAACCAGGCAGTAGGTTTTGTTTTCTCAACTGGCGCTTACTTTTTCTTGGATTGTTCATCTTGAATGTAATTTAGCCGAGTGTTGATTGTGCCCGAGGTAGTTTTTCCTGGTTACTCCCAGTGTTGTATATCTGTTTTGTCAGCATACGCACGATAAAACTCATACATTCATACATACATCATGCATAGCTAAAATTGGCAAATCATTGCTTATTCACATTCGGTAATATTTTGTTTACATATCACCCTGTTTTTCATAGTTACGTTGTCCTCTCTCCAATAGAGTGTTGGCCTTAAGAAGAAAGCGTATATTCTTTCAATTTCCCCACTGAGTTATCCCTCGTGGAAGATTTTTGCTTTAGCCTTCTTGAACAGCTCTTTGTCTGGATGATTTGGGTTTCCCTCTTGAGTTTATTTCTCAAAGGATGTATTATGGTTGATTGTTCCATCCTAGTTTATTTCTGGTTTGAATTTGTGATCCTCAGCAATATTATTACTTATGATATCTGCAGGCTTCGAGCATTGGTTTCAGAATGTGCATTTATTTTTCACGAGAAGACTTTATCTCCTCAGAAGAAATATATTGGCATCTCCCCAGGAAGTCATATTTCTTTCCCCGGGAAGCCATACTGTTCTCCCTAGAGAGTCATTTTCACAATTCTCCATGACAACAAGTGGCAGGTCTCTTTATTTGAGAAACCTGTACACCCTGTAAAACTCAATGTAACTATTTTTTTTGCTATCTTCTCTATGAGTTAATAGTTTGCAGCCTGTTGCCCAAATTACCCCAGTGGATGACAAGACTTTCAATATCGCAGAGACAGTTCATTGTGAAATTTTTACAAGTGGTAGTCTCTTTATTTGAGACAGCTTATATATTACCCTTTCCAGGCAGAATGCTTTGTTTAAAGAAGAAGTTGAGACCCGTTCTAGGAGAAATTCCAGAATTTTGGGGAAACATATATTTTCTCTCTACCTTTAGTGAAAGTTGGTAGGTCACCTTCAGTGAAAGTTGGTGATTGTTATCTTTATGCTACCTTCAGTGAACACTGGTAGTTCATCGTCAGTGAATGGTTGTGCTATGATATATTTTCTCTCTACCTTCAGTGAAATTTGGTAGGTCACCTTCAGTGAAACTTGGTGATTGTTATCTTTTTTCTACCTTCAGTGAATGTTGGTAGTTCATCGTCAGTGAATGACGGTGCTATGATATATTTTCTCTCTACCTTTAATGAAAGTTGGTAGGTCACCTTCAATGAAAGTTGGTGATTGTTATCTTTTTGCTACCTTCAGTGAATGTTGGTAGTTCATCGTCAGTGAACGGAGGTGCTATGATATATTTTTTTCTCTACCTTTAGTGAAAGTTGGTAGGTCACCTTCAGTGAAAGTTGGTGATTGTTATCTTTTTTCTACCTTCAGTGAACGTTGGTAGTTCATCGTTAGTGAACGGCGATGCTATGATATATTTTCTCTCTACCTTCAGTGAAAGTTGGTAGGTCACCTTCAAGGAAAGTTGGTGATTGTTATCTTTTTGCTACCTTCAGTGAACGTTGGTAGTTCATTGTCAGTGAACGAAGGTGCTATGATATATTTTCTCTCTACCTTCAGTGAAAGTTGGTAGGTCACCTTCAGTGAAAGTTGGTGATTATTATCTTTTTGCTACCTTCAGTGAATGTTGGTAGTTTATTGTCAGTGAACGGCAGTGCTATGATATATATTCTCTCCACCTTCAGTGAAAGTTGGTAGGTCACCTTCAGTGAAAGTTGGCTATTGTTATCTTTTTTCTATCTTCAGTGAATTTTGGTAGTTCATCATTAGTGAACGACGGTGCTATGATATATTTTCTCTCTACCTTCAGTGAAAGTTGGTAGATCACATTCAGTGAAAGTTTGTTGATTGTTATCTTTTTGCTACCCTCGGTGAATGTTGGTAGTTCATCATCAGTGAACGAAGATGATATGATATTCCTTTTCCTTTTACCTTTAGTGAACGTTGGTAGCTCATCGTCAGTAAACGTCGGTGTTGTTATTTCTTACTTCTTTCTACCTTCAGTGAATGTTGGTAGTTTTGCCTTCAGTAGAAGTTGGTGTATCCTTTGACTTTTTACCATTCTTTAAGACAGGTCTTTTGATCCATCTGTGATTTATTTTCTTGGTCGGGTTTCTCTTTTGTTTCGGTATTTTCTTTGCTACATCCCCAGTGGTGTTTTACGTCGCCTTGGTTTCATATGCATTCATACTTATAAGCATTGCATGGCATCTTAGGTCCAAAAATAGGGTTTGTTTTATATTTAAGTATATTCGATCGCGTCGACACGAAAATATTCAACCTTCGTATCTCTGGATAGAAGAAACTTAAATAAGGGCAGCTGTTGTACCCCAATTGTTTCCCCTAAGATCCCCTCATCATACCATGTTAATTCCATCACAACAAGATCACATTAGGATTCTTGGTTCCCCTCCTTATATTTAGCTTTGCTCTTTGAGGAATCACCAAGCACCTTTACTTGTGTTCTTTTGTGATCATGAATATTTTTTGTCTTGATTTCTTCTTTTAATTAATAAAATGCAATGTTGGTTTGCCTTGCTTGTTACTCATATAGGTAAAGGCAATGAGATTCAGCAAGTTGCTCCATGGGTTCATGAGTTTATTTCCATGCCCTAGTCAATAAAGCTTGAGAAGTTAAAACTTCACCATTGGATTTGTTTTGGAGGAAATGGCATGGAAAGGTTATTTTGGCTCACCACATTTCAATATTATCAAATTTGGTTCAAAAGTACAAGGGATTGATTGGAGAAGTTGTCATGCTTGGACAAGGCCTTAATCCCATTGGTCACAAATGCATATTTCTCTCAATTCTCAAGATACGGAAGTGGTTGTGGCTGCTATGGTTTCTCATTATCATCCTCAACAACTTATATTTACAAAGCATTTGTGTTGGTACAAGAAGTTTGTTCGAAATTGTCAAAGTTCCTCAAGGCATTTTTCTTGATCTAGGAGCTAGGGTTTTCAACTTCAAAGAAGCATATCTTGCTCATCTTTTGGTATTTTGGAGTGATTCTAAAGACATCCTTCTCTTTAAAGGGTTATCAACAAATAAATTCAAAATTTCCAAGGAGTTTTCATATGGAAGAAACTTGATGATGAAGAAAGATTACAAGTCCTCTAGATGAACCCCCATTTTCCTATGTGTGACTTCAAGTGATCATAACTTGGTCAATTTTTATTACCTTGATCCCATTATTTTTCCAAAATGATCTTGAGGATGTGAAATTTATTACTTATTTTATGTGCAAAGTGAGAAAATGGATGGAAGATGCCCTAAGGATACAAAAGATTATAGGTAATTTTATGATTTTTTGCCAACTTCAACAATTCATAACTCTCTCAGTTTTTGGATATTTTGAATTGTTCAAGTTTAAAAGTGTCATTTAAGAGGTCCATTTGGTTCCATCTTTTTTGGTTAAGATCAAATTCCAAGAGGAAGGCCATGTTTGGATGCAAAACATTATAGGTCACTTTTGAAGAAAAAACTTGAAATATTTCTAAGTATGGAAAGTTAACCTTTTTCCCCAACTTTGACTCAATGCAACTTTCAGCTCAAGCATCCATTTGATTCCATTCTTTTTCCATTGCAAAGCTTGTAACCTCATGTTTCTAAAGCATCAAGAACCATGCCTTAAGACCCCATGAGCTGAGAATGCCATTGGATTGAACTTGGTAACTTGGAACTAAAGTTTCTCCATAAGTCAGAATTTGAAGTCTTTGTTTTGGCTTCTAATCACAAGTTTTCCATGCGTTTTTGCCTCTAAATATGTTTAGTGAAGTTCCAGAATTGATTAGCACAACAAAACACGTGTTTTGGATGAGTTTTGATCAAATTAGAAGTCACACTTTTCTTGTTTGCAACTTCACACAATTTCCCTCCAAACTTCATCATTTCACATGTTTGGACACTCCATTTGATTCCCTATAAATATAGAGTTATCCCCCATTCATTTCCTCAAGCTTGGATAGCCAGAATCACCCTGCCAAACTTGTTTCATAACTCAAACTTATGCTACTTCGAAATCTTCTTTCAAGCCTTTTCAATCCAATTTTCCATCAATTCTTCTTCCTTGATCTTCCCTGAAGCTAACCATATAATTACATTCAAGAATCGTGCCTTAGATTTCTCCATAGAAGTCCAGTTTCAGAGCTCTGCAACTCAACTTCAATAGGTAGATTCCTTCATCAATTCTTCAAAACTTTGATATCATTGTGATGCTCTCATTTTCCTGGTTCTAGTTGCAACACTTACTTTCATTTGGAAACTTGTTTTGACCATGAAATTTCAAATCCCTTTTCAAAACTTTCCTTCCAATTTGCTTGAGCTACAGTTTATATAAATTTATCGCGAAGGTGTGGTTGTCTTCGTCTTGAAGAGACAAAACGAATGACATAGGTCTAAGCTTCTGATTTTACAGTTTGAGAGACATGTAATTCACGTTGGTTGGAGGTTGAAGATGACCAACATGTCATCTTCCAACCAATGATGGTGTTGTACCCCAAAATTTGCCCTCCCATTTCCTCAACATTTTCTCATCACAAGACCTTTGAAGATCAAGATCCAATTAGGGTTTCCTCTGCTCAAGACTTCTCCTTGCACTGTGGACTCAAATTAGGGTTTGTGTTTGCCTAAAGATGTTTTGACCTAAAATGCCTAAGATGACTTTCATGCTTCATATTGGACTCCCAAGTTTACCCATACCAAGTTTCAAGTCTTGATTCCAAGTTTTTCCCAGTCAATTGGACAGTTGACCTAGAAATCAGCTGTATTGGGGAAAAAGTCAACTGTGGCCAATTGACAGTCAAACCTCATGAAATTTGATCCACATCAACATTATGAACTCACATGGACCATTTGATCAAGTTTGAATCACAATTCCCCAAGAAATTTGATCAGATCACCAAAAGGGCAAAATGGTCATTTTTAGGGTTTTGACTACACAAAGGCAATTTTTGACTGTTTGACCTAGCCAATGGCAAACCAAGCTCACATATGGACTCAAGGACCCCATGGAATTATCTTGACATGTTCATCAAGCTCAAAAGATCCCAAGTACACAAGATTGACAGTTGAATTTCCCAGTCAATTGATCAATTTTGACTGTATACTGAAAAGTCAAACTTTGACTTTTTGGTCAAAATCAAGAGTCAAGATTCATTTTTCATCAAAACATGCCAAATCATGAAACTTGTTCACCAAGAAATCACAAAATGCAAATTAGGGTTTGAAAATGGAATTTTTCATAACTTAGAATTTTTCTAAGTTATGGAAAACCCTAATTTTTTCCCAACTTTGCCCCATCTTTTCACCATGATCCATTTGGATTCAAACAAAAGTCAAAACATGAAAGTTGTAGCTTGTTGCAAAATCTACAACTTTGATTCACAAAGTTTTCTCATTTGAAGCTTGTATCTCAAGTTATGATTTTTTGAATAAGGGCACTAAACCATCTTTTAACTTAGTGAAATTTGACCTATTTTGACAAGGTTTTCTACCCTACTTCAAGGCCACTTTTCATACCCTTCCACTTGGAATTTCAAATTGCATTTCAAATATGGATTGTAGTACACATTCCAAGCTTTCCAAAATGTCCAAGAACTCATCAAACAACCTCATAACTTGAGAGATTCGAATTTCACAAGTTGGCAAAAATTCACTTTTGTTCTTCATCAAGACATGTTCACAAATTTGCAAATTTGAATTCAGTTTGCTTTATGCTTAATTACAGGTCCTTGAACCAATCCATACTCAATAATTTAATGCATATTCAATGTGTTAAGGTCATGTTCTTTGTGTTCTAACATTGCATAATGGTTTAATCCTAAACTAGATAAAGTGGAATTTCCATTTTTGAAAAGTTTAGCTTTATGTCAAGTTTGTAATCCAACAAGTACAAAGAAGATCTGCTTAACACAAGATTATGGGCATAACACACTGATCAAGAGGAGTTGATGCAGCACATTAGGGGGTCCTATACTGACCTAGAACACCAATTTGCTTTTGATAGCTTAAGTGTGAAGAAAGGTCCATAACATATGCTATCTCTCATATCAGTCAAAGAACACAGCACAAAAGATATCAAACACATTCCATAGACCACATTGAAGCTTTTGCACGAGCCATTTCCCTTTCAAACACCCTCCATCTCAGAATCCTCCTCAAACTGCACAAACAGGGGTGCCCCTGCAGTTTGAGTGCAATCTCTCAATCCCTTCAAGCATTTCTGTCCAAACCTGTTCCTCTACCTTCCTTACAACATATGCAAGCTATCCAGAAGCTAAGGCACGATCTGTAGTTGCTCTAACCACTTCCACCATTTTCACATCTTTGACTTGCAGGTGAAGTTCTATAGCTTGATACAAGAAGTTTCAAGACAAAGTGAGCATTGAAAAAGCATCCCTGGACTTCAAGGAAGCTTTTCCAATCATTACATTGCACTGAAAGTCTCTCATTCTCCACATAGAAGTTCAACTGCACAGGTAAAAGTTGGAATTCGTATCTCTCTTATTTGGCATCTTTAGTCTTAAGTTTGTGAAGAAACAAAGTCCTACTCATAGCCCTGAACTGTACATAGCTTTACTTTTCATTTCTTTTGTCTGAGTGAAGAGAATTTGAGCTCTGAAAATGGTAGAAAAACTAGGTCAGAAAAGAGGGGGAGAGAAATTCTCTCTCATCTTGGAGAGATAGGTCATGTTCTTTATATGGTTGAAACCGTCTCTTAATGCTCTACACTTTTCATGTTATGAGTTTTGCTTGAAAGTCCAGGAATCCAGAGTTAGAAAACGCGTGTTTTGTGTGAAGAAAGCTGTACAGAGGTTGAAGAAGAAGTGATCTGGGCTGGGCCTGGATTTGTTTCCTTTTCACACCCCATTTTTTGGTTTACACCCCCCTGAGCCCATTTGCTCATTTTTTGACATTTTTGACTTTTTCTTTTTGGATTGACTTTGTTTATTTTTTCTCATACCATTAAAATTTTTAAAATATTTTTTCCACCACTTTTTGTATTTATGGCATATTTATTTGTTTATTTCTTTTGTTATATACAAATATATATATATATATACTATTATTGAAATAAATAAAAAATAGTGTAAATACATTTTTATTATTTTATTTACTTTATGAAAATATTTTACACAAAAAAAATATACTTTACTTTTTATTTTTATTAAAATATTTAAATATTTATTTTAGAAAAATACATATTTAGGGTTATATATATATATTTGATTATTAATGTATTTAAGAAAAAGATATAAAAATACTTGATTCTTTTTATTTTATTTTATTAACATTTGATACAAAAATACTTTTTTTACAATATACTTCATTTTAGGTTATTTTTATAAATAACAAATAAATAGTAGAATTAAATTAGATAATAATACTTTTTATATAAAAATTAGGGTTTCTTACCCTAAGTTTCAAAATACTAAAAAATAAATACATTTTTATTTTCTTTTTTCCTTTTACCTAAATAATATTTTCTCATACACATAGAAACTTTCTTTTTACATTTCACATATTTATTTAATTTACATTTAATTATGCATTGCAAAATACCCAATTGTTGTAATAATTTAGATTTAAATTCTTGTCAATATCCCCATTTGAACATTTGTACCCCCCTTCCCATATTTGGTTTTGTAATAGCTTAGTAATTTTAATTTCGCACTTTATTGCTTTCTAAATAATAACATGCTAGAATTAGGGTTTGTATGCGAAAAAACGATAAAAAATAGTTTGACCTAATACAAGATAAACAAGCATGAAAATGGACACACAAATCACACTTGCACCCCCAAGGGTATTCCACTTGTTGCCTTCAAATAAATGGGCCATATTGTATGTTGAACATCTTTGGGCAAAGCAAACAGTTTGAATGATCATAGTCCCTCGATAAAACTTTTCAAAACGAACAAAACAAATGATCAAGTCCCTTAGAGAAATTGCCCAAAGACATTTAACGTCGTTACAATTATGGTCTAAACGATGACCCGCGCCTGTCCCTTTCACATCCTAACACAAGGTTGCCCACCAAATACAATGGTGGTGCAAACTTGTTAAAAGGGTTAAAGTATAGCAATAATCTTTTGAGAAATTTAGGAGTAGATAACCTCTTAGTTACTTGAACCAACTTGCAAAACAAAACACTTGCCTATTTTTCAAACCACACTTCACTACACTTTCAAAACAACTTTCAAAAACAAATGAAAACCTTTTCAAAAGACATACATCTTTGTATACATCCCCACATGGATCATTGCAAAGGTTGCCACCACATTGGCCTCTTTTCAAAACATTTTCAAAACCCACACACTCAAGCACCATTTAAAACAATTGAAAACAAAAGGCAAGTGATCTAAGCAAGTAACTAAGAGCCCATGGATAACCATGGATAGAAAGGGTGCTAATACCTTCCCTTTCTATAATCTACTCCCCGAACCCAAGAAAATATCTCAAAAGGTTTTTGCTGTGCTTTTTAACCTTTCCTTAGGATAAAATAAAAAGTCGGTGGCGACTCTTGCTAACCGCAACATTTGCGAATACAAACGCAAACCTCAAGTCAGTTCTCCCACCGTATCACAGAACTGGCGACTCTGCTGGGGATAACTTTTAAAAGTGGAGTAACCTTAGGGATTAGATCACTTTTGTTTTCAATTGCTTGCTTTGTTTGCTTTTATATTTGTGGGCTTTGCATCGGAGTTCATAGATCCTAACCCGGATCTGGGAAATACCCTTTTTAGGTAGCATAATCTGTGAGGGACCTGTCCGGCGTAGACCGACATGGGTGAAGCAGTGGCTACGTTGGTGTGGCATCTTAGTCTGTACCTATATCCCTTGTGTTGTAACGGGGAGAATATAGGTCTTCTAAGGAGTCATTAAACACCAACCAACCTTAGAACCCTAAATTGACCAACTTGGCTATTAGGACAGTAGCAGTATGCTACACTCATTGAGGCTAAACTCTCGAGATGGTTCTGGCCGCGAGAAAAGATTGCGATGCTGGAGTTATGACCGATTGAGGGTAGCCAATGATTTGAGATCCGCTAGAACCCGGTTACTTTTGATAGGACAGGTTTTAACCAACAAAACCAAAAGAGGGTAATACCTGAAACTCATGCTGGCCTGAAACCTAAGGGTGTCTTGTGTGACTTGTGTGCTTTATTTGCCTATGTGAATACTTGTGATGTGCTTCATCATAGCATCATGCCATCATACCATTGCATGCATAAAAAGCTAACCCATTTCAAAGACAAAAAGGTTTCATCTTTGCTCTGTTTTGTAGGACATCATGATGCCCGTGCGTAGAGATACTGTCCGGCTCAACTTTGTTCAACCACCAGTTTTACTCAAAGATCTGGTTGAAAGAATTCCAAACACTACCTCCTTCATCAACAGACATGGTTCCCTCCTTGGCTTGATCATTGCAAAATGGGACCAACAACTGATAAGTGTCCTGACCCAGTTTTATGACCCCCTGCATCATTGTTTCACCTTTCAAGACTTCCAGCTGGTTCCTACCCTGGAAGAGTTCTCTTATTTGCTTGGGATCCCTGTCTTGGAGCAAACTCCATTCACTGGTTTGGAAAAGATTCCTACGCCTGAAGAGATTGCTGCAATTCTCCCCTTGACCAAAGAAGAGGTATTGTCCAACTGGGAAACTAGAAATGGGATCAAGGGCTTTTTGGTCAAATTTCTGGTTGGCAAGGCTAATGATTTCTGGAATGACTTGGACTTCAAAGCATATGAAGATGTTCTGGCTCTTTTGATCTATGGTCTGGTATTGTTTCCCAACCCTGACACCTTCATCAGTATCCATGTCATAAGAATCTTCATGTCTCGAAATCCGGTACCCACTCTCTTGGGTGACATTCTACAACAACTCCATGCTCGTACTGCTCGAAAACGGGGAACTCCGTGGTGTTGTGCTCCTTTGCTGGTAAGGTGGTTTATTTCGCACCTTCCTAAGTCCGTGCTGAAGAATGAAGAAGGAAAAGGTTGGGCTCGGAGGTTAATGTCTCTCACAGATAAGGATATCACTTGGACTCTCAGAGGCTTGGATGAGGTAGCTGTTATCGACCGTTGCGGAGAATACCCTAATGTCCCGTTGATTGGTATCCAAGGAGGAATCTCTTACAATCCATGTTTAGCTCTCCGTCAGTTCGGAAGAGCCAGAGGAGATGGGCCCCATGAAATGCTGGTTCCTCACTTCCATTTTGAGTTTCAGGCAGGCAGTGACAAACTACGCCAGGGATTCATTAGAGCTTGGGACAGAATCCACAAAGCTGACCCACATGAGCTAGGACCAAAGACTTCTTTACCATTGGAGCCCTATTGCAAATGGGTCCGCATCCGTGCTCAGAGGTTAGGTATGCCATACGAAGCTGTCAGACCAATCATCCTTGAGACTCCCGATGAAGATGGGGTTCCTCCAACTGTCCTCCCTCCTCAGATACCTACTGATTTTGACACCATGAAGAGATCTTGAGCACAGCTAAAGGAAGAACGGGATTTCTATCGGGAGAAGTTCAACGAGCAGGAAAGGAAGGTCCAAAGGCTGACTAAGCAATTGGAGGAAGAACGTGTCCTGAACAACTACATCAGCACTGAGAGGAGGAGGCCATGGGATCATTGATGAGCTTTGATTATTTCCTTTTGTAGTTTTATTTCCTTTTCCATATTTTTCATTCCTGTAATGCCTAAGGGCAAATTGTTGAAAAATTAAAAAAATTTTAATCTAATGAAGTGCGTTTCCCTTTTTGTCTACAAAGTTGAATCTTATTTGTCTTTGAAAACATAAAACATACGCATTCCATTACACCATATGCATAGCAGGTACCCTATTTCACAGGTTGCTTAATCTTCTTCGCTGTTTGTTTGCACAGTCATCATGAATTCGGAGTCATCCAGTGAGCAAGCAATCAAGGCCCTTCAGGCCCAAAGTGCACAGTTTCAAGAGATGGTCCTAAGCCTAGCCCAGGGACAGCAAGAGTTGAAGACTCTACTCCTGAAGAAGAAGAAGAAAAAGAGGACGGCAATGTTCAACACCGGACGCAGATTTGGGAACACACTCCACAATGAAGCTGATCCAACCACTTCTTCTGCTGGGAAAAACAGTCCCCAAGGGGGAGAAGCACCTAGTCCCGCAGTCTCCGACAACGAGACGGACTATAACGAGGAACAATACCCACCTGCTGCTGACAGATACAAACAATTGGAGGACCGTTTGAGCGCTATGGAAATTCAGAACGTGCCGGGACTGGATTTCGGGGATTTGGGATTATCTTCTGGAGTAGTAATTCCACACAAGTTTAAGGCGCCTGCCTTCGCCAAGTATGATGGGGTCTCCTGCCCAAAGCTGCATCTGAGGTCGTATGTAAGGAAAATCCAACCTTACACGGCGGATAAAAACCTCTGGATTCACTTCTTCCAAGACAGCCTCTCAGGGTCACAACTTGAATGGTTCTACCAATTAGACGGAGCTAGCATCCGGCACTGGGAGGATTTGGCGACTGCTTTCTACAGACAATACCAATATAATTCTGATCTCGCTCCTACGCGTACCCAACTTCAGGGTATGTCTCTAGGGACGGGTGAAGGATTCAAAGAGTACGCTCAAAAATGGAGAGATTTGGCTGGCAGGGTGCAGCCTCCATTAACTGATCGAGAGCTGGTTGATATGTTTCTGGGAACGTTGTCTGGTCCGTTTTTCAATCATTTGGTTGGAAACTCCTCCGCTGGGTTCACAGATCTGATATTAACAGGAGAAAGAATTGAGGCTGGTATCAGGTCAAGCAAGATACAGAAAGCTGCCTCTACAAGTGCTGAGAAGAGGCCGTTTAAGAAAGAAGCAAGTGCCGTCTATGGCCCTAGAAGACAAGTCAAGCCCGAAGGTCGCCAAGCCGTTAATGCTTTGGTCATCTCTAAACCTGTTGCTGCTCCTCAGCAGTACAATCAGCAAAGAAGTGAAAGGCCCAAGAGGCAGTATACCCGATTGAGTATGACATTATCTCAAATTTTACCCCAACTGTTATCCACCAACCTGGTGACCCTCAAAGAAGCTCCTAAGGTCGTCAACACTGCGTCCCCTAAATACAACCCGAATGCCCGGTGTGCTTATCATTCTGATAGTCCCGGGCACACTACTGATGATTGTTGGGCCTTGAGAAACAAAGTGCAAGATCTAATTGACGCAAAAGAAATTCAGTTTGAAGCGCCGGAAATACCGAATGTTGTAACGGCTCCTATGCCCCAGCATAGGGTAAGTGCCATTGAGGAAGAAGTGTATGCTGTTTCGATAGATGAAGTTGTTACCCCTTTGAAGACTGTTAAGAAGAACCTACTGCGGGCCGGTTTATTTCCGGGTTGCGGCGAAGGTTGCCCATTCTGTGCTATTTCCCTATCTGATTGTCCTTTGCTAAGGTTAGGCATCCAAGGCCTAATGGATAGCAAGGAGATTCTATTCAAAAAGACTGCTGTTCATTTGGTTCCAATGAAAGAAGTTTCCGTGATTACCATCTTCAAAAATCCAACCAAGGCTCCCCCAAAGAAGCCTATTCAAATCTTGACAGTTGCGCCTGTGATCATTACTGTTCCAGGACCCCTCTCCTACGTGTCTGATAAGGCTGTCCCCTGGCATTATGGGGCAGACGTATATGTAAATGGAATCAAGCAAGAATTTGATGCTAGTGCCAGTATCTGCGATATCACCGGTCCAGCTAAAGTCACCCGCAGTGGCAGGCTCTTCTCGCCCGACATTGCGCCGCCCGCTATTCGAAAACCCCTCCTCATAAAACCTGCAAGTTTACCAAGTCCTGTTGCTGATCAAATTGTGTCCCCTGCTGCCGAGTCATCAAATGCTCGGGGCAAAGGGATTGAAGAAGAGCCTGCCCGGATGGAGGCGCCAATACCCGTGAATGCTGAGGCCTCCCGACAAGAAATGGAGGAGATTCTGAAAATAATAAAGAAAAGTGATTTTAATGTTGTCGAACAGTTAGGGCATACACCCTCCAAGATCTCCCTGCTTTCCTTATTACTATGTTCCGAGGCCCATGCAAAAGCCTTGATCTCATTTCTCAAGACGGCCCATGTGCCGCAGGAGACGTCTGCAGTTCAGTTCACTGACTGCATAGCAAATTTGACGGCGGACAACGGCTTGGGCTTTTCAGATGCCGACCTAACCGCAAAAGGGAGAAACCACAATGATGCCCTGCATGTCTCTATTGAATGCAGGGGCACTACTCTGGCACATGTATTGGTGGACACTGGTTCTTCTTTGAATGTTCTTCCGAAAAAGGCTTTGGATCGTCTGGATTATGAAGGCCTGGAGTTGAAACCCAGCAATATCATCGTCAGAGCCTTTGACGGCTCCAAGAGGATGGTTCATGGAGAGGTTAACATCCCTATTCGTGTGGGCTCTCAAGTGTTTGACTCTACCTTTTACGTGATGGATATACGTCCATCGTACTCCTGTCTGTTGGGTAGACCTTGGATCCACAAAGCTGGGGCAGTGACCTCCACCTTACACCAAAAGCTGAAGTATCCCGTCAGGGGGAAAATTGTCACTGTGCAAGGAGAAGAGGAGTATATGGTGAGCCATTTGAATTCCTTCAGGTACATCGAGATGGACGGAGAATTTATTGAAACTCCCTTCCAACATTTCGAGGAGGTACATCCAATTTCAGCAGCTGCGGAGACAATGGCCGAAGAGAATGATTCCTTGAAGATGGTTTCCCTAAGGGATGCCCGGGCTGTGGTTCAGAAAGGCAATGGTGCACACTGGGGTCAGCTTCCTGACTTCACTCAGAAGAACGACAAGTTCGGGCTAGGCTTTACTACAGAGGCTCAACAGGCAATCCGCAAAGAGAAAATTGGAAAGGCTCCGGTGTTTATTTCCAGCTCAAGAGTGAACGCTATCGAGGAGGATGTAGAGGAAGTTGAGTTTGATAATTGGATCTACCCAACTGCCGGCGACGGACCAAACAACTGGACAACAAAGGATTTTACCCCTATCACATTTGTCACGCAGTTTCAATCCACTCTGGATCTCACTGGCAACAGCTCTGCTACCGCCAGTTATGACTTCGAAAATCCGATCAACTTAGCCGAAGACGAAGGTGAAGATGATTGCGAAGTGCCTGGTGAACTCGCAAGACTGCTACTACAGGAAGAGAGGGCTATTCAACCACATGAAGAGCCTGTGGAGACAATTAACTTGGGTACTGAGACAGATAGGAAAGAGGTCAAAATTGGTGCCAATCTAGAGCTCAGCGTGAAGCAACGATTGATCCAGATGCTACAAAACTACATGGAGATCTTTGCCTGGTCTTATGAAGATATGCCTGGTTTGGATGCCGACATTGTAGTTCACCATTTGCCAACCAAGGAAGATTGCCCTCCAGTAAAGCAAAAAGTTCGACGAATGCGTCCAGAGATGTCTGAGAAGATTAAAGCTGAGGTGATGAAACAGTTTGATGCGGGTTTCCTTGCAGTAACTTCTTACCCTCAGTGGGTTGCCAATGTTGTGCCAGTGCCGAAGAAGGACGGTAAGGTCAGAATGTGTGTTGACTACAGGGATCTGAACAGGGCCAGCCCCAAGGATGATTTCCCCCTACCTCACATCGATGTCCTTGTTGATAATACAGCTCAACACAAGGTGTTCTCCTTCATGGATGGCTTCTCAGGGTATAATCAGATCAAGATGGCTCCTGAAGATATGGAGAAGACTACATTTGTAACTCAGTGGGGGACCTTCTGTTATAAGGTCATGCCATTCGGATTGAAAAATGCTGGGGCAACCTATCAGCGTGCCATGGTTGCTTTATTTCATGATATGATCCATCATGAGATTGAAGTATACGTTGATGACATGATTGCAAGGTCTCAAACTGAGGAGGAACACCTTGATCATCTGAGGAAGTTGTTTGACCGACTCAAGTTGTACAAGCTGAGATTGAATCCCAACAAATGCACCTTCGGGGTGAGGTCCGGAAAATTGCTAGGTTTCATTGTAAGTGATAAAGGTATCCAGGTGGACCCTGCCAAGGTTAAAGCTATTCAAGAGATGCCGACCCCAAAAACAGAGAAAGAAGTCAGAGGTTTCCTAGGACGACTGAATTACATTGCCCGATTCATATCACATCTGACTGCTACTTGTGAGCCAATCTTCAAATTACTGAAGAAAGATCAAGTGGTACGCTGGAATGATGAATGTCAGGCCGCCTTTGAAAGAATAAAGGAATACCTCCAAGAGCCACCCATTCTTATGCCACCAGTGGAAGGAAGACCTCTGATACTATACTTGACAGTGCTTGATAATTCAATGGGGTGTGTGCTGGGGCAGCATGACAAGTCTGGCCGAAAAGAGCACGCTATTTATTACTTGAGCAAAAAGTTTACCGACTGTGAGTCTCGTTACTCACTGCTTGAGAAAACTTGCTGCGCTCTTGTATGGGCTGCTCGCCGGTTGAGACAGTATATGCTGACTCACACTACTTTATTGATTTCAAAGATGGATCCCATCAAGTACATATTTGAAAAGCCCGCTCTGTCTGGGAGGATAGCGAGATGGCAAATGATCTTAACAGAATATGACATCCAGTATACAACTCAGAAAGCAATTAAGGGGAGTGTACTGGCTGATCATTTGGCACACCAACCTGTGGACGATTATCAATCATTGAACTTCGATTTTCCGGACGAAGACATCATGGTGGTAACTGACTGTGAAGTACCTGGACCGGATGAAGGACCTGAGGAAGGATCCCGATGGTCTATGCATTTTGATGGAGCCTCCAATGCTTTGGGTAACGGCGTCGGCGCTGTAATCATATCTCCCAAGGGGACTCATACTCCACTCACCGCCCGATTATGTTTCAGCTGCACCAACAACATGGCAGAATATGAGGCATGTATCATGGGTTTACAAGCTGCAATCGACCTGAGGATCAAGTTTCTAAGTGTCTTCGGAGATTCCGCTCTCGTGATCAATCAGATCAAAGGCGAGTGGGATACGAAACACCCGAATCTCATTCCTTACAAGGAGTATGTATCGACCCTGCTCCCCCACTTTGAAGAGATAACTTTTGAACATTTCCCCAGAGAGGAAAATCAGCTAGCGGACGCACTAGCCACGATGTCTTCAATGTTTAAAGTTAAATGGGACAATGAGGCTCCCCAAATCCTAATCTGGAAGTTGGATGAACCGGCATACTGCTGCGAGCTCGAGGCTGAGAAGGTGACTGAAAAGCCCTGGTATCACGAGGTGAGGAGGTACTTGGAAGCCCAGGAATACCCTGAAGGTGCATCTGTCAATGATAAGAAGTTCATGAGGAGATTTGCTGCAAAATTCTTCCTCAGCAACGGCATTCTCTACAAACGGAATCATGATTCAACTTTGTTACGTTGTGTGGATAAGGCTGAAGCAGAGAAAATCATGATGGAACTGCACGAAGGTACGTTTGGGACCCATTCCAGTGGACACACCATGGCTAAGAAAATCCTTCGGGCAGGATATTTCTGGTCCACGATGGAAGCCGATTGTTACCAACACTCCCGGACTTGTCATAAATGCCAGATCTATGCTGACAAGGTGCATATCCCTCCGGTTCCTTTGAATGTCCTAACGGCACCTTGGCCTTTCGCAATGTGGGGCATCGATATGATCGGTGAGATCCGACCGACAGCATCCAATGGACACCGCTTCATCTTGGTGGCAATCGATTACTTCACGAAATGGGTCGAGGCAGCTTCCTATGCCACAGTAACCAAGAGCGTCGTGGCACGATTCATCCGGCATAATCTGATTTGTCGGTACGGAGTCCCAGAAAGAATCATTACGGACAATGGTACCAACCTCAATAACAAAATGATCACTGAACTCTGTGAACAATTCAAGATACAGCACCACAATTCTTCCCCCTACCGGCCGAAGATGAATGGGGCTGTAGAGGCAGCCAATAAAAATATCAAGAAAATTGTGCAGAAGATGACAGTGACCTATAAAGATTGGCACGAGATGTTACCGTTCGCTCTTCATGGGTACCGCACCTCAGCAAGGACGTCAACCGGGGCAACTCCTTTCTCCTTGGTCTACGGCATGGAGGCAGTCTTGCCAATTGAAATCCAGATACCCTCTCTTCGGATAATGAAGGATGCAGACTTGAATGAAGATGATTGGATCCAAACTCGACTTGATCAACTAAATCTAATTGACGAAAAAAGGCTCACTGCTATCTGTCATGGTCAAACGTATCAAAAACGGATGATCAGGGCATTTAACAAGAAAGTCAGACCGCAAGAGTATCAAGTTGGGGACCTGGTAATCAAACGCATCATCCTTCCTCAAAGTGATCCCCGGGGCAAATGGACCCCTACGTACGAAGGGCCATTTGTGGTTAAGCGTGTGTTCTCTGGAGGAGCCATGATCCTAACCACCATGGACGGTGACGACCTTCCTCACCCCGCCAATGCGGACATAGTGAAAAAATACTACGCATAAATAAAAGACCCGCTAGGTTGACATACCTAGGCAAAAATAAGGGCTTCCCGGCGAACCAAAAGGGTTCGGGCAAAAATAAGGGATGAAATGAATAAAAATCTGTACACCCGGCAAGTCGAAAACCTGAAAGGGCGGCTTGGGCAAAAAAGGGTATCCCGGTGGACTGAAAACCCGAAAGGGCGGTCCAGGCAAAAGTTAGGGATAAAAGCGTAACACTATGTCTCATTGGATCACTTCGCATCCGGAGTTCGGCATCAACTATCTGGCCCAAATTTCGGCATTGACCAATCAGCTTCATCTTCAGATTAGGCAGTAAGGCGATGAGACGTTCGAAAACATAAAGGCGATAGCAGAGTTGGAACCCAGTGGGATTGTTCACGTAGCTGTTTTGTTCTCTTTTTCAAAATGTAAACTCTATACTATTTGGCGATGTCCTCTTACTAGGATGTCAGTCTCTTGTACAAAAAACGCCTATTCACAGGCAAAGTTTAAATCAATGAAAATTCACTTGTCCATACAAATTGCCGTTGTTTTTCTTTTTTTGTTTTGTTTTGCGAAGAACGTCCAATGTTCATTTTTGATATATGCATTTGACATTAAATTGCTGATTCATGAATGTTTGCATATGAAAAAAAAAAGATTAATTACAAGTGACATCAAAGACAGGGGCAATGTGGAGTTGTCTAATGCGGTCTAGTTGTTTTGTCCACCAAAGCACCAAGGCAGGTTCAACTGAAGAATGTGGCCAAACCATCTTAACTCCCCGCAGAGTAAAGCAAAATTCAGCAGCACTTTCCCCAAGCAGGAGTCGATTCCCCGTCGATCCTGAAAAAGGCACAACATCCCCCGGCAGGTCTTAAAAGCTCATCCCCAGTAGATTCTGCGAGCTTATCCCCGGCGAAGTACGAACGTCTCGCCCAAGTTTTATTTAGAGTTATTTCCTCACAAGGACTTATAACTGGGTTATCCTCAGCTAAAAGCCACGGAAGACCGTTCCCGGCAAAAGTTCCTTCAATCCCCAGCGAAGTCTATCTTTGGTTTTCCCAAGCAGAGTTTATCTTTGGGGTTCCCCAGCGGAGTTTATCATCATTATCCTCAGCGGAATCCATTGTTAAAGTCCTCAGCAGGCCTCTCATCAGAGCTTCGGTCAAGCATCTCTTCCGCAGAACAGCTTCCCGGTCATTCGTCAAGGATTTATTTTTCTAAGATGAAATTACATTCATAAACATTTCACATTTTCATACATCTTGCTTACCTACATGATGAAACGCATGCAACATCAAATGTCGAACATCATGACATCATGCATATCATACATCATGACATTGCATACAGCTTACGTCTTTGCCTTTTCAGGAAAAAAGACAATCTCAAAAATGACTACTTTCAACTGTCACAATTCCAGATTCGATACCTGTATCTAGCCAGGGCACATCTGAGAGTGATCGGTTTCCAGACTCGACTCCTGTATCTAGCCAGGGCACGTCTGAAGAGTTCGAAGATTCGACTCCTGTATCCAGCCAGGGCACATCTATCAGCTACAACATTTCCGGATTCGATTCCTGTATCCAGCCAGGGCATATCTGTTAACCACATTTCCAGACTCGATTCCTGTATCTAGCCAGGGCACGTCTGCAGAATTCAAAGATTCGACTCCTGTATCCAGCCAGGGCATATCTATTGACGACTATTTCCAGATTCGACTCCTGTATCCAGCCAGGGCACATCTGTGAGCAACCGATTGTAGATTCAATACCTGTATCCAGCCAGGGCATATCTGCATAAGGAGACTGAAGATCAAACACCTGTAACAAGCCAGGAAAACATCTGTCTTTCTTAAAACACACAAGTTCTCGCTAAGGAACCTCTTATGCGATCAACACTTCCGAATGGCATCTATAAGCCCATTCCCGACAAAGTTCTGTCACTTTTCCAGATGGCATCTACAAAGCCCATCTCCCTATCCACCATCTCTCCAAATGGCATCTATAAGCCCATTCCCGACACCACATTGTTGAGACTCCAGCATGCGAGTGCAAATTTCCGGGCACTCTAGTGTCCAATCTCCTTTTACCCTCGAGTCGCGAAAGGCAAACTTGCCAATCTAACTCTTCAGGTCCAAGAAGATTGAACAGGGGCAACTGTTGTACCCCAAAATTTGCCCTCCCATTTCCTCAACATTTTCTCATCACAAGACCTTTGAAGATCAAGATCCAATTAGGGTTTCCTCTGCTCAAGACTTCTCCTTGCACTGTGGACTCAAATTAGGGTTTGTGTTTGCCTAAAGATGTTTTGACCTAAAATGCCTAAGATGACTTTCATGCTTCATATTGGACTCCCAAGTTTACCCATACCAAGTTTCAAGTCTTGATTCCAAGTTTTTCCCAGTCAATTGGACAGTTGACCTAGAAATCAGCTGTATTGGGGAAAAAGTCAACTGTGGCCAATTGACAGTCAAACCTCATGAAATTTGATCCACATCAACATTATGAACTCACATGGACCATTTGATCAAGTTTGAATCACAATTCCCCAAGAAATTTGATCAGATCACCAAAAGGGCAAAATGGTCATTTTTAGGGTTTTGACTACACAAAGGCAATTTTTGACTGTTTGACCTAGCCAATGGCAAACCAAGCTCACATATGGACTCAAGGACCCCATGGAATTATCTTGACATGTTCATCAAGCTCAAAAGATCCCAAGTACACAAGATTGACAGTTGAATTTCCCAGTCAATTGATCAATTTTGACTGTATACTGAAAAGTCAAACTTTGACTTTTTGGTCAAAATCAAGAGTCAAGATTCATTTTTCATCAAAACATGCCAAATCATGAAACTTGTTCACCAAGAAATCACAAAATGCAAATTAGGGTTTGAAAATGGAATTTTTCATAACTTAGAATTTTTCTAAGTTATGGAAAACCCTAATTTTTTCCCAACTTTGCCCCATCTTTTCACCATGATCCATTTGGATTCAAACAAAAGTCAAAACATGAAAGTTGTAGCTTGTTGCAAAATCTACAACTTTGATTCACAAAGTTTTCTCATTTGAAGCTTGTATCTCAAGTTATGATTTTTTGAATAAGGGCACTAAACCATCTTTTAACTTAGTGAAATTTGACCTATTTTGACAAGGTTTTCTACCCTACTTCAAGGCCACTTTTCATACCCTTCCACTTGGAATTTCAAATTGCATTTCAAAGATGGATTGTAGTACACATTCCAAGCTTTCCAAAATGTCCAAGAACTCATCAAACAACCTCATAACTTGAGAGATTCGAATTTCACAAGTTGGCAAAAATTCACTTTTGTTCTTCATCAAGACATGTTCACAAATTTGCAAATTTGAATTCAGTTTGCTTTATGCTTAATTACAGGTCCTTGAACCAATCCATACTCAATAATTTAATGCATATTCAATGTGTTAAGGTCATGTTCTTTGTGTTCTAACATTGCATAATGGTTTAATCCTAAACTAGATAAAGTGGAATTTCCATTTTTGAAAAGTTTAGCTTTATGTCAAGTTTGTAATCCAACAAGTACAAAGAAGATCTGCTTAACACAAGATTATGGGCATAACACACTGATCAAGAGGAGTTGATGCAGCACATTAGGGGGTCCTATACTGACCTAGAACACCAATTTGCTTTTGATAGCTTAAGTGTGAAGAAAGGTCCATAACATATGCTATCTCTCATATCAGTCAAAGAACACAGCACAAAAGATATCAAACACATTCCATAGACCACATTGAAGCTTTTGCACGAGCCATTTCCCTTTCAAACACCCTCCATCTCAGAATCCTCCTCAAACTGCACAAACAGGGGTGCCCCTGCAGTTTGAGTGCAATCTCTCAATCCCTTCAAGCATTTCTGTCCAAACCTGTTCCTCTACCTTCCTTACAACATATGCAAGCTATCCAGAAGCTAAGGCACGATCTGTAGTTGCTCTAACCACTTCCACCATTTTCACATCTTTGACTTGCAGGTGAAGTTCTATAGCTTGATACAAGAAGTTTCAAGACAAAGTGAGCATTGAAAAAGCATCCCTGGACTTCAAGGAAGCTTTTCCAATCATTACATTGCACTGAAAGTCTCTCATTCTCCACATAGAAGTTCAACTGCACAGGTAAAAGTTGGAATTCGTATCTCTCTTATTTGGCATCTTTAGTCTTAAGTTTGTGAAGAAACAAAGTCCTACTCATAGCCCTGAACATGTACATAGCTTTACTTTTCATTTCTTTTGTCTGAGTGAAGAGAATTTGAGCTCTGAAAATGGTAGAAAAACTAGGTCAGAAAAGAGGGGGAGAGAAATTCTCTCTCATCTTGGAGAGATAGGTCATGTTCTTTATATGGTTGAAACCGTCTCTTAATGCTCTACACTTTTCATGTTATGAGTTTTGCTTGAAAGTCCAGGAATCCAGAGTTAGAAAACGCGTGTTTTGTGTGAAGAAAGCTGTACAGAGGTTGAAGAAGAAGTGATCTGGGCTGGGCCTGGATTTGTTTCCTTTTCACACCCCATTTTTTGGTTTACACCCCCCTGAGCCCATTTGCTCATTTTTTGACATTTTTGACTTTTTCTTTTTGGATTGACTTTGTTTATTTTTTCTCATACCATTAAAATTTTTAAAATATTTTTTCCACCACTTTTTGTATTTATGGCATATTTATTTGTTTATTTCTTTTGTTATATACAAATATATATATATATACTATTATTGAAATAAATAAAAAATAGTGTAAATACATTTTTATTATTTTATTTACTTTATGAAAATATTTTACACAAAAAAAATATACTTTACTTTTTATTTTTATTAAAATATTTAAATATTTATTTTAGAAAAATACATATTTAGGGTTATATATATATATATTTGATTATTAATGTATTTAAGAAAAAGATATAAAAATACTTGATTCTTTTTATTTTATTTTATTAACATTTGATACAAAAATACTTTTTTTACAATATACTTCATTTTAGGTTATTTTTATAAATAACAAATAAATAGTAGAATTAAATTAGATAATAATACTTTTTATATAAAAATTAGGGTTTCTTACCCTAAGTTTCAAAATACTAAAAAATAAATACATTTTTATTTTCTTTTTTCCTTTTACCTAAATAATATTTTCTCATACACATAGAAACTTTCTTTTTACATTTCACATATTTATTTAATTTACATTTAATTATGCATTGCAAAATACCCAATTGTTGTAATAATTTAGATTTAAATTCTTGTCAATATCCCCATTTGAACATTTGTACCCCCCTTCCCATATTTGGTTTTGTAATAGCTTAGTAATTTTAATTTCGCACTTTATTGCTTTCTAAATAATAACATGCTAGAATTAGGGTTTGTATGCGAAAAAACGATAAAAAATAGTTTGACCTAATACAAGATAAACAAGCATGAAAATGGACACACAAATCACACTTGCACCCCCTAGGGTATTCCACTTGTTGCCTTCAAATAAATGGGCCATATTGTATGTTGAACATCTTTGGGCAAAGCAAACAGTTTGAATGATCATAGTCCCTCGATAAAACTTTTCAAAACAAACAAAACAAATGATCAAGTCCCTTAGAGAAATTGCCCAAAGACATTTAACGTCGTTACAATTATGGTCTAAACGATGACCCGCGCCTGTCCCTTTCACATCCTAACACAAGGTTGCCCACCAAATACAATGGTGGTGCAAACTTGTTAAAAGGGTTAAAGTATAGCAATAATCTTTTGAGAAATTTAGGAGTAGATAACCTCTTAGTTACTTGAACCAACTTGCAAAACAAAACACTTGCCTATTTTTCAAACCACACTTCACTACACTTTCAAAACAACTTTCAAAAACAAATGAAAACCTTTTCAAAAGACATACATCTTTGTATACATCCCCACATGGATCATTGCAAAGGTTGCCACCACATTGGCCTCTTTTCAAAACATTTTCAAAACCCACACACTCAAGCACCATTTAAAACAATTGAAAACAAAAGGCAAGTGATCTAAGCAAGTAACTAAGAGCCCATGGATAACCATGGATAGAAAGGGTGCTAATACCTTCCCTTTCTATAATCTACTCCCCGAACCCAAGAAAATATCTCAAAAGGTTTTTGCTGTGCTTTTTAACCTTTCCTTAGGATAAAATAAAAAGTCGGTGGCGACTCTTGCTAACCGCAACATTTGCGAATACAAACGCAAACCTCAAGTCAGTTCTCCCACCGTATCACAGATGGCACGCCACTTGAATTTTTTGAAATCTGATTTAATTAATGATTCAATGCATTATCCACTAAAGTCCATAACATGCACAACGTGCTAGGCCCACTTGATTTGTTTACTAATGCGTTTTGACATTGATCAGATGGCCCATATTTTTTTTTATTTTCTTTTCTGATTTTCATATTTAATTGTTTTAAATTTCAAAAAATCATAGAAAATTCATTTTTAGTCCAAAAAATCTGAAAAACTTATGAAAAATATATTTGATTTTTCTCTTTCTGATTTTTATTTTTTCACAATTTTATTTTGTGTTTTGGTATTTTTTTATAAATTTTCACTTTATTTGATTTATTTAAATGTTTAAAAATACTTTTATGCATATTTAAATTCTGAAAAAAAATGGAATGATCCAATGATATTGTGACAAATATTGGTGACCTCACTTATTTTTTATTTCTGACTTTGGTATTTTTTATCATTTTTGGTTTATTTTACTCATTTCTTTTAATTTTAAAAATAGTTTCTGACTTTAAAAAATTACCAAAAAATTTATAAAAATATTTGAGTCCATTTCTTATTTTTCTATGGTCTTGCTTTTTATTTCTTGATTAATTTAAACATAGTTGGTATTTTTATCCCTTATTTCTATTTTAAATATTTCTAAAACCTTTTTTTATGTATATATGAAAATGCAATATTATTTTGTGATTATTTTCTGGCTAATCTTGTGTTGAATTTTTTATCATGAACTTTATTAGCATCATTGGATCCATGATATTGAGTTTAACTTCACAAAAATGGATGAATGATTTTAATAATAGTTTGATTAAATTTTAATTCAAATGTGGTTTGTATATTCTTTCTCACCCCTCTTCATCTCATCCCTTTCTTATTGCACCAAGTGTTATTGGAGCATGATCTCTATATCATGTCTCAAAACAAATGGTGCATAGATTGCTATTGACCGACCTCAAAATAGGTGTGACTTCTATATAAATCCACTTACGATTGCTTAACATAGCGCTAAATTTTGTCCCGATTCGAATAAACGACCATTCGCGGCCCAAACCTATGTTTACAAGCCCAAGTATGTTAATTTGATCCCTTTGATCCAATAACCTTGAGATTCATTGTGTGGAGGGTTTGGTTCTACCAATCCTCTAATGGATCTACAACACTTTTGGTCAATGTGGATCACTTAAACATCGCTGATCATTAAATGGTACTTTAGAGGATTCCAAATGGATGATATACTTGACAAAAAGAAAATGCAACTTGTTGTATGGAGGCTTTAGTTCTACCAATCCTCTAATGAGTTCCAAATGCAAGTTTCAAGATGGTCATCCAACTAACCATTGATTATTAAAATGCTTTTGCTTTGTGCCCTTTTATTTTTTATGCTTTATGTACCATTTATTTTAGCATTTACATTTCATGCTATTTTTCATCTTTGCTCACTTGAGCCCATTTACTTTCTTGTTATTTTTATTATTGCTCACTTGAGCTTTACTTTTCTTTTTCAAGACACCTAATAATCAACATGAACCCTAAAAGTCTTTAATGATACTTGGACTATTTGGTTACTATCCTTGGCATTATGGAACATTGGACTTTTGGACTTAGGACATTGGGTTGTTTGTTTGTTTTGTGTACAGGTTATTGTGATTACATACTTCGTTTGTAGTCTGAAATTCACCTGTATACAGCCGTTACTCTGCCCAATTTTTTTGAAGACCTAATACACTGGAAGTTTGGTTCTCACAAGAGGTATAGTATCTTTGCTTGCTTGGTTTCAACCCAAAGAATGGGAATTCTATCTTGGCTCATAGTGTCAAGTATTGGCTTCTTGTTGGTTAGATGGTTCTTATCCCTAACTTTTACCTTATGCATTAGGATAGTCTCTTCTTCTCCTCCCATCTTCTTAAATTTCAAAAATCTTCTTCCTCCTTTTGAAAACTCTTCTTGTTTTGAAACTTGAACCACTTTCATAATAAACTTGGACTTAGGTCCATGCATTTTCAAAACATTTTCATGACTAAACTTCAATCAACTTAATAATATTTTGACATCATTTTTTTGTGAGAAGACTAAATTTCAATCAATCTCATTTCAAATCATTTTGCCACTTTGACTTTCTTATTTTAAAACCTTTTTTCAAAATATTAGACTCTTATCAATCCTTGTAGTGATGCAAACAACTATACTTCTACAATATGTAATGAAGAGAGATATTTTCCACTTGGGTGTTGAGTGAGGCATTATTGATTTTTAAAATCCAAGCCATATACTCCACCTTGAGATGATGCAAATTCTCCTTTCTCATGATTGTGGGTGGTAAGTATGTTTTCCACATGGACAATGATGATGATGTTTTATCTCATAAAATTAACCAACACACTTGTATTTTAAAAAAAATTTAAAGAGGAACTATGTGTACCCTGATCCCCTATTGCACGGAAGATGGTACGTAGGCACTAAAGGTTCGCAACCGCGGCGGGTGAAAAAATCATAAAAATATATTTCTTTCCTCACCTCCACTATCCATTTTTACACAACATTTCATATCCAAAATATACAGATTTTACAAAGAGGTTCCTGCGAAGTACCATTGATGTTTTGGGTGCTAATATCTTCCCTTTGCATAACCAACCCCCTTACCTTGAATCTTTCCCCCTTTTTTAGGTTATTCGCTCTTTTTCCATTCCTTTGGAATCAATAAAGCGCGGTGGCGATTTTGATTTTGATTTGTACAAGTCTAGTCAATCCCATGGCTTAGTCTTAAACCTTTATACCGCTACAACATCTTTTCACTACAATTCAAAATAGTTCAAGATGTTACAAATAATTCAAGTTATTACAAAGTGGCATTTCTGCAAGTTTACAAATCCTAAACTTTTTCTTGTTTGAACTTTTTCCTTTGACTCAAAACCTTGCCATAATGCATTGTCTTTGATACAATTTGCATAAATTGCTCCACAAACCAAAATTATTTCATGTTGCAAACTATGTTGTCCATATTATTGCTGAACAAAGTATAATATGCTACTTCTATACATTGCCACAACACCCTAAAACCCTACTCCATTGTTGTCCTAAAAAAACCTTGTGCTATGCTGCACCACAAACCTGTCACAAAAAACCATTCCAAAAAACCTAATGTTTCCTATAAAATCCAAAATCTGTCCAAAAAACCAGTCCAAATCCGCTCTA
This sequence comes from Vicia faba, assembly GCA_948472305.1. NCBI lineage: Eukaryota > Viridiplantae > Streptophyta > Magnoliopsida > Fabales > Fabaceae > Vicia > Vicia faba. The sequence continues at coordinate 369,575,893 of OX451738.1, read as the reverse complement.
TGCAGTCTGCTCCAACCTGCATCGTAACAACCACAAAATTGCACCAAAATGGAAAAAGGAAATTGTGTGGAAAAAGTATCAAAATAGTAGGCAAAAACAGTTCAAAATAACTTATTTTGTTTCCCTCCTAAACCTCAGTCAACGATCTACAAAAGGGATTGTTTCATAAGACATTGATTAGTGCATTTTGATGCACATCCTTCCACGATTGTACTAATGCATTTCTTTATTTTATTGTGTTTATTTTTATGTTTTAATATGTTTTGCTAATTTATTTTATTTTTTCATTTAATTAATTTTCGTATTTTTTTTCAGCAACTGCAGCTTTCACGGAAAAATTCATAACTGGAGCCACGGGAATCAGATTGAGACGTTCAAATATTGGTTGGAAAGCTAAGAAAAAGACCTACAACTTTATAGTTGTGGCCAGGTGCTGATTCGGGTTGTAGCAAGGTTGAAAAAGTCATTGAAGTTGCAGCATTTTATATTTAAGTTTGGGTCATTTGTTTTGGGCCTGAGTTTTGTATCCGACCCAGTTGGGTTGTTTCTTTTTAGTTTTTACCTAGATGCTACAGAATTTTCGGATCCCATTCATAGTTCACGAAAAAGAGAAAGCTTTGTACGAATCAATGGAGAACTAAAACCTTTCTGACGGATTTACTGTACTCAGGTTCCAACTTTGAGATTGTTATAGCATTTGCAATTTAATTTCGATTCCTTTCAACTATGTTATGAGATTGTTGTTTTCTTAATCCGATTTTCATATAACATTGTTGATTTAATTTGATTGATAAATGTTCCCAAATTTTAATCGCGATTGACTTTGCTTAATTGTTAATTTGCGTCACTTTTAACCGTATGCTTAATCTGGCCATAGGAACATGTATCTCATAGTGTCAATCGCGCTTGTTAATTGATATTGTAATCAAATAGGATAGAAACTTCGCTTAGGAAATTGTAATGTTAGCAGTCGATGATAGGTACGAACCGAGGCAGTGAATCCGTTTGTTATAATCATTCATATCAAAAACAGCTTATTTTATAATCACTTTTCATAATCAGCTTATTTGCCTAAAATCGAACCAACCCCCCCCCCCCCCCCCCCCTTAATTCGATTTCAGTTAGTTAATAATATTTCAAGAATCATTGAGAACGATATTCGAGCCATTTGTCGCTAAATACTACAGTTTTGAAACCGTTGCGTAAAAACACTCGTTATGATCCGCGCGCGACAGCGGATCAGACATATGATGATTTTTTATAGAGGAAAAGAGAGAAGAGAAAAACAAAACTTTTGTTAAACTCTGCTCATTCATAAAACCCAGCTCATTCATAAAAATATGCTCATCTTCAACTCTGTTTTCACTCACAAAATAGAAAAATACTCAACCCATTATTGTACAACCTTTCAAGCTTTCCCCTAAACCAACTACCCAAACACCTCATATACATCACATAGAGATTGTTCTAACAAAATAAAAATTTCTGTAACACCTTTATCATCATCTTCCAAACATTAAAAAAAATAGTACTTTGCACCTTTGATTGGGTTGGAGCGATTCTGGAACTTTGTGGCACAGAGCAAGAATTAGAGTAGCTCCAAAGTGGAGCTCGGTCATTCATCACTTCACATCCAGAGATATCCGTACGTATTCTAAAGTTTCACTTCAAGAGGTATACTTTTTTTCCAAACTGTAATATCTTTTTCCATACATCATTTTTTGTTTGTGTTCAAAAGATATGTAAAAGATAAATCAAAAAAGAAAACTCAGTAAAAAAGCCAACACAGGGGGCTGACACGGGTGCCCGTGTCACACGACACGGTCGTGTCAGCTCATCTGTTTGAAAAAATCTAACAAAAGTGCAGGAAAGGGTGCTGACACAAGTGCCCGTGTCATAGGACTCGACCTGTGTCAGACATACTGGAACTATAAGCTAACAAAAATGTAGGTCAGGGTGCTGACATGGGTTCGTGTGTCATAGGACACAACCCGTGTTAGGTTTATTAGAATCAAAAACCTCCAAAAGTGTCAAGTCAGGGTGCTGACATGGGTGAACGTGTCACAGGACACGGCCCGTATCAGCTTAGCTGGTATAGAAAGGAAAAACGCGCATGGATCATTACAGGAAGCTGACACGGGTGCCCGTGTCACAGGACACGTCCCGTGTCAGACCAGACAACATAAATCTTGATTTTTCTTTAATTTTTTTGCTTTTATTTTCATTCGATTTGGTTGTAATAGTAAAATTAGGTTTTATTTGCTTTTATCTCCCCATTTTGTACCGTTACACCCCCATCCCTTAAAGTGATGTAATAGCGTAGGATTTTAATTTCCGAAAATTTATCACTTTTCATATAATTGTTAGTAATTAGGGTGTGTATGGCAAGATAAAACCAACCGTTAGAAAACCCTAATCTCAAAGACAATGCATGCAATCAAACACACCTCACACACACGCACCTTTAAGGTAATCTCGCTTTGTTGCCTCGGAAAATAGTCATGTCCCTCGAATATGGGTATTTTAGCAAAGACCCTCGATAAAAAATATTGTAGTCCCTCGATGATGCCTTCGGTAAACGATCTAGTCCCTTACGAAAATTGCTAAAACGTCTCATAATTTGCCTTCTATGACTATGCGATTGACTCACGCTTTTCAACATTTCCTTTATTGGATAAAAGAAAAGTCAGTGGCGACTCTTGATATCTGCACCATTTACGATAAAACGCAAAACACTCGAGTCAGTTCTCCCACCGTATGACAACTACAGTTCCCTTTATTTTTGTCTAATAATTAGGATATAGTTGGGTTACATTGTTACAAGAAATATATATACTCCCTCCTGTCATACCCAAATTTTCCCAACTGGTTTCTAGTAATTTTTTATCCCTTATTAAAATTTCAAAATTATCATCTTTACTTATTTATTGGGGTTTAAAGTTTATAAAGAGGGCCTTTCTATATCAGAAAGGGCCCATATAGATTTTTTTAGTTCGCTTCAAATTATGAAGAGGGGGGTGCACGCTATTGTGGTAATCTTGGGCCATTTCTAAATTAGAATGGCCAATTTAAGTGAAGGGAGTATAAAGCAAATCATTTTGTTTAAAGCCCAATAAATAAATCAAGGAGGTGTATGATTATTTTGTTTATTGTTAAGGTCCAATTTAAAAATATATGGCCTGTTCATCTTTTTTTGATTGTTTTGAAAAATTACTTTAATTATAATATTATTATTTTACTATTATGTTGTTTTAATTAATAATTACTATTGATTAATTATTAAAACTTAAAAAAAAAATTATTTGTTTTTGTAAAGGAAAGTTCATTAAACAAAAGAAAAAGGTTTTTTTTATATATTTCGTGCAGCCCATTGCTTACGGTCCATAACAGGAAATTGCTCGTTTCAAGAGTAACACATTTCAAGCCCAAAAAAAGAGCAAACATGCACTGTACCAAATATTGAAAGGAAACGCGTGCTTTAAACTTTGATTGTATCAATCAAAGAGGAGTAATGCGTGTTTAATGAGAAAATTGTTACTGTTTAAATCAAGCAAATCTTGCATTATTGTCCAGACTTAATACAAAATAAGTACAATCAAAAATCTAATCATACTATTATTACAAATCAGTTTTCACAAATCAACACAAATGCAGAAACAAATTAAAACCTAATCAAAACCGAACCAAAAACCTTGTACAAATCATTATAGACAAATTAAAAAACTTCCTAAAATACCTAACTTTAAGAATACTATAAAGACCTAAATAAAACTAAGAAAGATGACAGAAAGATTTTATAGAAAAAATCACTACAAAAATAGAATTGGAGAGGAATTTTCGCGAAGAAAATTAGACACAAAAAAGAATTTACAAAGAGGGGAATTTTTTAAGTTTCGTCTTCATCGCCGCTGTAGATTTGCGTCTGTCACTGTTCCAGCTTAGGGTTTCAATATCTGAAACCCTAGCTCTTCAAAGTGCCACGGAGCCTTCGTCATCACGATCACCCTCACCTACCAAACAGAAATAGAGGATTAACAAAAAATCCCTCATCGTAAGCAAACACAAAACAATCACGACCAAAGGTAAAATGACTTAGCTCTTTGATTTTTGTTGAATGGTTTGGGTTGTAGGGATAAGGGTAGGAGAGAATCATCGGCAGGGATGGGGTTAGGTTACAGCAACTAGGGTTTTATTATTTGGGTAAACAAGGGAGAGTGAGAGAGAACGTGTAGAGAGAGAAGGATGAAGAGAATAATAAAAATAAAAATCTGTTTTACAAAAACAAATATATTGTGTCAAGAGATCTGATGTGAGCCGTCATACGTCCCTTACCGTGCACCCTAATTTACAGCCTTTTGATCTTCACCCAAATCCTCAGTCCAGCGTGTATACGTTAACCCTGTGCACCCGTCCCCACACGATATAAGGGTTTTAAAGCATTGGGCCGAGCCCAATTACTGATTGAACACCCTTTTGTTTTTTTTCTAGCACGCTTGCTTTCACACACCTCTTTGCTTATTGGGCCAAGTCCAATATCTGGACTTGGACCCTGACTCCTTCCACCCCTAGTTTTACTACGCCTCTCAAAAATGCACCCCCTGCCTTTTAGACCTGAATTCAATATCTGAGTTCAGGCCCCTGCTATTTACACCCTCCTATTTTACTACCTTAATATAATTCACACCTTGTTCATTTTTAATTTATTTTCTTTATTACTTTATTATATTATTTTTATATTTCCTATTTTAATATATTTAATATATTTAATGTTATTATATTATAATCATTATAAAATCGAGTGATATTTTTCTAAACTCATCCAACATTTTTTTATTTGCATTAAATTATTTTTAATCATGCATTTAAATAAAAATGTTTTCTATAATTAACACATAAAAACATTTAACCAACAATAAAATTATTTTCATAACAAATTAACTCAACAATTAATTTTTGAAAAGGAGTACAAAGCATATTTTAATTAACTGTGCACTTGGTCTAAAACTTTCGCTATTCACACGCTCAGACTAAGTACGAGAGGGACTAAAATATCCGCGTAATCTATAAAAAACAAAAATCAACTGCGAACTACGAATTGGGACTCTGATTCCTCATAAGAGGATATGTAAGCATACAATGAAAATCATGGCGAGTTCCTCTAATAAAACATTAAAACCCTATTTCCTTAAAGATCGCGCTTCTAACCCTACTATCTTTGTGAACAAGGTAGATGAGGGGTGTCTAACACTTTCCCTTCATCTAGAACCGAGTCAACAACCTAGAATTTCTAACTTATTTAGGATTATTCCTTTATACTCCCTTCCTTAGGATAAAAATTAACGATGGAGACTATGTATTTAAAACTAGTTGCAACAGCTAGCGACTCTGTTAGGAACTCAACCCAAGGTTTAGAAGCTTTTCCTTTACGTTTTAGGGTTTTGCTTTTTTTTTTTGGTTTTTATTTATTTTGCTTTGTTTATTTATTCATTTATACTACTCATTATATTTTATCATATTATTATATTTGTGCTGGTATTTAAAAATTTAGCAAAAAATATTTTTCAAGACCCTTAGAAAGAAGGTTCGTCTATTAGCCAAGGGATTACATCAGCCCTATGAGTTTATGCGACGATTTCACCTAGAGTCGGTGGAATTCCACAAAAGGAATACCTCTCAAGAGACATCCTCTTTGGAGGTAGGCTTTGGAATGACACATATAACTCTTTGTACGACCTTTAAACCAAAAACTCATGATGAGACCTTTCATGACCTAAAGACGAAAGTTTCGGTATGTAAAGAGGCTCCACTTAAGGGAGGCCCTTGAGCCTTTCCCTCTAGTATTATTCATCACACCCTTAAGGAAACCACCTTACGGGGAGGGTAGAATATCTGTAGACCAAAACTTTGAGCCTATCTTCTAAGGGTATCTTTCATAAAAATCCCATCACTAAGCCCTACATCCATGAATTCATACGTTTTTGCATTTCATATATTTATCCTCCATTTCTTTTTTGTTTGTCTTATTCACAGGGTTTAAAAAAAAGGCAATAACAAAAGGTTTTGGTGAGTATATTAAAAAATGAGTACCAAAGGGAAACAACTTGTCTGCCTCAATGCCATCAAGCCGAATATGTCAAAAATCAAGGCCATAAAAGGGAAATTATCTGAAAGAGCTTTGAAGATGTTCATTCGTCGCTATGGAGAAATCCTAGACTTAACCATGGTAGAGGTACAACTGGATGTTATTTCTGCTCTAATTCAGTTCTACGACCCTCCACTGAGATGCTTCACCTTTCAAGATTTCCAGCTAGCACTGAATTTGGAAGAATTTGATAGAATTCTGAACTTTTCTAAAGAGAAGGCATATGTGGGTATCTGGAAAACTATCGACGTTAAAATCTTGGCAGAAGGTTTAGGGATCCCTATCCCGAATTGTCTTTTAATTATAAGAAAGAAGGATACATACGAGGGATCAAGAGATCCTACTTAGAAACCAAGGATTTTGATCTTGCTAATAACAAAGAATGAGAGTCTTGTGTAGATTGTGTAGGGCTGCTTGTATTTGGTGTAATCTTATTTCCACGGGCTATAGAATATATCGACCCTGCGACTATTAGCTTGTTTTAGGGTGCAAAATATTTTAATACAAATCTAACTCCTGGTCTGCTTGTCGAGATCTATTATACACTTTATACGCAGTACGAAAAAAGAATGGGTACTCTGAATTGCTGCATTCCACTATTGTATGCATGGTTTATGACTCACCTCTACAAGGAAGACTACATGATTCCGAATCAGTCAAGGTATGAATGGCATCAAAAATTAAGGTCTCTTACTGCTAATTATGTATTATTATATGCAAGGAAGCTGGACATTGGTGATATTATTTATAGCTAGAAGAACTTTACTAACGTTCCATTGATCGGATCACGAGGCTGCATTAACTACAATCCTACCTTGGCCCTACCATAACTAGGGTATCCTTTGGAAGATAAACCTTCAGATGAACTGCTCCAACAATTAATCATTCATGACATGGGCAAAACTGACCAAGAGTTGCTCAACAAAATCATTCCGGCCTGGAATAGGGTTAATAAAAGAAAATCCGAAAGAAAGAATGTTGTAGAAAAAGTACCCTACACTCAATGGGTTTTAGATAAGGTACAAATTGTTAAGCTACCATTTGACATAGATCCTGAATACAAGCCAGAGGTCCCAGAGGTACAACGTATGTCCTTGGAAGAAATAGACGATCTGAAGAATGCCCTAAAACAAGCTCAGAGGGAGAAATAAGAGCTGGAGCTCAACCTCCTTAACTTAACTAAGGAAAAAGACAAATGTAGCACATACATGAATCGAAGGACCAACAGATTCGGAGAGATCAAGAGGCATTTGAGAAAGAGAATCTTAAATGGAAGTGTACGACCGAAGGATTGTTAAGTTCTACTTTCAATTTGGATTCCCACAACCAAAGGTTAGAGGATGCTGCTAATGAAATTGGGAGATTGAACAAATGGTATGAAAAGGCGATGCAAGACAAGAAGGTGTTGGAAGAAGATCTGAGGGCCCAAATCCAAAGTTTGGCACAAAAATCTTTAGATCAAGAAGAGAAAATGAAGTACCTCACCACCAGACTTCAGGATAGCCAAGAATCAGAGATAAAGGAACGCCTTGAAAGGATGACGGAAGAAATTCTTCTTTCCCAGAAAACTGAAGAATTCGAGCAAGTATGCATTGAGTTAGAAGGCCTCCGAAAGGATTTCTTGATACAAAGGAGACTATACACAAAGATGAGGTCTGAAAAGATGTATTGGGTAGAGCAGTATGTGAAGATCTCCCAAGAAGGAAGGGATAACCACAAATAATTCCCAATCTTTACCGAGAATACCGATACTACAAGGACAAGCACGAAAGACTCTCCTTCTTAGCCAACAACCTCATCAAAGACATACCTAGAAGGTTAAGAGACACAAAAAATGTGATGGTTCCTCTTCTAAAATATGTTGAATACTTCCTCAAGATTTTCCGAACAATGGTCGATCGTTTCCGAGCACACATCCGCAGGAGTGCTTAGAAGACTGTTTCCCTTTATTTATTTTCTTTCAGCGAGTTTATTGTTTTAAAGTTGTAATATTTTTCAATATCTGAACTATGTTCTCTTTTAAAGACAATTATTACCTCCAATAAAGGCATTATGTTTCATATTTCATTTGTGTATTTATTTTCTAGATACTCACTAATAAAAAAAAAGTAAAACCTAAATAAATTATACAAAAAAAGTAAATGTATCCAAGTGAATAAGACATTCAAGACAAAATTCTTAGCATGTTCATGCATACATTCATAAACATTTGCATCTCACAAATTCTTAACAAAAAATCTTTTTTCAAAATCTTCTCCAGTTGAACCATTGGCAGAAGAAAACCACCACCTCCCTGGAAACCATATCAGACAAGAGCCCGTCAACAATGAGCGATGGAACAAATTGAGGAGAACCAAGCTGCATTCAAGGAAGATCTCGAACAAGTCAAGGGAAACTTGAACTCAATGAGAGAATACATAAGTCAAGTTCTTCTAACCTTGAATAACATCATTGACAGACAAGATCAAATTCCTAGGATAGCTTTTAAAGAAGTATCCCAAACCATTGGTGTATCGAGTGGTCACCGACCAAGGAAAGAGCCAGAAGCAGGGCCCCAAAAGTACGACATGGTCCAACAAGAGACAAGACAAGCTGAGACTGAAGGGTTTTTCCCACCCCCACCGGAGGTAGGGGCATCCCATACCCTGCAGATTTCGATCAACAATGCAGACCATTACTTGGACTTGCAATATGGAGACCACGACTTAGAAGATGTCAATCAAGCACCTTAGAGAATGACCAATACTCATGCTACTGAGAATCCTATGGAACTCAACCAGTACAAAGCTCTAGAAGAAAGATTAAACATTGTGGAAGGTTATGATGCCTTCGATGTAGATGCTCTCAAAATGGGTCTAGATCCCGATGTGGTGATCCCGCCAAAATTCAAAGTAACTGACTTTGGAAAATACAAGGGGCTCACATATCCAAAGAACCATCTACGCATGTATTGTAGAAAGATGCGTGCATATGCTTAAAACTAGAAGTTGATGATTCATTATTTCCAAGACAGTTTGAGTAGGGCATCCCTAGATGGTATATGAAATTGGAGCTTGTTCATATCCTGACATGGGAAGATCTTGCCAACGCTTTCTTGAAACAGTACAAGTACAATTTGGACATGGCGCCTACCCGCATGTAACTCCAAAACTTGTCAGAAAAGAAAGAGGAGTCCTTCAAAGAATATGACCAAAGATAGAGAGAAATGGCGTCCCGAGTTCAACCAGCACTACTGGAGAAAGACTTGGTTGATATGTTCATGGGCACCTTACAAGGGGTATACTATGAGAAGATGGTAGGAAGTGTCTCATCCGGATTTTCTAACTTAGTAACCATTGGTGAAAGGATCAAAGCAGGTGTGAAGAGTGGAAAGATACAAGGGTTACCATCCAATACTCCTTATAATTCAAAAATACATGTTCCTAATTTCTCGAAAAAGAAGGAAGGAGAAATCAACGCTGTAACATCGCATCCAAGGGAACCACAACCATTGGTGATTCCACGAGAGCAACAACAACATAACAAGTTTGATAGGCCTTCGAGGAAATTTAATCCCATCCCCATGCCGCACAGTCAATTATTGCAATACTTAGTCAAGGTGTCTTTGGTAGATCTCAAACCTCTAGCTCCACCAGCTAGGGCAGTCCCACCAAGGTACGATGCCAACGCTAGGTGTGAGTATCATGCAAATTCTCCAGACCATACTATAGAGAAATGTTAGGCCTTTAGGTATAAGGTTAAAGACTTATTAGAGGCCCAATATATCACCTTCGAAAAGTCGAATATCAAGTCAAACCCCATGCCTCTGCATGGTGGGCCAAAAATAAATGCAATCAAAGTAGTAACTAAATTTGGGGAGGCCAAACAAGTAAAGACCCCAATAAATTTGTTGAAGGGATATTTGTTGGAGTGTGGGTTCCTGTTGGAACACAATGAAGCTTTTGAAAGAACATTATAGAAGTTGGTAGACCAAGGGATAGTTCAATTTGAACCATACCCTGAAGAAGAATATGTAGCTTCAATTGAGGGAGATACAAAGAATCCATCGGTAATCTCTTGCTAAAGGTCGGACCTTAACAAGAAAACTCTTGTAATTTCATGGGGAGAATCAACAGAAACCCCAGTAATAACACTGAAGCAGACTCTAAGGATACCAGTAGTTTGAAAGGCTATGATGGTAATTAGAGGGCCATCACCTACCCCTTATGAAAGTTATAAAGCAGTACCATGGATTTATTATTCAACTGTATACGTTAATGGATTGAAACAGAAATGTGAGCCATTATCAAGTCAAGGACCTGTAATCTCAAACATAGCCGGAACGGGGGGGGGGGGGGGGGGGGGGGCATGAACCGCAGTGGTCGAATCTTTGGATTTGAGAAACCAAAGAAGAATGATGATATCGGGAAAAATAAAAATGATGCATTGGCAAAGGACAAAGGAAAAGAAGCGGTGGAAACAAGTCAAGAATAAGAGCCTCTGAGCAAGAACTTTCCTGATCAAGAGGCAGGTGAATTTTTGAAGATAATCAAAAGAAGTGACTATACGATGGTGGATCAGCTTCACCAAACCCAAGCCAAAACTTCTATACTCTCATTTCTCATCAACTCAGAAGCGCATCGAGACTCTTTACTGAAGGTTCTTAGTTCAGCTCACGTCGCAGAGGAAATTACTATAAATCCGTTTGACAATGTGGTAGAAAATTTAACGTCTCGTTCATATTTGGGTTTTAACAACAGTGAGTTACCTACACAAGACCAAGCTCACAACAAAGAATTGCACATCTATATTAAGATAAGTACTACATGCCTGTCCAGGGTACTCACCGATACGATTTCTTCCCTCAATGTGTTACCAAAATCCAGCTTGATGAAGTTAACACTAGATGGTGTTGTGATAAGACCAAGTTCTACAATAGTTAAAGCTTTTGATGGATCTCAAAGTTCAATATTTGGAGAATTGGACCTTCTTGTCAAGATCAGACACATCTGTTCTATATCACTTTTCAGGTCATGGATATAGAACCCGTGTATACATGTTTACTTTGGCGACCCTAGATTCATGCAGCAGGGGCGGTCACTTCAACTTTACATCACAAACTGAAGTTCTTTGTTGAAGGAAGATTGTTCGTAATAGATGGTGAAAAGGATATCTTTGTAAGTAACATAGAATCTTACAGGTATATCAGTGCTGATGAAGATTGTATAGCCACACCATTTCAAGTCCTAGAGGTTGCTTCAATGGTAACCTTACTGGTTGGAAAAATCAAGAAACCTATTGTGGCTTCGTGGAGAGATTTGCATACAGCAGCAGAAAGTGGTACCTCGAAGGGTTGGGGAAAGCTGCCGGAATACCTGGAAAAAAGAATCACTTTGGTTTGGGCTACAAATTATCAAAGGCTACTCTGAAAGGAAAATAACATTTTCCTCTAATCCAAGAGACATTCATCAACAAAGTAGTAGAGCACGATGGACATATGGAAATGATATCAAACAAAGGCAACACATAAAAAGAAACTGATTTCATCCAAGAATGCGTCCAAGGCGAAGAAATCAAGAACTGGACAATTGTGGAGATTCCCGAGATCTTTTTCTTTCCTAAGTAATTTTTCTTGTTTTTGAAAGAACCTATGTAAATCCCGAGGCATATGGGTTATTTGTAAGGGTCCCCCCATTTTGTTTCAGACAATATTCACGATTAATAAAATTATATTTTTTATTCAATCAAGATCACTTCCTTTCTCTTGCATTTATCTTTTACATTTAAAAATGGAAATAATTTTCTTCATATGCATTTTTCCAAAGTCACATGCTAAAAAACTGCACCAAAATATGATAAATGTGCAAATTCATGCCCAAAATCACCGATAATGTTATTGCTGCTATCCAATATAATTTTGATGCACCCATCAACCAAGCTAAAGAGGAAGATGATAAAGATCTTGAACTTTCTGAATAATTGGCGAGAGAGATAGAGCAAAAAGCTAACAACATGCAACTTTTACAGGAATCTATTGAGACCATTAATCTTGGCATAGAGGAAGATCTGAAAGAGATCAAGCTAGGGGAAACATTGGAGAAAACGTCAAAGAAAGGCCGGTTAATTTATTACATGAGTACGTGGATATATTCGCTTGGTCTTACAAAGAAATGCCAGGATTGTATACAGACATTATGATACACACACTACCTCTCAAGGAAGGTTGCTTCCCAGTTATGCAGAAGCTCAGGAGAACTCGTCCAGACATGTCCAACAAAATTCGAGGTGGGGTCCTTAAATAATTTGACACAAGGTTCTTAGCAGTGGTAGATTATCAACCTTAGATAGCTAACATTATGCTGGTACCCAAGAAAGATGGTAAAGTACGCGCATGTGTATGGATTATCGGGATCTGAATAAAGTAAGTCCCAAAGACGATTTCCCTTTACATCACATAGATGTTTTGGTGGATAACACAACTCAAGCTTCAGTATTCTCATTCGTGGACGATTTATTAGGTTATAATCAAATCAAAATGGCACCCGAAGATATGGAAAAGACTACTTTCATGACACCTTGGGGCACTTTCTATTACAAGCTAATGTCGTTCAGTCTGAAGAACACATGGGCAACTTACAGTGGGCTATGATCACAATATTCCATGATATGATTCATAAAGTGGTTAAGGTATACGTAGATGATATGATTTCCAAATATCATAAGGAGGAGGATCACATCGTACATTTACAAAAGTTATTCGAGCATATGCGCAGGTTCAAGCTAAGGTTGAATATGAATAAGTTTACATTTGGTGTCAGGTCAGGAAAGTTACTGGGTTCCACTGTAAGTCAGCATGGTATTTAGATAGACCCCGACAAGGTAAAAGCCATAAAAGAAATGCCAACTCCGAGGAAAGAGAAACAGATTCATGGTTTCTTAGGATGTTTGAACTACATTTCAAGGTTCATATCGCACCTAATAGCTATGTACGAGCCTATATTCAAATTACTACGAAAAGATCAGACGGTGGTATGGAATGATGATTTCCAGACAACTTTTGAAACCATAAAGCAATACTTATAAGAGCCACCGATCTTAATGCCACCAGTTCCCGAAAGACTACTCATCATGTATTTGACAGTGCTTGAAGGATCAATAGGATGCATACTAGGAAAACATGACGAAACAGGTAGAAGAGAGCATGCTATCAAATACCTTAACAAGAAATTTAATGAATGCAAAACCAAGTACTCACTTCTCGAGAAAATTTGTTGTGCACTACCTTGGGCTGCTAAGAGATCGAGGCAGTATATGTTAACTCACACCACATGGTTAGTAGCAAGAATGGATCCTTTAAACTACGTGTTAGAAAAACTGGCTCTTATAGGAAGGATTGCCCGATGGAAGATGCTACTATCAGAGTACAACATCCAATATGTTACTCAAAAAGCTATTAAGGGTAGTGTATTAGCCGACCATCTAGCTCATCAGCCATTACCAGAATATCAACCAATGAAGTTCGACTTTCCAGACGAAGACGTCATGGTTATAGGTGACTATGAAATACCAGGGCCCGACGAAGAACTTGAACTAGGGGCACGTTGGACACTCATGTTCGATGGAGCTTCAAATGCACTAGGGCGCGGCATTGGTGCAGTTTTGACTTCTCCGAAAAATTATCACAAACCTTATACTACGAGGTTATGTTTTGACTACACCAACAATATCGCCGAATATGAAGCATGTATCCTGGGTCTAGAAGCCGCCATCGATCTAAGAATCAAACAACTCGAGCTATTTAGAGACTCCACGCTAGTTATATACCAAGTCAATGGAAAATGGGACACTGAAAATTCCAAATTGATTCCATATCGGGATCGTGTTTTAAAGTTAGCTATGGAATTCACTGAGATTACTTTGAGTCATATCCCATGAGAAGAAAATCAAATGGAAGACACATTGGCAACTCTATTGGCCAAACCACGAACTGCGCATTATAATGACACATTTGGAACTTTTGGAACTCATACTAATGGGCATGCCATGGCGAGAAAAATTATGCGAGCATATTACTACTAGTTAACGATGGAAGTTGATTGCTACCATTATGCAAATACATGTCATAAATGCCAAATCTATGCCGAAAAAACAAATATTCCAACAAATCCACTGAATGTCATGAGCTCTCCTTAACCGTTTTCGATGTGGGGAATTGACATGATATGCATGATCGAACCGAAAGCATTTAACAGACACTGGTTTATACTAGTTGCCATTGATTACTTCACCAAATAGGTAGAAGCATCATCCTACACAAATATGACAAGTCAAGTGGTTACTCGATTCATCAAGCAAAATCTCATATGTAGATATGGGGTTCTAAGAAGGATCATTACGGACAACAGGTCTAATCTGAACAAAAAAATGATGAAGGAGTTATGTGATAATTTCAAGATCCAGCATCATAATTCCTTACCATATTGACCCAAAATGAACGAAGTCGTTGAAGATGCCAATAAGAATATCAAGAAAATCATTCAGAAAATGGTGAAGACATATAAAGATTGGCATGAAATGTTTCCCTTTGCTCTACATGGCTATCGTACCTCTGTACGCACATCAACAGGTGTAAATACTTTTTCTCGGGTATATGGCATGGAGGCAGTAATCCCAGTAGAAATAGGGATCCCGTCACTTTGAGTCCTAATGGAAACAAAGCTTGAAGAAGCAGAGTGGGTACAGACACGACTTGATCAGCTCAACCTCATTGAAGAGAAATGCTTGACAGCTTTGTGCTACGATCAATTATATCAGAAGCGGATGAAGAAATCCTTCAACAAGAAAGTTCTCCCTCGAGCATTCAAAGAAGGGGATTTGGTACTCAAGAAGATTCTGCTACGTCGCCCCGATTCACAAGGTAATTGGACACCCAACTACGAAGGTCCATATGTGGTAAAAACAAAATTCTCTAAAGGTGGTCTCATCCTCACAACAATGGATGGGGAAGAACTACCACATCCGACCAATTCAGACGAAGTCAAAAAATACTATGTATAAAAAGCTTGCTAAGCTCGAACCCTAAACAGGAGAATTAGGAAAAAAGGAGCGTCCCAGTGGATTGAAAACCCTAAAGGGTGATCCAAGCAAAAATTAGGGACATAGGAAAAAATACTGGTGGATTGTAAACCCGAAAGGGTGATCCAAGCAAAAATTATGGATCTCATTCAAAGAAATAAAGAACAAAAAGACTGTAATCTAAGAACTGTGACCACAAACCACAAAGGAAGAGATGGATCCAAATCATTGTACTCAGAAAAAAAGAAGATTGGAGCTATCAAAAATATATTGGGGAAAACAACAGTAGCAATTATCATTTTCATTGCCATTTACAGTTTTTATCAAAACTTTATGTAATTAACTCTTTCTAGGGATTTCATCTTGTACGCTCGCCTATTCAGAGGCATATTTATCAATAAAAACATTGAAGTTTTCTTCAAATATTTCAACTGCGTTTCTTTCTTTTTAGACTTGTTTGCAAAATACTACGATTATTTTTTTTTTAGTATTATTTGAAATCATTTTGGGGAATTGACATGCAAATAAACGTATTTGATAAAAGCATCAAAATGAATTTTTGGTTAGAAAAACGTTGAAAGAAAATCCACCTCTACGTCCACGCCTACGCCTGCAATACAAATTACCTATGACACATTGACACTATTCACCGTGCTTTATCAAAATTCAAATCAACTCAGGGATACAACAATTGGCAACAAACAACATTGGGGAGTTTGTGACTACGAGAACCCGATGTTTAATAAAGGAGAATTATAAAAAAACATTTGAAAAATACCTAGGGTATACGCATACATTTGGTGTATATGTAAATACTTGGGGCATACACATACAAACATTTGAGGCATACATCGCATTTGCATAAGCACATCAATTTAAGGCATTATGCATGCATAACATCTTACAAATCTATTTTGGTTAAGATTGCGAATTTTCTTGGGGTTCATCATTAGAAAGCTTATATGTGCGAACTATATAGTTCAAACTTTAAGCAATTTAGGGTTTATTTTCTTCATTCTGATAGTCTTGGTTAAGGGTGACACAACAGACATCATCGTGAATTTAGGGTTTATTTTCTTCATGTTGATCGCGACACAAACGACATCATTATGAATTTGGGATTCATTTCTTCATGTTGATAGTCTTGGTTAAGGGTGACACAACTGACATCATTGTGAATTTGGGGTTCATTTATTCATGTCCACCGTCTTGGGTGAGGGTGACACAACCGACATCGTCGTGAATTTGGGGTTTATTTCTTCATGTTGATAGTCTTAGTTGAGGGCGACACAACCGACATCATCGTGAATTTGGGGTTTATTTTCTTCATGCTGATAATCTTGGTTGAGGGCGACACAACCGACATCATCGATGAATTTGGGGTTTATTTATTCCTGTTTATAGTCTTGGTTAAGGGTGACACAACTGACAGCATCATGAATTTGGGTTTTATTTCTTCATGTTGATAGTCATGGTTGAGGATGACACAACCGACATCATCAATGAATTTGGGGTTTATTTCTTCATGTTGATAGTTGTTGTACCCCAAAATTTTCCCTCCCATATTCTTCAAGAAATTGCCAAGCCAAGTCACAAAATTCCCCAAGGGTTGCACAGTGCAAAGGTCTCCTATACAGTCAAAACTAGGGTTTGTGTTCTGATCAAGGAAATGAAGTTTCCAAAGGTCCAATCAAGTCTCACATGCCTACAAATATGGTCAAGCATCCTCATATCAAGTTTCAAGACATTCAGCTCAAAATTGCACGGTCAAAAACCCTAATTGCACTACAGTCAACTGTAGGGGCAAAATGGTCATTTGACAGTCAAAAGTTCAAATTTTTGGTCAACATATCATTTTGAAGCCACAAACATCATTTGATCAATGCTTGATCATGATTCTCAAAGTTTGGCTCAGAAATCATCAAGATGCAAAAGTTTCCCTATTCGGACAGTTGAAAAAGTCAACTGAAATTGACCAAGGCATAACTTTCACATGGATTATCAGAAAAATTCCATCCAAAGCTCATTTTGAAGAAAAAGACATTTACTACAACTCATCTTCATACTTCAAGTCCAAAAAATGCTCTCACAAAAAGTTATCAATTTCAACATTATAGGTCATTTTCAAAAGTCAACAAAAAGGGACTTTAAGTCAAAGGCCATAACTTGAGATTGGTAAATCAAAATGACATGGGACCAAAGGCATTGGTTAGAGGACTCAAAGACCTTTCCAAAATGTCCAAGAACATGAGAAAAGCTTAAAAATTGAGCAAGTTATGCCTTGTGGAAGGTGGGAAATTTTTGGATATTTTGAAAAGTCAACATTGATTCAAATGACCTAAAATTGCTAATGGGCCCATTTTTCTTCCATAATTCATCATTCATGACATGTGCACGACCACTTGGCCCAAAGGGAAGTATTTTCTCATTTTTTATTTATTTATTTGAATTTTTATTTATATTAATTCATTTAAATCAATTAAATATATGAAAAATATTTAACTTAACCTAATAAATCTTTTTATACATGTTTTAGCCTCAATAATTCGTGCCTAGCCAAATAAGGAAAGAATTGGACTGATTAGATCATGATTTGCACAAAAGCACATGGAAAATATTTGGAAAATAATGATGGAAAATCAAATCTTCAAATTCATGAATGAAAGAGATTTTGATCAATTTTGTTAACCTAATTTGTTCACTACGTATGCCTGAACACAACCCTAATCACAGGACCCTAAGCTGCGCAAGAAGGCCATAAACAAACTTGAAAAAATTGTCAAAAAACTCAATTCTGAAAACAGCCTTCCAGGACGATTCAGGTCTCAATTCTTGTTCCATTAGCTTCCTTGGAGATCACTGAACATATTCCAATCAAGAACAACCATTCAAACGCAAGGAATTGGTATACAGCATTCAAGATACCTTGTGAAAAATTCATAATCGTGCATCATGATTTATGCATCCTTTGCAAT
The DNA here is from genome assembly GCA_948472305.1 of Vicia faba. NCBI lineage: Eukaryota > Viridiplantae > Streptophyta > Magnoliopsida > Fabales > Fabaceae > Vicia > Vicia faba. Next base: position 369,557,722 of record OX451738.1, on the reverse strand, counting down.
TTTTATTCATTGATTCATGTTCATTATGAAGTTTTGAAGCTAACCAATGCATTCAATTATGTTTTTATGCTGTATACAAGATTTCACCATGTTTGTTTTCTAGGGTTTGCAGAATGTGAAATTAGGGATTTTGAAACGATGAAAAATTGAGACTTATGACCACCACCATTAGAATTAGTGCATCTGGACGAACAAGAACCAACCCTCGCGCCCAATTTATGAGCGTCTGAGGGCTAATCGCTATTTTCTAATAGCATGCCTAAAACAACGCGTGAAAAACCGTTGCCCAATATTTTTGTTTTCAGGAACATGAAGAAGATGAGTCCGTGGCACACGATGATAGGTTGATTCAAATCTCGCGCGCGTTTCCAAGCCGTTAACCCACTTTCTTTTATATTATTTGTTTGTTTATTATATATCAAACGCGTTAGTTGGCACAGTTGGTTAGAAAAAGCATTGGCAAGGTATATGACCTGGGTTCGAGCCCCAGGTCTTTGTTATTTCCATAATATTTTTCCATAAAAATTCACATGCAGATTCAGCATTGAAGCACATCATACACGCGCAAAAATCAACGTCCACCTGTCCAGACTCATCAGATCAAAGGTGCAGATTGGAGGAACAGCATAGGGTCCAGTCAACGCTTCAGCATGCTAGTGAAAAAGTCAAACGGACCTGAAGGACATTGGGCCTGAATTACCAAGGCCAAACCTCCTATTTGGGGACTACCACCCCCCCCCCCGGTTTGCAATTTTCCATATTTTCCTTATATTTTATTTTCAATAATTATTTTATTTTCTTTATTGTTTTGAATTAATTAATTATTTTCACAAAAATATAAAAAATGCATAAAAAAAAATCAGAAAAGATAAAAAATATAATAAATATCTTATTTTTATATTTCTTGTAAATAAATGTATGTAAATTATTTAGTTTTAAATTAGGTTGCAATTTTAATTCCTTTTAATAAAAAATCAAAAAAATATAGAACTAGGTTTAATTAGTGTTTTATTCCTTTTTAATTTTTCTTTTTCACAATAATACTATTTATTTTATTTATTTTCATAATTAAAATTGTATATAAAAATTAGGGTTAATTTAGGTTAAAAAACTTCAACATCCTTCTTAATAAATTAAAAACGATTAGAATTAGGTTTAGCACTTTATTTTAATTTTAATCAATTTCCCTTTCTCATGAAAATCTTAAAAAACATAAAATACCAAAAAACAAAAACAATTTCTTTTCTTAAATTAGTTAATTCATGTAATTTTAATATTTTGCAAAAAGGGTCCAACGCCCTCGTTTCGATTTAATTTCGCATATTTATTTTGTTTTGCTTAAATAATTATGTACCTCTCCCGAAGCCTTGTAATTACTTCTCGCACTTTTAATTCTTTTAATTTCTTTATTTTTCTGTCAAATCGGGTCCTGGTTAATTTTGGCGATGTGGACCCGCGCCATTTGTAATAGTTTAGAATTTACTTTTCTCGCAAATACTTTAACTGTTAACAAAAAGCATGAAAGAATGTATGGCCTTAAATAAAAACAAGCGTAGAACACCAATTACATGACAAGATAAATGCAAATGAAAACGACACACAAATCGCACACACCACCCCTAGGGTACGCCTCACTGTTGCCTTGCCTCGAAAGCTGATCGTCGAGTAGAGGATGTCTTAGTAAGTCCTCATGATCCGGGAACCTGGCATGAGGGTAGCTTCTAAGGTGTCTTCCCATTGCTCTGGTGATCACCATGTCCCGAACCTCGAATTGACCCAAACACCTCCAACGGTGGTGCTACCTACCTCTCAATGGTGGGATGTCACTACTTTAAAGGACATCTACACAGACGAATTCCTTAGGGTAGGTAGACGACTCTAGATACTTGCTCTAATTTCAAAAACAAATTAAAAAATACTTTTCACACCGACACCTTTTCAAAAAGCTTTCGAAAGCAATTTTTCAAACACTCTTGAGGACCGATACAAGAGTCGAACTGAAATTTTTAAAGAAACTTTTTTTAAAACCCACAGTTGAAAAGCAAACAAACTATTTTGAAAACACAAATGAGCAAGTATCTAAGAGCCCATGGATAACCATGGATAGAAAGGGTGCTAACACCTTCCCTTTCTATAACCTACCTCCCGAACCGAGAGCAATCTCTTTAAGGAATTTTTCTGTGCTTTTGTCCTTTCCATTTGGAGAAAATAAAAGACGGTGGCGACTCTTGCTTCCGCGACATTTCGCGAACCAGCGTTAAACAGTCAGTTCCAGATCCACCGATCACAGAACTGGCGACTCTGCTGGGGAACTTATTTTAAAGTGAGGTGTACCTTAGGGCTAGTTCATAAACTGTGTTTTCAATTGTATTGATTTGCTTGCTTTACTATTGTGGGTTGCATCGTAGTTACATGGATCCTAACCCGGATCTGGGGATACCCTGTTTAGGTAGCATAAGCTGTGAGGGACCTGTCCGGCGTAGACCGACACGGGTGAAACAGTGGCTACGTTGGTGTGGCACCTTGGTCTGTACCGATATCCCTTGTGTCGCAATGAGGAGAATATGGGTCTTCTAAGGAGTCATTAAGCACCAACAACCTTAGAACCTTAATTGACACAACTTGGCCTTTAGAATTGTAGCAGTATGCTACGCCCATTGAGGCTAAACTCTCGTGATGGTTCTGGCCGCAAGAAAAGATTGCGATGCTGGAGTTATGACCGATTGAGAGTAGTCAATGATATTGGGATCCTCTAAGAACCCGGTTACTTTTGATTAGGACAGGTATGAACCAACAAACTGAAAGAGGGTAGTACCTAGACCTCATGCTGGCCTAAACTTTAGGGGCTTGCCTTGTGTGACTTGTGTGCCTTACCATGTTTGCCTTTGTATCTGTACGTGGTGTGCTTTATCATAACATCATAGCATCATGAGCATTGCATGCATCCTGCATAAGGACTGACCATTTCAAAGACAAGAGGGTTTCACCTTTGCTCTGTTTTGTAGGACATTATGATGCCTGTGCGAAGGAATACTATCCGGTTCAACTTTGTTCGTTCACCTGAGTTGCTTGACGAGTTGGTTAGCAGAATTCCAAATACCACTTCCTTCATTCAGAGGCATGGTTCTCTTCTTAGCTTAGTCACTGCAAAGTGGGATCAACAGTTGATGAGTGTTCTGACCCAGTTCTATGACCCTCTGTACCAGTGCTTCACCTTCAAGACTTCCAGCTGGTCCCTACCCTGGAAGAGTTCTCTGATTTGCTTGGTATCCCTATCTTGGATCAGACTCCCTTTACTGGTTGGGAAAAGGCCCTCAGGCTTGAGGATGTTGCTGCAGCTCTTCCTTTGACCCATCAAGAGGTAACAGACAACTGGGTGACTAAAAGCGGAGTTAAGGGTTTCTTGGCCAAGTTTCTGATTGGTAAAGCTAACAGTTTCTGGAATGACCTGGACTTTAGGGCATATGAAGACATCTTGGCTCTCCTAATCTATGGGTTGGTCCTGTTTCCTAATCCTGACAACTTCATCAATGTCACTGCCATAAGGATCTTTATGTCTCAGAATCCTGTGCCCACTCTCTTGGGTGACATCTTGCAACAACTTCATGCCCGTACTACCCGAAGACGAGGAACCCTATGGTGTTGTATCCCTTTATTGGTGAGGTGGTTTATTTCGCACCTCCCTAAGTTCGTGCTAAAGAACCAAGAAGGAAGAGGTTGGGCTCATAGGTTAATGTCTCTCACCGATAAAGACATCATTTGGACTTGCAGAGGTTTGGATGAGATAGCTATTATTGATCGATGCGGGGAGTATCCTAATGTTCCTCTGATTGGTATCCAAGGAGGGATCTCTTACAATCCATGTCTAGCACTCCGTCAGTTTGGAAGAGCAAGAAGAGCAGGCCCCCATGAGATGTTGGTGCCTCACATCAGTTTCGAGTTTCAGGTGGATAGTGACGAGCTGCGTCGTAGGTTCATCAAGGCTTGGGACAAAGTTCATAAAGCTGACCCACAAGAGTTAGGGCCAAAGACTTCTTTACCTATGGAAGCCTACTACAAATGGGTTCGCATCCGTGCTCAGAAGTTAGGTATGCCGTATGAAGCTGTCAGACCTGTCATTCTTGAGTGTCCTGACAAAGATGGTGTTACTCCAACTGTCCTTCCTCCTCAGATACCTACTGATTATGAGACATTGAAGAGATCTTGGTCGCAACTGCGAGAAGAGCGGGATTCTTACCGGGAAAAGTTCAACGAGCAGGAATCAAAGATCCAGAAACTGACAAAACAGTTGGAGAATGAGAGAGCTCTGAATGCCTACATCCGTACCGAGAAGAGGAGACCATGGGATCAATAAGGAGCTCCAGATGTGCTTTTACAGTATTATTTCCTTTTCAGTATTTCCTTTCGTGTAACGCCTAAAGGCAACCTGTTGAATAATTTCAGTTTCAAAGTTGAATTTAATGAAGTGTGTTCCTTTTTGTTTACAAAGTTGATTCCCGAATGTCTTTGAAAACATAATTCATACGCATTTCATACATCATGTGCATAGCAGGTTTTTCCCCTTTTCAGGTTGCTTACAGTTCTTCGCTGTTTATTTCAGCATCATGAATCCCGAATCTGCATCAACTGAGACATCAATCAAGGCTCTTCAGGTGCAGAATGCACAATTCCAGGAATTAATCAAGAGTTTGGCTCAAGGCCAAGAAGAACTGAAGGCTATGCTCCTGAAGAAGGAGAAGAAGAAGAAGAGAAGAACTGTTCTGTTCAACTCGGGCCGAAGGTTTGGCAATACTCTGCAGCATGAAGAGGCTGGTTCTTCTGTTGGCAGGAGCCCTCCTCAGGCAGAAGTAAGGGTTCCTAGTCCGGTAGTCTCCGACAACGAGACTGACTTTAATGAAGAGCAGTACCCACCTGCAGAAGACAGATACAAGCAACTGGAGGATAGGTTGAAAGCTATGGAGGTTCAACAGGTACCTGGGCTGGATTTCGGAGATCTGGGTTTGTCAACTGGTGTGATTATCCCTCACAAGTTCAAAGCACCATCCTTCTCCAAATATGACGGGACGTCTTGTCCCAAGCTGCATCTAAGGTCCTATGTTCGGAAAATTCAGCCGTACTCTGCGGATAAGAATCTATGGATCCACTTCTTCCAGGAGAGTCTTTCAGGGACTCATCTCGAATGGTTCTATCAGCTGGATGGGACCAAGGTTCGTAACTGGGAGGAGTTGGCTACTGCTTTCTATAAGCAGTATCAATATAATGCCGACCTTGCCCCCACACGTACCCAACTCCAGGGCATGTCGTTAGGTGCAAGCGAAGGTTTTAAGGAGTACGCTCAGAAGTGGAGAGACCTGGCTGGCAGGGTGCAGCCACCATTGACTGACTGAGAGTTGGTAGACATGTTCTTGGGGACCCTATCTGGGCCATTTTTCAACCATCTCATTGGGAATTCTTCTGCTGGGTTCACTGATTTGATTCTGACTGGAGAGAGGATTGAAGCTGGGTTGAAGTCTGGAAAGATTGCGAAGGGTGCATCGTCTAGTTCGGAAAAGAAACCATTCAAGAAGGAGTCTAGTGCCGTGTATGGTTCCAGGAAATCAGAGAGACCTGAGCACCGCCAATCTGTCAGTGCGGTAATGATTGCTAAGCCTGCTGCCGCTCCTCGGCCAACTAATCCTCAAAAGGTTGAAAGACCCCGGAGAGAATTCACCCGCTTAAGCATGACCTTATCACAGATCCTGCCACAGTTGCTATCCACTAACTTAGTGACTGTCAGAGAGGCTCCGAAGTTCCCCAACACTACATCTCCCAAGTACAACCCAAATGCTCGTTGTGCTTACCATTCAGATAGCCCGGGGCACTCTACTGATGACTGTTGGGCACTAAGGAGCAAGCTGCAGGACCTCATTGACGCTAAGGAGGTACAGTTTGAGGCATCTGAGAAGCCTAATGTAGTGACAGCGCCTCTGCATGCTCATGGAGTGAATGCTATTAGGGACGAAGAGGAAGTTGATGAAGCTGAGTTTGATAGTTGGATCTACCCGGCAACCGACGGTGGACTTAACAATTGGAGCGCAAAAGACAATCTCTCTGTTTCTCTTGTTACTGAGTAATGAATTCCTATGTTTTGTTATTTTGTAATAAACAATAAATAAACTCTTTGGCCCGGTGTCTTGCCTGAGGCACCGTGGTATCACTTGTGAGGGCATATAAATTGTCATTTCATATATCATGAATGAAAATCTTGGACGTATTTTCGCATTGCAAATTTTATGCTCCTTTTCTGTCTTGCTTTCCTTTACATATCTTCCAAAACAGCTGTATTTACACACACACTCACTCATACAGGTTTCAATCCACTCTGGATCTCACTGATAACAACTCTGCTACTGCCAATAATGACTTCGAAAATCCGATCAACTTAGCCGAAGACGAAGGTGAAGATGATTGCGAAGTTCCTGGCGAGCTTGCAAGACTGTTGCTTCAGGAAGAGAAGGCAATTCAACCCCATGAAGAGCCAGTAGAAACCATAAACTTGGGTACGGAGGCAGACAGGAAAGAGGTAAAGATTAGTGCCAACCTAGAGTTCAGCGTGAAGCAACGGTTAACCAAGATGCTGCATGATTATATGGAGATCTTTGCCTGGTCCTACGAAGACATGCCCGGGTTGGATACCGATATTGTGGTCCATCACTTGCCAACTAGGGAAGACTGCCCTCCAGTTAAGCAAAAGGTCCGTCGGATGCGTCCAGAGATGTCTGAGAAGATTAAAGCTGAGGTCATGAAACAGTTTGATGCTGGGTTCCTTGCAGTGACTTCTTACCCTCAGTGGGTTGCTAATGTGGTGCCGGTACCTAAGAAGGATGGAAAGGTCAGAATGTGTGTCGATTATAGGGATCTGAACAGGGCCAGCCCCAAGGATGACTTCCCCCTACCTCACATTGATGTCCTTGTTGATAATACAGCTCAGCATAAGGTGTTCTCTTTCATGGATGGTTTCTCAGGTTACAATCAGATCAAGATGGCACCTGAAGACATGGAAAAGACTACATTTGTTACTCAGTGGGGGACCTTCTGTTACAAGGTCATGCCATTTGGATTAAAGAATGCTGGGGCAACCTACCAACGTGCCATGGTTGCTTTATTTCATGACGTGATCCATCATGAGATAGAAGTGTATGTTGACGACATGATCGCAAGGTCCCAGACTGAGGAAGAGCACCTAGATCATCTGCAGAAATTGTTTGACCGGTTGAAACTGTACAAGCTGAGATTGAACCCGAACAAATGCACCTTCGGGGTAAGATCTGGGAAGTTGCTAGGCTTCGTGGTCAGTGATAAAGGTATTCAAGTGGACCCTGCTAAGGTCAAAGCTATTCAAGAGATGCCAGTTCCTAAGACAGAGAAGGAAGTCAGAGGCTTTTTGGGACGCCTGAATTACATTGCTCGCTTCATCTCACATCTGACTGCTACCTGTGAGCCAATCTTCAAGCTGCTGAAGAAAGATCAGGTAGTACGTTGGAACGATGACTGTCAGGCTGCTTTTGACAAAATCAAAGAGTATCTCCAAGAACCACCTATCCTTATGCCACCGGTTGAAGGGAGACCTCTGATACTATATCTGACAGTGCTGGACAACTCAATGGGGTGTGTGCTGGGGCAGCATGACGAGTCTGGCCGAAAAGAGCATGCCATTTATTACCTTAGCAAAAAGTTTACCGACTGTGAGACCCGATACTCACTGCTTGAGAAAACTTGCTGCGCTTTGGTATGGGCTGCTCGCCGGCTGAGACAGTATATGCTGACTCACACTACCTTGTTGATCTCAAAGATGGATCCTATAAAGTACATATTCGAAAAGCCTGCTCTGTCTGGGAGAATTGCAAGATGGCAAATGATCTTGACGGAATACGACATTCAGTACACAACCCAGAAAGCCATCAAGGGAAGTGTATTGGCAGACCACTTGGCGCATCAGGCAGTCGATGACTATCAATCAATGAACTTTGAGTTTCCGGATGAAAGCATCATGATAGTAACAGATTGTGAAGTACCTGGACCGGATGAAGGACCTGAACCAGGATCTCGATGGTCTATGCACTTTGACGGAGCCTCCAATGCCTTGGGAAATGGTATCGGCGCCATAATCATATCACCTCAAGGTACTCATACTCCACTCACTGCCCGGCTATGTTTCAACTGTACCAACAACATGGCGGAGTATGAGGCATGCATCATGGGTCTTCAAGCTGCGATCGACCTAAGGATCAAATTTCTAAGTGTTTTCGGAGATTCCGCTCTTGTGATCAATCAGATCAAAGGAGAGTGGGATACGAAACATCCAAACCTGATTCCTTACAGAGAATGTGTGTTGACCCTGATCCCCCACTTCACAGAAATAACCTTTGAGCACTTCCCAAGAGAAGAGAATCAGTTGGCGGACGCGTTAGCTACAATGTCTTCAATGTTCAAAGTCAAATGGGATAATGAGGCTCCCCGGATCATCATCTGGAAACTGGACGAACCGGCATACTGTTGTGATCTCGAAACTGAATTGGTGACTGAGAAGCCTTGGTACCACGAAGTGAAAAGATATCTGGAAGCTCAGGAATACCCTGAAGGTGCATCTGTCAACGATAAGAAATTCCTGAGGAGGTTCGCAGCAAAGTTCTTCCTTAGCAACGACATCTTGTATAAGCGAAACCATGATTCAACCTTACTGCGTTGTGTGGATAAGACTGAAGCAGAAAGGATCATGGAAGAGCTACACGAAGGGACCTTTGGTACACACTCCAGTGGACACACTATGGCTAAGAAGATCCTACGGGCAGGATATTACTGGTCCACAATGGAAGTTGACTGCTACCAACATTCCAGGACATGCCACAAGTGCCAGATCTATGCAGACAAGGTGCATGTTCCTCCAGTCCCCCTGAATGTTCTGACTGCGCCTTGGCCGTTTGCAATGTGGGGCATAGACATGATCGGCGAGATTAAACCTACGGCATCTAATGGGCATCGCTTCATCCTAGTGGCGATTGATTATTTTACGAAGTGGGTCGAGGCAGCATCCTATGCTACGGTAACCAAGACTGTTGTGGCACGGTTCATTCGACATAACCTGATCTGTCGATACGGCGTCCCTGAGCGGATTATTACAGACAACGGTACCAATCTGAATAATAAGATGATCGCTGAGCTCTGCGAACAGTTCAAGATACAGCACCATAATTCTTCTCCTTACAGACCGAAGATGAATGGGGCTGTAGAAGCAGCAAATAAGAACATCAAGAAAATCGTGCAGAAAATGACAGTGACGTACAAAGATTGGCACGAGATGTTACCGTTCGCTCTGCATGGGTATCGTACCTCAGCTAGGACGTCAACCGGGGCAACTCCTTTCTCTCTGGTTTATGGTATGGAGGCAGTCTTGCCGATCGAAGTGCAAATACCCTCCCTCCGGATAATGAAGGATGCAAATCTGAACGAAGATGATTGGATCCAGACACGACTTGATCAGCTCAACCTCATTGATGAAAAAAGGCTTGCTGCTATCTGTCATGGTCAGACGTATCAGAAACGGATGATCAGTGCATTTAACAAAAAGGTCAGACCACAGGAATATCGAGTTGGGGATCTGGTAATCAAACGAATCATCCTTCCTCAGAGTGATCCAAGGGGCAAATGGACCCCTACGTACGAAGGGCCGTTTGTGGTCAAACATGTGTTCTCAGGAGGAGCCATGATATTGACCAACATGGATGGTGACGACCTTCCTCACCCCGCCAATGCAGACATAGTAAAAAAATACTACGCATGAAAAAAGACCCGCTAGGCTGACACGCCTAGGCAAAAATTAGGGCTTCCCGGCGAACCAAAAAGGTTCGGGCAAAATGAAGGGATGAAAATGAAAAAAATCTGTACACCCGGCAAGTCGAAAACCTGAAAAGGCGGCTTGGGCAAAAATGGGTATCCCGGTGGACTGAAAACCCGAAAGGGCGGTCCAGGCAAAAATTAGGGATAAAAGCGTAATACTATGTCTCGTTGATCACTTTGCATCCAGAATCCGGTATCTACATCAAGTTCAGACGGCATCGATCAGTCAGCTTCGCCTTCAACCAAGGTCATCAAGTGATGAGACGCTCGGAGTTATAAAGGCAATAGCATAGTTGAAACCCAGTGGATCATTCATATTTCACACAGCTGTTTTATTTTCTTTTGTACAAAATTTGTATAAACTCTCTTGTTCGGCGGTGATCGGTAAAATAGCAAGTGTACTATTTTATCGATGTAGTAATAATGGGGAAAAACCCCAAAGTCGATCTCTTGAGGACTGCACAGCGAAATTAAGTTTGTTTGAATGAATATCAATTGAACAAAAGCAATAGTTGATTGTTTATTTTGAACTACAATACTATGAAAACTAAATTTACGAGAAGTTTATATGTTATGATGAGAATAATGCCAGGACGGTGTATGAATTGCGATACAATGACCAACTTATTTCGTTATTAAAAAGATCTATGTTTCACCTTTTCTTTCCCTATGCCTAAAGTTATTTTTCCGCAATTCCTTTTAAGAAAAACCTTTGGTATTCTCTCTTTGCCCTAATTCCTCAGCTGCCAAGAGAGAATATCAAACTCTAATTCAGACAATAAAAAGGGTATTCACAGGGTATTCTAATTCCTTAGGAATATCTGCTATGATAAAAGAGATGCAACAGGATTAGGATTGCTGATCAGGCCAACCCTAATTACGATCAATAATCATTTTTTCCAAGCAGATTAAGCATTAAAATCGTTGCATCCAATAAAGAATAAGGTTTTAACATAAAACTCACAGTACAAAACATCAATTAGTCATTACAAAGCAATTCAGGGACACCTCCCTTGACATTGGGATGTTTAGCTACTCATGTTACTTATGAAAACAGGATCAAGAAGAAAATTCATTACAATAGGATTTGGATTGGTTGGATCGTCGATTGCTTCCGCTCTTGATCGATCCTCCTTCTCCTTGAATCACCACTCTAAACTTTTCTCCAATATGCTCTTTTTCAAAAAATGAATCTCCCCCCATTTCTCCACCCTAGTCTCTAATATAACAATATTCTCAAATCTTCCACGGAATGTCCAAACTGCCCTCCACGTGTCCCAGTCTGCGCGTCAAAACAAAAAGGAATTTTTGCCTCAGGATGCCTGACACGGGCCGTGTTGTGGGACACGGGCGACCGTGTCAGGTCGCTGCTTCACATTAATGCAATTTGCGCCTTCAGAGGGCACAACACGGTCCGTGTTGTGCAACACGGGTGGCCGTGTTGTGTTGCTGGTTGTTGTATTTTGTCAGCTGCAGATGCCACGACACGGGCCGTGTTGCACGACACGGGCACCCGTGTCATGCTTCTGAAATCTTCGCATCCGTGCGTTTCTTCTGTATTTGGACCATTTTCGCTTTGGTGCTGGGTAGCCAACTAGACAGAAACCTGAAACACCTTGAAACAACAACCACATTACACGCACCAACGGTAAAAATGATAAAAACATGGACACCTGACTTGCTTACCAAAATCAGAGAATACTGTTGAAGCATAATTAAAATAGTAAAAGAAAACTCATGAAAACACAAGAAACAATACTAAAACTTGTTTGGAAAGTACGACAAAAGATCACTGATCAAACTCCCCCGAACTTGAACTTTTGCTTGACCTCAAGCAATAGCTTAAATTCTGCGGATGAAACGATGATACTCGTACGTGAGATTTCGTTCTAAAACACCGGATGAGAATTTCCTAGTAGTTCTCTCTCAATCGAGGTATCGCACGAATACTAAACCGCAGTGTACCACGGATCTGAATCTCCCTTGTGGTAACCTCTCTAACTATGCTTTGGGCTTAGGTCTTATTTTTCGATTTTCTACCCTTTTCATTCGGACAATCAATTTTAAGGCTTTTTATGATTTTTCGTTGCATGCACAAGATTGATCAAATGTTTTTTTTTTTTTCTTTACACCCTTTTCTTCTCTTTTTTTTTTTCTTGCCCCTTTAGGGGCGACCTTTAGGTTCAATCGCCGTTAGGTTGAATAACCGGGTGAGGGTTACCCAACTTAGAAGGATCGATTGTCTAATTGTCTTTATTCGTTTTCTTTTTTCCGGTGCTTTTCTCTTTTTTTTTTTCGATCAACCTTGCACACACACTTAGTATAGATTAAGCCTGACTGTCAGTAGAAACTATTCGGGGTATACTTCTCAGATCAAAGTACCATGGCACAAATCTACACGTTAGACTCGTTCCTTACTCAGAAGACTCAGTGTGTTCGTGCTATACCTCAACATCAAGATTTTTCTAATTTCCCCAACCGGTTTTTTATCACTCAGCTCTATATACTTTCTCCCCGCTTCACTCGCAACAAAAAAAAACAAATGTAATATGCAGCACTCATCAATTTTTTCGTCCAAGTCGGAGTGTTTTCATAACGGGCTTTCAACATATTTCCAAACAAGCAAACTTCAAAGAACAGAAAGAAAAAAAAAACTATTGACTAAAACTGACACAGAGAAAGGAAAAAAAAAACTAGAATACTATAACAAAACACATAAATACGCAAATAAATACCCCCACACTCGAACTCAACTGTGTCCTCACGGTTGAAGAACGAGTGCAGGAGTGGACTCACTGAGATCACTGAGGAGGTTGTTGGCCGTGCAGCCGCATCTGTTGCATCCACTCATGCATTTCCCCAATGAGCTTCCCTTGGCGGAGCTGCTCCTCCCTCTCTCTTTTCTGCTCATCGCCTTGCCGTGTCTGTTCACTACGGATGTAGCATATCTGATCGTGCATCCAATCCCAATCGTTTTTGGTCATGCTCCACGAACCGGTCGACGAGTCACCAGGATTCGGCATAGAAGTTTCTTCTGGGATAGGGTCCTCACCAGGTTGATCATCCGCTTCACCTTCCGAACCTGCCCAAACAAAATTTTCTCCATCGTCTTGCATGGGACTTGCGTACAACCAGTTAGCTTGTTTTTCAATAGAAATAAAATCAGGAGCAGGTAAAGCTAACAAATGGTGATTACGGGAAACCAGGGAATAATAATCATTAAAAACTTTTATCATACCTTGGGTGGTGAGTGTAGCTAAGTCAATCTTAGTCTTACCTCCCACTGTGGGTTCCTCCATCAGGTTCGGACCGTAGCCGAAGTAGTCAGCTATCTGGGTGATCATCCCTCCAACAGAAATGTCACCAGTAGCGGCATTGGCTACGCGCTTCAGATGATCGGCAGCAAAAGCGGCGATATTGATCAGTTCCCTGTTAGCCATGCCATAGAGCAAGTATAGCTCTCTTTGTGTGGCCACCCCGGTACTATCCCCTCTGCAGAAAAGGGAGTAGGCAAGTCCCTTTTGGGCATATCGAAAACAAGGGTTGTGAATGCAAGAAGCCTTGGCCCCCTTAGCGACATATTCAGCGTTTCCTGTAATTGCCTTCCAAAAGTCGCCTGCAACAAAAGTGGTGGGGGGTGCCCCAGGGCCAAAGCTCGGGAGCTTAAGAACGCGCCCCAACTCCTCGACTGATAGAGAATGGTCATTATCAAACAATCGAAACTTAAGAGTGCCAAAATACTCCTCATCCGAACCTGTCCACCTATGGCGAAGCTGAAAATCCAAAGAACTTAAAAATTCGAAGGTTATGCGCTCAAATGTCGGCGCTTCAAACTGCATAAATTCAAGCATGCCTAAAGTATGAAACATCCTATGTACCTCCATTCGCAGCCCTAAGTTATCAAGAGTTTCATTACAAATGTACCTGGCCGGAATCAATTTGCGTTTCACCAATCGAACATACTTGCGTTGATGGTCCAGATCCTCAAATAGAATACCATGAGCATTCGCCATGCGATGAGCTCGTTTCTTTGGGCGGGAGGATTCAGCGACAGCCTTTCCAGTATCTCTTCGCGGAGGCATGATAAGAACCTGTAATAATACAAATCAACAAAAATTCGACAGAGGGATTAGATGCAACGGAGACCGTAGAAATAACAATGGAGGTGAGATGATCAACTTTCTCAACAGGGATGAAGAGTTTTAGTGAGTGGGTTATGCCAAAAATGAAGCTTAAAGGAAGAGTGATAATGGAGGCTAGGGTTGGAGAGTGAGAGAGAGGTAGAAGAAGAAAGGTTAATAACAAAATAATAAGAGAGTTAAAAGAGGGAAAAGAATTAAAACTCGTGGGCCCCACTAAAAAGTAGAAATTTCGCCCCCTGGTCTGAGCGACACGGGCCGTGTCACACGACACGGGCACCCGTGTTGCATCCCTGCTTCACCTCAATTTTCTTTTTCATATTTTTTTCCTTCAGTGGCCACGACACGGGCCGTGTCACATGACACGGCCACCCGTGTTGTATCCCTGCTTCCCTCCACAAGGAATTTTTCATCACTGTATTCAGAAGCCACAACACGGGCCGTGTTGTACGACACGGGCGCCCGTGTTGTATCCCTGTTCTACCACACACTTATCTCGTAAACCCAATTCCTAACACGGGTCGTGTCAAGCAACACGGGTAACCGTGTCAGGGCTCTGAAATCACACCAATTCAAGAATCATACTGCTTTTTCGACCTCGTTTATACGACACCTCTCTTTCTGGCTTGATCAGTGAGACACAACAACTATAGACCTACAAAATGAATCAAACAAAAATTAGAAGCAAAAAAATCGTGGGTTGCCTCCCACGCAGCGCTGCGTTTATCGTCGCGTGGCTCGACGGTCCGTTGTCCTACTGAGTAAGACGAATGATCTCAACCTGTCCAACCTTTTGACCTTGAAAATAAGGTTTAAGTCTCTGCCCATTAACTTTGAAGATGTCTCCATTGGCTTGATTCTTAATCTCGACCGCTCCAGACGGAAACACCTTGTGAACCACAAAGGGTCCGGACCATTTGGACCGCAATTTTCCTGGGAATAGCTTCAAGCGAGAATTGTACAGAAGGACCAGCTGTCCTTCCCAAAACTCTTTTTTCTGGATTCTCTCATCGTGCCACTTCTTGGTCTGCTCCTTGTAAACCTTGGCATTTTCATACGCATAATTCCGAAACTCTTCTAATTCATGCAGTTGCAGAATCCTAGAATTTCCTGCTAGAGATACGTCCATGTTCAAGAATTTGGTTGCCCAAAAGGCCTTGTGTTCCAACTCTAGAGGCAGATGACAGGCTTTGCCATAGACAAGTTGGTATGGTGACATGCCGATAGGTGTTTTGAAAGCAGTTCGGTAAGCCCATAATGCATCATCTAACTTTGTCGCCCAATCTTTTCGCGACGAACTCACCGTCTTCTCCAGAATCTGCTTGAGCTGTCTATTAGACACTTCGACCTGACCACTCGTTTGAGGATGGTAAGGAGTGGCTACTCGGTGCTTCACATTGTATTTTTGAAGGAGTTTCTCCATGAGGTGATTTAGGAAGTGAGTTCCTCCATCACTTATCAATGCTCGCGGTACTCCGAACCTGGAAAAGATGTTCTCTCGCAAGAACTTGACTACTACCTTAGCATCATTAGTTGGTAAGGCTACCGCTTCCACCCATTTCGATACATAATCCACAGCAACAAGGATATAATTCTTCCCGAATGACGGTGGAAAGGGACCCATGAAGTCAATTCCCCAAACATCGAATAACTCGACCTCTAGCATGAAATTCTGGGGCATTTGATTTCTCTTTGATATGTTCCCGGTCCGCTGACACTTATCACACGCCTTCACCATCTCCTGGGCATCCTTGAACAATGTCGGCCAGTACAATCCTGATTGCAAAACTTTAGATGCAGTGCGGTCACCGCTAAAATGTCCACCGTATTCGGAATCATGACATGCTCTCAACACATCCCTCTGTTCTTCCTCAGGCACGCATCGTCGTATCAACCCGTCCACTCCTCTCTTGTACAGGTAAGGATCGTCCCATAGATAGAACCTGCAATCATGAACAAACTTTTTCTTACGGTTAGAATCATAATCATCTGGTATTATACCACCAACAAGGTAGTTTGCATAATCCGCAAACCAAGGCACTCCAATAACAGCTAGGATGTGTTCATCAGCAAACTCATCCTTTATTGGACGCCGATCTTCAGTCTCCTCGATAGGTGACATTCGAGAGAGGTGATCCGCTACGGTGTTCTCACACCCTTTCTTGTCACGAATTTCTACATCGAACTCTTGGAGGAGTAAAATCCACCTCAGGAGTCTCGGCTTCGATTCCTGCTTCGCAAAAAGATATTTCAAAGCAGCATGGTCAGTGTACACAATTACTTTGGAACCCAATAGATATTGCCTGAACTTATCAAAGGCATAAACAACCGCTAACAACTCCTTCTCGGTAGTTGCATAATTCATCTGAGCAGGGTTCAACACGTGACTAGCATAATAAATAACATGAAGCAGCCTTTCTCTCCGTTGTCCAAGAACAGCCCCTACCGCAATGTCGCTCGCATCACACATGATCTCAAAGGGGAAAGACCAATCCGGCGCGATCACAATGGGTGCCGACACCAGTTTATTTTTTAGTGTCTCAAAAGCATCGGCACACTCTTTGTTGAATACAAAAGGCTGGTCCTTAACTAACAGTGTCGTCAATGGCTTGGCTATTTTCGAAAAATCCCTGATGAACCTACGGTAGAACCCCGCATGGCCTAAGAAACTCCGAATACCTTTCTCATTCACAGGCGGCGGTAATTTCGAGATAACCTCTACTTTAGCTTGATCGACTTCGATCCCCTTGTGAGAAATCTTGTGACCCAGAACAATGCCTTCTCGTACCATGAAATGGCACTTTTCCCAGTTTAGGATCAGGCTGCTTTCTTGACATCGCTGCAAAACAAGTGAAAGGTTATCTAAACAATTATCAAAGGAGGATCCAAAAACAGAGAAGTCGTCCATGAAGACTTCCATATGCTTCTCAAGCATATCAGCAAAGATAGAAGTCATGCATCTTTGAAATGTTGCTGGGGCGTTGCACAACCCGAATGGCATCCTTCGATAAGCAAAGACACCGTAAGGGCAAGTGAAGGCCGTCTTCTCTTGATCCTCTGGTGTAACTGCAATTTGGTTGTACCCGGAGTATCCATCCAGAAAACAATAATAGTCATGCCCAGCTAACCTTTCCAACATCTGGTCAATGAATGGCAGCGGAAAATGATCTTTTCTTGTGGCTTGGTTTAGTCTCCGGTAGTCAATGCACACTCGCCACCCAGTGATCGTCCTAGTTGGGATCAAATCATTATTTTCATTCACAACTACCGTAGTACCTCCTTTCTTGGGCACCACATGAACGGGACTCACCCATGAACTGTCGGAGATAGGGTAGATAAGTCCTGCATCTAACAGCTTTACAACTTCTTTTCTCACCACCTCCTTCATAACCGGGTTCAATCTCCTCTGGGGCTGCACCACTGGTTTGTGATCTTCTTCCATAAGAATTTTATGCATGCAAACCGTCGGACTAATACCTTTGAGGTCTTCGATTTTCCAACCAATGGCACCTTTGAAGTTTCTAAGAACTTCAATTAACCTGTCTTCCTGCACACTTTGCAAATTAGAGCTAATGATCGCGGGACATTTTTTTTCAGCGTCAAGGAAAACGTATTTCAGATTCTCGGGAAGCTGTTTCAACTCTGAACTTTTTGGCTTGTCTTCATTACCGTTCAAATCTATAGGTTGCCTTAGGTCTTCCCACCTATGTGTCCGGGATCTTTTTAGAACAGGTTGAATATTCAACATTTCCACCACTTCCACTTCACTACTATCAACTGCTTCATTTTCCTCAAAAATTGACATACTCAGAACTCTTTCGAGAGGTAATTTGGCTACACTCTCCACATGATCCGTTTCTTCTACTTGCTCAAACACCTGAATGTTGCTACTTGTGCCAAAGTCCTCTTTATGTCTCATGGTATTACGAACATCTATTTTCAACTCTTCATCATAAACCTTCAAAGTAAGTGTACCCCCTTCCACATCGATCATAACTCTCCCGGTTTCCAAAAATGGGCGGCCTAAAATTAACGGAATCTCTTCATCTTCCGGCATTTCAAGGATCACGAAATCCACTGGAAATACAAACTTATCCACTTTCACAAGAACGTCTTGAACAATTCCATAAGGCCGCTTAACAGAATGATCCGCAAATTGGAGAGTCATCCGAGTGTCTTGGACAGCACCAATACCTAACTTCTTGTAGATGGATAGAGGCATGAGACTGATACTAGCACCCAGATCGATTAATGCTCTCTTGAAAGATCTATCTCCAATAGTGCAAGGTATGGTAACTGCTCCTCTGTCTTTCTTCTTCTCTGGAATCTTTAGGCCCTGCAAAATAGCACTACAAGTTTCGGTTAGAATAATAGGTTCATCTGCACTGGTTCGTTTCTTAGCAATGATGTCCTTCATGAATTTAGCATATGTAGGCATCTGCTCAAGTGCCTCCAATAACGGAATATTCAGCTCCAGCTTTTTGAACAACTCAAGAAACTTCTCAAAATTCTTCTCTTGCTGCCCCTTTTTCTTATTTCTTTGGGGGTAAGGGAGTTTGATCATTGGTTTTGGCTCTCCTACTTTTTCTTTAGTAACCGAGGCTGGTATAACCAATTCCTCCTCAACTCTCTCATTCTCTTTTATGTCTAACTCCACTTCCAACAGTTTATCTTCATTTACCGATGTCTTTTCCACTTCTTCAACTGGTTTCCCTCTCCGTGTAGTGACGGCATTGACTTTATGATTATCCTTAGGATTAGGCACAGTTGCGCTTGGGAGCGCTCCCGGTGTTTGAGGAATTGCAAAATGTTGGGCGATTTGACTCATTTGCACTTCAAGATTCTTAATTGAGGCTCCGGTATTCCTGAAATTGCTCCTTGTTTCTTCTTGGAATTGAGAACTGTGAGCGGCCATCTTCTCAATGGCGATTTCCCAATCCGCCTTTCTTGGACCCTGTGGTTGGTCTTGCTGTTGAGACTGTTGGTAAGGTTGTTGTTGCGGGCGGTATTGTTGTTGTTGAGGTTGGTAAGGTTGTTGCTGTTGATAAGGTTGCTGGCCTTGGACCGGTTTTTAAACGTTTCCCTGTTGGTCCCTCCATGAGAAATTTGGGTGATTTTTCCAACCCGGATTATATGTGTTGGCATACGGATTATTCTGCCTTAGCATGTGAATCTGCTCAACCTGTTCTTGAGTTGCTACACAATGCATAGCAAAGTGTGGTCCACCACATATTTCGCAAAGGACAGCTTGAACTGGTTCCACCTTTTCCACTGTCTGAGTTCCAATATTCATTTTTTTCAACCTTCTCTCTACTTCTGCAGCGATTTGATCTTCCATTTTCACAACCTGCTCCGTCAACTTCAAATCTATCTTGCCATCCGGTTGATTCACAGTACGGTCATACAACTCAAGATGCTCGTTGGCAGAGATAGCCTCTATAATTCTTCTGATACCAGTAGCTGTTGAGAAATTTGTAGATCCACCGGCAGCAGTATCTATTAGCTGTTTTGTCTTTAAGCGTAAGCCATTCACGAAGTTTTGCATCTGCTCAGTTGCGTCCATGTTGTGAGTAGGACAGGCAGTTAGACATCTCTTGAACCTCTTGTATGCATCCCCAAGTGATTCCCCTTCTTTTTGTTTGAAATTGACAATATCGTATCTTTTTCGGATGAACACTGAAGCAGGGAAATACTCGTTGAGGAATGCTGTTTCCATCTCTTGCCATGTTGTGATGCTCCCAGCTGGAAGTGAGTAGAACCACTCTTCCGCATCATCAGTAAGTGTAAAAGGGAACATAACAAGTCTCTTTGCCTCCTCGGAATGACCCTCGATTTTCAACGACGTGGTGGTAGTAAGAAATCTCTGAAGATGCTTATTTGCATCCTCGTTGATTCTTCCGGCGAAAGGTTTGCTTTCCAACTGGCGGATGGTAGACGGATGTAGCTGAAAGTGTGCTACATTCACCGGTTGATTGACAATGGTCATCCGGTTTGGTTGAGCGTTTGCCCCTCCGTAGTCCCCTAGCAATCTCTCTGCTGGGGGTTGACCTCCTGCTACGCCACCATGATTTGGATCCATCTCTCTGTCAAAATCTGAGTCGCTGTGCTCAGATTGCACAGACACTTCGTCTTCCGTTTCTTGATTTATAGTACTGGGTTCTGCACTTGGTGCTGTCAATCTTTCAACTCTTAATTGACGGCGTCTCTCGTGCAATGCTCTTTCTGGTTCTGTGTCAAAGGAAAATTTAGCTGAGGTCTGACCTCGCATAAAAAGTCAGACAAAAGTTAGAACAGATAGCACAAATTCGATAAAATAAAATAAAATAGCAGAAGAATAAAATTTTAGTCGCGGAGCAACAAAATTTCAATTGAAATAGTTCAACTAAACTTAATTATTTGGCAGTCCCCGGCAACGGCGCCAAAAACTTGATCGGTAAAATAGCAAGTGTACTATTTTATCGATGTAGTAATAATGGGGAAAAACCCCAAAGTCGATCTCTTGAGGACTGCACAGCGAAATTAAGTTTGTTTGAATGAATATCAATTGAACAAAAGCAATAGTTGATTGTTTATTTTGAACTACAATACTATGAAAACTAAATTTACGAGAAGTTTATATGTTATGATGAGAATAATGCCAGGACGGTGTATGAATTGCGATACAATGACCAACTTATTTCGTTATTAAAAAGATCTATGTTTCACCTTTTCTTTCCCTATGCCTAAAGTTATTTTTCCGCAATTCCTTTTAAGAAAAACCTTTGGTATTCTCTCTTTGCCCTAATTCCTCAGCTGCCAAGAGAGAATATCAAACTCTAATTCAGACAATAAAAAGGGTATTCACAGGGTATTCTAATTCCTTAGGAATATCTGCTATGATAAAAGAGATGCAACAGGATTAGGATTGCTGATCAGGCCAACCCTAATTACGATCAATAATCATTTTTTCGAAGCAGATTAAGCATTAAAATCGTTGCATCCAATAAAGAATAAGGTTTTAACATAAAACTCACAGTACAAAACATCAATTAGTCATTACAAAGCAATTCAGGGACACCTCCCTTGACATTGGGATGTTTAGCTACTCATGTTACTTATGAAAACAGGATCAAGAAGAAAATTCATTACAATAGGATTTGGATTGGTTGGATCGTCGATTGCTTCCGCTCTTGATCGATCCTCCTTCTCCTTGAATCACCACTCTAAACTTTTCTCCAATATGCTCTTTTTCAAAAAATGAATCTCCCCCCATTTCTCCACCCTAGTCTCTAATATAACAGTATTCTCAAATCTTCCACGGAATGTCCAAACTGCCCTCCACGTGTCCCAGTCTGCGCGTCAAAACAAAAAGGAATTTTTGCCTCAGGATGCCTGACACGGGCCGTGTTGTGGGACACGGGCGACCGTGTCAGGTCGCTGCTTCACATTAATGCAATTTGCGCCTTCAGAGGGCACAACACGGTCCGTGTTGTGCAACACGGGTGGCCGTGTTTTGTTGCTGGTTGTTGTATTTTGTCAGCTGCAGATGCCACGACACGGGCCGTGTTGCACGACACGGGCACCCGTGTCATGCTTCTGAAATCTTCGCATCCGTGCGTTTCTTCTGTATTTGGACCATTTTCGCATTGGTGCTGGGTAGCCAACTAGACAGAAACCTGAAACACCTTGAAACAACAACCACATTACACGCACCAACGGTAAAAATGATAAAAACATGGACACCTGACTTGCTTACCAAAATCAGAGAATACTGTTGAAGCATAATTAAAATAGTAAAAGAAAACTCATGAAAACACAAGAAACAATACTAAAACTTGTTTGGAAAGTACGACAAAAGATCACTGATCAGGCGGCGTTCCTCTTACTAGGACGTCAGCCTCTTGTACACAAAACGCCTATTCACAGGCCATTCAAAAATTAATACAAATATATTTTCAGTTAAACGTGCCAAGTGTTTTTATTTTTTTGTTTTGTTTTGCGAAGAACGTCCAAGGTTCAATTTGTGATATATGCATTGATAATAATTTGCTAACTCATAAATATTTGCATACGAAATAAAGGAATTAATTGCAGGTGACACTAGAAGCAGGGGCAATAAAGAGTTGTCTGAGCAGTCTAATTGTTCTGTCCTCCAAGGTATCAAGGTAGGTTCCGTGGAAGAACATAACCAGTACATCCCAATTCCCCAGAGAGTGAGCCAGCAAGTCAATATACTCTCCCCAAGCAAAGCTATTATCAAACTAAAGGTTGTTCCCCAGCAACACATATTCTTGACAAGCATCCCCGACAGTCTTGGTCTAAAGATTGTTCCCCGGCGGCATCAACATTCAAAGGAATCACTTCCCCAGCATATCAAAACTTCCCCAAGAGCCCAGTCCAATCCAATTCCCCAGGAAATTTGGAATTCATACCCCCAAGCAATAAGCTTACCCCCAGTAGATTCTGGAGGCTTATCCCCTCACAGAGCACGAACGCGTCGTCCGACTTGATTTAAAGAGTTATTTCCTTAACAGGATATAACTGGGTTATCCTCAGCCAAAAGCCACGGAGAGAACGTCCTCGACGAAGTCTTCTTACCCCAGCGAAGTCCATCAACACTTCCAACAACAAGGGTATCCCCAGCAAGCTATTATCAACATTTCAGCAAAGATATCTTTCTCCCCACAGAGTATTGCTCCCCAGCATGGTCGCTAGAGTATCTTTTCTCCCCGCAGAATCTTCCATTTGCCAAGTTTATTCCGCAACGGAGCCATCTTCTCCTACCGGTATTCTTGCAGTTATCATCCCCAGCGGAAGCAAAATCTATTCTTCAACATCAGCCCAGGATATGACTTCCCGGCACCCGTCAAGGATTTAACTTCCTAGACAAAAACATACATAAAACATTACATACATCATTATAGCATGAATAGACGCATCATATCATACAAATCTCATTTATGTTGAGAACATCATTGCTTGATCCATATCATGCATTGCATATGACTGACCTTTACCTTTCAGGAAAGGGGCAGTTAAAGTTTCAACCACATTTCAAGACCTAGACCGGTTTAGTTAATCGACTCAAAAGATTTCTTATCCAGTCCAAGGCCTTCTCTAGTCCAGCTAAATCGACTCCCAACAGATTTTTCTGATAAAGACTCAGCAGAAGTTATTCCAGATTATATTTCCCTATTGGTTCTCTCTCCGACGGTGCATGAGATTTCCATTTTAGGTTTTTTCTTTAAGATTATAAATTTCCTATTGGTTTTCTCTCCGACGGTGCATGAGATTGCCATTTTTAGGTTTTTCTTTGAGATTATAATTTCCTATTGGTTCTCTCTCCGACGGTGCATGAGATTTCCATTTTAGGTTTTTCTTTGAGATTATATTTTCCTATTGGTTTTCTCTCCGACGGTGCATGAGATTTCCATTTTAGGTTTTTTTCTTTAAGATTATAAATTTCCTATTGGTTTTCTCTCCGACGGTGCATGAGATTTCCATTTGAGGTTTTTCTTTAAGATTATATTTTCCTATTGGTTCTCTCTCCGACGGTGCATGAGATTTCCATTTTAGGTTTTTCTTTGAGATTATATTGTCCTATTGGTTCTCTCTCCGACGGTGCATGAGATTTCCATTGTAGGTTTTTCTTTAAGATTATATTTTCCTATTGGTTTTCTCTCTGACGGTGCATGAGATTTCCATTTTTAGGTTTTTCTTTGAGATTATAATTTCCTATTGGTTCTCTCTCCGACGGTGCATGAGATTTCCATTTTAGGTATTTTCTTTGAGATTTAATTTTCCTATTGGTTCTCTCTCCGACGGTGCATGAGATTTCCATTTTAGGTTCTTTCTTTAAGATTATAAATTTCCTATTGGTTCTCTCTCCGACGGTGCATGAGATTTCCATTTTAGGTTTTTCTTTAAAGATTATTTTGTCCTATTGGTTCTCTCTCCGACAGTGCATGAGATTTCCATTTTAGGTTTTTCCTTAGAGATTATAATGTCCTATTGGTTCTCTCTCCGACGGTGCATGAGATTTCCATTTTAGGTATTTTCTTTGAGGTTTAATTTTCCTATTGGTTCTCTCTCCGACGGTGCATGAGATTTCCATTTTTAGGTTTTTCTTTAAGATTATATTGTCCTATGGTTCCCTCTCCGACGATGAGTGAGGTGATAATTCCTTTTCAGATGTTTCCCTCTCCGACGGTGAGTGAGGTGATAATTCCTTTCAGATTATAATTTCCTTTGGTTCTCTTCCCGACACTGCAAAGACGGTAATTCCCACCAAGATTTTCTCAGCGAGCGTTGTTGAAGTTAAAGTCACCCAAGGTTCTCTTACCGTTCATGCTAAGGTAGTAACCATCCCTGGTTCATTCATCATCTTGTGAAGCTCCAGACTCAGCTCCCGTAACCAGTCAGGACACCTCTATATCAAGCATCTGAAACCAATTCCTGCAACGTGTCAGGTACTCATTTTTCTTTTGCAGATATGCAAGTTCTCGCTAAGGAATCTCTTATGCGATCAACATCCAGATGGCATCTATAAGCCCATCACCCTATTCATCAATCCCCAAATGGCATCTGTAAGCCCATTCCATCATCACCGCTACTATGTGAGCGCAAATTTCTGGGCACTCTAGTGTTCAATCATCTTCCACCTTCGGATTACGAAAGGCACGTCAGCCAATCTGCATCCTCAGGTCTAAGAAGATTGAACAGGGGCAACTGTTGTACCCCAAAATTTTCCCTCCCATATTCTTCAAGAAATTGCCAAGCCAAGTCACAAAATTCCCCAAGGGTTGCACAGTGCAAAGGTCTCCTATACAGTCAAAACTAGGGTTTGTGTTCTGATCAAGGAAATGAAGTTTCCAAAGGTCCAATCAAGTCTCACATGCCTACAAATATGGTCAAGCATCCTCATATCAAGTTTCAAGACATTCAGCTCAAAATTGCACGGTCAAAAACCCTAATTGCACTACAGTCAACTGTAGGGGCAAAATGGTCATTTGACAGTCAAAAGTTCAAATTTTTGGTCAACATATCATTTTGAAGCCACAAACATCATTTGATCAATGCTTGATCATGATTCTCAAAGTTTGGCTCAGAAATCATCAAGATGCAAAAGTTTCCTTATTCGGACAGTTGAAAACGTCAGCTGAAATTGACCAAGGCATAACTTTCACATGGATTATCAGAAAAATTCCATCCAAAGCTCATTTTGAAGAAAAAGACATTTCCTACAACTCATCTTCATACTTCAAGTCCAAAAAATGCTCTCACAAAAAGTTATCAATTTCAACATTATAGGTCATTTTCAAAAGTCAACAAAAAGGGACTTTAAGTCAAAGGCCATAAATTGAGATTGGTAAATCAAAATGACATGGGACCAAAGGCATTGGTTAGAGGACTCAAAGACCTTTCCAAAATCTCCAAGAACATGAGAAAATCTTAAAAATTGAGCAAGTTATGCCTTGTGGAAGTTGGGAAATTTTTGGATATTTTGAAAAGTCAACATTGATTCAAATGACCTAAAATTGCTAATGGGCCCATTTTTCTTCCATAATTCATCATTCATGACATGTGCACGACCACTTGGCCCAAAGGGAAGTATTTTCTCATTTTTAATTTATTTATTTGAATTTTTATTTATATTAATTCATTTAAATCAATTAAATATATGAAAAATATTTAACTTAACCTAATAAATCTTTTTATACATGTTTTAGCCTCAATAATTCGTGCCTAGCCAAATAAGGAAAGAATTGGACTGATTAGATCATGATTTTCACAAAAGCACATGGAAAATATTTGGAAAATAATGATGGAAAATCAAATCTTCAAATTCATGAATGAAAGAGATTTTGATCAATTTTGTTAACCTAATTTGTTCACTACATATGCCTGAACTCAACCCTAATCACAGGACCCTAAGCTGCGCAAGAAGGCCATAAACAAACTTGAAAAAATTGTCAAAAAACTCAATTCTGAAAACAGCCTTCCAGGACGATTCAGGTCTCAATTCTTGTTCCATTAGCTTCCTTGGAGATCACTGAACATATTCCAATCAAGAACATCCATTCAAACGCAAGGAATTGGTATACAGCATTCAAGATACCTTGTGAAAAATTCATAATCGTGCATCATGATTTATGCATCCTTTGCAATTTTTATTCATTGATTCATGTTCATTATGAAGTTTTGAAGCTAACCAATGCATTCAATTATGTTTTTATGCTGTATACAAGATTTCACCATGTTTGTTTTCTAGGGTTTGCAGAATGTGAAATTAGGGATTTTGAAACGATGAAAAATTGAGACTTATGACCACCACCATTAGAATCAGTGCATCTGGACGAACAAGAACCAACCCTCGCGCCCAATTTATGAGCGTCTGAGGGCTAATCGCTATTTTCTAATAGCATGCCTAAAACAACGCGTGAAAAACCGTTGCCCAATATTTTTGTTTTCAGGAACATGAAGAAGATGAGTCCGTGGCACACGATGATAGGTTGATTCAAATCTCGCGCGCATTTCCAAGCCGTTAACCCACTTTCTTTTATATTATTTGTTTGTTTATTATATATCAAACGCGTTAGTTGGCACAGTTGGTTAGAAAAAGCATTGGCAAGGTATATGACCTGGGTTCGAGCCCCAGGTCTTTGTTATTTCCATAATATTTTTCCATAAAAATTCACATGCAGATTCAGCATTGAAGCACATCATACACGCGCAAAAATCAACGTCCACCTGTCCAGACTCATCAGATCAAAGGTGCAGATTGGAGGAACAGCATAGGGTCCAGTCAACGCTTCAGCATGCTAGTGAAAAAGTCAAACGGACCTGAAGGACATTGGGCCTGAATTACCAAGGCCAAACCTCCTATTTGGGGACTACCACCCCCCCCCCCCCCCGGTTTGCAATTTTCCATATTTTCCTTATATTTTATTTTCAATAATTATTTTATTTTCTTTATTGTTTTGAATTAATTAATTATTTTCACAAAAATATAAAAAATGCATAAAAAAAAATCAGAAAAGATAAAAAATATAATAAATATCTTATTTTTATATTTCTTGTAAATAAATGTATGTAAATTATTTAGTTTTAAATTAGGTTGCAATTTTAATTCCTTTTAATAAAAAATCAAAAAAATATAGAACTAGGTTTAATTAGTGTTTTATTCCTTTTTAATTTTTCTTTTTCACAATAATACTATTTATTTTATTTATTTTCATAATTAAAATTGTATATAAAAATTAGGGTTAATTTAGGTTAAAAAACTTCAACATCCTTCTTAATAAATTAAAAACGATTAGAATTAGGTTTAGCACTTTATTTTAATTTTAATCAATTTCCCTTTCTCATGAAAATCTTAAAAAACATAAAATACCAAAAAACAAAAACAATTTCTTTTCTTAAATTAGTTAATTCATGTAATTTTAATATTTTGCAAAAAGGGTCCAACGCCCTCGTTTCGATTTAATTTCGCATATTTATTTTATTTTGCTTAAATAATTATGTACCTCTCCCGAAGCCTTGTAATTACTTCTCGCACTTTTAATTCTTTTAATTTCTTTATTTTTCTGTCAAATCGGGTCCTGGTTAATTTTGGCGATGTGGACCCGCGCCATTTGTAATAGTTTAGAATTTACTTTTCTCGCAAATACTTTAACTGTTAACAAAAAGCATGAAAGAATGTATGGCCTTAAATAAAAACAAGCGTAGAACACCAATTACATGACAAGATAAATGCAAATGAAAACGACACACAAATCGCACACACCACCCCTAGGGTACGCCTCACTGTTGCCTTGCCTCGAAAGGTGATCGTCGAGTAGAGGATGTCTTAGTAAGTCCTCATGATCCGGGAACCTGGCATGAGGGTAGCTTCTAAGGTGTCTTCCCATTGCTCTGGTGATCACCATGTCCCGAACCTCGAATTGACCCGAACACCTCCAACGGTGGTGCTACCTACCTCTCAATGGTGGGATGGCACTACTTTAAAGGACATCTACACAGACGAATTCCTTAGGGTAGGTAGACGACTCTAGATACTTGCTCTAATTTCAAAAACAAATCAAAAAATACTTTTCACACCGACACCTTTTCAAAAAGGTTTCGAAAGCAATTTTTCAAACACTCTTGAGGACCGATACAAGAGTCGAACTGAAATTTTTAAAGAAACTTTTTTTAAAACCCACAGTTGAAAAGCAAACAAACTATTTTGAAAACACAAATGAGCAAGTATCTAAGAGCCCATGGATAACCATGGATAGAAAGGGTGCTAACACCTTCCCTTTCTATAACCTACCTCCCGAACCGAGAGCAATCTCTTTAAGGAATTTTTCTGTGCTTTTGTCCTTTCCATTTGGAGAAAATAAAAGATGGTGGCGACTCTTGCTTCCGCGACATTTCGCGAACCAGCGTTAAACAGTCAGTTCCAGATCCACCGATCACAATAGTCATAGTTGAGGGAGACACACCCGATATCATTGATGAATTTTGGGGTTTATTTCTTCATGATTGATAGTCTTGGTTGAGGGCTGACACAATCGATGTCATCAGTGAATTTGGGTTTCATCGCTTCAAATCTAGCATATTTCATTTGGTTATCGAGTCTTGGTTTAGGGCTGACACAACCGACATCATCTTCCCAAGTTCCAAATATCTGGTTTCAAGCCCGTATTATCTATCCTCTAGGCTATGGTAGGTATACAAAAAATCTTTGGCTCATTGCGTTAGTCTCTAAGTAGCAATGTATTATCAAGCTTTATGTTATTCATCCATTGGGTTGCGATGAATATACAAAATCTGCGTCACAAGCTTATTATATTAGTCTCCAACCATTAGTAAATCAGCTTTGCAAAACTTATATTATTTTACCTCCTAGGTTATGGTAAATATGCAAACAATCTCTTCTTAGATACTGACGGATTATCCACATCATCATATTTAACTCAAATCAGACTTTGGTTCAAACGCTGGTAAGATGATACATCATCATCTATGCATAATCGTCACACCCATGGGAACACTGTACATCGTACCCTTATAATCTTCAAACAAATTTTGGGGTCTTCCAATATTTGATAAATTTCCGATCAGAATGTGTGAGACCTGCGTATTCTCACACTATTCGATTGAAAAGTGATTAAATAGGGGCAATTATCATACCCCAAATTTGCCCTACTGGTTTCTAGTCATTTTTATCCCTTATTAAAATTTCAGAATTATCATTTTTACTTAATTATGGGGGTTTAAAGTTTATAAAGAGGGGTTTTGTCTTATAACAAAAGTAATAGGCCTTTCTATATCAGAAAGGGCCCATATAGATTTTTTTAGTCTACTTCAAATACCGAAGAGGGGGTGCCTGCTATTGAGGTAATCTTGGGCCATTTCTAAATTAGAATGGCCCATTAAAAGCACAATAATTAAATCAAGGAGGTGTATGAGTATTTTGTTTATTGTTAAGGCCCAATATAAAAATATATGGACCATTCAACTTTCTTTGTTTGTTTTGAAAAATTACTTTAATTATAATATTATTATTTTACTATTATGTTGTTTTAATTAATAATTACTACTGATTAATTATTAAAACTTAAAAAAAAAACTTATTTGTTTTTGTAAAGGGAAGTTCGTTCCGTTTTTCTTTGTTTATGTTGTATATAAGTCAGTATGAGAGTACATTTTTCATATGCTTTAGGTTTATATTTGCATATGCATATGCTTTAGTTTTTGGATCAGATTTTGGTGTGTCATTCACATTATTATACGTGTATAAATTGCAGAAGTTGTTATGGATCATAGTTGGATGAAAGCCAATATATTAGGTATGTTTTATGAGAACAGATTTCTTGATTTCCTTGAATACACTGATAAACATCTTCCCGACTGTAATACGGTGGGAGAACTGACTTAGGTGTTTTGCGTTTGATCGCAATTGTTGCGGATAGCAAGATTCACCACCGAATTTTCTTTTATCCAATAAAGGAAAGGGTGAAAAGAATAGGAAAGACATTTTGAGAATTTTCTTGAGTTCGGGGGTAGGTTATGAAAAGGGAAGGTGTTAGCACCCTTTTCATCCGTAGTTATCTACGGGCTCTTAGTTGCTTGATCACTTTGAAAACACTTTGTTTGAAATGTGTTTGTGATGGGTTTTTGAAAGTATTTTTGAAAAGTGTCTTCGTTTAGGAGAACTTTGTAATGATTCCCATCTCTATAAGAATGTATACAAAGTGTTTACTTTTGAAAATATTTTGTTTTGAAAGTGTTGGTGTATTTTGAAAGATGATGTTTTGAAAATGTTGTGAGCAAGCAACTATGAACATCATACCTACTCAAAAAGATCTTTGTTATTTTCCTCCTCCTTTAGATGTTTCTATCATACCATTGATTGATAAGAAGCCCCATCATTGGATGTGAAGGGACGGGCGTGGGTCATCGTATAGTCATAGAAGGCAACTTGTAAGACGCTTTAACATTTTTCCGTATGGACTAAGATCGTTTTACCGAAGGCAACATCGAAGGGTCATCGAGGGACTACGATCTTTTCATTCGAGGGTCTTTGCTAAAGCGTCCCATATTCGAGGGACATGACTATTTTTCTGAGGCAACAAGCAAGGTTACCCTAGTGATGCGCGTGTGCGAAGTGTGTTTGATTGCATGCATTTTTGTCTTTAAGTATTAGGGTTTTCTAACAGTTGATTTTATCTTACCATGCACACCCTAATTATTAACAATTATATTAAAGCGATAAATGGCAGAAATTAAAATCCTAAGCTATTACATCACTTAGGGGATGGGGGTAAAATTTAGAAATAGGAGTGAAATATAAGTCTAATTGTTACAGCCATATTGAATATCAATGAAGGAAATATATAGAAAATATAAAAACAGTGTAAAATAAAGGAAAAAATATTTTTTAACCATTATGTGTCGGCACATGCATCTATGCATCGACACATAACCCTTCTTGTTCCTATAAAACCAAAACCAACTCAGTATGAGTCGATACACAATGGTATGTGTCGACTTATTTCTTGTTTGTGTCGACACGTTCGCGTTTTATGTTGACTCATACACCTTTTGTCTTTCTGTTTTTGGGTCTGGATAGTAGTATGTATCGATGCATAAGGCCTTGTGTCGACTCATACCCTGTTCTGTCACTCAAATGTGTTGACTCATGTGAGTATGCATCGACTCATGCTGCAGTTTTTTAGCTCTAACATTGTTCTATTGTTTGTACAGGTCAGTTCTTAACATAGTATTGGAAAAAATGAAAAGCAAGTAAATGGTTAGCTTCAAAAGGCAATGATTACTACATTTATCTTTAACAATGAATCATTATTGATGTTTGAAATGAAAAGCTCAAGGTTAAGAAGACTCACCTTGAGACTGCAATTTGTTTTGAGTCTGAACCTCTTTCAAGATGTTGTGATGGCTTTAGTAAACCAAAAGGAAGTTGCTTCAGTCCTTCCTCTGTATTAGAAGCTGCTGAACCACTCTCCAACCCAGTTAAGTTGTACAATACTGTCTTTTGTTTGTGTTTGGAAGGTGATAATAATGGCACTACAGGAACTATTCTTATGTTTGAACAATCTCTATGTGATGTTAAGTGTTTAGATAGTTGGTTTATGGGAAAAGATTACAAGGTGGAACGGTGGGTTGAGGGTTTTTTCTGTTTTGTGAATGAAGATAGAACAGAGTTTTTTTTGAATGAACAAAGGTTACAAAGACTTCACTTTTTCTCTCTTTTCTTTCTTTCTTCTCTCAAAAATCCCCTCCTTGTGTGTTGTGAAAATAATTTATTTGTAGATGAAGTTGGTTGAAGTTTGGTAGGGAAACAAATGAATTTTTGAACTTTTTGGGTATGTTGTTTCATAGCCTTTTTAGGTGCAACTCTTATATGTTAATTTGGTGCAAACATGGGACTGATATCATGCATATTTTCAGGGCAGCATTACAGGTTTTGGAGCAGATTGTGACAGCATATCATGGCTGTTTTTGTGGATTGAGTCAAAGGGAAAAGTTCAAACAAGACAAGGCTTTAGGATTTGTAATTTTAACTTGAAAAAAATGCAGCTTTGTTGTTTACTTGAACATTTGAATTATCTTGAATAGTGGTGAAGGAAAATGTCACGAGGTAATGAGATTAACATGTCTAGAAAATAATTAGAAAAATTTCCAAGTCTTGCAAAGTTTGATTTTTTTATGATAAAATTTCATATTTTGAATGTCTTGATGAAATTTGATTTTTGAAACTCAAATTTAACCAAAAAGTCAAAGTTTGACTTTTCAGCGTATAGTGGATTTTTTTCATCAGTTGACCAAATTTCATCTATCAAACCACTGATCTCGGGAGGTTAATTGAAATATGCAACTAAATGATGCACTTAAATCCTTGAGATTATATTCCAAACCAATAAGTCATATACTAGGTCAAAAGTCAAAATTGGTCATTCTCAGTCAAAACCCTATTTTGGAGTCTCAGTGCTTCAGAGATGATTTTGTCTGATCAATTCCTTGAGAATACTTGAGAATTAGAGATAATTTGTGAGGAATGTCTTGAAAAAGAGAGGGAAAATTTTGGGGTACAACAACTTCCCCTGTTCAATCTTCTTAAACTTGAAGATTTGGATTGGTGGGTCCGCCATTCGTGACTTGAAGGTGGAAGATGATTGAACACTAGAGTGCCTAGAAATTTGAACTTGATGATGGGTTGGTTGATTGTGTCGGGAATGGGCTTAAAGTTTCCATTTGGAGAGGTGATAAAGAATTCATCGGAGATGGGCTTACAGATGCCGTCCAGAGTGATAGAAAAGGTCTGTGGTTTGGCAACTTCACGGGGGACATGATCTTAACCAGGAGAGGTTTGTTGATTGTCTGTTATTAACTGTGGAAATGAATTCTAACCAAAAGGGGTCTTTGTCTTGTTGATTGAATTTTCCTGCAAGGAAGAAGGTTAGTTGTATGCAGATGTATGCATGTCGCAATGATGTTCTCAAAATAAATGTGATTGTGCCGTATGCATTTGTCATGTATGTAATATGATATATGAATATGAAATATTGTTGAAGTGTATCTTTGTCTTTGGAAAATAAATCTTCGACAAATACTAGGGAGCTTTGGGAAATTAAATTTGGTCTGTTGTTGGGAATGAAGAGTATGCACATCTTCAGACCTTGTTTGGAATGTTTCCGCTGGGGGTTCCTATTTTGTTGTTTGAGGAGAACTCCACTAGGGAATATTGACTTTGCTTGAGGGAAAACCTGTGGAGAGTGTTGATTTCTTCTTGAGGGAAAGCGTTCAGGAGTTTTATTTGTCTGTTGCTCTATTGGGGAGTTATCTCTTTATTGGAGAGAAAGGAAGTTAGTTGCTATCTAGTCGGATCCAGGCTTTGCAACAACTTATCGGGGATAATAAAGTTAACTGTTATCTGGTCGGATCCCAGGCTTCGTAGCACCTTATTGGGGAAGATGAAATTAACTGTTATCTGGTCGGGTTCCAGGCTTCGCAGTAACTCAAACTGGTATCTGGCCAGACTCCATGTTTTGCAGCAATTCAAACTGTTATCTAGTCATACTCCAGTCTTTATAGCAAATTTTTTTAGAGAGATGAAGTTGAACTGTCATCTGGTCAGATTCCAGGCTTTAAAATAACTTAGATGAAACCAAGCTATTATTTGGTCGGGTCCAGTCTTCATAGTAATTTCTTGAGAAGATAAGGTTGAACTGTCATCTGGTCGGGTCCAGGCTTCACAGTAAATTGTTGTTATCTGGTCGGATTCCAGGCTTCACAATGATTAATGAAGTTAAACTGTTATCTGGTCAGATTCCAGGCTTCGCATCGATTAAAGGATTTAAATTTTTATCTAGTCGGATTCTAGGCTTCACATCAACTTAGATGAAATTAACTATTATCTGGTCGGGTCCAGGCTTCACAGTAACTTGATAGAAAGGATGAAGTTGAACTGTTATCCGGTCGGGTCCAGGCTTCGCAGTAAATTATTATTATCTGGTTAGATTCCAGGCTTCGCAATGATTAATGAAGTTAAACTGTTACCTGGTTAGATTCCAGGCTTTGCAGCAACTTAGATGAAATTAACTGTTATCTGCCCGGGTCCAGGCTTTGCAGTAACTTGCTTTGGCGGAATGGAGTCAACTGTTATCTGGTCGAGTTCTAGGCTTCATAGTCACTTTCGGGGATAGTAACGACTCCGTTGGGGATTGCCATGACTCTACCGAGAATTAAGGGGTTTCGTCCATTGACTTGTAATAGTCGGATAAGCCGACCCAAGCTGGAGAATTCGTAGTTTGTTGGGGAAATAAACCCTGTTGAAGAGAATTAATTTAACAACCTGGCGGGGAAGTGTTTTCTTTAGGAAGAACTCCGCAAGGTTTCTTAGTTAAGGCTACCTCAACTGGGGAGAGAGTTTTCAAGAGATTGCGACTCTAGATGAGGATTGCATGAATCCAGCTTTGTGGGGAGAATTTTATTGAAGTATCCCTGTGGGGATATTCCAAATCCTTAAGGAAATCCTTGTTGCTGTATTTTTGCATACACTTGTTAATAGTTTAATCATGTTCATATGAATATGTTCATTCAATTTTAGTCATTGGACATTTTGCACTCAAAACAGAAACAACAAAAGGTTGCACTTCAAAACATATTTGTATTGATGTTTGCCTATAAACAGGCGTTTTGATACAAGGAGACAAAGATCATAATAAGAGGAAATCTCCGAAAGAATGAAAGGAATACAAAGTGAAAACAAAAATAATAGCCATGTGGAATTGATCTTGTTGGGCTCCAACTCCTCTATTTCCCCTATGTTTTTGAACATCATCCCTTGCCATTGAAAGAAATTGATTGAATTGATCTTATATCATTGAACTTGGACCTTGGTAATAAAGCTGGCTGTAAAGGTTCTGCGGGACATAGTCGTACGCTTTAATCCCTAATTTTTGCCTGGACCGCCCTTTCGGGTTTTCAGTCCACCAGGATACCCATATTTGCCCAAGCCACCCTTTCGGGTTTTCGACTTTCCGGGTGTACAATCTTTTGTATATATCCCTAACTTTTGCCTAAACCTTTTGGTTCACCGGGATCCCTTGTTTTTGCCTAGGTGTGTCAACCTAGCGGATCACTTTATGCGTAGTATTTTTTTAACTATTTCTACGTTCATAGGATGCGAGAAGTCTTCTCCGTTCATAGTTATTAGCATCATGTCATCACCATAGAACACGTTATTGACAATGAATGGCCCTTCGTAAGTGGGAGTCCATTTTCCCCTGGGATCGCCTTGTGGAAGAATGACGTGCTTTATTACCAAGTCACTAGTCTGATAGACTCGAGGCTTGATCTTCTTGTTGAAAGCTTTGATCATACGCTTTTGATACATTTGAGCATGACAAACAGCGACCAGTCTATTCTCATCAATCAAATTCAACTGATACAACCTAGTTCAAATCCATTCATCTTCGCCTTTGTCTGCTTCTTTAATAATCCTTAGGGAAGGAATCTGAACTTCGACAGGCAGGACAGTTTCCATGCCATAGACCAAAGAGAAAGGAGTTATCCTAGTTGACGTTCAAGCTGAAATATGGTAGCCATGAAGAGCAAACAATAACATCTCATGCCAGTCTTTATAGGTTACTACCATCTTTTAAACAATCTTCTTTATGTTTTTATTGGCAGCTTCCACTGTGCAATTCATCTTCGGTCTGTACGGAGAAGAATTGTGATGTTTGATTTTGAACTGCATGCAGAGTTCAATAATCATAGAATTGTTGAGATTAGTTCTATTGTCAGTGATGATCCTTTTGGGGATACTGTAACGGCATATGAGGTTATTCTTAATAAACCGGGCTACAACATTCTTTATTACTAAGGCATACGAGGCAACTTCGACCTATTTGATAAAGTAGTCAATAGCAACAAGGATGAAACGATGTCCATTGGAAGCATGGGTTTGATTTCTCCAATCATGTCAATGCCTAACATTGCAAATGGCCACGGAGCAGTAATGACATTCAGAGGTATTGGTGGCACGTGAACTTTGTCGGCATAGATCTGACACTTACGCAAGTCCTCGAGTGATGGTGATAATCAGTTTCCATTGTCGACCAATAATAACCAACCCTTAGAATCTTCTTGGCCATAGTGTGTCCACTAGAGTGAGCCCCAAAGATACCATCACACATGTCTTCCATGATTTTATCTTCCTCCTTCTTGTCCACACACCGAAGTAGATTAGAATCATGGTTGCGCTTGTATAAGATTCCATTGCTTAGGAATCATTTGGATGAAAATCTTCGCAAAAATTTCTTATCATTGATGGAAGCTCCTTCAGGATACTCTTGCTCTTCAAGATATCTCGTTACTTTATGGTACCATAGCTTATCTTCGTAAGTGTCAAGCTCATAACAGTGTGCAGGTTCGTCAAATCTTTCAATTGTAATTCTGGGAGCCTCGTTGTCCCAATTGACCTTGAACATGGACGATATTGTTGCTAAGGCATCAGCTAACTGATTTTCTTCTCTCGGGAAGAGTTCAAAGGTAACCTCCTCAAAGTATGGTATCAAAGTCAGCACAAGCTCCTTGTAAGGAATTGAATTAGGATGTTTGGTATCCCATTCTCCCTTGACTTGGCTGATTACTAGAGCAGAATCTTCGTATACATCCAAGAACTTGATCCTTAGGTCAATGGAAGCCCTTAGACCCAATATGCATGCCTCATACTCAGCCGTGTTGTTTGTACAGTCGAAGCATAGTCTAGAAGTGAAAGGTGTACGGCAGCCTTCGGGAGAAATAATCACAACGCCAATTCCATTATCTAAAGCGTTGGAAGCCCCATCAAAAAGCATAGTCTATTAGGATCCTTCTTCAGGTTCGTCATACGGTCCAGGCTTTTCACAATAAGTTATTAACATGATATTCTCATCTGAAAATTCAAAGTTCATGGATTTGTAATCATCAACAGCTTGATGGGCCAAATGATCTGCCAGCACACTTCCCTTGATTGCTTTTTGTGTAGTGTATTGGATATCATATTCGGTCAGAATCAATTTCCATCTAGCTATTCGACTAGAGAGAGTTGGCTTCTCGAAGATATACTTGATGGGGGTCCATCTTAGAAATCAACAAAGTGGTGTGAGTTAACATATACTGTCTTAGTCAGCGAGCAGCCCATGCCAGAGCGCAACAAGTTTTCTCGAGCAGTGGATATCTTGTTTCACAGTCGGTAAACTTTTTGCTCAAGTAGTATATTACATGCTCTTCTCGGCTAGGCTCGTCATATTGGCCCAGTACGCACCCCATTGAATTCTCTAATACAATCAAGTACATAATCAGAGGTCTTACTTCAATTGGAGGCATCGTGATTGGAGGTTTTTGTAAGTATTCCTTGATCTTGTCAACGGCTGCTTGACAGTCTTTGTTCCATCTGACTACTTGATCTTTCTTCAAGAGTTTGAAGATTGGATCACAAGTAGCAGTTAGGTGAGATATGAATCGATAAATTTAGTTAAGTCGACTCAAGAAACCTATGACTTCCTTCTCATAGCGGGGATCTACCATCTCTTGGATAGCTTTGACCTTCGCAGGGCCGACCTCAATACCTTTACCACTAACGACAAATCCTAGGAGTTTTCCAGATCTTACCCCAAAGATGCATTAGTTGGGATTCAGCCTTAACTTGTACTTTTTCGACCTTTCGAATAACTTGTGTAAATGATCTAGGAGTTGTTCCTCAGTTTGCGACCTTGCAATCATATCATCAACATAGACTTCTATCTCATGATGGATCATGTCATGGAATAGGGATACTGTGATACGGTGGTAGAACCGACTGTTTATACTGGTTTGCAGTTTTTGTTCGCAAATGTTGCGATAAGCAAGAGTCGCCGCCGACTTTTCTTTTATCCAACAAAGGAAAGGGTGAAAAGAATAGAAAAAGACCTTTTTTTAGATTATCCGAGTAAGGGGGGTAGATTATGGAAATGGAAGGTGTTAGCACCCTTTCTATCCGTGGTTTTCCATGGGCTCTTAGGTACTTGCTCATTTTGAAAACTGTTTTCGTGTTTGTGTGTTTTGAAAGATTTTTGAAAGGTTTTGCTTTATGATAACTCTTATATCAGTCCCCAAGAGTGTGATAAAGCGTTTTTGAAACGGAGATTAGAAAATGTGTAAGTGTGGAAAATTCAGATTTGAGCAAGTACTTAAGAACTGTCTACCTACTTGAAAAAGGATGTTCTTTTCCTCCTTTCCTTTAGATAGTGCTATCCTACTATTAGTGAGTAGGTAGCCCTATCGCTGGATGTTGAGGGACTATCGAAAGTGATGTTATGGTCATCGAAGGCAACATGTAGGGATACCTTAGCATTTCGAAGGGACTGTCGTCATATAGGCAACATCGAGGGACAAGATCATTTCTCGTAGGCAAATCGAGGGACGTTAAGGGACCATGATCTTTTATGATGACTTTTAAACTGAGGGTCTTTGCTAAGATATCCCTACGTTCAAGGGACCTGACCATTTCCGAAGGCAACAATGTGCTTTTTTCAGATATTTATCTGGAAGTTAGTGACCTACTGATTAATTGATTAATCTTGTCATGCACACCTAATTTACTAACAATTTCATGTACAAGCATATAAGGAAATATAAAGTGAGAAATAAAATTTCCTACGCTATTACAGGGCTTTGGTGTAGATACATGAATGATGACTGAAAAGTAAAATGCGAAAATTGTAAACCCTAATTAACTATTAAAAACCTGGCGCAGTTACATAAATAATAAAAATAATCATATGGAAAAAATAATAACACACAAAAATTGAGACTGGCCTATGTTTGAAACCCTAGAAATCTAATTGCACATTAAAAATATTTTTGGTATTTTATGAAAAAATTAGAAGTTTAACCTAATTCTCTAATTAATTTTAAATTAAAAGAAAAGGGTTAAAATTTAATTAAATTAATTTTCAAAAATTAATTTTATTAAAAAAACTCTAAGTCCTAAGTTTTTTGTGATTCTGATTTTATGATTTAAAAAAAAAGTGAATAAACAAAATGGGCCTGAGGGGGGTGAGAACCCAATTGAGGGGTGATGCTGGAATTTGTGCTATGGGCCCAGATCTGTTGGCCCACAGCCTGCGTTGGATCCAGTGTTGTTGTGGCAGGAAGGTCCATCATAGGGAAGCGTTTCTGGGCGCTGGATCTGGAGGATGAGTGATCCAACGGTGATGATGATAGAGTGCATGATGCGCGTGAGTGTCCTGGCCATACTGGATCTGCCAGAATCTCATTAGAAAAAAATAAACTTCAAGACCTGGGAATCGAACCCAGGTCTCTTCCCTTTGCAAGCGTCCCTTCTACCACCAAGCCACTTTGTTCATTTGTTATATAAAATAAACAATAATAATATATGCAAAACAGAATTGGATTCCAGGTCATCAAAGCAAGCGCGCACAATGGTCCCACTAAAATTTAAATAAACTAATCAAAACATATGAAATTTCCACTCATGGTCTTCGCCTGGGTAAGAGAAGTCAACGACGCCGGAGCTGCGCTCCGGTCGTCTTCTCCGGCCAAGCAAGACTTGGATCTACAAAAATACACAGAATCAAAGCCCCAAATTCAGGCTACCCCCTATTTTGCATGCTACAAGTTCAATGGTGATGGCCATTTGGCCCGAGGAGCCCTATATCATCATGTTCGTCCCTTGGACGTTCCCAAGCCATAACCATGGTAACCTGCATTCTAAGCTTCTAGCTCTTCATGTAGCACATTAGAAAGATTCAAAACAATCATATGAACACAAATGTATGCTTTGGATTAATTTAAATCGCGTGTGTTAAGAGATTCAAATAAAAAAATTTACCAAAAGCTTGTGACTTGGTTGGCTGGTTTCAGGATGCTTCAGTCGTGGATGAAGGTTGATATGGCTTCTCGGGACCTTCAAGAGGAAGATTGGCTCCTTTGTTTTGATCAACAAAGGTTGGAACTAGTGCTTTTGATTTTCATGATTTCTTGAAATTTTGTGAGTTCTCTAGGGTTCTTTTGTGGCTGTTGTGGATGTGCTTTTGATATAGGGTTATTGTGTATATGTAGTAAATCAAATTAGGGTAACAATTGTAGCAAGAATCCAATTGATCAATGCTCTTTTAAAATGTAAAGATTTTGATTCAAATCTTTCCCAAAAGAAGAGATCCACTTCCTTATTCAGTCCACACGATTTTGATAGATGGCCCATATCTCTTTGGTTTAAAAAAGATTTGCATATTTTATATTTTGCATATTCTTGCATTTATTTAGTATTTATTTAATTTATTTTGAATTTATTTGAATAAAATCAAAATAAATAAATATAAAAAACAAAATAAATGTATGGACATGTTTAGAGATCCTTAGATGCATCATGAACACGTTTGGACTCTAAAAATGGGGCCCAATAGCTCAAAAATACAAATTTGCCCAATTGAGATTTCATGCAATTCTTGAAAATTGTCCAACTTGTGCAATCCTTATCTCTCTCAATTTTAACACTAAGAGGCTGTTCTTGCACTTTTTATAAAGCTTAGGATGTCCTCTAAATAACATTTTTGGTTTCATCTCAATTGGATCTTCCATGTTCATGTAAGAAGTTTTGACCCAAAAGGTGTTTTTGTTGACTTTTTGAAAGGACCTATAATGTATTAGCTTTTATCTTTTGATTAGGGCATTTCTTGAACTTGAGGGCTGAAGAGAAGTTGTAGGGAATTGGATTCTCTTCAAAATGAGCCTTTGTGGAAAACTTTCTGATAGAGTATGAGAAAGTTATGCTTCGTCAAAGTTTGGTTGACTTTTCCTATAGAAACCCTAATTTGCCATTTTTGACTTTTGATTAGTTAGGAGCATTTCTTGAGGAATCATGATCAACCCTTGATCAAATGATGGATATTACTTAAAATTTTTGATGTTGACTAAAAATCTTGAAGTTTGGCTGTATCTAGGCCACAATTGACTTTTGACCTAATACAATTGGTTTCCAGGCATTTGAGCAGTTGACTGAGCAAACTTGTTGTTCAAGGCATAAAACTTGGCATGGATGATCTTGAGGACATATTATGACAATGGATAACATTTGGGATCCTTGGGACTCACACATCTTACTTAAAATTGAAACCCTAGTTAGAGGCTTGTTGCCTTAGGAGGAGAATTTTTCTGTTCAATTCTTGGTCAACCTAGGATAATTAAGGACCTCTAGGAGTATGTCTTTTGTGAAAAGGGGAGGACAAATTTTGGGGTACAATAGCTTCCCCTGTTAAATCTTATTAAACCTGAAGATGTAGATTGGCTAGTCCGTCTATCGTGATCTGAAGGTGGAAGATGATTGAACACTAGAGTAACAAGAAATTTACACTCGTCGGAAATGATGCTTGACCGTGTAGATAATATCAGAAATGGGCTTGTAGATGCCATTTGGGGAAGATGATGGAAGATCGTCGGAGATGGGCTTAAAGATGCCATCCAGAGAATATGACGGAGATTCATCGGATATGGGCTTAGAGATGCCATCGAGAGAATGTGATGGAGAGCCGTTAGAGATGGGCTTAGAGATGCCATCCAGAGAATGTGACGGAGATTTGTTGGAGATGGGCTTAGAGATGCCATCCAGAGCATGTTGATTTCATGAGATATTCCTTTGTGGGAATCCATATTCCTGTTGTTGAGGAGGACTCCATTGAGGAATGTTGGTCTTTGTCTTGGCAAATAGAGCTTAGGAGCTTCAGTCGTCCATTACTCTACTGGGGAGTCATCTCTTGATTAAAGATAAAGAAGTGAACTACTATCTGGTCGGGATCCAGGCTTCACAATGACTTGCTGAGGATAATAAGGCTGATCGTTATCTGGTCGTATTCCAGGCTTCACAACGACTTACTGGGGAAATGAGATTAAACTGTTATCTGGTCGTACTCCAGGCTTTGCAGTTTCTTTAACTGGAATAGAAATCAGAGAGATCTTAGTATTGATCCAACTGAACTAGAGAAAGGTCTTGAGTTATCTTTAACTGGAATAGAAATCAAGAAAATCTTAGTATCGATTTAGTTGAACCAGAGGAAGGTCTTGAATTAACTTTGACTGGAATGGAAATCAGAAAATCAGTATCGATTTAATTGAACCAGACAAAAGTCTTGAAATGTCTTCAACTGGAATAGAAATCAGAGAGATCTTAGTGTCGATCTAACTGAACCAGAGAAGGTATTGAATTAACTTTGATTGGAATAGAAATCGGAAGAATCTTAGTATCGATTCGACTGAACCAGACAAAAGTCTTGGAATATCTTCAACTAGAATAGAAATCAGAGAGATCTTAGTGTTGATCTAACTGAACCAGAGAAGGTCTTGAATTAACTTTAACTGGAATGGAAATCAGAAGAATCTTAGTATCGATTCGATTGAACCAGACAAAAGTCTTGAAACATCTTCAACTAGAATAGAAATTAGAGAGATCTTAGTGTCGATCTAACTGAACCAAAGAAGGTCTTGAATTAACTTTGACTGGAATGGAAATCATAAGAATCTTAATATTAATTCAACTGAACCAGATAAAAGTCTTGGAACATCTTCAACTAGAATAGAAATCAGAGATATCTTAGTGTTGATTTAACTGAACCAGAGAAGGTCTTGAATTAAATTTGAATGGAATGGAAATCAGAAGAATCTTAGTATCGATTCGACTGAACCAGAAAAAAGTCTTGGAACATCTTCAACTGGAATATAAATCAGAGAGATCTTAGTGTCGATCTAGCTGAACCAGGGTAGGTATTTGTGAGGACATCTTTCCGAGGAAAATGCTGAAACAACCCTTCGTTAGACGTAGCTTTTGAGAAGACTACCGGGTCACGTAAGTATCCAACAATGCTTATTGATTTGATATTTCCTTGAAAAAGGTAAAGAGTTAGTCGTATGCAATGTCATGATGTATGAAATGCATTGTGATGATGTTCTCAAAATAAATGAGATTATGCTGTATGCGATGTGTATGTGCATGCCATGATGTATGAATATGGGATGCTATTGCAATATTTCTTAGT
Source organism: Vicia faba (assembly GCA_948472305.1). NCBI lineage: Eukaryota > Viridiplantae > Streptophyta > Magnoliopsida > Fabales > Fabaceae > Vicia > Vicia faba. Next base: position 369,514,644 of record OX451738.1, on the reverse strand, counting down.
ATGGTAAAATAAATCCCGGACTGCTGCTCAAGAGTATTAGGAAGCTGAATCCTTCATTTCTGCTGAGGATGATGAGTGGATATGATTTTCCAGGGATTTCCTCTTTCTGTTTGAGGGTACTCTGTCGGGGATCTTTAGCTTCTATTTGAGAATGACTCCGTGGGGAAGGATATGCTTTGTTGGGAGATGTTGTCGATGTAGAGAAATAAACTCTATTGGGGAATGAACTTCCGCAGTTTGAGAAATAAACTCTATCCAGGAGGAGGTTTTATAAATTGTTTGAAATCATAAAGCTCGGATGGGGAAACATATTTCAGCTCTCTGAAGGAACTTTGCTGGAGAAGGTAATTCCCACTTGGGGAAGAAGAGGTCAAAACTTTGGTCGTTTCTACTCTGTGGGAAACATAGACGTCACACGGTCGTATGTAATGGCGACTTCGTGTCAAACTGTCTTTACCCCTGTACCATGCTGGAAAGAGTAACTGTCGGGACTACAAATTGTTTTTTAGACTTTTCCATGTTTCTTAAAGTCATTAGCAACTGTCTTTCTGTTTTTTATGCAAGCATTTGTGAACAATGATCATATTTCAATGCATATGGAAAAAATAATCGTTGGAAGTTTTTGCAAAACAAAACAGAAAAATTAAAACAAATAGTTTTGTACTTTTAAGGAATGATTTGTTTTGAATTTTGAAGTTCGCCTATAACAGGCATCTTTGTACAAAGAGATTGAAGTTCTAGTAGGAGAACACCGTCGTAAGAAATGAAAACTACACAAAATAGTATACAAAGAGAAAACAACTATGTGTAATAATCCCATCAAGTTTCAATTCTGCTATTTCCCATATGTCCTTGAGTGTCTCATCACTTCACTGCTCGTCCGAAGCTGACTGGATTGTGTAGCGGTAGAAATGTTTAAGACTAAGCCATTGGATTGACTATACTTACACAAATCAAAATAAAAATCGCCATCGTGCTTTATTGTTTCCAAAGTAATGGGAAAAGAGCGATTAACCCAAAATAGGGGGAAATATTCAAGGTAAGGGAGTTGGTTATGCAAAGGGAAGGTAGTAGCACCCTAAACATCTACGGTATTCCGCAGGAACCTCTTTGAAAAATATGTATATTTTGGCTATAAAATGTCATATTAAAATAGACGGTGGAGGGGATAAAAGAAGTAGTTTTTAATGATTTTTGCACCCGCCGCGGTTGCGAACTTTTAGTGCTTACGTACCACCTTTCGTGCAATAGGGGATCCGGGTACACGTAGTTCACCTTTAAAAATTTTAAAACACAAGTGTGTTGGTTAATTTTATGAGATAAGACATTATTGTCATTGTCCGTGTAGAAAACATACTTACTACACACAATTATGAGAAAGGAGAATTTGCAACATCTCAAAGTGGAGGATATGGCTTGGATTTTAAAATCAACAAAGCCTCATTCAACACCCAAGTGGAAAATATCTCACTTCACTATATATTATAGAAGTATAGTTGTTTGCATCACTACAAGGATTGAAAAGAGTCTAATCTTTTGAGAAAAGTTTTAAAATAAAAAGCCAAAGTGGCAAAATGGTTTGAAATGAGATTGATTGACTTTTAGTCTTCTCACAAAAAATGTCAAGGTATTATTAAGTTAATTGAAGTTTATTTATGAAATTGTTTTGAAAATGCATGGACATAAGTCCAAGTTTATTATGAAAGTGGTTCAAGTTTAAAAACAATAAGAGTTTTCAAAAGGAGGGAGAAGAGTTTTGAAATTAAAGAAAATGGGAGGAGATGAAGGGACTATCCTAAAGCATAAGGTAAAAGATAATGAGAAGAACCATCTAACTAACAAGAAGCCAATACTTGACATTATGAGTCAAGATAGAATTCCCATTCTTTGGATTGAAACCAATCAAGCAAAGATACTAGACCTCTTGAGAGAACTAAACTTCAAGTGTATTAAGTCTTCGCAAAAATTGGACAGAGTAATGGCTGTATACGGGTGAATTCCATATTACAAACAAAGTATGTAATCACAATAACCTGCACATAAAACAGACAAACAACCTAATGTCTCGAGGTAAACCTCGAGAACTCCAGACAAAATATCAATTAAGGTCACAAGGTCTCAAACATTGGCCAAGGTTTCTATTCCTAAGTCCATGAAGTCCAATACTCCATAATGCCAAGGATAGTAACCAAATAGTCCAAGTATCATTAAAGTTTTTTATGGTTCACATTGATTATTAAGTATCTTCATAAAGAAAAGAAAAGCTCAAGTGAGAAAAATAAAAATGACATAAAAGTAAATGCTCAAGTGATCAAAGATGAAAATAGCATAAAAGTAAATGCTCAAGTGAGCAAAATAAAAATGGCATGAAATGTAAATGCTTAAAGTAAATGGAACATAAAGCATAAAAGCATAAAGTAAAGTTAATTGTTAGAAATTAGTGGTTAGTTGGATGACCATCTTGAAACTTTCATTTGGAACTCATTAGAGGATTGGTAGAACCAAAGCGTCCACACAACAAGTTGCATTTTCTTTTTGTCAAGTATATCATCCATTTTGGAATCCTCAAAAGTAACATTTAATGATCAACGATGTTTAAGTGATCCGCATTGACCAAAAGTGATGTAGATCCATTAGAGTATTGGTAGAACCAAAGTGTTGTACCCCAAAATTTTCCCTCTCACTTATCAATAATTTTGCTCACAAGATCTCTTTTGGCTCAAGACTGCATTAGGGTTGATCAGCTCAAGACACCTCCTTAAAAACTGATGACCAAAATTAGGGTTTGAGATTGCACAAGTATTTTTGAACTTCCAATGTTCCATATGACTTTAATGGATCATTATGGACCCCCAAGATTACACATGTCAAGTTTCAAGCTTTGGATCACACTTTTGCTCAGTCAATTGAGCAGTTGACCTAAAAAACAACTGTATTGGGGAAAAAGTCAACTATGGCCAATTTATAGTCAAAATTCATAATGTTTTATCCAAATAAACATTTGAAACTCATATGTATCATTTGATCAAGTTTGGACCATAATTCCTCAAACAATTTGATCAAATCTCCAAAAGGAAAAAATGGTCAAAATTAGGGTTTTGATTGGGAAAGTGCAATTTCTGATTTTGACCTAGCAAATGATCAATTGGTTTAAGGCATTATCTCAAGAGTACAATTGCATCATTTTGACCTAATGAAATGGCTCAAAACATTGCTCAAGTCCAATGGATTGACAAATGAATTTTCAGTCAACTGATCAAAGCCAACTGTATACTGAAAAGTCAAACTTTGACTTTTTGGTCAAAATAAAATGCCAAAGATCACAATTCATCAAAACGTGTCAAAATATGAAACTTATTCATCAAGAAATCCAAAATTCAAGATTTCGTTTTGAAAATTTAAAATTTCTAAACTTAGAAATTTTTCTATGTGTTGGAAATTTCTTATTTTTTCATAACTTTGGGCAAACTTTTCACCATGATGAAAAGTGATTCAAGAGAAACTTCCAACAAGAAAGTTGCAGATCTCCATGAAATCTACAACTTTTCTTCACACAAATTCTTCCAAAAGTGCTTGTATCTCAAGTTATAATTTTAAGAACATGTGATCATGAAACAAAATACTTAGTGAAATTTTGCCCTAATTTGGTCAGGATTTTGACCCAACTTCATGGAACTTTTTCATATAGTTCCAAGGGGAATATTCAAAAGCAATTCAAAGATGGGTTTTATAGAACATTTCAAGCTTTCCAAAGTGTCCAAGAATTCCTTGAGATCATTTTTGAGTAGGGATAATCGAAGAGATAAAGTTAGGGTTTTATCACTTGAATTACAAGTCATTTTGTGATGAACAAAATTCAAATTCAAAGTTATGTTGAATAACCTCTACTTTGCAGGCCTCAAACTTGTTAGGAACTACATAATTAATGGCTTGCACAACTGTTAAAGGTCTCATTTCAAGCATTTAATGCAATGCCATGCTTTATATCCATTTTGGGAAGAAAGTGTACATTGCCATTTTGATAAAGTGCATTTTTACACAAAAACTTGTTCTTGAGCCTTGCACTTGTTCTCTTCTGATCATACAAGTCCCATAACTCATAAGAAACTTGTTAGACACTTACAATCACTTAGCCCATGCTTGTACCTCACATTGAAACTTGGTTTCCCACTTTTCTTCAAAATCAAGTAACCTAGCAAGTAGCTGAAAACTTGTACTTCTAATTGTCCAAACCACTCCAATCCTTTTACTTATAGATATACAAACCATTTGCCATAAAGGACACAAATTCTTAAGCCCTCAAACACTTTGAAATCAGAACTTGCACCAGAAACCTCCATTACTTGTCATTTATGACCTTGAACTTCAAATACACAATCCACTCGTGCGTTTTCATTTTTAATCAATCACAAAGCTTCTATAACTCATATAGAGGCTATCTAAACCCTTACTACACAACTGTAACATCATTTTCACCATCCTCCATTTTCACCATCCTCCATTTTCAAAAATAGGGGTCTGGAAGTGGACTTCTCTAGAACTCCTCAGCCACTTCCATCTCAAGCTAAGCATCCCTTTAGCTTCCTGGGAACTTGAGGAAGTTAACCCTATCATTGGAACTCACTGAAAGCTGCTCAAACTTCAAACCCAATACCCTCTTGCAAGGTAAGTTTTCTAACTTTGGAACTTTTCATATAGGCATCATCAATGATTTATTTGTGAATGAAACATGTAGATATCATTGCCCTAAAGCTAACCGTGTTCATAGTTTTCATTAATTTTGTTTGAGCTTAGAGAATTTTAAGATTGAAATTTATGAGATTTTTAGGGTTCAGATTAGGGCCAATGAAATTCATGTTTGTCTTTGATCTATAGTTTTAATGCTTTACATTTCTGAAATCGTGAGGAAATTTGATACAAGTTTCATGTTTACAGTTTTCATTTTTGTTGAGAAATGAACAAGTTACAGTTGGTCTGGCTGGAGGTTGAAGATAAAGTGTAAATCAGGGCGCATTTTGTATCATATATTTATTATTTTGCTTATGTTAACGGATGTATAGCCACCCAAGTGGTAGAAGCGCGCGCCTGTAACCTTTGGGACTTGGGTTCGAGCCCCAGTGGTACCCTTTTTGATTTTTTCATATTTTTGCATTCTGACTCTTTTTCGGCAGGCGCTGGGCTTCATCTTTGGGCCTTATATTTTTGGTTATTTCTCACCCCCTTGCAGGCTATTCACACCCCCGGTCCAGTTTTATTTTCTTTTCTTATTTTCATTTTATTTATTTTCTTAATATATTTTCTAATATTAAAAAAATCATAAAAAATACAAAAAATATTAGATTTTTATCTTGACATAGTATATTTATTTTTCTCAATTAAATTATTTTATTTAATCAATACTTTATTTATTTTACTAGTTATCTTTGTAAATTTAATTAAAAATAGGTTTTAGTTATTTTCTTTTACACCATTTAATATATTATTTTAAAATATAAAAGGACCAAAAATATATTATAATAATATAATTTATTTTCAAGACAAAAATACGAAAAAAAATACTTTTCTTATAAACTTAATTTCGTTTTAATCAATTAATAGATTTAGGGTTTTATTTAAAAACTTTTCCAAGTAAAATTAGGTTTATTTTTTATTTTTTACCTTTAATTAATTATATCCCTTTAATTAATTAGGTTAAACTCAAATTCCCTTTTTCCCAAAAAATCCATACAAAAAGATCCATTTTCTTTGCATTTGCATTCTTGTACATTTATTCATTTTGTACATTATATTCATTTAATTTCTTGTACATTTGTACCAATTCAATATGGTTGTAATAGAATAATTAGATTTATTTTCTTGCAATCCCCATTTATAATTTGTACACCCTCCTCCCACAAGTATTGTAATAGCATAGTAACTTTAAATTCTGTAATTTATCGCTTTATATACAAATGCTAGTAATTAGGGTTTGTATGGAAAGACTAAAACCAATCAAATAGAAAACCCTAATCAAAGACAAAATCAAGCATGAAAACAATACACTTGCACACAAGCACCCCCTAGGGTAAATCCACTTGGTTACCTTTACAAAATTGTCATATTACGCATGTGAGGTATCTTAGCAAAAACAAACAAAATATAAGATCATAGTCCCTCGATGACGCTATCTAAGTTGCCTTTCAAATGATCTTAGTCTATAAAGAGATTGCTAAGATACCTTGCAACATTTCTAATCATGGTTATATGATGACCCACGCCCGTCCCGTTTACATCCAAAGATAGGGTTACTTACCAAATCAATGGTAAGATAACAATGTCAAAGGAAAAGAAAATGAACAAGAAAGACATTTGAGTAGGTAGAATGCTCCTAATTACTTGCTCAATTTCAAAACATCCTTTCTATTTTCAAAACAAACACCTACACTTTCAAAACCTCTTACAAACTTGAAAACATTTTCACAATATCAAACATCTTTGTATACATTCTAACGAACAAGAATCATTACAAATATTGCCTAAACGATGGCCTCTTTACAAAATACTTTCAAAAACCACACAAAGCACAATTTCAAATAAAAGCAAGTGATTTAGCAAGTAACTAAGAGCCCATGGAAAACCATGGATGAAAAGGGTGCTAATACCTTCCCTTTTCATAATCTACCCCCCGAACTCAAGAAATAATCTCAAAGGTCTTTCCCGTGCTTTTTCACCTTTCCTTTTAGATAAAAGAAAAGTCGGTGGCGACTCTTGCTAAACCGCAACATTTGCGATCAAACGCAAAACCTTCAAGTCAGTTCTCCCACTGTATCACACAAAGCCTCCACACAATGAATCTCAAGGTTATTGGATCTAAGAGATCAAATTAACATACTTGGGCTTGCAAACATAGGTTTGGGCCACAAATGATCATTTATTTGAATCGGGACAAAATTTAGCGCTATGTTAAGCAATCGTAAGTGGACTTATGTAGAAGTCGCGCCTATTTTGAGGCCGGTCAATAGAAATCTATGTACTTCATGTTTGGATAAATGATATATATATCATCATCCCTTAACATGTAGCACAATTAATAAAGAAAGGGATAAGATGAACAGGGAGGGGAATGATAAGCTAACTTGGATCACTACCTCAAATTTCTTTCATCTTTAAATTCAATCACTCATCTAGATAGATTAAAGCATTAAACATATCATTAATCCAAAGCACCAAAAATGAATTAAATAATTCACTCTTTGGTAGATTTGAATTGATGAACATTTATCCAACTTCATCTACATCACAAAGTCCATTGAATTTAAATAGAAATTGGACATTTGAAATTGTAATCCAAACTAACAATCAAAAGGAGTGAGTAGAAAAACATGTATGGATCAAAATAGCCCCAAAACAAGGCAAAAAATGAATTATGTTGCTGTGCAAATCGATTGCACTATAGTGTAAATCGATTTACATAGTGCAATTTTAAAAAATCTACACAAAATTCACTTAGTGCAATTGATGTTACTGTTACAGCAATCGATTGCACGCTGTTACAAACAGCAAAACAGTATTTTAAAAGGCCAAATTCTTGTTCAAACTTTCCATCAAATACCTTATGATCATGGATTCAATTGAGCACTAAAATTCCATCAAATAATGAGAAAATAACACCATTGGAATCACAAAATAATGCTCAATGGATCAAACCCAAAGATCAACAAGAGATCACATTGTGAAAGATGAATTATCCAACTTACCAAAGGTAGATCTAGAGAATTATCAAAACAACTTCAAAAATTTGCTTCAATTAAACCACAAGAATCAATTGCCCAAGATTGGATATAGAGAATTGATAAAGAAAAAGTGTTTGGAGGAAGGTTTAGCTCAAAGATTAGTAAGCTTCAATGCAATGCTTACTAACTTTTTTGAAAATGGAGCTTTGAGTGAATTTGGTAGATGGAGAGAATTGAGAGATTTTTTAGCAAGGTGGATTTGGCTATCAAAAGGTTGAAATTTGAATGAAATCAGGGCTCTATTTATAGAGTTTAGGATTCTGATTAGCGGTAATTTGGTAATTGATTCTTGGAGCTAAAATTTGAATTAATGATAATTCTCTCAAATATTAGAGCCAAAATTTGAATTAATGAATATTTTTTAAAAAATGCAAGATTGGCACCAAAATTTGAATTAATGATATATCTTTCAAAAAATGAAGAAAAATTGGATACAAAATTTGACAAGCTTGAAGTTGCTGTTTTTTTCAAATTTTCACTCTGTGCAAATCGACTGCACTACAGTGCAAATCGATTTGCACAATGTATTTTTTTCAAAAATGGTGCAAAATTCACTTTGTGCAATCGATTGCACTCTAGGAGCAATCGATTGTACAGTGAAAAAAATGAAAACTTTTAATTCTTTTTCTTTACAAATAGAGATTTTAGGGAAATAATACCGTAAAACCTTATTTGTTAGATGCTTTGACTCGGTACCTACAAAACAAAAATACGCAAAGACAAAGACAAATATTTTTTGTATTTTGATTAGAAGTTAGTCAATAACACATATACAAAATACACAACCAGGGTGCTTGGAGATTCTTCAAGAGCAAACTTAAAAATAGGAGATAGAAAAAGAGGAAGAACCAACCCTAATGTGATCTTGTTATGATCGAGTTGATGTGATATGATAGAGGAATCTTAGGGGCAAAAATTGGAGTACAAAAACTGCCCTTACTTAAGTGTCTTCTATTCGGAGATACGAAGGTTAAAAATCTTCGTGTCGACGCGATTGAAGATACTTAAATATAAAACAAGCCTTTTTTTAGGCCCTAAGATGCCATGCAATGCTTATGATTATGAATGCAGATGAACAAATCTAAAGAGACACAAGACACCACTGGGGATGTAGCAAAGGAAACAAAAATCGAAAAGAAACCCAACCAGGAAAATAAATCACTAGTGAATCAAAAGACCCGACTTTATTGGTGTAAAACCCAAAGAAGAGATAAGGTAGCATCAACTCAAAAAATGAGGAAAAGGGAAGTGGATAACAATGATCTACAGATAACTATGAACTACCAACTCAATAGTCAAATGTAGAAGATAAAAAAGATACCGACTCACAGATGACGGTAAAAGGTCAAAGGATACACCAACTTTCATTGAAGGCAAATCTACCAACGTTCACTGAAGGTAGAATGGGAAAAGAACAACACTGACGTTCACTGACGGTGAGCTACCAACGTTCACTAAAGGTAGAATGATAAGAAGTATAATCACCAACGCTCACTGATTGTGAACTACCGACGTTCACTGAAGGTAGAAAAAAGATAACAATCACCAACGTTCACTGAAGGTGAACTACCAACTTTCCTGAAGGTAGAGAGAAAAGAAATATCATAGCACCGAAGTTCACTGACGGTGAACTACCAACGTTCACTGAAGGTAGAAAAATATAACAATAACCAACATCCACTGATATTGAACTACCAACTTTCACTTAAGGTAGATAGAAAAGAAATATCATAGCATCGACGTTCACTGACGGTGAACTACCAACATTCACTGAAGGTATAAAAAAGATAACAATCACCAACATTAATTGATGGCGAACTACCAACTTTCATTGAAGGTAGAGAGGAAAGAAATATCATAGCACCGACGTTCACTGACGGTGAACTACCAACGTTGACTGAAGGTAGAAAAAAGATAACAATCACCAACGTTCACTGATGGTGAAATACCAACTTTCACTGAAGGTAGAGAGAAAAGAAATATCATAGCACCGATGTTCACTAACAGTGAACTACCAAAATTCAATGATGGTAGCAAAAATATAACAACCACCAACGTTCACTGATGATGAACTACCAACTTTTACTGAAGGTAGTAAGAGATAATATCATCGACGTTCACTGACGATGAACTACTAACTTTCACTGAAGGTAGAGAGAAAAGAAATATCATAGCACCGACATTCACTGACGGTGAACTACCAACATTCACTGAAGGTATCAAAAAGATAACAATCACCAATGTTCACTGATGGTGAACTACCATCTTTCACTGAAGGTATAAAGAAAAGAAATATCATAGCATCGATGTTCACTGACAGTGGACTACCAACATTCACTGAAGGTAGAAAAAAGATAACAATCACCAACGTTCACTGATGGTGAACTAGCAACTTTCACTGAAGGTAGAGAGAAAAGAAATATCATAGCAGCGATGTTTGCTGACGGTGAACTACCAATGTTCAATGAAGGTAGTAAAAAGATAACAATCACCAACGTTCACTGATGGTGAACTACCAACTTTCACTAAAGCTATAGATAAAAGAAATATCATAGCACCGACGTTCACTGACGGTGAACTACCAACGTTCACTGAAGGTAGCAAAAAGATAACAATCACCAACATTAACTGATGGTGAACTACTAACTTTTACTGAAGGTATTAAGGGAAAATATCATCGACGTTCACTGACGATGAACTACCAAATTTCATTGAAGATAGAGAGAAAAAAATATCATAACACTGACGTTCACTGACGGTGAACTACCAACATTCAATGAAGGTAGCAAAAAGATAACAATCACCAACGTTCACTGATGGTGAACTACCAACTTTTACTAAAGGTAGTAAGATAAAATATCATCGACGTTTATTGACGGTGAACTACCAACATTCACTGACGGTGAACTACCAACATTCACTGAAGGCAGCAAAAAGATAACAATCACCAACGTTCACTGATGGTGAACTAGCAACTTTCACTGAAGGTAGAGAGAAAAGAAATATCATAGCACCGACGTTCACTGAAGGTGAACTACCAACGTTCACTGAACGTTGCAAAAACAATAAAAAGTTTTCCCAAAATCATGGCGTTTCACCTAGAACGGGTCTCAACTTCTTCATTAACCAAGGCACTCCACCTGAAAAGGGTAATATATAAGTTATCTCAAATAAAGAGACTACCACTTGCAAAGATTTCACAACGAATTGTCTCTGCGATATTGAAAAACTTTCCATCCACTGGAGTAATTTGACAACGAATTGCAAACTGTCCACTCATAGAGAACATAGCAAAAAAGTAACACCGACTTTTACGAGGAAGTACAAGTTTCTCTAATAAAGAGACCTGCTACTTGCTATTATGGGAAGGATTATAAAAATGACTTTATGGGGAAAGAAATATGGCTTCCTGGGGAATGAAATATGACTTCCTGGGGAATGAATTATGACTTCCTGGGGAAATCAATATGGCTTCCCGGGGAAAGAATCATGACTTCTTGGGGAAATGCGAATATATTCCTGCTGAGGAGATAAAGTCTTCTCGTGCAAAATAAATGCACATTCTCAAACCAAGGCTCGAAGCGTGCAGAAATCTAAAGTAATAATATTGCTGGGAAATAAAGATTCAAACTAGAAATAAAATAGAGTGGAACAGTCAACCAAAATACATCCTTTGAGAAATAAACTCAAGAGGGAAACCCAATCTATCAAGACAAAGAGCTGTACAGGAAAAAACTTCCACGAGGGATAACTCAGTGGGGAAATTGAAAGAATACACACTTTATGCTTAAGGTTGACACTCTATTAGAGAGAGAATAACACAACTCTGCAAAACAGGGCAATATGTCAACAAACAAAATTAATGAATGCGAATGAGAAATGATTTGCTAAATTCAACTATGCATGATGTATGTATGAATGTATGAGTGTTATTATGTATATGCTGACAAAACAGGCATATAACACTGGGGATAAACAAACAAAACCAACTCGGGTACAGTCAATACTCGGCTAAATCACATCCAATATTAAAATACCATAAGAAAATAAGCACCAACTGAGGAGACAGATTCCTATTTCACGGCTTAACTTCACTGGGAAGGAACATAATCCGGAAATAATTAAATCATAGCGACAAATCAGTACAGATACAAGGATATAACATCCTTCTCCAGGCTTCACCGGGGAATAACACACAAACGGGGAAAACACATGTTTCAAGGTCCGTACTTATACTGGGGATTGCAATACTGATTTTAAATAAGGCATATGAAAACCATATCATCAAATTATCAATTAAGGATCTCGTACTGACTTCATTGGGGAAATATCATACAGACTTCACTAAGGGAGATAGTGCCTCATCTTCGAGTTAATAATGGGATACCTCTTGCTAAGTTTAATGGGGAGGACAACACAACATCGTCGAGGGGAAATCGAGATGCATTCTTCAATATTGAGATGAGTTTTGCACCAACTTCTCTGGGGAGAAAGTATGAAACCTCATGGGGATAACAACTTGGAGAGTTAAGAAATCAAACATAACAGCAAGAAATCAAAGTTATGGGGATTTTAAATTAAACCCAGCACCTGGCGGGAGAAAACCCAAAAGGTTGATAACAATTTCAACACTTCTTAAATGAAACATTGCCCTTGACTGACTATCGGGCAATGCCGAAAGGGAAATGCTTCGCAAATGAGTCCAACTCAGCATGCATAGGGAGAAAAGACTTTTATAAAATAAGTGAAGCCTTCACTGGGGAATCTTGGATTGAGTCTTGATATCATGCAAACCTATTCCAACAAAAATGCCCCGGGATAGCCTTCTTGGGGAATAAATACCAACAATAATGCCAACACTTCCAAAAAGAGCAACATTTTGCAAATAGTTCCATCTTAGCACACCAAGGGAATAAGACCTTTCGTCATATGAGGGAAGACTTCACTGGGGAATATGGGATAGAGGCCTCAGACCATGCAAACCCAAAATTTAAAAAATGAACCAAGACTTGACTGGGGACAGTGGGATCACAAACCCAATACTGCACCTTACACCAATTGGCATCGTCTTCAATATACAAAAAATAATGCGCATACCAGTGAAAATGACCTGAGAAAACCTTCCTGGGGGAAACGAAACTTCCAAAAATTACTGGAGTTCGTCTATTTCTGGGATCACCAATTTTGTTTTCCTCTTGAATCACAAAATCTAAAGTAAAAGTAAGTTGTAAATTCTTTTCGAAAAACCAATTTTGTTATTTAATCTTTTTGATTTGAAAATAATTATCAATAATAAATGTAGTCTTTTTAAGAAGAATAAAATAAGAATTTCAAAGAATTGGGTAAAAGCTCAAACTTTATTGATAAAATGGTAGTCTGCGAATGGCGAGACTCCATGGATGATTACAAAGTTTGGAAAATGGTTATATATAATGGAAAAGATACATTGAAATACAATGACCATTATTCCCTCTAACAACTTTGAAATTCTGAGCAGCAGCTTCTGTTGAAGTATGGTGAGGATCCAAGAAGATTTTTGTTTTAATGATCAAGTCTTGTCTGATGTAGTTACTTGCCAAGAAAGTCCTTAACTTTTGCCTAAGCTCCCCTTACGAATTTTCAACTTAGCGGGAAAATTTATTCTGTTTATGTCTCTAAATTTTGCGTAGACCGCCCTTTCGGGTTTTCGGCCTACCGAGACGCTCATTTTATCCTAAGCCTCCCTTTCGGGTTTTTAACTTAGCGAGCTATTCTTTTATTTCTTTAGGCGAAGTATTTCTTGACTGCATCAACATTCATAGGACGTGGGAAATCCTCGCCATCCATAGTTTCAAGAATTAATGCACCGCCAGAGAAGGCTTTCTTGATAACATATGGGCCTTTAAAATTGGGAGTCCACTTGCCCCTAGAATCAGTGTGGAAAGAAATGATCTTCTTGAGCACGAGATCGCCTTCTCTAAATTCACGAGGCTTGACCTTCTTATCAAAATCTTTCTTCATTCTCTTCTGATATAACTTCCCGTGACACAAAGTCGTTATTCTCTTCTCTTCTATCAAACTCAATTGGCCAAACCTGTTCTGGACCCATTCAGCCTCTGAGAACTTGGTTTCCATTATCACACACAAATAGGGAATCTCGACCTCGATTGAGAGCACTGCTTCCATTCCATATACAAGGGAGAACGGGGTTTCTCCTGTTGAAGTTCGGATAGATGTCATATATCCATGTTAAGCAAAAGGGAGCATTTCATGCCAATATTTATAAGTAACAACCATCTTCTGGATGATCTTCTTGATATTCTTATTAGCAACTTCAACAGCCCCATTCATCTCCGTCCTGTATGAAGATGAACTATGATGGACAATTTTTAATTCTTCACAAAGCTCTATCATCATCTTGTTGTTCATATTCGAGCCATTTTTGGTGATGATTCTGCTCGGCACACCATACTGACATATGAGATTATTCTTAATGAAGCGCACTACCACCTGCTTAGTAACATTAGCATATGAAGCAGCTTCCACCCATTTGGTGAAGTAATCAATTGCTACCAAGATAAAATGGCGTCTATTAGAAGCTTTGGGTTCTATCATTCCAATCATGTCAATACCCCACATAGAGAAAGGCCACGGGGAAGAAATAACATTGAGAAGTGTCAGAGGCACATGAATTTTTTCCTCATAAATCTGGCATTTATGACACTTCTTTGCAAATCTATAATAGTTAGATTCCATTGTCAGCGAATAGTAACCTGCCCTTAGCATCTTTTTAGCCATCGAATGTTCATTGGCATGAGTGAAAATTGAACCTTCATGAATCCCATGCATCAACATGTCTGCTTTGTGTCTATCCACGCATCTGAGCAAGACCTTGTCATAATTTCTCTTGTACAACACATTTTCACTAAGGAAGAATAGCCAATCTTCTCAATGTCTTTCTATCTTTATTCGATGCACCAATAGGGTATTCCTGAGTCTGGAGAAAATGCTTGATATCATAATACCAAGGTTTCTCATCTTCTATCTCTTCTGTTGTAAACACATGAGCGGGCTTATCCAGTCGCTGAACTATAATTCGAGGTATATCATTCCAAGTATTCACTTGATACATAGAAGCCAGAGTTTCCAGAGCATCCGCCATGTTATTTTCGTCTCGGGGGATGTGATGGAATTCAACTTTATTAAAGAAGGGAAACAATCTTCTAGCATAATCTTTGTAAGGGATCAAGCCGGTGTGCCGAGTATCCCACTCTCCTTTAACCTGATTTATTACTAAAGCTGAATCACCATATACATATAGAATTTTAATTCTGAGATCAATAGCTTCTTCGAGACCCATATTATTAATACAATCAAATGTCAACCTTGTAGTTAAAGGAATGTGTGATCCATGAGGAGTAACAATGAAAGCACCAATTCCTTTACCATAAGAATTCACAGCTCCATCAAATATCATGCTCCAGCGAGATTCAAGATCAGGACCTTCCTCAGGCAATGGTTCATCACAATCTTTCACTTTCAGAAACATTACATCCTCATCGGGGAAATCATACTTCACAGACTGATAATCATCAATTGGTTGGAGAGCAAGATAATCTGCAAACACACTGCTTTTAATAGCTTTTTGAGTGCGGTATTCGATGTCATATTCAGATAACAACATCTGCCAACGGAAAATTATCCCAGATAGAGCACACTTTTCAAAAATGTACTTGATTGGATCCATTTTGGAGATCAACCAAGTAGTGTGATTCAACATATACTGCCGCGAAATTTTTTCCGCCAAGGCCAGAGCACAACATGTCTTTTCCAGCATAGAATACCGTAACTCACAATCAGTAAACTTTTTATTAAGATAATAAATGGCATACTCTTTCTTTCATGTTTCATCTCGTTGTCCCAGAATACAACCAATAGAATTATCTAACACTGTCAGATACATAATCAATGGTCTTCCTTCAACAGGAGGGAGCAAGATATGTGGTTCAAGAAGATATTCTTTAATACTTTCAAATGCCCTTTGGTAGTCATCTTTCCACACACAACCTTGCAGTCATGTTGAAAATGAATCTGGAAATATAATTAAAACGCCCAAGGAACCCTCTGACTTGGTTCTCAGTCCTCGGCCCAAACATTTCTTGATTGCTTTGGCCTTATCAGGGTCAACTTCAATCCCTCTTTGGATAACAATAAAACCCAACAATTTCCCTGACCGAACACCGAAGGTACATTTATTTGGATTCAAGTGGAGACGATACTTTTTCAAAAGATGAAACAACTTCAACAAATCTTCTACATGCCCTTCTTCAGTCTGGGATTTAGCAATCATGTCATCAACATATACCTCAATTTCCTTGTGCATCAGATCATTGAATAGGGTTGTCATATCCCTCTGGTATGTTGCACTAGCGTTCTTCAACCCGAAGGGCATCACTCTGTAACCGAATGTTCCCCAGGGTGTGATAAACGTTGTTTTTTCCATGTCCTCAGGAGCCATCCTTATTTGATTATACCCGTAAAATCCGTCCATGAACGAGAAGACTTTAAATTTTTTTGTTCTACCCACTAACATATCAATGTGTGGCAATGGAAAATCATCTTTTGGACTAGCTTTATTTAGATCTCTATATTCTACGCACATGCGAACTTTTCTGTCTTTCTTTGGTATTGGGACAATATTGGCAATACATTAAGGGTACACTGATGTCGTAATAAAACCGACATTAATCTGCTTTGGACTTCTTATTTGATCTTTACTGCCATATATGGGTGAGTTCTTCGCAACTTTTGTTTGATTGGCAGGCACTCTGGCTTCAGCAGAAAGTGGTGCTCTACAATATCTGTATCTGAACCAGGCATGTCTTGGTAATACCAAGCAAAAATATCCACATACTCTTTCAACATCTCAGTTAACCTGCTCTTCACATTAGGATGTAACAATGCTTCGATCTTGGCTTCCTTCGGATCTTCTTCTGAACCCAAGTTGATTACTTCCAATGGCTCTCTATATGGCTGAATGGCGCTCTCCTCGCGCTCAAGCAACCGTGAGACCTCTTCCAGAATCTCATCATAGTCTTCTTCTTTGGCTCCATACACTGGACATTCAAAGTTGGGAGATGGTGCAGGGTCATTGTATTCAACGAGTTTTTTAATTAATCTGCACATATGATTTATGATTGCTTTTAGAAACTGACACATATAACAAGTGATCATGCAGATTGAATTTCAGTTATTATTTATTTTGAAAGGTTTTTCATTACCATTTTCCAAGAAAAAAGCAAAAAATAAAAACACAATTTAGGAAACAAAGACAACTTTTATTATTGATTTTAAAAACCAAAGCAAATAGATAAGCCCATACAATAATTTCACCTTGGGAAGAGTGAAAGATTTTCAAAAAGATTAACACAAAAAATTACTTTGAAACATGTATGCAAGAGGGAACATCAATGGTGATCAAGATCTGAACCCTAACTCTGTGCGTCACAAATTTTGGCATTTCTGGTTCTGCTTCATCTTCCATAATGGCATTAATCCTAGAAACAGTTGGAGGAAGATACCTCCCGCTACGAAAGATATCCTGATACTTGCCTGTAACAGACTTCAGCTTCATGCTATTTCCTTTATCATTCTTCACAGGGAATCACAAGCCAGCTCTATTCTTGTTTATAGGTGGGTCAACAATTTGTCCCCATACTTCACTATAGCCATTACGCACAACCTGCTGCGCATCCTTAAACGAAGCCATAGAATTCTCATTTCCTCTGATATTATCAATGGATAAAGCTTGGAACTAGGTTCCAACAACAACTTCATCCACATCCACAATACTGAAAGAGGACAAATGAGATATCAATAATGCATGTTCTCCATTTATAATTACCCTTTTTCCTTCACATACAAACTTTAACTTTTGGTGTAAAGTCGAAGTGATCGCCCCTGCCTCATGTATCCACGGCCGTCCCAGCAAGAAGCTATAAGCGGGTACAATATCCATGACCTGGAAAGTAATCTGAAACAAATGTGGGCCTATATGAATAGGAAAGTCCATTTCACCAATAACAGATTTCCTTGATCCATCAAACGCTTTTATAATTATGCCACTCGGGCGCATGGGCGTTCCTTGATATTTTAACTTCATGAGCATGCTCCTTGATATAACGTTCAATGTGGATCCATTATCAATCATCACATTGGATAATGGATCATTCTTGCAGTTCATAGAGACGTGGAGGGCCAGATTGTGATTCCTTCCTTCATCGGGTAGTTCATCGTCGCAGAAACTCAAGTTATTACATGATGTAATGTTCCCTACCACACTGCTGAATTGGTCTACTGGAATATCACTTTCAACAAAATCTTGGTCCAATACCCTCATCAAAGATTCTCTATGAGTAGTAGAGTTCATCAATAAAGCCAAGATAGATATTTTTGAAGGAGTCTGTAGTAGCTGATCTACAATTTTGTAGTCGCTCATCTGGATTATCTTGATTATCTTCAAAATATCACCCACCTCTTTTTCTAGCGTAGCTCTACCAGATTCACCCACTGCCTTCTTGGGTTCAACATTTTCAAAAAAATTCTTTCCAGTACTATCATCTCCACGAACAACTGGTGCAAATACACGACCGTCGCAGGTCACTCTGCTGGCCTTGGCAATATTTCCAACATTAGGCATTGGCTGGATGGAAACTTCCACACCATCCTCTAAAATTGTAGCATTATATTTGTAGGGTACAACCTTGTCTGACTTGTAGGGAACAGGACCCAGAAAACTAATCACCAATGGAGTAATAACTGGCTTGCTATGATATTCAACTTCAAAAGGGGTGGGTGCTCCAAAATAAGGAACAATAAAATTTACTCCCTCTTCAACACATTCATTCATTACAGAGTCATCTGTAGAAAACAAATATTCATCTGAGGAGAAGAACTCATCCACAGAGGCATACTCATCATCAGACTCTTCTTCAACCAAACAAACCTCAATCTCATTAACTTCATGGTAATCATCCCTTTGGCCTGTAATCTTGATAGTTCCATTGTCCAATAACAACTAAATTCCTTTCCTTACAATTGAACATCCTCGGGAGTCCCGACAACAAATTTGGCAAGATCCATACTGATGTTCTACCTGACCAGCCATGTGGCAGAAAGCAGCATGCAATTGTACAAGATCCTCATTCATATATTCCACATCAAAGATTATGAACTCTCCAGGACATCTAAAAACCATGTTTACTTCCTCTTTATACTCTGCCTTAGGCCTGATTATGTGGATGAGGCCCTCATCCATTATCTCCTGCAAATCAGCCTTTATCTTGTCACAACCTTGTATATCTGTACTGCAAATAGCATAACCGGCATGGTCATGCGTATAGTAGCTAAATTCATAGAGGTCTGCATGCATTTTTACCAAATCTCCTCTAAACAATTTAATATCAAAAATCAGGAAATCGTCGGGACAACCAGCCACCATGTTCACAGCATTTGCTCCTCCATGATTTGGCAAAGGATTATCTTTCACATTAGGGCTAACATCTTTGAAGGATAAGATACCAGACCTCACCAATTTTTGTACTTCAGTTTTCAAAGGATAGCAGTTCTCAACATTGTGCCCTGGTGCTCCCTGATGAAAAGCACATGTTTGGTCTGCCTTGTAATACCAAGGCAATGGTGATGGTATAGCGGGAGATGGTCTGGTCTGAACCAACTTCTTTTAAATTAATGCCAGGATTAATTCTGCATAACTCATAGGGATAGGGTCATAACTCTCCCTTCTCTGATTATACCCTGGATTCCCCTGATGGTATGGTCTCTGATAAGCAATTGGAGCCACACCAACAACTGGAGTTACTGAGGTGACCTGTTGATGACGCTGATAATTTCTTCTAGGAGGATTAACTCTTCTCTCTTGCATAGCAGCATTTGTATCTCCTTCCATCTTTTTGGAAAACCCATAAGATGGCCTCTTCGTACCTCCGGAACTTTTGCTTTTCGTTAGACGGCCCTCTCTTACAGCCTCTTCCAAACGGACACCCATGCCCACCATTTCAGTAAATTCACTTGGCGCACTCGCTACCATCCTCTCATACTATAAATCACCCAGAGTCTTCAGGAAAATATTTGTTATCTCCTTTTCTTCCATGGGAGGAATCACTTGGGCGGATATCTCATGCCATCTATGTGCATATTCTTTGAATGATTCACTGTCCTTCTGGACCATGGCCTTAGTTGATCACGGTCAAGCGTCATGTCCACGTTGTATTTGTATTGTCTGATAAATGCTTCTCCCAAGTCATTGAAAGTATGGATATTGACACTGTCCAAACTCATATACCACTTCAACGCAACACTAGTCAAACTATCCTGAAAAAAGTGAATCAGCAGACGCTGATCATCAGTATGAGTAGACATTCTTCTTATATACACCACAATATGAGCACGAGGACATGTGTTGCCCTTGTACTTCTCGAATTCCGAGACTTTAAACTTCGCAGGTATCTTGACATTCGGGACCAAGCATAAATCATTCACATTCTACCCAAACAATTCCTTTCCCTTGAGGGCCTTCAACTCCCTCCACATCTTGTCAAACTGATCTTGAAAATCATTTATTCTATCACAGACCCAAGCCTTCACTTGGTGGAGGAAAAGGGCGATACATATCATCATTAGAAAATGGGACCATATTCACCGAAGTAGGTGCAACAGGAGTAGCATCCACCATAGGAGGTGCAGGATTAACAGTAGTCTGAACAACTGAAGTAACTTGATGATCAAGATTGAAACCTCCAGGCACAAAGTTCTCTGGCATTCCCCAAAGATAACCTTGAGCATGCGATTCTGAACAACAGCTGGAGTACTAGAAACAGGAACAATCAGAGCTTCAGTAGTAACCCTTGTCTGTTGAGGTTGAACACTCGGTGGCTGATTCTGAGCAGCCACCGGAGATTCCATCAGAGCAGTGAGACTGGCCATGCCAGCCTTCAGAGCAGAAACTTCCTCGCGCAGCTCGCGATTCTCTTTTTCTAAGCTGTCCATCTTCCTTCTGAAATTAGCTCGAGTATTGTAGTGGTGAGACAACTTGCTGAACGAAGTAAAGAAGCTTGGTAAGACATCTGGATATGCATAATAAATGCAAGAAATATGTGCAATATGATGCATGATATGCAATGGACATGATTTATTTTATTATTATTATTTCAAGGGACCTAAAGATTTATAGACACATTGCAAATATCAAAGTAATAATACATTTGAAATACCGAAAAAATTTTATTATAATAACTTCAAAATGGATTACAAGTTTCAATAATCCCAAGTACAAGATGAAAATAAAGTCTAAAAGCCTAAGAAGCAAAGCTGATGGAGATCACTCTATACGCTGGCGCTTCCCTGTAAGCCTGCCAATCTGAGCCTTCAACCTCTGGTTTTCTTCCGCATATCTGGTGGCAACTTCCTTCTAATCACCTGAATCAAGAAGTGAGCAACTAACATCTGACTGAGGCTTAGAGGAAAATAAATCCCCTTGCCTCTCCATCATCTCTACAACCCGACTCTCAAGAATCTCAATCAAGTCGTCTTTCTCCTTCAAGTCTGCTCTATAGGAAATCTCTAAAGTTTGGCACTTATTCTTCCAAGCTTCCTTTTCTTGCTGCATCCTGACTAAAGCAAGTTGTAGCTCTTCCACATCATCCAATAAGGGAGGAGTGGTCTTCACAAACAAATCAGGCATAGGTGCTTCCCGGGAATACAGCATCTTTAACTGAATAGCTCTCGCTTGGACCCACTGAAGATAAGGCTCCAAAGAAATAGCCCCCCTAGGTCCCAAGTGTTTCCTACTCCTCCTATGAATGTGACGCCAGACCTTCGCAATGTTATCCCTAGCTTCCTTGTGGTCTTCTCCCTCCTTCAGGAAGAAACTACTCAAATGAATACTATTTGGTTTATTCCTCATCGGATAACCAAGTTGTCGTCGTGTAAGAACAAGGTTATAGTTAATTCCTACCTTTGTACCAAGAAGAGGTGCATTGGGGAAACTACCACAACTGTCGACAATCTCTACATAATGGTAAGCCCGATGATGCCAAACAATATCTGAGTGAGTAAGTGTCATGATCTTAGGAGCCCAACGGGGTTCCTTCATGACATCCCAGAAAGCATCAGACTGAGGCATATGAGAAATAAACCACCGGTACAACAAAGGCGTGCAACAGATATTCATCCCCCATGATAAGAATTCCGAATATGAATAGAGTAATAAGCATCACCCAACAATGCAGAAACTGGGTTTCCAATATGAAGATCCTGATAGCATTAATGTCAACAAACTTATCCACATTAGGAAATAAAAACAACCCGTAAGCAAGTAGATCAAAGATGGACTCAAAAGCGACTGTACTCTTCATCCTGGCCAAGTAACGAGCTTTCTCCAATAAGAACTGAGTTGGTAATCCTCTAATCCTACCCTTAGTAGTCATATGGGCTTCAACCTCAAACATCCCCTGATGAATCAAAGCAGCAATCTCATGTGGTTTTGGCTCACCCTCCAAACCAGTAAAAGGAACACGATCAATAATAGGTAAATCCAACAGATAAGAATACTCCTCTATTGTAGGCATCAACTGATAGTCAGGGAAAGTAAAACAATGATACATTGGATCATAGAACTGAACCAAGGTTGAGAGAATACCCTCCTTCATCCTAAGATTCATGAGAGAAATGATGGATCCATACTTCCTCTGAAAATATGCAGAACACTCAATCTCGGGAATTAGACTGATCAACTCATCTATCTTAGGATCTTTGTAACTGTATTTTCCAGTCTTTCTTTTTCCAGAATCCATGGTCAAAAGGTACCTGAGATATTCACAAATGGTCAACATTCAAGTCCCTTGAAATAAAATTTCTTCAAAAGATGCTTATGAGTGCATGGATGCATGATGCAACAATCACACACAAGATCACAAACATAGGGTTCATAGGTTCAACGTCACGAGCATGAGGTTGAAGGTACTACCCATAAGGTATGGTATAAAAGTTATCACCTGCCGAACAAGGTTATAGAGGTTCCCAGAGTCTACATCCTTCATTCGGATATTACCAACTTTTCGATTAACTCGGTAATTAGTAATACTCTCAAGAAAAACTCGTCCGAGTGTAGTATTACGTGACAACTATTTCAGGATTACTCTGTCATAGCGTCCACACTACACCTAAAAGGCCAAGATGGGTTATGTATTCTACGATCCTCAGGTACAGTAGGCTCCCAGGTCGAAAGTAGCACGTCTTCCCGATTACTTGGTAAACGACACTACAGTCAAAGGGGCCTCCACTAATTGGAGAACTCATGCTTCCTTTTTTGGGATTAATCCCTCAAAGTTAGCATGACTATAGCGCCCTTCCTATCTTAAAGTTTTCCCAAGTCTAGGTATAGGACTTATAAGCAATCACCAAGCACCCTGAAAACCAGGAAAATCCAGGCAAACATATATACAACATATAACACATAAACAACAATAGCACATATATAGATATAAACAAAAATATGTTTAACCCACTTAGGGATGGACCAGCAAGAGGTCAATCTGTCCCCAGTGAAGTCGCCATTTTTTCTCTATAGCGGTAGAAATGTTTAAGACCAAGCCATTGGATTGACTAGACTTACACAGATCAAAATAAAAATTGCCACCGCGCTTTACTGTTTCCAAAGGAATGGGAAAAGAGCGAGTAACCCAAAAGAGGGGGAAAGATTCAAGGTAAGGGGGTTGGTTATGCAAAGGGGAAGTATTAGCACCCTAAACATCTACGGTGTTCCGCAGGAACCTCTTTGAAAAATCTGTATATTTTGGCTATATAATGTTGTATGAAAATAGATGGTGGAGGTGAGAAAAGAAGTATTTGTTTTAATGATTTTTGCACCCGCCGCGGTTGCGAACCTTTAGTGCCTACGTACCACCTTTCATGCAATAGGGGATCAGGGTACACATAGTTCACCTTTAAAATATTTAAAACACAAGTGTGGTGGTTAATTTTATGATATAAGACATTATTGTCATTGTCCATGTGGAAAACATACTTACTACCCACAATTATGAGAAAGGAGAATTTGCATCATCTCAAAGTGGAGGATATGGCTTGGATTTTAAAATCAACAATGCCTTACTCAACATCCAAGTGGAAAATATCTCAGTTCACTACATATTGTAGAAGTATATTTGTTTGCATCACTACAAAGATTGACAAGAGTCTAATCTTTTGAGAATAGTTTTAAAATAAAAATCCAAAGCAGCAAAATGGTTTGAAATGAGATTGATTGACTTTTAGTCTTCTCACAAAAAATGTCAAGGTATTATTAAGTTGATTGAAGTTTATTTATGAAAATGTTTTTAAAATTCATGGACATAAGTCCAAGTTTGTTACGAAAGTGGTTCAAGTTTAAAAACAAGAAGACTTTTCAAAAGGAGAGAGAAGATTTTTGAAATTAAAGAAGATGGGAGGAGATGAAGGGACTATTCTAAAGCATAAGGTAAAAGATAAGGAGAAGAACCATATAACCAACAATAAGCCAATACTTGGCATTATGAGTCAAGATAGAATTCCAATTCTTTGGATTGAAACTAAGAAAGCAAAGATACTAGACCTCTTGATAGAACTAAACTTCAAGTGTATTAAGTCTTTGCAAAAATTGGGCAGAGTAATGGCTGTATACGGGTGAATTCAATATTACAAACAAAGTATGTAATCACAATAACCTTCACACAAAACAAACAAACAACCAAATGTCTTGAGGTAAACCTCAAGAACTCCAGATAAAATATCAATTAAGGTCACAAGGTCTCCAACATAGGCCAAGGTTTCTATTCCTAAGTCCAAGAAGTTCAATACTCCATTTGCCAAGGATAGTAACCAAATAGTCCAAGTATCATTAAAGTTTTTTATGGTTCACGTTGATTATTAAGTATCTTCAAAAAGAAAAGAAAAGCTCAAGTGAGCAAAATAAAAATGACATAAAAGTAAATGCTCAAGTGAGCAAAGATGAAAATAGCATAAAAGTAAATGCTCAAGTGAGAAAAATAAAAATGGCATGAAAGGTAAATGCTTAAACTAAATGGTACATAAATCATAAAAGTATAAAGTAAAGTCAATTGTTATAAATTAGTGGTTAGTTGGATGACCATCTTGAAACTTGCATTTGGAACTCATTAGAGGATTGGTAGAACCAAAGCCTCCACGCAACAAGTTGCATTTGCTTTTTGTCAAGTATATCATCCATTTTGGAATCATCAAAAGTAACATTTAATGATCAACGACATTTAAGTGATCCGCGTTGACCAAAAGCGATGTAGATCCATTAGAGGATTAGTAGAACCAAAGCCTCCGCACAATGAATCTTAAGGTTATTAGATCAAAGAGATCAAATTAACACACTTGGGCTTGCAAACATAGGTTTGGGCCACAAATGATCATTTATTCGAATCGTGACAAAATTTAGCGCTATGTTAAGCAATCGTAAGTGGACTTATGTAGAAGTCGCACCTATTTTGAGCCTGATCAATAGAAATCTATGTACTTCATGTTTGGATAAATCATATAGACATCATCATCCCTTAACATGTAGCACAATTAAAAAAGAAAGGGATAAGATGAAGAGGGAGGGGAATGATAAGCTAAC
This sequence comes from Vicia faba, assembly GCA_948472305.1. Classification (NCBI taxonomy): domain Eukaryota; kingdom Viridiplantae; phylum Streptophyta; class Magnoliopsida; order Fabales; family Fabaceae; genus Vicia; species Vicia faba. Next base: position 369,489,195 of record OX451738.1, on the reverse strand, counting down.
TTGGATCACTACCTCAAATTTCTTTCATCTTTAAATTCAATCACTCATCTAGATGGATTAAAGTACTAAACATATTGTAACACCCCAATTCTACCCCTCGTAATTAATAATAAAATCAGAGTTTCAAAATTTCCTCCAAACATAAATTGAGGTATCACATATTCATGTTTTTCATCACTTTGCATTATAATGCACATCACAAAAATCAAAAGTCGGATATACCGATTCATATCACAAATCATCATATAAACATATGAATATTCATAGCACATCGGATGTGTTCACAAAATGTACATATCATCATGTTATCATCAATACATAAAGTCATAAGATAGTATACATAAACTATCCTATCAAAATAATAACGTCGCCCAAATCCCGAGTGTTACTACTATCAGAGCAGAGCGACTCAAAATAAAGAGACTCGAGCTAATCCTCATCATCCTCGCGGATCACCTGCACGTTACCAATATAAAGGCAACAGCGAAAGAAGTAAAGGGTGAGATACTCCAAAACATATAATTAAAGGCATGATAAAATATATAAATAGTTTTGGAATTGTAAAGAATATAAGTTAATAAGTGCATTCCAACACATATCCAAACCTCACTTACTCTTATCGTCATTCTAAATTGTATAATCTATACTTAATCGCCTTAGCCTCATCGGCACAAATCATCACAACAACACGTAAACCTCCATCACCATGAAATCGTCACAAGCTAATACATCGCTAATTAACACGACAATCATAAACAACAACATCAACCAACAACGTTAAACAATGCTAACAACATGAGCAACATAAACAAATCATCACAAATTAGCTAAAGCCCATCGTCGCTTTTGGCATAAAAGCCCATAGTCTCTTTTAGCATAAAAAGCCCATCGTCGCCAATATCATCACATCATAATTGCATTAAGCATTTCATCTAAATTAAGTCATCATAAAACTCACCATTTATATTCACCGCCTAGTTATCATGAAATTATCAAGTTATATTCATTTCATGTTCATCATAAAGATCATCACCAAACAAAGCATCATACATCATCGCAATTCAATCATCGTCAATCAATTAAAAACCCAACGCCAAACAACTCACACATAAACATAACCGACTCCATGAGACACGACTATGTTATGCATGTGGTACCCGTCGCTTTGTCCATAATTAGGAACACTTGGCATAAAAGCCTCGTCGCTTGGCATAAAAGCCCATCGTCGCCAATGCAATGTATGTGACTCGACAATAAATAACACAACACAAAAACATCATCGTCGCTTATCAAAATTGGCATAAAGCCCACATCACCATAATTTATCCAAATCAAGATAAATATATCATCGCATTATATTTGCATTATGCAAAACGTCACATATAATTCATCATCATCAAAATCATGCATTCACAAATCGGAAGCATTTATTAATAACATCAATATAATCATCACATCATCATGTACAAAGACATATAACCTCGCATCGCATAATCAACAAGTATTCACTAACTAATACGTCGTCCCAAACATTATGTTTAATCACCCCACCTCATTATTGATTCGTTCACTAAATTCTACATACGGAAAGATAGTCAAACACCTATCATCGTTGCAAAATCCATCCCTAATAACCGGCATTACTCCTAATCGTCAACATCGCAATCGGATTGTCCATACGTGTCTTAAATCCCCTAAAACGAAATCTGATTCAATTAAACCGTAATTAAGCCTATTTCGGGTCATCTCGTAAAAACTCGCAACTTCTAAAAACTAACCTCACCACTAAGTTCTACACGTCAAACTTAGCTAGCACGTCAATTTTCGTTGAATTCGGAGCAACTTGCTCCGTCGTCGAATCTACCAAAATCGGAAAATCGGAACACATTCGGGTTCCAAAGGAAGTGCGAAAAATCAGAATATGGGAGGCTACAGATGCATTAACATGGGCCCCCGTGTTAATCAACACGGCCAATGTCGAAAAGCCCATAGAAAACACAAAATCACCAAAGTCAGTGAATCAACACGGGCACCCGTGTTAATCAACACGGCCCGTGTTGATGGACCTGCGTGAAAACTTCATTCTTTTGAGTTTTTCTCATTCTACTACCATGGTTTTCTTTCCCATTTCAATACTCTTAATTTCTACAAGCTAGCACCTAATACACCCACAAACCATACTCCTAATCCAACTTTTCTAAACCATTCCAACAATCAACCAACAAAACCCTATAAATCAACTATCAATTTTACCCCTAAATCCAAAATATATCTATCAAAACCTAACAATATGAGATGGAGAATCAAACCCCTTACCTTAGATGCTTGAAATGATTCTTGATGATTCAACCAACCTAAAAATCCAAGCTTTGTTCTTGCTCTTCTCTTCTCCAAGACTCTCTTCTCTCAAACTCTCTCTATGTGTTTTTTGACATAAAACAAGTGTTTGGTGTGGTTTAGTAGCAAGACACTAGCAAGCAAAAATACCAAAAAGCCCTTGGTCTTACTACTAGTTATAACACTAATAATCTTAAATAATATTATTAACTCAAATAATTAAATATCGGTCTGAATAATATTTTACCGAACCGAACAGACTAAAAGTCGGACCGAACGGAACGTCGCTAAATATATTATCATATATATCGATTAATATATTTATTCTCATCGCAAAATAAATATCGATCGGTAACTCGAAAATATTAATATAATATAATATTAATTAAAATAGGGCGTTACAACTCTCCCCCACTTATAAACTTTTCGTCCTCGAAATTTTGACCAAAACGAACAAATCGGGACATGCCTACGCATTCGTCCACTCAATCCTCGCGTCAATTAAACAACATACAAAATACACCTAACACAAGGGCATCTCCCTAGCCACAACGTTTAGACAAGAACAACCATGCCGAGATGCAAAGCCCATACAATGCACTCGACAACCAACTAACACCCAACAACTAAACAAGTCGCAGAAACACCGGTTCGCTCGAGAACTAAACAAACAAGATCGATACCATCTTAACGTCTCAACCATAGAATTAGTCATACACTCGAACCGACGCCTCGGAAACGAGTCACCAAAGGTAGGAACATAAAGTCCTACGACACAACACTGACACCATCGCTAAAACGAAAACAACAAAATGGTTATACAAACCAAAAATGAAACAATCAGAAAAGGATAAAACCACGCGTGCTACGCAAACACGAAAAGATGCCTTCATTCACGCATAAGTACGAACTCAAGAATTACACTTGCAGTTATCACTCTCATTCCAGAAAAATCACAAGGTCACATCGTCCTTGTAGATTACCAACGTACCACCCTTGAACAATAACAAGTTACCCAAACATAACTGAACTACGACACACCACTCATCCTAGGACGTATACTGACAACTTGCGACTATAACTCACTAGCCCAAATCCAACAATCCCGCATACTCGCTAAAACTCAATGCTCGATATCTAAACCATGCTGCGTCACTTTTATGCATAAGATGCCAACCGTAAAACAACTTGGTTAATCCTCAACTTCACAATCACCCAAAATGGATACGTTCAAAGCGTACACCCATCAAGACACCTCGCAACATCAGCTTCATCAACTCGAAGAATCACTCTTTCATTCTCGATTGATCAACGTCCATTGATCCTCTGAAATACACGACATAGTTTGACCTCTTCAAATACTGTCCAAATATTTCACTTGTGAAACTTCAACGTATACACTTGACTTCAACGAAGTCTTCCCTTATAACAATTCAGTTCCCAAAGTTGAATTAAGTAATCACCATCCTCGCATCCTCGCAACGATCAATACACTGTTTTCTTATTCGAAACATCTCTCATAACTTTCAATCTTCTAAAGTGGTAATTCAAACCAAAACACTCTCTCAAGAACTCTACTCATCAACTTCATCTCATACTCCTGAAATTACAACATAGTTTGGACTTAGAACCATAACATCAATTTTTATGGAATCCAACATGAACACTGTCGCGACCGACTTCAGTCACAAATAGAACATCTTCCTCTATAAAACATCAATCATCTTTGAGTACTCGTGGTTACCAAACCATCACCAAATTCCTTACCGTCAAGACTTATTTTAGTCGTAATCTAATAATCCACCGCGACCATTAGTATCCGGAAAAATCCATATGGTAGTAGTGAATAAATCCTTAATAACCTTCTGAGTTTAATCTCAACAAGCGTCTCAAAACAAACATGCAACATTCTTTCAAAATAATAAATCTCAAATCAAATATTCTTGGGTTATCCTCAATATCAACTTACTAAACTCAACAATAGACGAAGTACCTTATAGATCGTACTCAAACTTGAATTGTCTTCAACAATTCCAATCTCCTTGTCGTTAACATTAGTAACAAAAACTCTAACTCCTGCATCCGATAATTTTCCATAAGAAAAATCAAATCGTTCCAAGGTAGTAATACACTTTTCCAACTCTATATCGAAATACATCTTAAGTCCAAAACAAAATATCACAATACGTCGCACCAGGTTCTTCAGTGCAAAACAAAACCAAAATCAAGGCATTCACTAAACTTTTCACCGGCTCAAACAAATTCGCTTCCCATTGCGAAGTCCAATTAGTGACTCAACCATTTTAGGTCAAAATACTCACGATCAATACCAACTCATAAAAATATCTTCCATCAAACTCACAAAGTTAACCATCCAAAACAAAAGAACTTCTAAACTCTGAATTAGCCCCTTAAAGTCTCCTACAAGACACAAAATAAATCTCCACGGAACTGTCCAAAATATCACCGTCTAAGTTGCTTACTTAAGACACTCACGTACAACAGTTCCAAAACTCCTTCTTTAGAGTACTCGACATGCACCAATCTAACTCCACTACTGATAACGCAACGCTCGGATGCTTTCCACAATCCCTTAACTTGATGTAAACCAAATAATATCCATGAACACGAAACAACTCTATAGCTACTCTTGAGAGTACTGTTGGAACATTCCAAAATCGTACCTGACGCATTAGTCACACTAATGACATCAGCTTATACTCGCCCGGACCATACACTATCTTGAAAAGCATTGCCTGAACATCTTCAACCCTCACACTAACCCATAGGCAGCCAGACTTCAAATCGATCTCACTAAACACATAAACTCCACATAACTGCTTCACTTAAATATCAATCCTCGGAAGCAGACACTCGTCCTCAACATTTGCTTCGTTCCTTGACTACAAACGACACACCAACTCGGGTAACCTTTGCTCTTCTCGAACAAAACAACCGGCGCACTCCACGAAGAACCACTCAAACAAACAAACTCTACTAAAACCAATCTTCAAGTTGACTCTTCAACTCTAATTCAGAAACAAACATCCCTTAAGGATACTTTGAATCACAACTAGTTCTAGAAACTAAATCCATCAAAACTTCACCTGCACTACAGCGGTAATTCACTCACATCTCCACAAAAGGTTTCGGAAGAATCACAACAAGAAGCTCGCTTGCCAAAATCTTGTTTCTCACCAAAATCCAAATTCGCCCACAACTCAAGTAACCATGCACTGCCTTGTGCCAACTCGTCTGCTTCACTCACTATTGAGTTGGCAAGACAAGTCTATCCTAACCAACACAATTCCCGACTACTATCAACAAGAGATTAAGGATGACCAGTCCCTCAATTTGTCAATAGACAGTCGACAATCATGACGGTGACATAAACCATCTCTACCAAGCTACAACAGTGTCTTCAAACTTACACTATAAGTTACCAAAGCGTAACACTGCCTGAGGCTCCAACCTAAGCCACAAGCGACACCAAGAAGTAAAACTTCTCCCCCACTTGTTTCAAACTCATCGCTGCAGAAAAACAATTTGAAACAAACAAGTACCGACAGTGTTTCACACACATGTCACATACAACAGGGTTAAACACACTAATAACTTGGTCGACAGACCGACCTTCTCTGATACCACTAATGTAACACCCCAATTCTACCCCTCATAATTAATAATAAAATCAGAGTTTTAAAATTTCCTCCAAACATAAATTAAGGTATCACATATTCGTGTTTTTCATCACTTTGCATTATAATGCACATCACAAAAATCAAAAGTCGGATATACCGATTCATATCACAAATCATCATATAAACATATGAATATTCATAGCACAGCGGATGTGTTCACAAAATGTACATATCATCATGTTATCATCAATACATAAAGTCATAAGATAGTGTACATAAACTATCCTATCAAAATAATAACGTCGCCCAAATCCCGAGTGTTACTACTATCAGAGCAGAGCGACTCAAAATAAAGAGACTCGAGCTAATCCTCATCATCCTCGCGGATCACCTGCACGTTACCAATATAAAGGCAACGGCGAAACAAGTAAAGGGTGAGATACTCCAAAACATATAATTAAAGGCATGATAAAATATATAAATAGTTTTGGAATTGTAAAGGATATAAGTTAATAAGTGCATTCCAACACATATCCAAACCTCACTTACTCTTATCGTCATTCTAAAGTGTATAATCTATACTTAATCGCCTTAGCCTCATCGGCACAAATCATCACAACAACACATAAACCTCCGTCACCACAAAATCGTCACAAGCTAATACATCGCTAATTAACACGGCAATCATAAACAACAACATCAACCAACAACATTAAACAATGCTAACAACATGAGCAACATAAACAAATCATCACAAATTGGCTAAAGCCCATCGTCGCTTTTGGCATAAAAGCCCATCGTCGCTTTTAGCATAAAAAGCCCATCGTCGCCAATATCATCACATCATAATTGCATTAAGCATTTTATCTAAATTAAGTCATCACAAAACTCACCATTTATATTCACCGCCTAGTTATCATGAAATTATCAAGTTATATTCATTTCATGTTCATCATAAAGATCATCACCAAACAAAGCATCATACATCATCGAAATTCAATCATCGTCAATCAATTAAAAACCCAACGCCAAACAACTCACACATAAACATAACCTACTCCATGAGACACGACTATGTTATGCATGTGGTACCCGTCGCTTTGTCCATAATTAGGAACACTTGGCATAAAAGCCTCGTCGCTTGTCATAAAATCCCATCGTCACCAATGCAATGTATGTGACTCGACAATAAACAACACAACACAAAAACATCATCGTCGCTTATCAAAATTGGCATAAAGCCCACATCACCATAATTTATCCAAATCAAGATAAATATATCATCGTATTATATTTGCATTATGCAAAATGTCACATATAATTCATCATCATCAAAATCATGCATTCACAAATCGGAAGCATTTATTAATAACATCAATATAATCATCACATCATCATGTACAAAGACATATAACCTCGCATCGCATAATCAACAAGTATTCACTAACTAATACGTCGTCGCAAACATTATGTTTAATCACCCCACCTCATTATCGATTCGTTCACTAAATTCTACATACGGAAAGATAGTCAAACACCTATCATCGTCGCAAAATCCATCCCTAATAACCGGCATTACTCCTAATCGTCAACATCGCAATCGGATTGTCCATACGTGTCTTAAATCCCCTAAAACGAAATCCGATTCAATTAAACCGTAATTAAGCCTATTTCGGGTCATCTCGTAAAAACTCGCAACTTCTAAAAACTAACCTCACCACTAAGTTCTACACGTCAAACTTAGCTAGCACGTCAATTTTCGTTGAATTCAGAGCAACTTGCTCCGTCGTCGAATCTACCGAAATCGGAACACAATCGGGTTCCAAAGGAAGTGCGAAAAATCAGAATATGGGAGGCTACAGATGCATTAACACGGGCCCCCGTGTTAATCAACACGGCCCGTGTCGAAAAGCCCCTAGAAAACACAAAATCACCAAAGTCAGTGAATCAACACGGGCACCCGTGTTAATCAACACGGCCCGTGTTGATGGACCTGCGTGAAAACTTCATTCTTTTAAGTTTTTCTCATTCTACTACCATGGTTTTCTTTCCCATTTCAATACTCTTAATTTCTACAAGCTAGCACCTAATACACCCACAAACCATACTCCTAATCCAACTTTTCTAAACCATTCCAACAATCAACCAACAAAACCCTATAAATCAACTATCAATTTTACCCCCAAATCCAAAATATATCTATCAAAACCTAACAATATGAGATGGAGAATCAAACCCCTTACCTTAGATGCTTGAAATGATTCTTGATGATTCAACCAACCCAAAAATCCAAGCTTTGTTCTTGCTCTTCTCTTCTCCAAGACTCTCTTCTCTCAAACTCTCTCTATGTGTTTTTTGACATAAAACAAGTGTTTGGTGTGGTTTAGTAGCAAGACACTAGCAAGCAAAAATACCAAAAAGCCCTTGGTCTTACTACTAGTTATAACACTAATAATACTAAATAATATTATTAACTCAAATAATTAAATATCGGTCTGAATAATATTTTACCGAACCGAACAGACTAAAAATCGGACCGAACGGAACGTCGCTAAATATATTATCATATATATCGATTAATATATTTATTCTCATTGCAAAATAAATATCGATCGGTAACTCGAAAATATTAATATAATATAATATTAATTAAAACAGGGCGTTACAACTCTCCCCCACTTATAAACTTTTCGTCCTCGAAATTTTGACCAAAACGAACAAATCGGGACATGCCTACGCATTCGTCCACTCAATCCTCGCGTCAATTAAACAACATACAAAATACACCTAACACAAGGGCATCTCCCTAGCTACAACGTTTAGACAAGAACAACCATGCCGAGATGGAATGCCCATACAATGCACTCGACAACCAACTAACACCCAACAACTAAACAAGTCGCAGAAACACCGGTTCGCTCGAGAACTAAACAAACAAGATCGATACCATCTTAACATCTCAACCATAGAATTAGTCATACACTCGAACCGACGCCTCGGAAACGAGTCACCAAAGGTAGGAACATAAAGTCCTACGACACAACACTGACACCATCGCTAAAACGAAAACAACAAAATGGTTATACAAACCAAAACTGAAACAATCAGAAAAGGATAAAACCACGCGTGTTACGCAAACACGAAAAGATGCCTTCATTCACGCATAAGTACGAACTCAAGAATTACACTTGCAGTTATCGCACTCATTCCAGAAAAATCACAAGGTCACATCGTCCTTGTAGATTACCAAGGTACCACCCTTGAACAATAACAAGTTACCCAAACATAACTGAACTGCGACACACCACTCATCCTAGGACGTATACTGACAACTTGCGACTATAACTCACTAGCCCAAATCCAACAATCCCGCATACTCGCTAAAACTCAATGCTCGATATCTAAACCATGTTGCGTCACTTTTATGCATAAGATGCCAACCATAAAACAACTTGGTTAATCCTCAACTTCACAATCATCCAAAATGGATACGTTCAAAGCATACACCCATCAAGACACCTCGCAACACCAGCTTCATCAATTCGAAGAATCACTCTTTCATTCTCAATTGATCAACGTCCATTGATCCTCTTAAATACACGACATAGTTTGACCTCTTCAAATACTGTCCAAATATTTCACTTGTGAAACTTCAACGTATACACTTGACTTCAACGAAGTCTTCCCTTATAACAATTCAATTCCCAAAGTTGAATTAAGTAATCACCATCCTCGCATCCTCGCAACGATCAATACACTGTTTTCTTATTCGAAACATCTCTCATAACTTTCAATCTTCTAAAGTGGTAATTCAAACCAAAACACTCTCTCAAGAACTCTACTCATCAACTTCGTCTCATACTCCTGAAATTACAACATAGTTTGGACTTAGAACCATAACATCAATTTCTATGGAATCCAACATGAACACTGTCGCGACCGACTTCAGTCACAAATAGAACATCTTCCTCTATAAAACATCAATCATCTTTGAGTACTCGTGGTTACCAAACCATCACCAAATTCCTTACCGTCAAGACTTATTTTAGTCGTAATCTAATAATCCACCGCGACCATTAGTATCCGGCAAAATCCATATGGTAGTAGTGAATAAATCCTTAATAACCTTCTGAGTTTAATCTCAACAAGCGTCTCAAAACAAACATGCAACATTCTTTCAAAATAATAAATCTTAAATCAAATATTCTTGGGTTATCCTCAATATAAACTTACTAAACTCAACAACAGACGAAGTAGCTTATAGATCGTACTCAAACTTGAATTGTCTTCAACAATTCCAATCTCCTTGTCGTTAACATCAGTAACAAAAACTCTAACTCCTGCATCCGATAATTTTCCATAAGAAAAATCAAATCGTTCCAAGGTAGTAATACACTTTTCCAACTCTATGTCGAAATACATCTTAAGTCCAAAACAAAATATCACAATACGTCGCACCAGGTTCTTCAGTGCAAAACAAAACCAAAATCAAGGCATTCACTAAACTTTTCACCGGCTCAAACAAATTCGCTTCCCATTGCGAAGTCCAATTAGTGACTCAACCATTTCGGGTCAAAATACTCACGATCAATACCAACTCATAAAAAGATCTTCCATCAAACTCACAAAGTTAACCATCCAAAACAAAAGAACTTCTAAACTCTGAATTAGCCCCTTAAAGTCTCCTACAAGACACAAAATAAATCTCCACGGAACTGTCCAAAATATCACCGTCTAAGTTGCTTACTTAAGACACTCACGTACAACAGTTCCAAAACTCCTTCTTTAGAGTACTCGACATGCACCAATCTAACTCCACTACTGATAACGCAACGCTCGGATGCTTGCCACAATCCCTTAACTTGATGTAAACCAAATAATATCCATGAACACGAAACAACTCTACAGCTACTCATGAGAGTACTGTTGGAACATTCCAAAATCGTACCTGACGCATTAGTCACACTAATGACATCAGCTTATACTCGCCCGGACCATACACTATCTTGAAAAGCATTGCCTGAACATCTTCAACCCTCACACTAACCCATAGGCAGCCAGACTTCAAATCGATCTCACTAAACACATAAACTCCACATAACTGCTTCACTTAAATATCAATCCTCGGAAGCAGACACTCGTCCTCAACATCCGCTTCGTTCCTTGACTACAAACGACACACCAACTTGGGTAACCTTTGCTCTTCTCGAACAACACAACCAGCGCACTCCACGACGAACCACTCAAACAAACAAACTCTACTAAAACCAATCTTCAAGTTGACTCTTCAAACTTCTCCCCCACTTGTTTCAAACTCATCGCTGCAGAAAAACAATTTGAAACAAACAAGTACCGACAGTGTTTCACACACATGTCACATACAACAGGGTTAAACACACTAATAACTTGGTCGACAGACCGACCTGCTCTGATACCACAAATGTAACACCCCAATTCTACCCCTCATAATTAATAATAAAATCATAGTTTCAAAATTTCCTCCAAACATAAATTGAGGTATCACATATTCGTGTTTTTCATCACTTTGCATTATAATGCACATCACAAAAATCAAAAGTCGGATATATCGATTCATATCACAAATCATCATATAAACATATGAATATTCATAGCACAGCGGATGTGTTCACAAAATGTACATATCATCATGTTATCATCAATACATAAAGTCATAAGATAGTGTACATAAACTATCCTATCAAAATAATAACGTCGCCCAAATCCCGAGTGTTACTACTATCAGAGCAGAGCGACTTAAAATAAAGAGACTCGAGCTAATCCTCATCATCCTCGCGGATCACCTGCACGTTACCAATAATAAGGCAACGGCGAAACAAGTAAAGGGTGAGATACTCCAAACCATATAATTAAAGGCATGATAAAATATATAAATAGTTTTGGAATTGTAAAGGATATAAGTTAATAAGTGCATTCCAACACATATCCAAACCTCACTTACTCTTATCGTCATTCTAAAGTGTATAATCTATACTTAATCGCCTTAGCCTCATCGGCACAAATCATCACAACAACACATAAACCTCCGTCACCATGAAATCGTCACAAGCCAATACATCGCTAATTAACACGGCAATCATAAACAACAACATCAACCAACAACATTAAACAATGCTAACAACATGAGCAACATAAACAAATCATCACAAATTGGCTAAAGCCCATCGTCGCTTTTGGCATAAAAGCCCATCGTCGCTTTTAGCATAAAAAGCCCATCGTCGCCAATATCATCACATCATAATTGCATTAAGCATTTCATCTAAATTAAGTCATCACAAAACTCACCATTTATATTCACCGCCTAGTTATCATGAAATTATCAAGTTATATTCATTTCATGTTCATCATAAAGATCATCACCAAACAAAGCATCATACATCATCGCAATTCAATCATCGTCAATCAATTAAAAACCCAACGCCAAACAACTCACACATAAACATAACCTACTCCATGAGACACGACTATGTTATGCATGTGGTACCTGTCGCTTTGTCCATAATTAGGAACACTTGGCAAAAAAGCCTCGTCGCTTGGCATAAAAGCCTCGTCGCTTAGCATAAAAGCCCATCATCGCCAATGCAATGTATGTGACTCGACAATAAACAACACAACACAAAAACATCATCGTCGCTTATCAAAATTGGCATAAAGCCCACATCACCATAATTTATCCAAATCAAGATAAACATATCATCGCATTATATTTGCATTATGCAAAATGTCACATATAATTCATCATCATCAAAATCATGCATTCACAAATCGGAAGCATTTATTAATAACATCAATATAATCATCACATCATCATGTACAAAGACATATAACCTCGCATCGCATAATCAACAAGTATTCACTAACTAATACGTTGTCGCAAACATTATGTTTAATCACCCCACCTCATTATCGATTCGTTCACTAAATTCTACATACGGAAAGATAGTCAAACACCTATCATCGTCGCAAAAGCCATCCCTAATAACCGGCATTACTCCTAATCGTCAACATCGCAATCGGATTGTCCATACGTGTCTTAAATCCCCTAAAACGAAATCTGATTCAATTAAACCGTAATTAAGCCTATTTCGGGTCATCTCGTAAAAACTCGCAATTTCTAAAAACTAACCTCACCACTAAGTTCTACACGTCAAACTTAGATAGCACGCCAATTTTCGTTGAATTCGGAGCAACTTGCTCCGTCGTCGAATCTACCGAAATCGGAACACAATCGGGTTCCAAAGGAAGTGCGAAAAATCGGACCGAAAATAAATATCGTTGCAAAATAATCATATTAATATATATCGATTAATATATTTATTCTCGTCGCAAAATAAATATCGATCGGTAACTCAAAAATATTAATATAATATAATATTAATTAAAACAGGACGTTACACATATCGTTAATACAAAGCACCAAAAATGAATTAAATAATTCACTCTTTGGTAGATTTGAATTAATGAACATTTATCCAACTTCATCTACATCACAAAATCTATTGAATTTAAAGAGAAATTGGACATTTAAAATTGAAATCTGTAACACGGTGGGAGAACTGACTTAGTTGTTTTGAGTTTGATTGCAAATGTTGCGGTTAGAAAGAGTCGCCACCGACTTTTCTTTGATACAAAAGGAAAGGCTGAAAAGAACAGGAAAGACCTTTGAGATTTTTTCTTGAGTTCGGGGGGTAGATTATGAAAAGGGAAAGTATTAGCACCCTTTTCATCCATGGTTTTCCATGGGCTCTTAGTTACTTGCTAGATCACTTGCTTTTGTTTGAAAATGTGCTTTGTGTGGTTTTTGAAAGTATTTTGTAAAGATGCCATCGTTTAGGCAAACTTTGTAATGATTCTCGTACGTAAGAATGTATACAAAGTGTTTGATCTTTTGAAATTTTTTTCAAGTTTGAAAGATGTTTCTAAAAGTGTTGGTGTTTGTTTTGAAAATAGCAAGGATGTTTTTGTTTTGAAATCTAGAAAGTAACTAGGAACATTCTACCTACTCAAGAGTCTTTCATATTCATTTCCTCTTTCCTTTGACATAGTTATCTTACCCTTGATTTGGTAAGTAACCTTATCTTTGGATGTAAAAGGGACGGGCGTGGGTCATCGTATAACCATGATTAGCAATGTTGTAAGATATCTTAGCATTTTCTTTAGGGACTAAGATCATTTTGAAAGGCAATATGGATAGCGCCATCGAGGGACTATGATCTTGTTTTTGCTAAGATACCTCACATGCATAATATGGCCATTTCTTGTAAGGAAACAAAGTGGGTTTACCCTAGGGGTGTATGTGTTCAAGTGTATTGATTTACATGCTTGATTTGTCTTGATTAGGGTTTTCTACTTGTTAGTTTTAATATTTCCATACAAACCCTAATTACTAACATTTATATGAAAGCGATAATTTGCGGAAAGTAAAATTACTATGCTATTACATCAATTGGGGATGGGGGATATAAATTTACAAATGTGGATGACAAGTAAAGTAAACCCTAATTACTATTACAAGGCTTTGACAATTACATATTTTATAATGCAAAAATAGTAAAATATGCAAGAAGATGTAAAGTGAGAGAAGTTGTTTTTTAGGGTTTTTTATAGAAAAGGTTTTGTAATTAATTTCATTAAAGAAAAACCTAAGTCTAATATTAACTAAAAATAAACTAATTGTTTGGAAAAAATATTTTGAGGTTTCATTTGAAAACAAAGGTTTGATAGTGTTAGGTCATTTCCAAGCATTGCAATATGTCCAAAACAAACTAAAGAATCTCAAAAATCAAGAAATTTGGTGCTTGAGATGACACGGGCCCTGTCAGGACCTGTCCATAACTTTTCTACATGTTTTGGTTCCAGCCAATCTGACACGGGCGCCCGTGTCAGCCCTTGTCCATCTTTTTTCTGCCTGTGTCTGCACCGGTAATATTGACACGGGCCGTGTCGTGTGACACGGGCACCCGTGTCAGCCTCTGTCCCTGCATTTTACTATGTTTTTCAACCCAATTAAGCTGACACGGGCCGTGTCGTGTGACACGGGCACCCGTTTCAGCCTCTGGTCTGGATTTTTGTTAGTTTTTTCTCTTTGATCTGTCTTGTTATATCTTTTGAGCGCAAAAGAAAATGATGTATGAACAATTATCACAGTTTGAGAAATTTTACCTCTTGAAGCATAAGCTTTAGAACATGTACGGATGTTTCCGAGTGTAAAGCGGTGATTGATCGAGCTCCTTTGAACCTTCTTGAAGTAACTCCAACTTTCCTTCTGTATTGAAAATGGTTGAACCGCTCCAACCAAATCAAGTTGCAATGTATGTTTTTGAATTTGGAAGATGGTGATAGTGATGTTACAGAAGTTATTCTTATGTTTGAACATATTTTATATGGTGTATGTGAAGTGTTTGGATGGTTGGTTTGGAGAAAACTTGCAAGGTATGAGATTCAAAGATTTGAACTTCAAAGCTCAAAAATGGAGGTTTTATGGACAAATCTGGTTTTTTGACATCAAAAAATGAGTTTGAGTGTTTGTTTCTCCTTCTATTTTTTCTGGCCCCTTTCTCTTGTGATTGACCTCTCTATTTATAGGGAAGGTTTGAAACTTGAACAAACTCATATTTTGGATCACATGTTATGGCTAGGTTAGATTGTACATGAAGCAAGCTTGAAGAACATGT
This sequence comes from Vicia faba, assembly GCA_948472305.1. Taxonomy (NCBI): domain Eukaryota; kingdom Viridiplantae; phylum Streptophyta; class Magnoliopsida; order Fabales; family Fabaceae; genus Vicia; species Vicia faba. The sequence continues at coordinate 369,473,504 of OX451738.1, read as the reverse complement.
TTCCAATGATTGTACCAAGCTATGTAAAGTGGTTGATTACTTTAAAAATGTTTGTCTTGACTTTTAGAAGTTGAGTGTGATTAGAACAACAAGTTAGAGGCTCAAGAAATTGACTTTATTATTAAAGTGAACTTTGCAAGAATGGCAATGGTGCCTTTGTGCCAAAAATGGAAAGATGCAATGGACAATACTTGAACCACTTGGATAATGGTTTAATTAATTGTGTAAACATTTGATTATGGATATATTTGCAAGTCAAGAGGCTTGCAAAGTGAAGATTATACAGCATGGCTAAGATTTTGGTTCCTTGTTTATCACAAATCTGCCTTGTAAATCAAGAATGAATGTCCAACTTCAGATCCTTGAACCTCCTAGCTCAAATATGATAAATTCATGCTCTTGGATGTTTTGGAAAGCTTGAAACACCCTCTACAACTTTCATGTTGACCATTTTTTTTAAATCAAATTGGAACTTGATGAAAATTGGCCAAGAATTTGGGATAAAAACCTGACAAAAACTGCTGAAAATTTCTCTAAGTGTTTATTCAAAAATGCCATGACTTCATGAATTTATAACTTAAAATCCAAGCATTTCTAGAAAAAGTCTTGCTCTACATTGTTTTAGATCTCATTGAGATCTAAAACTTTCAAGTTGGAAGTTTTCCTTGAATCATCTTTCATTTTGGTGAAAGAATGGAATGAAGTAATGAAACTATCATGTATAAAAGACACTTAGAAAAAATTTCTAAGTCTTGAAAAGTTTGACTTTTCAAAATGAATTTTGACTTTCTTGATTTCTTGATGAAAAAGTTTCATATTTTGACATGTTTTGATGAATTGTGATCTTTGACACTTGATTTTGACCAAAAAGTCAAAGTTTGACTTTTTAGTGTACAATTGACTTTTGATCAGTTGACTGAAAATCAACTATCAATCAAATGACCTTGAGCAATGTTTTGAGTCATGCAATTAGGTCAAAATGATGAAATTTAACTCTTAAGATCATATCTCAAACCAATTAACCATTTGCTAAGTTAAAAATCAGAAATTGCACTTTCTCAATCAAAACCCTAATTTTTACCATTTTGCACTTTTGATGATTTGATCAAATTTCTTGAGGAATTATGGTCCAAACTTGATAAAATGATACATATGAGTTTATAATGTTGATATGGATAAAAAATTATGAAGTTTGACTGTAAAATGGCCACAATTGACTTTTTCCCCAATATAGCTGATTTTTAGGTCAACTGCTCAATTGACTGAGCAAAAATGTGATCCAAGGCTTGAAACTTGACATGAGTAATCTTGGGGGTTAATAATGATCCATGAATGTCATATGAGGCATTAAAATTTCAATTATCCTTGTTCAATTTCAAACCCTAATTTCAGTCATCAATGCTTAAGGAGGTGTCTTGAGCTGATCAAACCTTGTGCAGTCTTGAACCAAAGGAGATCTTGTGAGAAAATATTTGATAAATTAGATGGAAAATTTTGGGGTACAACAGCTGCCCCTGTTCAATCTTCTTAAACCTGAAGAGTTAGATTGGCGGATCCGCCATTCATGACTTGAAGGTGGAAGATGATTGGACACTAGAGTGCCCAGAAATTTACACTTGAAGATAAAATGGGAATGGGCTTATAGATGTCATTTGGAGGAATGATGGAGACTTTCCAGAGATGAGCTTGTTGATGCCATCCAAAGGTGATTGTCGATAAAGAATTTACTAAGTATGAACTTGATTTCAACTGGAAAAGAATCGGAATAAATCTTGGAGCGATTTATCTGAACCAGAAGTGTTCTTTTTGGAAAGTATCAGGATAAACTGTTGAGGGGTTTAAACTAAACCAAAAGAAATCTTGAATATACTTTAATTAGAAAGAATCAGAGTAAATATTTGTGTGATTTATCTGAACCAGAGAAAGCGTCTGCGGGAAAGAATTATAATAAACTGTTGAGAGATTTAAACTGAATCGGCAGGGATCTGGAGAAGAATCAGGATAAATCGTTGAGAGGTTTATCTGAACCAGAGAAAGTACCTACTAGGAAAGAATCAGAATAAATCGTTGAGAGATTTATCTGACCCAACAGAGGTCTTGGATGAGAAACATAATATTATTCATAAATGAATTGTATCTGACTCATGTCTGGACCATATTTGGATGAGTGACATAATGACTTCTGAATCTGGATCGTATTTGGACTGTAATTTGAATGAGTGACAGAATGACATCCGAATTTGGATCGTATATGGACTATATTTTGAATGAGTGACAGAATGACATCCGAATCTGGATCGTATCTGGACTGTATCTGAAAGTTGAATCTGAATGAGTATCAGAATGGTGTCCGTATCTAGAGCGTATCTGAACTGTATCTGAAAGCTGAATCTGAATGAGTATCAGAATGGCATCCAAAACTAGAGCATATATGAACTGTATCTGAAAGCTGAATCTGAATGAGTATCAGAATGGCGTCTGTATCTGGAGCGTATCTGAACTGTACATGAAAGCTGAATTTGAATGAGTATCAGAATGGCATCTGTATTTGGAGCATATCTGAATTGTATCTGAATGAGTGACAGAATGACATCTGAATCTGGATCGTATATGGACTATATTTTGAATGAGTGACAGAATGACATCTAAATCTGGATCGTATCTAGACTGTATTTTGAATGAGTGACAGAATGACATCTGAATCTAGATCGTATCTGGACTGTATCTGAAATTTGAATTCGAATGAGTATCAGAATAGCGTCCATATCTGGAGCGTATCTGAACTGTATCTGAAAGTTGAATCTGAATGAGTATCATAATGGCGTCTGTATTTGGAGCATATCTGAACTATATCTGAAAACTGAATCTGAATGAGTAACAAAATGGCGTCCGTATCTGGAGCGTATCTGAACTATATATGAAAGCTGAATCTGAATAAGTATCAGAATGGCGTCCATATCTGGAGTGTATTTGAACTGTATTTGAAAGCTGAATCTGAATGAGTATCAGAATGGCGTCCGTATCTGGAGCGTATATGAACTATATCTAGAAGAGTGTATGAGAAGGAGCCCGTGTAGGATTGCTTCAGCTGGTCGTGTAGATAATTGTCCTAGATTGTTTCAGGTATTAATCTCTGACCTTTTGAAAATTGTTGATGATAGCCATCTGTTGACTAATCTTTCCTGAAGAGGTAAAGTGTTAGTTGCCTGCAATGTCATGATATATGAAGTGCATGGTGCAATGATGTTCTCAAAATAAATGAGATTGTATCGTATGCACTTATCATGTACGTAATATGATGCATGAAGGGTGAAAATGTTATTTTAATGTATCTTTGTCTGGGAAAATAAATCCTTTACAAATTTCGGGGAGTCGTTAAATCCTGGATTGCTGTTGAAGAGTTGGTGAGTCTTCAAACTTTGCTTAGAATATTTCCACCAAGGATTCCTGTTTTGTTGTTTGAGGAGAGCTCTGCTGAGGAATGTTGAAAACCCTGTGGAGAGTGTTGATTCTTTCTTGGGGAAAAAGAGTTCAGGAGTCTCGGTTGTTCGTTGCTTTACTGGGGAGTCGAAGTTGAACTGATATCTGGTCGGGTCCAGGCTTTACAGTAACTTGCTGTAGAGTAGTCTACTGGGGAAGAGGAGTTATGGTCCTTTGGTTTGTAGTAGTCGGAGAGGCAAACTCAAACTGGGGAATATGTAGTTTGTTGGGGAAATAAACCCCGTGGTCGGTCCGTTGGAGAGGTGTCTTCTTCACTGGGGATAATCCTCGAGGGTTCTTTAGGTCGACTCAGCTGGTGAGAAGTTTTCAGAGATTGAAACTCTGGCTGGGAGTCATCCTATGAGAAGGATCTTGGAGAGATTTGTCATTTCCCCTAGTAGAAAGTGTTGTAGTAATGCCATAAAATGTTTACTTGGTCGCACATTACCCTTTATGTGGGAGCCTGTTTGCCCCCAGAGTTAATCTGGTGCACCTCGACGCTTGAGATTTTGATCACATTTTCGGTAGCCCTAAACTTCCTAGAGATATTTTCTAAGATTGTTGTGGAAGAAAATGAAGACCTGATACTGACACCATCTGATACTACTGGCACAGACGAACAAATTGGTGGTACGCAAGATCTTTGGTCAAGTCTCAGAATTTTCTAAGAACTGTCATGGGAGGATCCGAAGACATGATACTGACACCATCTGATACTAACACCATCTGATACTGACACCATCTGATACTATTGGTACAAACAAGTAATTTGATGGTACCAAATGTCTTCAAAGTGGATTTTTTTCAAACCCATGATCAACGTAACATTGCCCCTTGAGTGATACATATGGAGATTTTCCCTGGTTATTGAACAATTCTTTGAGATATTCTTTGAATCTCGACTTCACTGCCCCCGACGTGTTGGAAAATGGTCATGCCGTGCCCCTTGATTATGAGAGATTTGTCATTGGAAGTGTCTTTTCAATTGGAGTGATTTTGTTCACTGAGAGAGCTTTCGTTCACTGGATATTCATTGTGAATTTCTACGCTGTCAAACAAATAGCCATATGCAAACAACGATATTTAAATAATGCAAAGTTTATGCTTGTCTTGACATTTTGAAAATGCGTTTTAGCAAGTAAAGAAATTTTGTAAGAAAAATTCAACTCAGGATTTAGAGTAAAGCCTTACAGGAGTCAGGATACCTTTTGTAACAATATGCTTTCTAACTAACCCATGCTTCAATTAGGACTTTTGAAGGGTTGTAATATGGCTTGGTTCATGATTTAAGAAACAAAGGATAAAGTCTCAAAGTTTATTTGTACCCACCCACTTTTCGTGATGTTATTCAGTCCTAAACTCAGTTAATTGTGCGTTTGAACTCCAATTGAGTCTGGAATGACGTTTTTGTGATGGTTCAGAAAAGTTAAGTTTGTCGGAAGGCATTCATTTTTGCAACATTTTTCACGTTGTCGAGGATTTGTAGTGACCTCTTTCTTTTGATTTGTTATCCCTAATTTTTTGGCTGACTTTTCTTGTTTTGAGATTACGGTCCGTGGGATGCCCCAGTTTTTCTTAAGTCTCCTTTGTAGGTTTTGACTTAGTGGGTTTTTCTTTTCGAGAGATAATGACTTCCTATTTGTTAGGGAACTATCACTGTCTTTTGATTCCATAGGAAAGTTTTTGACGTCATTCATTGTATTACGAGATGAGAGTTTGTGATTTGAACGCGTATTTGAATTAATTGAGAGACTACCCTGCCCCAGGTTTTGATTGAAGGTTTCATTTTGTGTGAAAAAGAAAATTCCTACTTCTTTGGCTCGAAGGGGTTGACTAGGGATTATCTTCCTTATAACTCCAAAGTTTAGGATTTGAAATAACGCTTGTACATCATCAACAAAGTCTGTTCAAAAGCATATTGTATGGGATTTATGGCATTGTTTTCGTCATCCTCCCTCTAAAGGCTTGTAACTTTTAGCAAGAGTTGAATGTCATAAAGAGAGTAAAAAGCATAGTTTAAATATAGTGAAAACGAATGGATGGATTCAAAACAAACATATGTAATTCATTAATGAAACAAAGTTTGACATTAATAAATAATTGTTTGAAAAAGAAAAAGAGATTACAATTGAAAATTAAAATGAACAAAAGCCCCTTTGTCTGAAATTGTCACTTTAGGTGGTGAGCCTTTGAGGGGTGGCAGAAGAATTCCAGTTGACCATCTGGTGCAAATTCTAGCGTTCCCTCATCAATCAGGTCTTGAACTTTATTTCTCAACTTCCAATAGCCATTGGTGTCATATCCGGGACTGTTGGAGTGGTACGTATATCTTGCATTTGGATGTTACTTTAGAGAGGCTGTGTTGGGATTCTGAGGAGGGTCCTTTAACGTAATCAGCTTGTCCTCCAACATGTGTTGTAGTGCTTGAGCTAATGACATATTGAATTTGGTGAAGCATCTGTCAGATGTATTCCGCTTATGCCGATTGCCCTGTTGTTGTTGGCGAGGTTGTTGTTGGACCCGTTAGGTAGTAGCAATTTGATAAGGTCTAACCTCTTGTCTTCTTGGAGGTTTACCAATGACTTGGTCTCCAACCTCGACTATTTGTTTCATACGGTTGCATCCATCTTGATGGAGCTTGTTGAAAACGGTCCTCACCTCTTCTTGTCCCTGGGCTAGGCTTTGGATAAGAGCCATCTGTCCCAGCATTTGGATTCGCATTGCTTCTATCTCAACCTGCAGCTGTTCAACTTGGTCATCATTGTTGTTATCAGGATGTTTCTTGGTCAGATTCCCAGTGAGGAGTGCTTTCAATTCTTCCTGCCCCTTGGATAGGTTAAAGAACATTTCCCTGAATTGAGCCTCTTGAGTTTGAAGATCTCCGTTGTCTTGTTGGAGAGCCATTGCTGAAATAAACAGCGAGAACAAGAGAGACATGTACTGGAGACTAACTGTTATGCAATGACGTATATGACATGCAAATGTTTTTAAGGATCTCACGGGGTAAATGTTAGTAGTCACTTACAACTTTGATTGGAGAACTTTGTATCGATGGATGTCCTTCCACGAGAATTAAGTTCACCATGTCGAGTGGGTCATAGCCTTTGACTCAAGTTGTTGTACTTGATCTTTGACGACATTTGGTTAGAGGAAAATAAATCCACTTGCCCCTTGATAGATGTCTGGTTCAACGTGACCCTGCATCAAAGACCCTTGAGATCCTTGAAATGTTATGGTTCAATGTTATTGAAAATGCTATGGTATGATGTCATGATGTTATGTACAAGTATGCAAAGTAAGCAAGTTTATATACAAATAATCATATACATACAAAGCAGATAAGTCCTTAGGTTTAGGCTTTCATGGAGTTTGTAGGTAAGTACCCTCTTGAAGTTTTGGTTGGCTCAACCTGTCCTAGTAATAGTAACTGGGTTCTAAGGGATCTCAATATCAGTGGCCTTTCCCACAAGCTTCGTTCTGATTGACAACTGACTTGCCACCAAACAAAGCTCGGGAGTCAAATCTCAATGAGTGTAGTATCGAGTATCAACCAACTTTGGACTGCACCAAAGCCGTTTATCTCGCTACGTCCTAATGGCCAAGTTGATCAAGTAAAGTTCTAAAAGTCAGTTAGTGTTTCATGACATCACTCAGCGGCCCCGTATTCTCCTTGACTACTCAAGGGATACCGGTACCCACAAATATGTCGCACTAACGTAGCTATTGCTTAGACCATGTCGGTATACCTCGCAAAGTTTCCACAATGTATTGCTACTTACCTATAAGGTATCCCAAATTCGGGTAGAGGATTCAAATCCAAACAAAGAACCAAAATGTAAAGCATACAAGTTAAACAAGGAAAGCAAGTAAATGTGATCTAGTCCTAAGGTAACCCAACTTTTAAAGTTTTCCCCAACAGAGTCGCCAGTTCTGTAACACGGTGGGAGAACTGGCTTGGTTGTTTTGCATTTGATTGCAAATGTTGCGGTTAGCAAGAGTCGCCACCGACTTTTCTTTTATCCAAAAGGAAAGGCTGAAAAGAACAAGAAAGACCATTGAGATGTTTTCTTGAGTTCGGGGGGCAGATTATGAAAAGGGAAGGTATTAGCACCCTTTTCATCCATGGTTTTCCATGGGCTCTTAGTTACTTGCTAGATCACTTGCTTTTGTTTGAAAATGTGCTTTGGGTGGTTTTTGAAAGTATTCTGTAAAGATGCCATCGTTTAGGAAAAATCTGTAATGATTCTCGTTCGTAAGAATGTATACAAAGTGTTTGATCTTTTGAAAATGTTTTCAAGTTTGAAAGATGTTTTTGAAAGTGTTGGTGTTTGTTTTGAAAATAGCAAGGATATTTTTGTTTTGAAATTGAGCAAGTAACTATGAGCATTCTACCTACTCAAAAGTCTTTCATATTCATTTCCTCTTTCCTTTGACATAGTTATCTTACCATTTATTTGGTAAGTGCTGTACCCCAAAATTTGCCCTCTCATTTCACGAGGGATCACCCTGGATCCCAGGTTTGCTTCTATCAAGTTTCCAGGCTTTGAACTATCAATTTTTCCAAGCAAGTCATTCACAAGGGCAAAATGTTCATTTGCACACTGAGAAGTCTAACTTTAACTTTTATATCAAAATCAAATCCCAAAAATCATATTTCATTAAGACATGTTGGAATATGAAGTCTGTTTCATCAGGAAATTTAAAAGTCAAATTTTTACTTTGGAAAAGTCAAATTCTAAAGTACTTAGAAATTTTTCTAAGAGTTTAAGGATTATGAGAATTTTAGAACTTTTGACTAGGTTATCACTAAAGCACTCAGCAAATTCTGGATATTCTCAAGACAGAGTTTGGTCAGAACTTCTGGGCAAGTTTTCACAAAAGCATCAGTCAGAGTTTGCCAGGGTAATTCAAAGAAGGTTAAGAAGCATGGTATAAGCTTTCTAGAAAGTTTGAAAGTTCCTTCAGAACATGTTGGAGTCAGAAGATAAGAGGATCGGAAGGTGAGATGCTACGCTGAAGCAGAACTTCTAATCCAGAGTTAAGCAAGGATGCAGAGTTTCACATGGCAGGATTTCTGGTTTGATAAAACTCATCATCATTTAATGCTCACAACCACTTGTGAGTTGTTATCCAAAGGATTTCCCCCACGTGTACCCCAACTGTCTGGGGAAGACAAACTGTTGTGCAAAAGTATGCTAGGCCCATGCGTTGTTTCTACTTTTCCTTAATTCATGTTGACAAATCCAGCTTAGGCACTGTTAACCATCCTACTTGATGCGTTGAGCCACACTTGATTAATCTTACTTCAAGAGTAAGTCAGTATCTAACATATGATGTTGGTGCCACTTGACCCCTCCAAACTACAAAACCTTTGCCTATAAATAGAACACCTTTGGCCATTGAAAAGAGGTTGGAAAAATTTGAGAGAAAGGTGTGGAATTTGAGAAAGAAAAGCCTTGAACCCCTGCAAAAATTCCAAGAGTCCAAAAAGATTGCAAACACAAAAATACAAAACCTTAGCATTTGATTCTTGCATTAAAGCTCCATTTTTTTCTCAAGTTGTTTCCTGACCAAAACCACCCATATAGTTCCTAATATACATTCAAAAGCCATCCAAAATTTTGTAATCAAACAGTAACACATTCTCCACCAATATACACTTCAAAAGATTAGAACTTTATTCCTTGGTTGTTCTAGAATTTTCTAATCATTTATGTTGTACCCCAAAATTTTCCCTCTCATTTTCTCAAGAATCACCCTGGATCCTCAGATTTTGCTTCCATCCAGTTTCCAAGCCTTGAACTACAAATTTTCCAAGCAAACCATTCACAAGGGCAAAATGGTCATTTGCACACAAGAAAAATCAAACTTTGACTTTTGGATCAACATCAAATCTCAAGAATCATATTTCATCAAAACATGTTGGAATATGAAGTTTGTTTCATCAAGAAATTCAAAAGTCAAATTTACTATGGAAAAGCCAATTTTCTAAATACTTGGGATTTTTCTAAGTATTTAAGAAAAAATGACATTTCAGAACTGTGATGAAAAAGCAAAGGAACATGGTGCCAAAACAGGTTCAAATCCTATTTGTTTTTCTCCCAAATATCACAGCAAATTCATCTATAAATACTTGGCTCCATCATACGTTCAAGGGGGCTTTTTTTTTGGACGAGAGGTTGAAGGTTAGAGGCTGGCTTTTGGAAAGATAGAACAATCAAGAGAGAAAAGGAAGTTGTGAAACCTTCATAAAAATCCAAATTTCTCATACACAAAAACAAACCTTTGTTCTTCCCTTTGAATTAAAGAACTTGGCATTTCCTCTTCCGTTTCTCTTGCTGACTCAGAACATCCAAAGGCAGTCACTCAAAGCTCCAAACACGCCCCAGGTAAGTCTTTCAGACTTTACTTGCTTTTCATTCTGAACATCATTAACATGTAAATATCATAGTATTAATGTTGTACATATCATTGTATGAATAGAAAAACTATGGATCAAAACTTCTAGAATAATGCTAGGCTCAGACTTAGGATTGGAACTTCTGGATTTGTTGTGCTATGATTATTCTGATTTACTAAACTGAACAAATTGCTGATATGCTAATTAAGAGTTGAAACGTAACACAGAGCTTCTACTTTTCACTCACTGTTAACACATACTGAACTTCTGATGCTTACATAATGTTAGCACAACACATAACTTCTGAGTTCTCCTTGCATGTCAAATATACTAAACTTATGATGATTTCACTCGCTGTTTCAAACACTCAGAGTTTCTGATTTTAATATGCTGATAACGCATTGAACTGCTGGCGTTTGCTCACTATTTTAGTGTAATACAAAACTTCTGACTTGTGGCCCACTGTCTGAATGCAACCCAGAATTTATGTGTCTGTCTTCTAAAATTTCTTGCAAGACCTCAGAGTATACCAACTCAGAACTTCTGATACCCATTGACGTTTCCTTCTGGGTCACAGTACTCTTGGCTTCAGAACTTCTGATCCTAGTTGTTCTGCTTACAGCAACGCGTTGTTTCCACCTTGCATTTATTTCCCTTTTTATCCTTTTTCTTATATCAACATAAAAAAACATAAAAATATTTCCTTTTATTTTATTTCCTTAAGACAAAAACATTTCCCAAACAAGTCCATTTTACATTTCTCGTGCATTATTTCAATATGGTTGTAATAGTAACTTAGGACTTATTTTTACTTGCAATCCCCATTCGTACATATGTACCCCTATCCCCTAAAATTGTAATAGCGTAGGACTTTACATTTCCAAAATTTATCTCTTTCAAATGTAAATGCTAGTAATTAGGCGTGTATGGTAAGATAAAACCAACAAGTAGGCCACCAAAAATCAAAGACAAATGCATGCAATCAAACACACTTTCACACGTGCACCCTTAGGGTAATCTCACTTGTTGGCTTACATGGCCATGTTATGCATGTGGGATGTCTTAGCACAAACAATCGAAATACAAGATCATAGTCCCTCAATGACGCTATCGAAGTTGCCTTTCAAAATGATCTTAGTCCCTAAAAGAAAAGTGCTAAGTCATCTCACAACATTGCTAGCATGGTCATACGATGACCCAACACCCATCCCTTCACATCCAACGATGGGGCTTCTTACCAAATCAATGGTGAGATAGCAACATATAAAGGAGGAGGAAAATCACATCTAAGATCCTTTGAGTAGGTAGGTTCGCTCTCATTTAATCGCTTGCTCACAACAAAAACATTTTTACACCAACACTCTCACTTGGAAACATTTTTCAAAAGACAACACTTTGTATGCGTTCTTATAGAGACGAGAGCCATTACAAAGGAAACCCTTTTCAAAAATCACTTTCAAAAACATATCTCACAAACACCTCTTTGAACCATTTTCGAAACAAACACTTTGTATGCGTTCTTATAGAAACGAGAATCGTTACAAAGTTACATTTTCAAAATATTTTCAAAACCCACACCACAAGCACACATTCAAACAAAAGCAAGTGATCTAGCGAGTAACTAAGAGCCCATCGAAAACCATGGATGAAAAGGGTGCTAATACCTTCCCTTTTCATAATGTACCCCCCGAACTCAAGAAAACATCTCTAAAGGTCTTTCCTGTGCTTTTTCACCTTTCCTTTTTGGATAAAAGAAAATTCGATGGCAACTCTTGCTAAACCGCAACATTTGCAAACACAAACGCAAAAACAATCAAGTCAGTTCTCCCACCGTATCACAATTTACAACTCAAGTTGAAAGTTTTAGCCTGCTGAACACGTGAGGAAGCTGTTTAGAACACCACAAGTAGTCAGAACCAGGTTCCAGCTCCCCGAGTATTCTCCAACTGCAAGGTAAGTTTTCTGCTGACTCTCATCATACTAATTAGGCATTGTCAGATTTTGCATATTTAACACAATGTAGATATTGTGATCCTGATGATGTACATATTTTGAAATTTCATGCACCTGCCTACCTAAGTAGAAGGAATCCAAGTTCAGAGTTTCATAAAGAAATTAGGACTCATAATTAGGATTAGCAAATTCATGTTGCTTCTGATTTGTGTTTCTGATATTTCATGAAACTTGTCATAACCGTTATATATGCAACTTCTGTTTTGCTGAGAAATGACTAAGCTGCAGATGTTCTGACTAGCATGGAGAAGAGAGGCAAAGTTCTGTCAGTTGCCTAAGAACTTCTGAATTCTCAGAAGATCCATAACTTCTGAACTTCCATATTTCCACTAACGTTGTTTCTGTTTGTGCAGCAAGTCAGAGTCAGAACTTCTGACCTCTTCTATTTTCAGCATTTGGGCTGATTTTCTTTTCTTTCCTTTATTATTTTTTCATCACTTTTATTTTTTCATTAATAAAAAGAACACTAAAAATATTTCATATTCACATATTATATTTTATTTTCTTTTAACTTAAAAAGAAAAAAAACATTTTCTTAAACAAAACTTATTTCTTTTCTTAAGTAAATAAGCATTTTACATTTCCTGTACATTCTTATCTATTTCAATATGGTTGTAATAGTAACTTAGGGTTTAATTTGCAATCCCGATTCATAAATTTGTACACCTCATCCCCCTAAATATTGTAATAGCGTAGGACTTTACATTTCTGCAATTTACCGCTTTCAAATATAAATGCTAGTAATTAGGGTGCGTATGACAAGATAAAATTAACAAGTAGATAACCCTAATCAAATATTAAATGCATGCAAATCAAACACACTATTCACACATGCACCCTTAAGGTTAACTCCACTTGTTACCTAAAAAATGGTCATGTTATGCATGTGGGGTGTCTTAGCAAAAACAATCAAAATACAAGATCATAGTCCCTCGATGACGCTATAAATATTTCCTTTCAAAATGATCTTAGTCCCTCAAAAAGAAATGCTAAGATACCTCACAACATTGCTATCATGACTATACGATAACCCATGTATGTCCCGCTTACATCCAAAGATAGGGTTGCTTACCAAATCAATGGTAAGACAACAATATCAAAGGAAAAGGAAAAAGAACACCTAAGACCTTTTGAGTAGGTAGATTACTTTTAGTTGCTTGCTCAATTTCAAAACAAACATCCTTGATATTTTCAAAAACAATCACATGCACTCTCAAAACACTTTCCAAACGTGAAATATTTTCAAAAGCTCAACACTTTTGTATGCATTCTTACGAACGAGGATTATTACAAAAGTTTTCCTAAACGATGGAGCCTTTTCAAAATACTTTCAAAAACCACAAAAAGCACATTTTTTCAAACAAAAGCAAGTGATCTAGCAAGTAACTAAGAGCCCATGGAAAACCATGGATGAAAAGGGTGTTAATAACTTCCCTTTTCATAATCTACCCCCCGAACTCAAGAAACAATCTCAAAGGTCTTTCCTGTGCTTTTTCACCTTTCCTTTTGGATAAAAGAAAAGTCGGTGGCGACTCTTGCTAAACCGCAAAATTTGCAAACACAAACGCAATATAATCAAATAAGTTCTCCCACCGTATCACAGTAAGTAACCTTATCTTTGGATGTAAAAGGGACGAGCGTGGGTCATGTATAACCATGATTAGAAATGTTGTAAGATATCTTATCATTCTTTAGGGACTAAGATCATTTTGAAAGGCAACATGGATAGCGTCATCGAGGGACTATGATCTTGTATTTGCTTGTTTTTGCTAAGATACCTCACATGCATAATATGGCCATTTCTTGTAAGGCAACAAAGTGGGTTTACCCTAGGGGTGTATGTGTGCAATTGTATTGATTTACATGCTTGATTTGTCTTAATTAGGGATTGCTACTTGTTAGTTTTAATCTTTCCAAGCAAACCCTAATTACTAACATTTATATGAAAGCGATAAATTTCGGAAAGTAAAATTACTACGCTATTACATCACTTGGGATGGGGGATATAAATTTACAAATGGGGATGACAAGTAAAGTAAACCCTAATTACTATTACAAGGCTTTGACAATTACATAATTTATAATGCAAAAATAGTAAAATATGCAAGAAGATGTAAAGTGAGAGAAATTGTTTTTTAGGGTTTTTTATAGAAAAGGTTTTGTAATTAATTTCATTGAAGAAAAACCTAAGTCTAATATTAACTAAAACAAACTAATTGTTTGGAAAAATGTTTTTGAGGTTTCATTTGAAAACAAAGGTTTGATAGTGTTAGGTCATTTCCAAGCAATGCAATATGTCTAAAACAAACTAAAGAATCTCAAAAATCAAGAAATTTAGTGCTTGAGCTGACACGGGCCGTGTCAATGGACACAGGAACCCGTGTTAGGACCTGTCCATAACTTTTCTGCATTTTTTGGTTCCAGCCAATCTGACACGGCTGTGTCACGTGACATGGGCGCCAGTGTCAGCCCCTATCCATCTTTTTTCTGCTCGTGTACGCACCAGTAATATTGACACGGGTCGGGTCGTGCGACACTGGCACCCGTGTCAGCCTCTGTCCCTGCATTTTACTATGTTTTTCAACCCAACTAAGCTGACAGGGCCCGTATCGTGTGACACGGGCACCCGTGTCAGCCTCTGGTCTGGCTTTTTGTTAGTTTTTTCTCTTTGATCTGTCTTGTTATATCTTTTGAGCGCAAAATAAAATGATGTATGAACAATGATATCACAATTTGAGAAAGTTTACCTCTCGAAGTGGAAGCCTTAGAACACGTACGAATGTTTCCGAGTGTAAAGTGGTGATTGATCGAGCTCCTTTGAACCTTGAAGTAACTCCAACTTTCCTTTTATACTGAAAATGGTTGAACCGCTCCAACCAAGTCAAGTTGTAATGTATGTTTTTGAATTTGGAAGATGGTGATAGTGATGTTACAGAAGTTATTCTTATGTTTGAACAACTTCTATATGGTATATGTGAAGTGTTTGGATGGTTCATTTGGAAAAAACTTGCAAGGTATGGGATTCAAAGATTTGAACTTCAAAGCTCAAAAATGGAGGTTTTATGGACAAATCTGTTTTTCTGGCCCATTTCTCTTGGGATTGGCCTCTCTATTTATAGGGAAGGTTTGAGACTTGAACAAACTCAGATTTTGGATCACATGTTATGGCTAGGTTAGATTGTACATGAAGCAAGCTTGAAGAACATGTTTCCAATGCTTGTACCAAGCTATCTAAAGTGGTTGATCACTTTAAACATGTTTGTTCTAACTTGTAGAAGTTGAGTGTGATTAGAACAACAAGTTAGAGGCTCAAGAAACTGACTTTATGATTAAAGTGAACTTTGCAAGAATGGCAATGGTGCCTTTGTGCCAAAAATAGAAAGATGCAATGGGCAATACTTGAACCACTTGGATAATGATTTAATCAATTATGTAAACATCTGATTATGGATAGATTTGCAAGTCAAGAGGCCTGCAAAGTGAAGATTATGCAGCATGACTAAGATTTTGGTTCCTTGTTCATCACAAATCTGCCTTGTAAATCAAGAATGAATGTCCAACTTCATATCCTTGAATCTCCTAGATCAAATATGATAAATTCATGCTCTTGGATGTTTTGGAAAGCTTGAAACACCCTCTACAACTTTCATGTTGACATTTTTGTTAAATCAAACTGGAATTTGATGAAAATTGGCCAATAAGTTTGGATAAAAACCTGACCAAAACAGCTGAAAATTTCTCTAAGTGTTTATTCAAAAATGCCATGACTTCACGAATTTATAACTTAAAATCCAAGCATTTCTAGAAAAAGTCCTACTCTACATTGTTTTAGATCTCATTGAGATCTAAAACTTTCAAGTTGGAAGTTTTCCTTGAATCATCTTGCATTTTGGTGAAATAATGGCATGAAGTAACGGAATTATCATGTATAAAAGACACTTAGAAAAAATTACTAAGTCTTGAAAAGTTTGACTTTTCAAAATGAATTTTGACTTTCTTGATTTCTTGATGAACAAGTTTCATATTTTGACATGTTTTTATGAATTGTGATCTTTGAAACTTGATTTTGACCAAAAAGTCAAAGTTTAACTTTTCAGTGTACAATTGACTTTTGATCAGTTGACTGAAAATCAACTATCAATCAAATGACCTTGAGAAATGTTTTGAGTCATGCCATTACGTCAAAATGATGAAATTTAACTCTTAATATCATGTCTCAAACCAATTAACCAATTTCTAGGTCAAAAATCAGAAATTGCCCTTTCTCAGTCAAAACCCTAATTTTGACCATTTTGCCCTTTTGATGATTTGATCAAATTTCTTGAGGAATTGTGGTCCAAACTTGATCAAATGATATATATGAGTTTATAATGTTGATATGGATAAAAAATTATGAAGTTTGACTGTAAACTGGCCACAGTTGACTTTTTCCCTAATATAGCTGATTTTTAGGTCAACTGCTTAATTGACTGAGCAAAAATGCGATCCAAGGCTGGAAACTTGACATGAGTAATCTTGGGGGTCCATAATGATCCATGAAAGTCATATGAGGCATTAAGAGTTCAATTATCCTTGTGCAATTTCAAACCCTAATTTCAGTCATCAATGCTTAAGGAGGTGTCTTGAGCTGATAAAATCTTGTGCAGTCTTGAACCAAAGGAGATCTTGTGAGAAAATATTTGATAAATGAGAGGGCAAATTTTGGGGTACAACACAATCCAAACCAACAATCAAAAGGAGTGAGTAGAAAAGCATTTATGGATTAAAATAGCCCCAAAACAAGGCAAAAACTGCATTCTGTTTCTGTGCAAATTGATTGCACTATAGTGTAAATCGATTTACACAGTGCAATTTTCAAAAATCTGCGCGAAATTCACTTAGTGCAATCGATTGCGCTGTTATAGCAATCGATTGCACGTTGTTACAGACAGCAAAACAACATTTTAAAAGGCCAAATTCTTGTTCAAACTTTCCATCAAATACCTTATGATCATGGATTCAATTAAGCACGAAAATTCCATCAAATTATGAGAAAATAACACCATTGGAATCACAAAATAATGCTCAATGAATCAAACCCAAAGATCAATAAGAGATCACATTGTGAAATATGAATTATCCAACTTACGAAAGGTAGATCTATAGAATTATCAAAACAACTTCAAGGGTTTGCTTCAATTCAACCACAAGAATCAATTGCCCAAGCTTAGATGTAGAGAATTAATAAAGAAAAATTGTTTGGATGAAGGTTTAGCTCAAAGATTAGTAAGCTTCAATACAAAGCTTACTAACTTTTTTGAAAATGGAGCTTTGAGTGAATTTGGTAGATGGAGAGAATTGAGAGATTTTTTAGCAAGGTGGATTTGGCTATCAAAAGCTTGAAATTTGAATGAAATTAGGGCTATATTTATAGAGTTTAGGATTATGATTAGTGGTAATTTGGTAATTGATTCTTGGAACAAAAATTTGAATTAATGATAGTTCCCTAAAAAATTAGAGCCAAAATTTGAATTAATGAATATTTTAAAAAAAATGCAAGATTGACACCAAAAATTGAATTAATGATATATCTTTCAAAAAATGAAGAAAAATTGGATAAAAAATTTGACAAGCTTGAAATTGCTGATTTTTTTTCAAATTTTCACTCTGTGCAAATCGATTGCACTACTGTGCAAATCGATTGCACTATAGTGAAAATAGATTTGCACATTGTATTTTTTCAAAAATGGCACAAAATGCACTTTGTGCAATCAATTGCACTCTAGGAGCAATCGATTGTATAGTGAAAAAAATGAAAAATTTTCATTCTTTTTCTTTACAAATAGAGATTTTAGTGAAATAATACCGTAAAATCTTATTTGTCAGATGCTTTGACTCGGTTCCTCTAAAACACAAATATGAAAAGACAAAGACAAATATTTTTGTATTTTGATTAGAAGTTAATCAACAACACATATACAAAATACACAACCAGGGTGCTTGGAGATTCCTCAAGAGAAAACTTAAAGATAAGAGATAGAAAAAGAGGAAGAACCGACCCTAATGTGATATTGTTATGATCGAGTTGATATGATATGATAGAGGAATCTTAGGGGAAAATATTGGGGTACAACAGATTGATCGGTACCTCTTGAGCTTAATAGTTGATACTGAAGTCTGGTCGCAAGGTGATCCAATGGGACATAGATTTCTGCTTCTAATCCCTAACTTTTGCCTGGACCGCCCTTTCGGGTTTTCAGCCCACCGGGATACCCTTTTTTACCCAAGCCATATTTTCAGGTTTTCGACTTGTCGGGTGTACATATTTTTTTGTCTTTATCCCTAATTTTTGCCTGAATCTTTTTTGTTCGCCGGGATGCCCTTATTTTTGCCTAGGCCAGTCAACCTAGCGGATCTTTATTTACACGTAGTATGTTTTCACTATGTCCGCATTAACAGTGTGAGGAAGGTCGTCACCATCCATGGTGGTTAGAATCACTGCTCCACCGAAAAATGTGCTCTTGATTACAAATGGCCCTTCGTATGTAGGAGTCCATTTTCCCCTGGGATCACCTTGTGGAAGTATGATGCACTTGATTACTAGATCACCCACTTGATATACTTGACGTTTAACCTTTTTGCTGAAAGCCTTGATCAACTGCTTTTGGTATATCTGACCATGGCAGACAACAACAAGCCTTTTCTCATCAATCAGATTCAGTTGATCAAGTCGAGTCTGGATCCAATCATCTTCACTCAAACCCGCATCCTTCATGATCCACAAAGAAGGGATCTGGACTTCAATAGGTAGGACAACCTCCATACCATATACAAGAGAATAAGAGTTGCCCTTGTTGACGTACGTGTTGAAGTGCGGTAACCATGAAGATCAAATGGTAACATCTCATGCAAGTCTTTATATGTCATTGTGATCTTCCGTGTGATTTTCTTAATATTCTTGTTAGCAGCTTCAACATCGCCATTCATCTTCGGCTGGTAAGGGGAAGAATTATGATGTTGGATCTTGAATTTTTTACAGAGCTCGATGATCATTGTATTGTTGAGATTTGTACCATTGCCTGTGATGATTTTCTCTGGAACACCATACCGACAAATTAGGTAATGCTTGATAAACCGCGCCACAACATTCTTGGTAACAGTAGCAAAAGAGGCAGACTCAACCCACTTCGTGAAGTAATAAATGGCCACTAGGATGAAGCGATGCCCATTGGAAGAGGTAGGTCTAATCTCTCTGATCATGTGAATTCCCCATGTTGCAAAGGTCCAAGGAGACGTCAAGACATTCAAGGGAACCGAGGTACATGTACTTTATCGGCATATATTTGGCATTTGTGACAAGTTCGGGAATACTGATGTCTGCTTCCATAGTGGACCAATAATATCCTGCCCGTAGGATCTTTTTAGCCACAGTGTGTCCACTAGAGTGGGTTCCAAAGGTACCTTCGTGTAAATCTGCCATAATCCTCTCTGCTTTTCTCTTGTCTACGCACCGAAGTAAAGTAGAGTCATGATTGCGCTTGTAGAGGATTCCATTACTGAGGAAGAACTTTGCGGAGAACCTTCTCAGAAACTTCTTATCATTGAAAGACGCCCCTCTTGATATTCTTAAGCCTCGGGATACCTTTTTACTTCATGAAACCGTGGTTTGTCTGCTACTTCTTCAGTTTCAATCTCATAGCAGTATGCAACATCTCAATAGTGATCTGAGGAGCCTCGTTGTCCCATCTAACCTTGAAAATGGATGACATAGTAGCTAGCGCATCCGCTAACTGATTCTCTTCTCGTGGAAAATATTCAAAGGTGACTTCTTCAAAGTGTGGGAGCAATGTCAGCACATGTTCTTTATAAGGGATGATATTCGGGTGCTTCGTGTCCCACTCACCTTTGATCTGACTTTTTACCAATGCTGAATTCCCAAAAACGCTCAAGAACTTGATCCTTAGGTGAATAGCAGCTTTGAGACCCATAATGCATGCTTCATACTCCACCATATTGTTGGTACAATTGAAACATAATATGGTCGTGAATGGAGTATGACAGTTCTTCGGAGATATGATTACAGCACCAATGCCATTGCCGAGTGCGTTGGAGGCTCCATCAAAAACCATAGTCTATCGGAATCCTTCCTCGGGTCCTTCATCCGGTCCAGGTTCTTCATAGTCAGTTACTAGCATAATGTTCTGGTCCGGGAACTCAAAATTCATGGACTGGTAGTCATCTACAGCCTGATGAGCCAAATAATCAGCTAGTACACTTCCCTTGATTGCTTTCTGGGTCGTGTATTGGATATCGTATTCGGTCAAGATCATTTGCCATCTTGCTATTCTTCCGGAGAGAGCAGGCTTTTCAAATATGTACTTGATCAGATCCATCTTAGATATCAATAAAGTAGTGTGGGTCAACATATATTGTCTCAGTCGGCGAGCAGCTCATGCCAAAGTGCAGCAAGTTTTATCAAGCAGTGGGTATCTTTTTTTGCAGTCGGTAAACCTTTTTCTAAGGTAGTATATTGAATGCTCTTTTTGACCGGACTCGTCATGCTGCCCCAACACACACCCCATTGAATTATCTAACACTGTTAGGTACATTATCAAAGGTCTTCCTTCAATCGGAGGCATTAAAATTGGAGGCTCTTGAAGGTATTCTTTGATCCTCTCGAAGGCGGTATGGCATTCCTCATTCCATTTTACCACTTGATCTTTCTTCAGGAGTTTGAAGATTGGCTCGCAAGTAGCAGTTAAATGGGAAATGAACTTGGCAATGTAATTTAGGCATCCCAAGAAGCCTCTAACCTCCTTCTCAGTGCGAGGAGCCGACATCTCTTGTATGACCTTCACCTTTGCAGGGTCTACCTGAATACCTTTGTCACTGACAATGAAACCTAACAGTTTACCAGACCTTACCCCGAAGGTGCACTTGTTTGGATTTAACCTTAGCTTGTACGACTTCAACCTATCAAACAACTTTTGTAGATAATCAAGGTGCTCTCCCTCAGTTTGAGACATGGCTATCATGTCGTCAACATAGAACTCTATCTCATGGTGAATCATGTCATGGAACAAAGCTACCATGGCTCGCTGATAGGTTGCCCCGACGTTCTTCAACCCAAATGACATCACTTTGTAGAAGAAAGTGCCCCATTGCGTGACTAAGGTTGTTTTCTCCATGTCTTCGGGTGCCATCTTGATCTGATTGTAACTAGATAAACCGTCCATGAAGGAAAATATCTTGTGTTACGCGGTATTGTCAACCAGAACATCAATGTGGGGAAGCGGAAAGTCATCCTTGGGGCTTTCCTTGTTCAAAACTATGTAGTCCACACACATACTCACCTTGTCGTCCTTTTTAGGCACCGGGACTACATTAGCAAACCAATTGGGATAAGAGGTGACAACTAAGAATCCAGCGTTGAACTACTTCATAACTTCTGCTTTGATCTTCTTTGACATTTTAGGGCGCATACGGTGGACCTTCTGCTTTACTGGAGGGCAATCTTCTTTAGTTGGCAGACGATGAACCACAATATTTGTGTCTAGTCGTGGTCTGTCTTTATACGACCAGGCAAAGATCTCGACATAGTCATGCAACATTTGTATCAACCGCTGTTTGACATTAATCTCCAAATTTGCACCAATCTTGACTTCTTTTCTATACTCTTATGTGCCCAAGTTTATTGTCTCAACTGGCTCTTCATTAGGCTGTATTGCCCTTTCTTCCTACTGTAACAGCCTAGCAAGTTCTCCGGGTACCTCACAATCTTCCTCACCTTCGTCATCGACTTGGTTGATCGGATTTTCAAGTTCATAACCGGCAATAGCATAACTGTTATCAATGGGATCCAGAGTGGATATGGATCTGCAATTTGATACGTGAGTGTGTGTAAGAGCATAGATGTATAGACAAAGTAAAAAGCAGAAAAGAAAAATAGAGAGCGAATAATTTGTATGCACAACCTCCAATGCTTTATTAATGCCATATGATATTGAAATATGATAGCCCTCACAAATAAACCATTTTTCCCCGGGTAAGACACATGGCCACAGAGTTTATATTGTTTATTACATATCCAAAAAACAAGAAAGACAATTACTTCTGAAAAAAATTAATTGGTATAAAGTCTTTTGTCGTCCAGTAACTGGGTCCACCGTTGGTAGTAGGGAAGATCCAGCTATTCACGTCGTAGCCACTATCACTATCTTCTAGAGCATTGACCCCATGATTGTTGATGTGTAGGGGAGGTCTTCTAGCACGAGCATTGCGAACAACCCTTTGAGCCCCTGAAGAGAAACCCAAACCAAACTTATTAGATTTGTACGGAATATCAGGGAGTTGGCCCCAAATGGTGCACCCACCTTCTTCAATAATTGTTTTGGCGTCCTTGAGAGAAGCCATCTTCAAGGGATGTCTGGTGATCTTTGGAAGATTGGTGACAGTTTTAGTTGCAGCCATAGTCTTAGATACCTCTTCGAAGTTCTGACACGGAGTCTCGATGAACTCGTCATCCAATTCTACATACCTGAAGGAATTCAGGTGGCTTACCATATACTCTTCTTCCCCATGTACCATGACAATTTTTCCTTTTACCGGGTACTTCATCGTCTGATGTAGAGTAGATGTGACAGCTCCCTCCCCATAGATCCAAGGGAGACCCAACAAACAAGAATAAGATGGTCTTATATCCATCATGTAAAAGGTGGAGTCAAAGGTCTGAGAACCAACTTTCATGGGGATGTCCACCTCCCCGTGCACTATTCTCTTCGAACCATCGAAATCCCTCACTACAATGTTGTTGGGTTTCAGGGTCAAGCCTTCACAATATAGTCTATCCAGAGCCTTCTTGGGTAGCACGTTCAATGATGAACCAGTATCTACTAAAACATGGGACAAAGTAGTGCCCCTGCATTTGACAGAAACATGTAGGGCATTATTGTGTTTTATCCCTCTGGGTGTGAGATCAGCATCAGAAAAACCCAAACTGTTATCTACCGTCAAACTGGCCACACAATCTTCAAATTGGTCAGTGGAGGTTTCTTGTGGCACATGGACAATTTTAAGGAACTTCACCAAAGCCTTTGCATGAGCTTCGGAGCACAACAGTAAGGATAACATATAAATCTTGGAAGGGGTCTGCCCCAGCTGTTCGACCATATTGTAGTCGCTCTTGTTTATTATCTTCAAAAATTCTTCCATTTCCTTCTTAGAAGCCTCTGGGATAGATTCTAAATGCGCCTTTGTCTGGACAGGCTCAATCAATATGTCTTTGCCCCGAGTCTTGGTCGACTCGGTGATAGGGGTATCAACAGGGGTAATCACAGGAATTGCAGTAGTAGTATCAGCGGGAACAACAGTAGGAATAATCACAGGACTAGTAATAGCTTTTGGAGGAGAAATCTCAGGGGAGAACACTCTTCCACTTCTTGTTATTTTGCTTGTTCCAACAATGCTACCAATGTTGGGATCAACATTTTTGGAAACCTGGTCTTCAACAACCAGCAGTTCTTGCTTGACGTCGTGGTAGTAGACGTCAGCCCCATAGTACCAGGGAACAACCTTGTCCAAGGAGTATGGGATTGGCCCTGGCATAATGATAATCAGTGGAGCCAACTTCGGAGCAGATCTAATCCTGACGGGTTTCTTGGTGGAGACCCTGGGAGGATTGGCGGAAATGGTTATGATTGAAGCATCCTTGTAGGAAACAGTCGAAACGAGAGTCTTCTCAAACAAAATCTCTCTATCCTCCATCAGGCGTTGAACACCTGCCTTCAACAAATGATAACCAGTCGGTAGAGATAAACATAAGTGGAAACCTTCGCCACAGCCCGGAAATAAACCGGATTTCAATAAGTTCCACTTAACGACCATGAGAGGAATAACAAGTTCATCAACAACAGTAACAAACATATCATCTTCAATAGCATTAACACCACAGTCTTGCTTGGGCATGGGAGCAGTGATAACATTGGGAATCTCAGGAGCATCAAATTCAATCTCCTTTGCCTTGATCAGGTCTTGCACCTTGTTTTTCAAAGCCCAACAGTCGTTTGTATCATGACCTGGACTGTCTAAACGATAAGCACAACGACCATTTGGGTTATAGCGAGGAGACGCGGTGTTGGGATTCTTAGGAGCTTCCCGCAAAGTCACCAGATTAGATTTCAGCAAGTGCGATAAGACTTGAGACAGAGTCATGTTTATATGGGTAAACTGTCTTATAGGACTTTCTGCTCTAGGCTGATTGTTCCTTTGTTGAGTAGGTGCAGGTTTAGAGATCATAACAACCCCTACCACTGGATAGCGCTCGTTTTTGCTCTGATTTTGTTGATTGTACACAACACAGACCTCCTTTTTCCCAGAAAATGGCTTCCTTATTGTACTGAAGGATGCATCCTTTTGAATCTTAGCACTCCTAATTCCAGCATTCACTCTTTCTCCCGTCAATATTAGCTCAGTAAAGCCTGCTGAAGAGGTTCCAATCAGGTGATTGAAAAAGGTCCAGATAGGTTACCCAAAAACATATCCACTAGCTCCCTATCAGACAGGGGGGTTGGACTCTTCCTGTTAAGTCCCTCCACTTCTGAGCATAGTCTTTAAATCCCTCGCTCAAACCAATAGATATACTTTGGAGTCAAGTACGGGTGGGAGCAAGGTCTGCATTGTACTGATACTGCTTGTAGAAAACATCAACCAAGTCTTCCTAATTACAAATGTTGGTCCCTTCCAGCTTGTAGAACCATTCTAGTTGAGTTCCGGACAGACTATCCTGAAAAAAGTGGACCCATAAGTCCTTGTCAGTAGTGTGAGGCTGAATCTTCCTCACATAAGATCGGAGGTGCATCATGAGACATGAAACCCCATCATATTTTGCGAACACTGGAACCTTGAACTTATGCGGGATGACAATCCCAGAAACCAAACCCAGCTCATCAAAATCTAGCCCAGGCACCTTCTTGATTTCCATTGCACACAGACTCTCTTCCAGTTGTTTGTACTTTTCGTCAGCCGGAGGGTACTTCTCTTCATTATAATCAGTCTCATTATCATATTCCCTTGGACTGGGGTCTTCCTCTCTCGTCTCCCATTCTTGATTTTCTCCTTCTTTTGATGAAGATGTCAGCTCAACCACTTTCCTTAGCGGTCCTTTGAAACTCCTTCCCAAGTTCACCACACCAGCTGTCTTCCTTGGCTTCTTAGTCTTCTCTTTAACAATCATGGATTTCCGTTCCTCTTTCCCGTTGTCCAGAGCCATGATCATCTGTTGAAACTGTGCATTCTGAGTCTATAGATCCTTCACTGTTTGTTCGAGAGCCATTGCTGAAATAAATAGCGAAGAGGATGAGAAACCTGCTTTGAAACCCGCTTATGCAATGATATATATGATATATGTATGCAATGTTTTCAAGGATTTCTAAGACTCAAATTTTCTTAAACAGAAAGAGAACAAACATTAATTGTATTAAGATGTTTTATTGATCACCATAATTCCTCTTGGGATCACAAGGGAACAAAGCAAAAATAAAACTCTCCAAGCAAAGGAAGACTCAAGTTTCCCACAGGCGCATCCTCTTTGGTGCAATGTAAGCATTTATACTCTTTTCTTCGTGAAGTAACCTGGTGAGCTCTAAAACCTTTTTCTCGCTTGCGTAAAATTGGGTTTCAAAGGTATCTTGTTCTTCTTTGAGTTGGATCCAGGATTTCCCTAGCTCCTCAAAATCAGTTGGCATGTCAGGATAAAGAACGACGTAAGGAGTGTCTCCCTCAGCAATCGGCTCCATAATCACAAGTAAGATGGCGGGGTAAGGCGTCATAAGACATTGAGCACGCGCTCGCACCCATTTAAGGTAAGGCTCAAGAGGGATGGAATTCTTGTGCCCCAGTGTCTTGCTATCAACTCTATTTATCATGCCCCAATCTCGAATGAACCTCTTACGATAACCCCGAAAATCATTCTCATAGTCAAATGTGATTCCTTGGACGAGTGTGTCGTGAGGACTATCCCTTCTAGCATAACCAAACTGTCGTAAATCCAAACAAGGATTATAAGTGATTCCTCCCCTAATGCCTAAGAGAGGGACATTAGGAAATTCCCCACAACGATCAATGATGGTGACACTCTCCAAGGACTGAGAACACCAATGAATATTCGAATGTGTAAGGGACATCAACCTATGAGACCATCTCACACCCTGCTCATTTCTCAAAACAGATCGAGGTAGGTGCTAAATAAACCACCTAGCCAATAGAGGAGTGAAACACAGGAGGGTACCTCTTCTCTTAAGAGTGCGAGTAAGTAAAGAGTGCAGAATATCCCCAAGCAAAGTAGGCACCGGATTATGCGACAGAAAAACCTTAATCGCATTCACATCTACGAGGTGGTCCGTGTTAGGGAATAGTACCGTCCCATAGATGAGAAGGGACAACACTTCTTCAAAAGCTTGTAAATCCAGGGTATCCCAAAAATAGTGAGCTTTCTCAAATAGGAACTTAGCTGGAAATCCTTGGACACTTCTTCTGGTTTCCCAATTTGCCACTACATTAGACCATTGAAAAGATAGAGCTTGAGCAATCTCTTCAGGCTTTGGGTCTCTTTCCATACCATTGAATGGTAACTGATTAAGGATAGGTATCCCCAATAGCTGAGAAAACTCCTCCATAGTAGGCACTAACTGGTAATCAGAAAAAGTTAAGCAGTGGTGTAACAGGTAAAAGAACTGAAAGAGCACCTTTAACATTTCTTCATCAGGGTTTGAAGTGACCAAGTTGATAAGTCGACAATGCCTTTCAGTGAAGAGAGAGCTTTCAGGAATCCTTGATGCTAATTCCTTTAGTTGAAGATGTACTTTCACAAGGTTGACTTGGATAGTGTTCCTGCGAGCGGATGTCATGTCCTAAAAAACAAGACAAAGATAACCCCTATACAATCCTTGAAATGGTTAGTATGATATTCCATGTTATGATGTCATGATTATGCTAAGAAATTATAGATATAACAAACACAAGCAAATCACACAAAAAAACTTAGGTTTAAGGCTTGCATGGGTTTTAAGGTAATACCCTCTTGAAGTATGGATTGGTTCAACCTGTCCTATAAATAGTAATCGGGTTCTAAGGGATCGCAATATCACTGATCCTTATCACAAGTTTCGTTATGATAGGCAGCTGACTTATAACCAAACAAAACTCGGGAGTTAAATCTCAATGAGTATAGCATTGAGTATCTGCCGACTTTGGGAATACACCAAAGACGGTCATCTTACTACGTCCTAATGGCCAAGTTGTTCAATTAAGGTTCTAAGGTCAGTTGACGCTTCATGATACCATGCAACGGCCTCGTATTCTCTTTGATTAACTCAAGGGCTACTGACACCAACCAAAGTGTCGCATCAACGTAGCCACCGCTTCAACCGTGTCGGTATACCCCACACAGTTTACATGATCTATTGCTACTTACCTAAAATGTTTCCCCAGATCCGGGTGTGGGATCTATAGTAAGCCAAACAATACCCTTAAAAATAAAGCAGTCAAACAGACAAAGAAGACATATTAGAAATGATCTAGATCATAAGGTAAACCCCACTTTTATTTTTCCCAGCATAGTCGCTAGTTCTGTGATACGGTGGTAGAACCGACTGTTTATACTGGTTTGCATTTTTTGTTTACAAATGTTGCGGTAAGCAAGAGTCACCATAAATTTTCTTTTATCCAACAAAGGAAAGGGTGAAAAGAACAGAAAAAGACCTTTTTTTGATATTTTCTGAGTAAGGGGGGTAGATTATGGAAAGGGAAGGTGTTAGCACCCTTTCCATCAGTGGTTTTCAACGGGCTCTTAGATACTTGCTCATTTTTAAAACTGTTTTCGTGCTTGTGTGCTTTGAAAGATTTTTGAAAGGTTTTGCTTTATGATAACTCTTGTATCAATCCTCAAGAGTGTGATAAAGCATTTTTGAAACGATGATTGGAAAATGTGTAAGTGTGAAAATTCAGATTTGAGCAAGTACTTAAGAATTGTCTACCTACTCGAAAAAAGGTGTTATTTTCCTCCTTTTCTTTAGATAGTGCTATCCTACTATTAGTGAGTAGGTAGCCCTATCGCTGGATATTGAGGGACTATTGAAAGGGACGTTATGGTCATCGAAGGCAACATGTAGGGATACCTTATCATTTCGAAGGGACTGTCATCATATAGGCAACATCGAGGGACAAGATCATTTCTTGTAGACAACTCGAGGGACGTTAAGGGACCATGATCTTTTATGATGAATTTTAAACTGAGGGTCTTTGCTAAGATATCCCTACGTTCGAGGTACATGACCATTTCCGAAGGCAACCAAGTGAGGTTATACCCTAGGGGTGCAAGTGTGCAACAGTGTGCTTTTTTCAGATATTTATCTTGAAGTTAGTGACCTACTGGTTAATTGATTAATCTTGTCATGCACGCCTAATTTACTAACGATTTCATGTACAAGCATATAAGGAAATATAAAGCGAGAAATAAAAGTTCCTATGCTATTACAGGGATTTGGTGTATATACATAAATGATGACTGAAAAGTAAAATGCAAAAATTGTAAACCCTAATTAACTACAAACCGGGCGCAGTTACATAAATAATAAAAGTAATCATATGGAAAAAATAATAATGCGCAAAAGTTGAGACTGGCCTATGTTTGAAACCCTAGAAATCTTAGTGCACATTAAAATTTTTTTTGGTATTTTATGAAAAAATTAGAAGTTTAACCTAATTCTCTAATTAATTTTAAATTAAAGGAAAAAAGGTTAAAATTTAATTAAATTAATTTGCAAAAATTAATTTTATTAAAAAAACTCTAAGTCCTAATTTTTTTGTGATTATGATTTTATGATATATAAAAAAGTGAATAAACAAAATGGGCATGAAGGGGTGAGAACCCAATTGAGGGGTGATGCTGGAATTTGTGCTATGGGCCCAGATCTGTTGGCCCACAGCCTGCGTTAGATCCAGTGTTTTTATGGCAGGAAGGTCCATCATGGGGAAGCGTTTCTGGGCGCTGGATCTGGAGGATGAGTGATCCAACGGTGATGATGATAGAGTGCATGACACGCGTGAGTGTCCTGGCCATATTGGATCTGCAAGAATCTCATTAGAAAAAAATAAACTTCAAGACCTGGGAATCGAACCTAGGTCTCTTCCCTTCGCAAGCGTCCCTTCTACCACCAAGCCACTTTGTTCATTTGTTATATAAAATAAGCAATAATAATATATGCAAAACATAATTGGATTCCAGGTCATCAAAGCAAGCACGTACAATGGTGGCCACTGAAATTTAAATAAACCAATCAAAACATATGAAATTTCCACGCATGGCCTTCGCCTGGGTAAGAGAAGTCAACGACGCTGGAGCTGCGCTCCGGTTGTCTTCTCTGGCCAAGCAAAACTTGGATCTGCAAAAATACGCAGAATCAAAGCCCCAAATTCAGGCTACCCCCTATTTTGCATGCTACGAATTCAATGGTGATGGCCATTTGGCCTGAGGAGGCCTGTATTATCCTATTCGTCCCTTGGCCGTTCCCAAGCCCTAACCATGCCAACCTTCATTCTAAGCTTCTAGATCTTCATGTAGCACGTTAGAAAGATTCAAAACAATCATATGAACACAAATGTATGCTTTGGAGTCATTTAAATCGCGTGTGTTAAGAGATTCAAATACAAATTTTTTACCAAAAGGTTGTGACTTGGTTGGCTGGTTTCAGGCTGCTTCAGTCGTGGATGAAGGTTTATATGGCTTCCCGGGACCTTTAGGAGGAAGATTGGCTCCTTTGTTTTGATCAACAAAGGCTGGAACTAGTGCTTTTGATTTTCATGATTTCTTGAAATTTTGCGAGTTCTCTAGGGTTCTTTTTGTGGCTACTACAGATGTGCTTTTGATCTAGGGTTATTATGTATATGTAGTAAATCAAATTAGGGTAAAAATTGTAGCAATAATCCAATTCATCAATTCTATTTTAAAATATAAAGATTTTGATTCAAATCTTTCCCAAAAGAAGAGATCCACTTCCTTATTCATTACACACGGTTTTGATAGCTGGCCAGGATCTCTTTGGTTTAAAAAAGATTTGCATATTTTATATCTTGCATATTCTTGCATTTATTTAGTATTTATTTAATTTATTTTGAATTTATTTGAATAAAATCAAAATAAATAAATATAAAAAACACAAAATAAATGTATGGACATGTT
This sequence comes from Vicia faba, assembly GCA_948472305.1. NCBI lineage: Eukaryota > Viridiplantae > Streptophyta > Magnoliopsida > Fabales > Fabaceae > Vicia > Vicia faba. The sequence goes on along the minus strand of OX451738.1, from coordinate 369,443,397 downwards.
TAGAGATCCTCAGATGCATCATGAACACGTTTGGACTCTAAAAATGGGAACCAATAGCTCAAAAATACAAATTTGCCCAATTGAGATTTCATGCATTTCTTAAAAATTGCCCAACTTGTGCAATCCTTATCTCTCTCAATTTTAATCCTAAGAGGGTGTTCTTGGAATTTTTAAAAAGCTTAGGATGTCCTCTAAATAACCTTTTTGGTTTCATCTCAATTGGATCTTCCATGTTCATGTAAGAAGTTTTGACCCAAAAGGTATTTTTGTTGACTTTTTGAAAGGACCTATAATGTATGAGCTTGTATCTTTTGATTAGGGTATTTCATGAACTTGAGGGTTGAAGAGAATTTGTAGGGAATATGATTCTCTTCAAAATGAGACTTTGTGTAAAAAAAATTGATAGAGTATGAGAAAGTTATGCTTGGTCAAAGTTTGGTTGACTTTTCCTATATAAACCCTAATTTGCCATTTTTGACTTTTGATGAGTTAAGAGCATTTCTTGAGGAATCATGATCAACCCTTGATCAAATGATGGATATTACTTCAAAATGTTTACGTTGACCAAAAATATTGAAGTTTGACTGTATATGGGCCACAATTCACTTTTGACCTAGTATAGTTTATTTACAGGCATTTGAGTAGTTAATTGAGCAAACTTGTTGTTAAAGGCATGAAACTTGGCATGGATTATCTTGAGGACATATTTGGACAATGGAGAACATCTTGGATCCTTGGAACTCACACATCTTGCTTAAAATTGAAACTCTAGTTAGAGGCTTGTTGCCTTAGGAGGAGAATTTGTCTGATCAATTCTTGGTCAACCTTGGACAATTGAGGACCTCTAGGAGTATGTCTTGTGTGAAAATGGGAGGGAAAATTTTGGGGTACAACAGATACCATAGCTCGTTGATAGGTTTCCCCTGCATTTTTCAAACTGAAAGGCATGACTTTGTAACAAAAGGTTCCCCATTGTGTGACAAAGGTGGTCTTTTCCATATCCTCATGAGCCATCTTGATTTGATTGTAGCTGAAGAAGCCATCCATGAAAGAGAAGACTTTATGTTGAGCTGTGTTGTTGACCAAGACGTCAATAAGAGGTAGCGGGAAATCATCTTTGGGGCTTTCCCTACTCAAATCTCTATAGTCTACACACATATGAACCTTCCCATCTTTCTTCGGTATCGGGACCACATTGCAACCCATTGAGGATATGATGTCACAGCCAGGAAACTTGAATTGAATTGCTTTATTACCTCAGCTTTTATCTTTTCAGACATGTTTGGCCGTATACGATACACTTTTTGCTTGACTGGAGGATAACGTTCCTTTGTTGGTAGACGATGAACCACAATGTCAGCATCCAACCCTGGAATATCTTCATACAACCAAGCAAACACTTTAACATGGTCATGTAACATATGTACCAATATTCCCTGGACACTGTCTTCTAAGTTAGCGCTGATCTTAATCTCTTTCTTGTCTTCCTCATTACCTAGGTTGATCACTTCAACTGGCTCTTCATGAGGTTGAATGGCCTTCTCCTCTTGCATCAGAAGTCTGGCTAGTTCCCCTGGTATTTCACAATCTGCTTCGCCTTCGTCTCCGGCTTGGTAGATTGGTTGTTCAAAGTCATAGCTGGCAATAACGAAGTTGTTGGCAATGAGATCTGGAGTAGATGAGGATCTGAAAGTGTGGGTGTATGCATGTAAGATACATGTCTATTTTGAAAATGAAAATAAGATGAAAGAAAGACAATGAGCGCAAAATTTGAATGCAAAAAGTCCAATGTTTTTCATTAAATGATCATATGGCATATGAAAATGAACAAACCCTTAACAAATGGACCATGGTGCCCCGGGCAAGGCACATGGCTTAAATTCATGGTTTGAATTAAATTGTAGACAATTTCTTGAATTGACAAAACTTTAAATGGTAATTACTCCTCTTTGAAGGAGATGGGAATGAAATCCTTTGCATGCCAGTTGTTAAGGCCCTTACCAGCAGTCGGGTAAATCCATTCGTCAAAGTCACAGTCATCCTCTGAGTCTTCAATAGCATTCACTTCATGATTACCAATGCGAAGAGGTGGTTTTCCTATGGGAGCACATCTGACCTCCTTTTGAGCTTTGACAATGAAACCCAAACCGAACATGTATGCTTTGAATGAATGTCAGGGAGTTATCCCCAAACTATACTACTTCTATCTTCAACCATGGCACGAATGTCTTTGAGCGAAACCATCTTTGGCACAAATTCATTAGTTTTTGGAATGGCAAAAGATATTTTGGTGGTAGCAACCATGGGAGGAACCACTTCGAAAGCTTGTCAAGGAGTCTCTATGAACTCACCATCCATCTCCACATATTTGAATGAATTTAGGTGGCTAACCATGAATTCTTCTTCACCACAAACAGTAACAATTTTCCCTTGACTGGATATTTCAACTTTTGGTGAAGGGTGGACCTCACTGCTCCTGCCCCGTGTATCCAAGGGCATCCAAGTAAACAAGAATAGGCGGGACGTGTATCCATCACGTAGAAAGTAGAATTGAAAACTTGTGAACCAACTTTAATAGGGAGATCAATTTCTCCAAGTACCATCCTCTTGGATCCATCAAAATCCCTCACAACTATGTCACTTGGTTTTAACACCAAACTTTCGCAATCTAACTGGTCCAAGGCATATTTTGGTAGAACATTTAGAGAGGAACCAGTATCAACCAGGACATGGGCCAGGGTAGTTCCTTTTCACTCAATAGAGACATGCAAAGCCTTGTTATGATTCCTTCCTACTAGTTCAAGTTTGCATCTGAGAACCCCAATCCATTATCGGCAATCAGACTCGCTGCACAATTTTCAAATTGATTGGTTGTGGTTTCTTGGGGAACATGTGTTTTCTTCAAAATTTTGATTAAATCTTGGGCATGAGCATCAGAACAAAGAAGCAAAGATAACATAGAGATTTTGGAGGGGGTTTGCCCTAGTTGTTCTACTATCTTGGAATCACTCTTTTTTATAATCTTCAAGATTTCCTCCATCTCTTGGGTGGAAGGTTCCTCAGTAGTGACGTATTTGGTCGGCGCCTCTGTTCTGACAGGCTCAATTAATTTCTCTTAACCCCTAGTGTTAGTACTAGGCTTATCAATGGTAATATGGACGGGTGTTGTTGTAGTAGTTGGCGGTGAAATGTTAGGAGAGAAGATTCTCCCCGTTCTTGTTACTTTGCTAGAACCAGCAATATTTGTAACATCATAAGCCTTGTCTTCATTGATCCAGGAATCTTGCTTAATTCCATGATAGTAAACTTCAGCACCCTAATTCCAAGGGACTACTTTGTCGGAGGAGTAAGGAATCGGCCCAGGAGAAGTAATTATCAAGGGAGAAAATGTTGATTCGTTGGAAATTCTAATAGGACCCTTTGAAGAGATCCTAAGAGGCTTGTTGGATATTGTTATGATGGAAACATCTTCAGTTGTATCGATTAAACTCTCGATGGTCGGAGTTCTTTAGAACAGGATTTCATGAATATTGATCAGGAGTTGAACACCTTCTTTCAGCCATTTGCATCCATTAACTTGTTTGGCACATCAATTACAGTCTTTCAAACAGCCCAATAAAACCCCAGTTCTCAACAGGTTCTTTTTAATAACGGTCAGTGGAGTAGTCAAATCTTCAACGGCGGAAACAAAAACAGTGTCTTCAATTGCATTGACACCTTTGCCATGACTTGGAATTAGTGCAGTTATAACATTTGGAGTTGTAGGTAGATCAAACTCAATAGTCTTATTGTCGATAAGATCTTAAATTTTGTTTTTTAGAGCCCAACATTGATCAGTATCATGCCCAGGACTGTTGGAATGATATGCGCATTTGGCATTAGGATTGTACTTCGACGATGAAACATTGGGATTTGATGGTGGATCATGCAATGTTACCAAGTTGGCTTTCAACAGGTGTTGCAAGGCTTGGGACAGTGACATGTTAATCTTCATGAATTATCTTCTTGGGATCTCAGACCTTTGATGGTTGGCATGTTGTTGTTGTCTTTGAGCAGATGGAAGGTTGGAGATCAAAACAGCATTAACAGATGGATGGTGATCCTTCTTGATATGGGCCCTTGACCCATATACAACATTGGTTTCTTTCTTTCCGGTGAAGGGCTTCTTTACAGTGTTTGAGGCAGAAGCAGAGGCCATTCGAATTTTTCCACTCTTGATGCCACTCTCGACCCTTTCACCAGTTAGAAATAACTCAGTGAAACCGAACGATGAGCTCCCAATTAACAAGTTGAAAATGGGCCAGTTAATGTTCCCTTGAACATGTCCACCAACTCCCTATCAATCAATGGTGGTTGAACTCTACCAACAAGGTCCCTCCATTTCTGCACATACTATTTAAACCCTTCATTAGTACCCATTGTCATTCCTTGAAGTTGAACTCTAGTCGGTGCCAAATCAGTGTTGTACTGATATTGACGGTAGAAAGCGGTGGCCAGATCTTCCTAGGAATGAATGTTGGAACTCTCTAACTAGTAAAACCATTCTAGATGATTCCCAGACAGACTCTCTTGAAAGAAGGGTACCCAGAGCTTCTTGTCAGTGGTATGGGGTTGTATTTTGCGTACACAGGACTTTAAGTGAAGCTTTGGGCATGAAAATCCGTTGTACTTAGCAAAGATTAGAGTTTTGAACTTGTGGGGAATAACAACCCCAGGTAACAAGCCTAAATCTCCAAAATCTAAACCAGGTACAACTTGAATTTCAACAACTTTCAGCTTATCCTCTAGTTGCTTGTATTTACCCTCAGCTAGTGGATAATTTTCATCAATGTAATCTTTATCCTCAGATGCTTGATCATTTCCAACCCCAGCACGAGTGCTTCTCACATTGTCATTCTAATTTCCATCATCCTCGGATGACTCTTCAACCACTTGCACTTGATGCATAGGGCCTTTAAACCTTTTCCCCATGTTGATCAATGCCTTCTTCTTAGTCTTCTTTTTGGCTACTAAAACTGACATTAGCTCTTGTTATCCTTTGGCGAGAGTCAGCAAGGTTTCTTGGAATTTAGAATTTTGTTTCTGCAAGTCTTTCACGATTTGCTCGATATCCATCTTACTGAAATAAATAGTTGAAAGATGACGAAACATGTATCTGACAACCTGCTTATGTTATGATGCATGAAATGCGTATGCAAATGATTTCAAGGACTTTTAAGATTTAAATTTATTTAGACAAAAGAGGGAACAAACATTAATTGAATTAATAAGTTCAAATGGTTACAAGATGCCTCTTGGGCTTACAATGGAAGAAACAAAGAAAATACAAAATAAACTCCTAAAAAAAGACTCAAGCTTCCTAGGAGCGCATCCTCTTCGATGCAATGTATGCACTCAAACTCCGCTCTTCGTGAAGTTATCTCGTGAGCTCTAAAACCTTCTTCTCTCTTGCATAGAACTGGGTTTCAAAGGCGTCCCGCTCCCCTTTGAGTTGAATCCATGATCTTTGAAACTCCTCGAGAATAATAGGCATGTCAAGATGAAGAATAGTGTAAGGAACATCTCCCTCAGCAATAGGCTCCATGATGATAGGTAAAATGGCCTCATAAGGAATCATGAGATTTTGAGCGCGAGCTCGCACCCACTTGAGATAAGGCTCCAAAGGAATGGAGTTTTTATGCCCCAATGTCTTTCTATCGACTTTGTTCACTATGCCCCAAGCTCGTAAAAATAATTGATGGTAACCTTAGACATCGCTCTCATAGTCAAATGTAATTCCTTGGACAAGTGCATCATGAGGACCATCCCTCCTAGCATACCCAAACTATCGTAGAGCTAAGCAAGGATTATAAGTGATACCTCTCCTAGTTCCAAGGAGAGGGACATTAGGTAATTCCCCACATCGATAAATAATGGTAACATCCTCCAAAGATCGAGAACACCAATGAATATCCAAATGCATGAGTGAGATCAACATATTAGACCATCTCATGCATTGCTCATTCTTCAAAAGAGATCGAGGTAGGTGCGAAATAAACCACCTATCCAACAAAGGATTGAAGCACATAAGACTTCCTCTTCTCTTCATGGTGCGAGTGTGAAGATAATTTAAGATATCTCTAAGCAAGGTAGGCACCGGGTTACGAGATAGAAAAACTTTGACTGCATTCACATCTATGAGTTGGTCCGGGTTAGGAAACTCTACCACCCCATAGATTATAAGAGTCACCACTTCTTCAAAAGCTTGCAAATCCAGAGCCTCCCAAAATTGTTGAGCCTTTTCAAATAGAAACTTGTCTAGAAACCCTTTAACACCACTTCTTGTTTCCAATTTGCCACGATGTCAGATCGTTGCAAATGTAAAGCTCGAGCAATCTGCTCATATCTTGGTTATCTATCAATACCGGTGAAGGGTAATTGATCAAGAATAGGAACCCCTAAAAGTTGAGAAAACCCCTTCATAGTAGGCACTAATTGGTAATCAGGAAATGTAAAGCAATGGTGCTTAGGATCAAAGAATTGGAATAGCACATGTACCATATCCTCTTCAAAGTTTGTTGTAACCAAGTTGATGAGACAACCGTACTTCTTAATGAACAGAGAATCGTTGGGAACCCTTGATGCTAATTCCTTGAGTTGAGGAGGCACTCTCACAAGGTTGATTCGGATGGTATTTCTTCGCATGGAAGCCATGTCCTACAAAATAGCACAAAGATAAATCCCAAAGTCCTTGAAATATTTAGTACAAATTCATTGGTATGATGTCATCATGTTATGTAAAAGTAAACACATACACACAAAGCAAACAAGTCCTTAGGTTTAGTCTTGAAGATTTCATAGGTAAGTACCCTCTTAAAGTTTAGTTGGTTCAACCTGTCCTAGAAAGTAATCGGGTTCTAGGGGATCTCAATATCATTGATCTTTCTTCATTGGGCATTGTTTCAGCGCAAGCCTCTTTATTAGCGACCGAAATATCCAAAAAGTCAGATCTCAATGAGCGTAGTATCGAGTATCAACCAACTTCGGACTGCACCAAAGTCGGCTATCTCACTACTTCCTAATGGCCAAGTTGTTCAATTAAAGGTCCTAAGGTTCGTTAGTGCTTCATGACACCATACAGTGGCCCTGTATTCTCCTTAATTCTCCATAACGGATACCGGTACCCACAAATGTGTCAAACTAACATTGATATTGTATTAACCATATCGGTCTACACCGTATAGTCTCCATAATTTTTGCTATTTACCTAATGATGTTCCCCGATCCGGGTAGAGGATCAATACAAACCCAAACAAGGACCCATAAGTGTAAAGCAAACAAATCAAACTATGAAAGCATTTTAAAGGTGATCTAATCTCTAAGGTAACCCCACTTTTAAGTAATATTCCCCAGCAGAGTCGCCAATTCTGTAATACGGTGGGAGAACTGACTTGGGTGTTTTGCGTTTGATCGCAATTGTTGCAGATAGCAAGAGTCGCCACTGACTTTTCTTTTATCCAATAAAGGAAAGGGTGAAAAGAACAGAAAAGACCTTTTGAGAATTTTCTTGAGTTCAGGAGGTAGGTTATGAAAAGGGAAGGTGTTAGCACCCTTTTCATCTGTAGTTATCTACAGGATCTTAGTTGCTTGATCACTTCGAAAACGCTTTGTTTGAAATGTGTCTGTGATGGGTTTCTGAAAGTATTTTTGAAAAGTGCCTTCGTTTAGGAGAACTTTTTAATGATTCTCGTTTGTACAAGAATGTATACAAAGTGTTGACTTTTGAAAGTGTTGGTGTGTTTTGAAAGATGTTGTTTTGAAAATGTTATGAGCAAGCAACTATGAACGTTCTACCTACTCAAAAGGATCTTTTTTCTTTTCCTCATCCTTTAGATGTTGCTATCTTACCATTGATTGATAAGAATCCCCGTCATTGGATGTGAAGGGACGGGTGTGGGTCGTCGTATAGTCATAGAAGGCAACTTGTAAGACGCTTTAGATTTTTTCTGTAGGGACTAAGATCGTTTTACCGAAGGCAACGTCGAAGGGTCATCGAGGGACTACTATCTTTTCACTCGAGGGTCTTTGCTAAAGCATCCCATATCTGAGGGACATGACTATTTTTCTGAGGCAACAAGCGAGGTTACCCTAGAGGTGCGCGTATGCAAATTGTGTTTGATTGCATGCATTTTTTCTTTGAGTATTAGGGTTTTCTAACGGTTGATTTTATCTTACCATGCATACCCTAATTACGAATAATTATATTAAATCGATAAATGGAGGATATTAAAATCCTAAGCTATTACATCACTTAGGGGATGGGGGTACAATTTACAAAGGGTGTTAAATGCCCAATCGAAGACTAGTGAGTCAAGCTTGTATCTAAGGATTTTAAAGCCTAGTCGAAACTTGTTGTTATTCTAATCGAAGGAAACTGTTTAACTGCCAATCGAAAGACACTTTGCTAAGATTCAAAAATTTACTCTTTATTTAAACAAGTGTTTGTAACCACCATGTAAGGGAAAAATCTTGGGAAAGTATGAGAGGGAAAATTTTGGGGTACAACAACTGCCCCTGTTCAATCTTCTTAAACCTGGGGATTTAGATTGGCTTGTCTGCCTTTCATGATCTGAAGGTGGAAGATGATTGAACACTATAGTGCCTAGAAATTTGCACTCGCATTAAATAACACTGATGATTGATGATGTAAGGAATGGGCTTACAGATGCCATTTGGAAAAGATGATGGAAGACTGTTAGAGATGGCCTTAAAGATTCCATCCAAGGAATATGACAGAGAGTTGTCAGAGACGGCCTTAGAGATACCATCAAAAGTAGATGATGACTTCATAAGAGGTCTCTTTGTGGGGATTCTTGTTCTTGCTGTCTGAGGAGGAGTCCACTGGGGGATGTTGATTTCTGTTGTTTTCCTGTTTGAGGAAAACTCTGTGGGGAATAGAGTCTAGGAACATCAGTTGTCCATGGCTCTACTGAGGGGTTATCTCTGAATTGGAGAGATGAAAGTTCGTTATTTTCTGGTTGAAATCCAGGCTTCGCGGTAATTTTTTAGGGAGAATGAAATTAACTGCTATCTAGAAATGTATCAGAAGAAACCTGTGTAGGGTTGTTTCAGGATGAGTCCGGGTAAGACTTCATCTGGAAGTGCATGAGAAGGAACCTGGGTAGGGCTGTTTTAGGAGATATATGAGAGGGAGCCTAGGTAGGACAGCTTCAGGATGAGTCCGGGTAAAACTACATCTAGAAATTGTAAGAAGGAACCGTGGTAGGGTTGCCTCAGGATGAGTCCGTGTAAAACTGCATTTGGAAATTGTGAGAAGGAACCTGGGCAGGGTTACCTCAGGATGAGTCCGTGTAAAACTGTATTTGGAAATTCAAGAGAATGAACCTGGGTAGGGTTGCCTTAGGATGCGTCCGTGTAAAACTTAAGAAGGGTGGAGAAAGAACCTGTGTAAAATTGCTTCATGAAAAGCCTGTATAAAGCTGTATTTGGAAGTCAAAAGAAACTCGTGTAAGATTGCTTCATGAAGAGCCCGTATAAAGCTGTATTTGGAAGTTAGAAGAAACTCGTGTAAGATTGCTTCATGATGAGACCGTGGAAAGCTGTATTTGGAAGTCAGAAGAAACCCGTCTAAGATTGCTACATGTTGAGCCCGTGTAAAGCTGTATTTGGAAGTCAGAAGAAACCCGTGTAATATTGCTTCATGAAGAGCCCGTATAAAGCTATATTTGGAAGTCAGAATAAACCCGTGTAAGATTGCTTCATGATGAGCCCGTGTAAAGCTGTATTTGGAAGTAAGAAGAAACTCGTGTAATATTGTTTCATGTTGAGCCCATGTAAAGCTGTATTTGGAAGTTAAAAGAAACTCGTGGAAGATTGCTTCATCATGAGCCCGTGTGAAGCTGTATTTGGAAGTCAGAAGAAACTCGTGTAAGATTGCTTCATGTTGAGCCCGTGTAAAGCTATATTTGGAAGTTAGAAGAAACCCGTGTAAGATTGCTTCATGTTGAGCCCGTGTAAAGCCGTATTTGGAAGTTAGAAGAACCCCGTGTAAGATTGCTTCATGTTGAGCCCGTGTAAAGCTGTATTTGGAAGTCAGAAGAAACCCATGTAAGATTGCTTCATGATGAGCCCGTGTAAAGCTATATTTGGAAGTCGGAAGAAACCCATGTAAGATTGCTTCATGATGAGCCCGTGTAAAGTTGTATTTGGTCGCACAGATAATTACTCTGTTTTGTTTCAGGAGCTAATCCAGGACTTGTTGAAAATTGTTGACGATAAATATCTGTTGATTGATCTTTCTTGAAAAGGTAAAGTGTTAGCTGTATGTAATGTCATGATGTATGAAATGCATTGTGTAATGGTGTTCTCAAAATAAATGAGATTGGGATTTATGCATTTGTATTGCAGATGCTCTGACGTTTGTAGAATAATGTATGAATGCAATATGTGAATGTATCAGTTGTTCTATTGTAGCGTTGTTAAATTAGGGAAAATAAATCCCTGATTGCAGCTGGCGATGAAGAATGTGGGTCTTCAGATTTTGTTGAAGTTGAACTGCTGGGAGATGATCTTCCATTGTTAGAGAAATAAAATCTGTTGGGGAAGGAAAGCTTTGTGCACTGCCTGAGGATTTTATGAAATCCTATTGGGGAATCCTGAGAAGTTTGACGACTTTACTGGGGAAAACCTGATGTCGGAGCAGTAGTTGGAAATTCCTGTTCTTCCATGGATACATGAACACCTGACATCACTAGGTTGTAAGCTGAGGATATGGCGATGACTTTTTAGTAAGATGCCCCTGCCTTCGTACCTGCTGGAGAAAGTACCTACGGAGACTTCGTGGATGGTTTGAGTGTAATCCCAACTCCCGGGGTTCTTGGTAAATGCTGATCAGGATGATAAGTCTTCTACTGGTAAACAAATAACAAGATGACGGGACATAGTCGTATGTTTTTAATCCCTAACTTTTTCCTGGACCACCCTTTCGGGTTTTCAGTCCACCGGGATACCCTTTTTTGCTCAAGCCGCCTTTTGAGGTTTTCGACTTGCCGGGTGTACAATTTTTTTTGTATATATCCCTAATTTTTTCCCGAACTCTTTTGGTTCGCTGGGATGCCCTTAATTTTTCCTAGGCCTGTCAACCTAGCAGGTCTTTTTCATGCGTAGTATTTTCTGACTACGTCCGCGCTCATAGGATGTGGAGAGTTGTCACCGTATATGACAACAAGTGTTGTAGAAATGCCAGAAAATTATTATGTGATCACATGTGCCCTTTCTTATGTGGGAGCCTATTGGAGCTGCTTCAGGATGAATCTGGTGCACCTGATGTTTGATAAAGTTTCTGATAGTCTTGAATTTCCTAGGTATCTTTTCTAAGAACTGTCATGGAAGGATTCAAAGACATGATACTTACACCATCTAATACTACTGGCATAGACAAAATATTTGGTGGTACCAAAGATTCAAATTTCAGTGATTTTCTGCTGGAATCCCCGATCAATGTAACAGCCCCCGAGTGATTCAGATGGAGATTTGCCCCTGGCTATTCAGCATTTTTTGGAGAGATTCTTTGCATATTGGCTTGACTTCCCCAGATTAAATAGACAACATGTCATGCCCCTTGATTATGAAAGGCTTGTTATTGGGAATGTTTTTTCCGTCTGAGGAGATTCTGTCTATTGAGGGGATTTTTGTTCATTGAATATTCATTGTGTGAATTTCTCTTCCATTTGTACAATTAACCATATGCAAACAATGTCATTTAAAGAATGCAAAGCTTATGTCTGTCTTGAAATTTTTTGAAAATGCGTTTTTTGTAGTAGAACAAAATTTGCAAGAATGTGATATCAACTCATGATTTATAGCAAACCTTACCGGAGTCAGGATACCTTTGTAACAGAATGCTCTTGAACTAACCCATGCTTCAGCTAGGACTTTTAAGGGTTGTAACATGGACTAGTTCACGGTTTAAGAAACAAAGGATAAAGGCTCAAAATTTACTTGTACCCGCCCGTTCTTCGTGATGTTCTTCAGACCTATGCTCAGTTAATTATGCATTTCGAATCCTAGTTGAGTTCTGGAATGTTGACCATGATATTTCGGTGATGGTTCAGAAATTGAACATTTGTTTAAGAAGGCAGTCAATTTTGTGACATTTTCTTTTTGTTGAGGATTTGTAGGACCTCTTTCTTTCTTTTTTGATTTTGCTATCCATGTCTTTTTCCTGAACTGTTTCTTTTGTGATTACAGCTAGCAGGATGCTCCCGTTATTTTTCTTAAGTCTCCTTCATAGGTTTTGAGTTAACGGGCTTTTCTTTTGAGAGATAATGACTGCCTGTTTTAATGATTATGTGGAACCATCACCATCTTTTGTTTTGGAAGGATACCTCTGAAACTACTTGTCGTGTACGAGGGAAAAGCTTGTGATTGAGTGCACTATTGAATTAACTGAGAAACTACCCTACCCCAGGTTATGATTAAGGGTTTTAATTTGTGTGAAAAGAAAACTCCTACTTCTTAGGCTCAAAAGGGTTGACTAGGGATTATCTTCCTTATAACTCCATTGTTTAGGATTTGAAACAACACATGTACATCGTTAGCGGGGTCTGTTCAAAAGCATATTGTAGAGATTATGGTATCATTCTCGTCATCCTCCCTCTTCAGGCTTAGAGATTTTAATCAAGAGTTGAATATCACAAAAAGGAAGTAATAAAATAGTTCAAGCATAGTGCAAACAAATTAATTTAAGACAAACATGTGTAATGTATTGATGAAATAATAAGGTTTGATATGAATAAATGTTCGAACAATCAAAAGAAAATTACAAATTGAAAATTCTAATGAACAAAAGCCTCTTTGTTTGATCTTGTTACTTTAGATGGTGTGCCTTGAAGGGATGACATAATAATTCCAGTTGACCATCTTGTGCGAATTCCAATGCTCCCTCATCGATTAGGTCTTGAATTTTGTATTTTAATATCCGACAGCTATCAGTATCATCCCTTGGACTGTTGGAGTTATATGCACACCTTGCATTTGGATTGTACATTGGAGAGGCAGTATTGGGATTTATAGGAGGACCCCTCAACAAGACCAAATTCAACTTCAACATGTGTTGCAATACTTGCGAAATTGGTATGCTAAGTTTGGTATCTTGCCTAGTGAATTAATCCCGCTTACGCTGATTACCCTATGGTTGTTGCGAGCTTGTGGTTTGGCTTGCAACGTAGCATCAGTTTGGAAAAATCCAACTTTCTATCCCATTAGGGCTTGATTAGTGACTTGATCCCCATCCTCAATTGTCTGTTACATATAGTTGGATCTGTCTTGATGAAGCTGGCTAGCGAGGGCTCTCAGCTCTTGTTGTCCCCGGGCTAGGCTTTGGATAAGAGCCATCTGCCCCAGCATTTGGATTCTCATTGCTTCCATCTCAACCTGCAGCTTTTCAACCTGGTCATCATTGTTATTGACAGGATGTTTCTTGGTCAGATTCCCGTTGAGGAGTGCTTTCAACTCTTCTTGCCCCTTGGATAGGTTGAGGAACATTTCAATGATTTGAACCTATTAAACATGGAAATTTATGTCATTTTGTTTGAAAGTCATTTTCCTTGCTGAAATAAACAGCGAGAACATGAGAGACTTGTACTGGAATACCTTTTAAGTAATGACATGAATGATGTGTAAATGTTTTCAAGGATATCAAAGGGTAAACAAGAAAATGTCAAAAGTTGAAATTTGTAGCATTGATTGAAGAACTTCGTATCATTAAGTGTCCTTCTATGAGAGCCAAGCTCACCATATCAAGTGGGTCATAGCCCCTGACTCAAGTTGTTGAGTTTTGATCTTTTGACAGCATTGTCTAGAGGAAAACAAATCCCCTTGCCCCTTGCTAGATGTCTAATTCATCATAACCTGCACCACAAACCCTTGAGATCCTTGAAATGGTTAAGGAAATGTTATGGCGTGATGTTATGATGTGTATGATATGCGTTAAGCAAAAGTGTAAGGTGATGAAGAGAAGTGAGTCTAAGAAGTCCAGGTTAGGGATAATGATTGTAAACAAATTCTGTAAGGAGATCATCTTGTTAGATAAAAACCCTGCAATTAGCTCAAGTTGAAAGCAAACAAGTCACACAAGCAGCCTTAGGTTTAGGCTTGCATGGGGTTTATAGGTAAGTACCCTCTTAAAGTTTTAGTTGGCTCAACCTGTCCTATTAATAGTAACTGGGTTCTAAAGAGTCTCAATATCATTGACATTTCCATCCAGCATTGTTTCAGCTCACGCACCAAAGTATTGCGGCCAAAAAATCTTGAAAGTCCAGTCACAATGAGTGTAGTATCGAGTATCAACCAATCTTTGGTCAAAACCAAAGTCAGTTATCTCACTACTTCCTAATGGCTAGGATGAGTCAATTAAAGGTTCTAAAGGTCAGTTAGCACTTAGTGACACTATGAGGAAGCCTAGTGTTATCCCTGACTTACTCAAGGAACATTAGTACAATCCAGAGTATCGAGCTAACGTAGCCACCACTTCGTCCATATCAGTCTACGCCATACAACCTCCATGATTTATCACTACTTACCTAATAAGATTCCCCAGATCTGGGTATAGGATCTTTAGTAACAACCCAAACAATCCCTCAAAAGTAAATCATACAAAGCACACAATGTTAAGCAAATTCAAAATGAACTACACTCTAATTAACCCCACTTTTTATTTATCCCCAACAGAGTCTCTAGTTCTGTGATACGGTGGAAGAACTGACTGTTTAATAATGGTTTTGCATTTTTTGTTTGCAAATGTTGCGGTAAGCAAGAGTAGCCACCGACTTTTCTTTTATCCAAGTTAAGGAAAAGGTGAAAAGAATAGAAAAAGACCTTTTCGATATTTTCTGAGTAAGGGGGTAGATTATGGAAAGGGAAGGTGTTAGCACCCTTTCCATCTGTAGTTATCTATGGCCTCTTAGAGGTTTGCTCATTTTTTAAATACCTTTGTGCTTTGTCCGTTTGAAAATGTTTGAAAAATACCTTAGTGCGGTGATTTGCTATGCATTTAACTCTTGTATCAGTCCTCAAGAGTGTTAATAAAGCAAATGTTTATGAAAATTGTTTTTGAGAAGTAGTATTTGTGTAACTGCAAAAAGTGTTTTTGAGAAAACTTCTAACAACTATCTACTTTTATACTCGAAAAGGGTCGTTCTTTTCCTCTTATCCTTTAGACAGCGCTATCCTACTATTAGTGAGTAGGTAGCCCTATCGTTGGATGTTTGAGGGACATCAAAGGGACGTTTACAGTCACGAAGGCAACTTGTGGAGACACTTTAGCAATTTTCTTAGGGACTAGATCATTTACCTAAAAGGCAACTGTAGGGTCATCGAGGGACTATGATCTTTTGATTTATGGGTCTTTGTTAAAGCGTTCCTGCCTCATGACTATTTTATTTCTTAAAGGCAACCAAAGTGGGGTACCCTAGAGGTGTATATGTGCAAGTGTGTTATGTTCAGTTATTTTTTTCTTTTTGTTAAGTTTGCTAACATTTTAATTTCACTCTTTCTATACACGCCTAGTTACTAGCAGTTAATATATATAGAGATGTAAAGTGCGAAGATAAAACCCTACACTATTACATGGCTTCAGGGAGGGGGTTTACATTTTACAAGAATGGGAAGGGATAAAGCAGTAAATGTCCTAGTTTTAATCTATTACATCCAGTGAGCAGGTACATTAGTAATAAAAATGCGAAACTAAATAAACGCGCATAAAATTGAAAATAATGTCTAAAAATATCCTAAGAAATGAAAATATTTTTGGTTGTTTCAATTTTAATAAAAATAACTAAATTGAGATCATCTAAAGTTTATTTAATTTTTAATTTAAGGAAAGGGTTAAAATACTTAATTAATTTATTTATAAATTAATTTGATTAATAA
The DNA here is from genome assembly GCA_948472305.1 of Vicia faba. Lineage (NCBI taxonomy): Eukaryota > Viridiplantae > Streptophyta > Magnoliopsida > Fabales > Fabaceae > Vicia > Vicia faba. The sequence goes on along the minus strand of OX451738.1, from coordinate 369,427,467 downwards.
ATAATATCCTAATATGTTTTTTTGTGATTTCTTATTTAAAATTAATTTAAATAATAAAAAGAAGATCAATAAAAAAATACAAAAAGGAACAAAAAATATGATATGAAAGAGTGAGGGGATCCTTCGATCCAGGGAGAGGTTACCTTTCGATTTTATGAAGGGTGTCACCCTTCGATCTAATAGCAAGATGTAGCTAGAGGGCGTTATCGGAAACTGCTTGATGGATCACTTGTGAGGATGCTACATTTGCAAACATGTTATAAAAAATGAAAGACATGACCTGGGTGACAAACCCAGGTCCTTCGATTCTGTGCGCACTGGCCTTATTTATGCTGGATATGCAACAAGCGTTAGAAGCATAACAAAGGCAGACCTGGGATCGAACCCAGGTCTTTAGTCTTGAATAACAAATCGAATGAAACAATAAGTGTGGATATGTTATGCAAATACAAAGTTTGATATTTTACCCTCTCTTACCAATAGTTGGAACCTTCAATTTGGCACTTTCTGGATGTGGGTACCTTCGATTTGGCATTTCTGGGCGTGGGTACCTTTGTTTAAGGGTTGCCTTGACTTGGATCACTTATGAAAATTTTGATAACTTTTGGTGGGTTTTTAGGGAGCGTATCTCCAATGTGTCTCCTCTTTTGGCTTGCAAGCATGCTGCTTATATAGTGTAGGAGGGAGGGGACAAGAAGACAAAAGTCTAACTGCCATAAACAAACGTTTTCAAGGCCATGAATGAATTTTTGTAATTGTGGTCAAAAACATTGGATCTTGTCCTCTTTTGAAATTTGAATAAATATGGACAATTTTGGTTTTCGAATACCCCCAGTCTCTATCCTTCGATTGGACCTCCCATGCATCCTTCGAATGGGCCTTTTTGTGTAGCCTTCGACTGGGCTTAAGTTGCCTCTTTCGACTAGGTCTTTAGATGGTCCTTCTGGTGTACCTTTCGAATGGGCCTTTAGTGTGTCCTTCGCATGGACCTCTTGCATGCTTCTTCGAATGGCTCTGATTCAGCTTCTTCGAATGGCCAACAATATGCATCCTTTGAATGGACCTTTGGAATGCCCTAGTGTAGAAATTGGGCTGTAAAAACTTAGCATGAGGAAGTTCCTGCCTTGTGTAGGCATGCATGTAGCAGGTGTTTGCCTTGTAGGTATGAAGAAAATTACTGCCTTATGCAGGCAGGCATGCAGACCATTTGTCCAAATGGGGCCTGTGTGGAAGAAACCAAAGGCGCTTCAAACGAAGGAGGCCCAGAGATGCTCCAAACGAAAGAATCCAAAGGTGCTTCAAATGAAGGAAGCATAAAAGAGATCCCTTTCTTTCTGAATCAAAGGGAGCCATTTCAAAGCTCAACCGAAGACTTGCGGACCAAAGCTTAATCGAAGGGTGTTAAATGCCCAATCGAAGACTAGTGAGTCAAGCTTGTATCTAAGGAATTTAAAAACTCAGTCGAAACTTGATGTTATGCTAATCGAAGGGCATTGTTTAACTGCCAATCAAAGGACATTGTTGAGCTGCCAATCAAAAGACACTTTTCTAAGATTCAAAAATTTCCTCTTTCTTTAAATAAGTGTTTGTAACCACCAAGTAAGGGAAAAGCTTTGGAAAATATGAGAGGGAAAATTTTGGGGTACAACACTTAGTGCAAGAATGTAACACCGGAATTTTGGTTAGCTTAATTGCACTAATGTTATCGCACATGATAGGAATACATGAAAGTTTAATATCAAAGCCAATTAGTTGTTGTTTAAGCTACAAAATTTAAGCATAACAACTACCGGCTGCGATGTATTCCGCCTCATCCATTGACAAAGCAAAACAAAACTTGTTTCTTGCTATGCCAACTAACTAAGGAATTTGAAATAATGTGGAAAGTTCCACTAGTACTTTTCCTATTCGACTTGTAACTGAAAAATCAAAATCAGAATAACCAACCAAACAACAATCGCTTCCTTTGGAATACCAAAGCCCGTACTTAGATGTACAATAAAAGTATCTAAGGATGCACTTAACAACTTTAAAATTTTATTCCTTAGGATTCGATTGATATTCGGTGCACATACAAATGCTAATCATAATTTCAGACCTCAATACAATAAGATATAGAAGAGATCCAATCATACCTCTATATTTCTTGATATCCACATCCTTAGCATTTACATCTTTATCCAAGTTACCATTTGTTGGCATTGGAGTGTCAATTGATTTTTCCTTATCCTTACTAATCGTTTTAGCAATCTGTGACAATACATTGTTTGACACACGAATGTTCCTTCATTGAGTTGATTGATTTGAAGTATGAGAAAGTAATTCAACTTTCCCATTAGACTCATCTCAAATTTCCTAAACATAAGCTTAGAAAACTCATTGACCAAATGCATGTTAGTAAAACCAAATATGATATCGTCAACATAAATTTGAACTACAATTATGTGTTTTCGTTGATGTTTAATGAAGAGAGTTGTATCTAAATTCCCTCTAGAGTATCCTTGGTCAAGTAAGAACTTGCTAAGTCGCTCATACCAAGCCCTAGGGGCTTTCCTGAGACCATACAATGCATGTTTTAGCTTATAAATATGATTAGGATACTCATGATTTTCAAAACTGAGAGGTTGAGAAACATACACTTCCTCATTAATGTGTCCGTTAAGGAAAGCACTTTTCATGTCCATTTGAAATAACTTGAAATTCTTAGAGCATGCAAAAGCTAGTAATAGGCGTATAGCCTCAAGGCGGGAAACTGGAGCATAAGTTCCATCATAATCAATGCCCTCCTCTTGGTTATATCTTTGAGCCACTAGTTAGGCCTTCTTAGTATTTATCACTTTGTGTTCGTCTAGTTTATTTCTAAAAACCCACTTGGTGCCTATGGCTTGATGATATCATAGACGAGGGACAAGGTCCTACATGTTGTTATACCCCAATTTTTTCCCCTAAGATCCCTCATCATACTCTGTACATCTCACACATAGCATGGCCCCATGGTTACAGGATCGAAGAGCTTTAGAATTAGGGTTTCTCTCTATGAATTAAGGATGTCGTCTTACTCAAAATAGATTCAACTGGTGCTCTCATTATTCTTGGTCTGAGATTAGGGTTTTGGATCTTGAGTAACATAGACGTCTTCGCTAGTAGAGTTCCTCAAGATACAAGGCCATTTCTTCAGAAATGCACGTCAAAGGTTAAGAATTAGGGTTTCTCCTATGTTATATTTGAGCTTGGTATTAGATCTTCAGTAAAAGTGTGTCATACTAGGCTTTGTCCTCAAGGATATGAGGATCATCATTGTCTCCTTATTATGATTTCACTAACGTCATTTAGGGTTCCTCTTATTTTCTTACACCACAAGTCAACTCTTCTCAAGAGGGCTAGAAGATTGAGTTACGGTTATCTTCTTGTGATAATACTTGTCAGATAAGCAAGTGCTTCTTTGGATTTTCATCGATATTTTTTGTTAATTAAATAGCGAGTAATATAACATGGTAGGAGTTTGGGGGTTCTCTGTAATCAAGGCCTTGTTATCTCTCCAACTTCTTGAATTTTTTTTATTAATAACCATGTATTAAAAAAATATTTCGCAAATAATCGGGTTTCGGAAAAATTACGCAAATAACCATGTTTCAGATGGCTCCACAAAGGAGGAGCCATCTCAATTGGCGCATGCACCTAGGGTTTTGCCCTAGGCGCCATCTCACTTGGCGCCTCCCTTGGCTTTTAGCCAAGTGAGATGGCGCATGCTCCTTAAAAATGAGAGGAGGCGCCATCTCACTTGGCGCCTAAGGCAAAACTAGGGCAAAATGTTGTTTTATAAATAATTCGTCCGTTTCTTTGAAATTTCTCACACTTTCTCGCACTGTATTTTTATTTTGTACTCCGTTATTTGCGTAATGACGTCGCCTATGATTTTTAGCAGAGATGGTTACGTTATATTCTCCGCCACGAAACCTGCGATGAAAATGAAATTCTGGCACATTCACTCCATGGAGCGTCTGAAGCGGGAGTTGATGCGGTGGCTAGATGGAGACATCGCGGAGGGGGGGAAAATTCGAAGGATCCAGCGAAAACGAACAACAACCTCGCATGCGACAGGAAGACCTAATGTGTGGTTGGAGGAAGTCAAAACAGACAGTGATGTAATGCTGATGATGCATGGGTCAGATGAAATTGTGTTAACAGTTGTAATTTCCTAGATTGAATATCGTTAATCATTGTTGTACGCGAAAACCCTAATGTAATTTCCTATATTGAATTTCTTAAATTGTGTTAACATTTTTATTAATGGAAAACCCTAATGTTTACAACACAAATATTGAAAAGATTTATTGTATTACAATATTTATGTGGTCGAGCCAGACGTCCGATTCGGACAGTTTTTGCGATTGTGTCTGACCTGCCGGCATAAACCACACTTTCTTTCCAACCTGTCAAGATCGTCCATTTCTGTTGTGATGCACCTGCTTTTGGGACGACCCTTCTTGTTCCTTCGCATTTGGTCATTGTGCCAAACTATATCGCCGTTGTATTCAGGCCAATAGTCCGGTTTTGCCACCAAAGGAAAGTTGTTGTTGTAAACAGTGAGCAACGTTTCAGATTTATAAACGTTTGAGAGCAGTTGAAGCGCGTCTTGATGGGTATGAGCACAAGCGGCAATGACATGAGAGCAAGGCATACGAAATGCTTGAAACCTGCCACAATCGCACCATTGAGAAGGTAAAATGACCCTGTATTCTTGTCTTGCCAGGCCTTCATTGTGGTCGATTGTCTCTTTCACAATGAAGTTGTGGCTGTGTCGGTCAAACCGTGCAACCATGTGAGTGTTGGCTTTAGCACTTTCAGCCTTAATGTATTTCATACAGCTTTCACTCCATAGTTGTCCTGATTGCAAGACCGCATACCACATTTCACCTCTTTTGGAAAATAATGCAGCCATCCTAAAATACGTGGATTTTACCAAGGCAGTGATTGGGAGGTTTCGTATGCCCTTGAATACCCCATTCATTGATTCAATAATATTCGTTGTCATATGCCCCCATCTTTGGCCATTATCGTATGACCTAGTCCACTTTTCGACCGGTATATTGTCGATCCACGTACCGGCTTCTGGATTAGACAAACGGATCTCGTTGCGGTAATATTTGAATGTGGGTTGTGTCAATGCATATCCCACATTCATCACCGCTTTCCTCAATGTTTTGTCCTTGACCTCCCTCGAGAAATTCTGTACGATATGCCTGACGCAATAGACATGCGTAGAAGGAGGGTCATGCCAACCATTTGCTGGATTATTATAGGCACTTTCAATGGAGGCATGTATGTCCGAGATCAAACAGAGATCTGGTTGAGGAGCCACGTGTGTACGAAGATTTTTCAGGAAAAAGCTCCAAGCACCACCGGTCTCCCCCCCGACAAGGGCAAACGCAACGGGGAAAATGTTATTGTTGCCATCTTGTACAACTGCCATCAATAGCGTGCCTTTGTACTTCCCATACAACCAAGTCCCGTCAATTTGTAGAATTGGTTTTCATGATGCAAACCCTGTGATGCATGGTTGAAATGCCCAAAACACGCGACTGAATATTCCGTTGCCATGCAGTAGACTACCATCTTGGGCGTACGCTGGCAATGTTTCCAGAACATAAACACTACCTGGAGAATATGTCTTGAGTGCATTTAGGTAGCGGGGAAGTTCTCGGTATGACTCCTCCCAGTTTCCGTACACCCTTTCAATCGCCTTAGTCTTTGCTAACCACGCCTTACGGTAAGACGGAGTGTAGTTAAAAACCGTGGTGATGTGGGAGATGATTGTTTTCACCTTCAAAGATGGGTCGTTGCTGACCAGGGGTAGGATTTCTTGACAGATTAGATCATGGTTGAGTTTTCGGTGGTCTTGTGATTGAGTGGAACTTACACAAGTGTGGGTAGTCATGGAACCTATGACCCAGCAGTCACCCCTTAATCTGTATGATGCGGTCAGCTTGAACATACAGTCAGGGTGGACACACTTGATCTTGTACCTTTCCGGGTTGACACGATCCACCTTAAAATCAACCGAGTTGAGCATGTGAAATTTTTTGATGGCCCTGACGCATTCCTCTCTGTTATGAAACTTGTCCTTCTCTTTTAAATTTTCATCCGACTGCATATACGGTTGGAAAAACAAGTCAGTAGAAGGTTCATCTCCGCCCATGTTGAAGTTTGTCATGTGCGGAGGTGGTGTGTAGATTTTGTCTGTAGGAATACTTGGGATGCCATCATCGTCAGAATCGTCGTTCACCATTTCATCAAACTCTAACTCGTTATCTTCTTCTTCATCATCAACTGCATCTACCTCATCTTGTTCATTCTCCAAAGGATCAACCTCCTGTGTCACCGGAGGCTCTATCTCCTGTGTCACGGGAGGCTCTTGAAGCAAAACGTACAACTCAATAGAGTCGTATCCAGAATAGACATGGCTGGAAATCATGTTCTGGAGATCCTCGTCATCTTGAACTTCAACCTTATAAAAAATTACTTGGTTGTTTCCAAAAAAAACTGGATTCTGATAAAATATCTGGGATACCGGGCCTCGTTCAAGTTTGGCCTCCAATCTTTTCTTGAAGTACGAGAAATTGGCTTTCCCGTTTAAGAGAAATCGAACGTTGTCGGTGTTTCTAAACAAAAACCCAACTGTGGGACAAATGTATGTCTCACCGTTGAAATGTGCTTTGACAACAAATTATGGTGAAGAGGCCATTGCGTAGAATTGTTTTAAGGTTTGAAGGTTGGAATGTTTGAGGTTTATTGATTGTATGAAGGTATGAATGCTGGAATATTTGAAGGTTTGATGACTGATTCGAAGGTTGGAAGATTTTACAGATTATGTGAATCAATGTTATGTTCAACGTAAGGCAAAAAATTTCAATTAAGTAAGGGATGCAACCCCCCAAGGCTGCCAATAATATTACATGCAATAATGAAACCCCATAGGCTGCCACCTATCCTGGCCCTATTCTGCACACATACATGTTTTGTGTAAGACTCCACCCATCAACTCCAATGGCCTTGCATGCAATAAAGAAAGGAATCCCAAAGGCTGTCACGTAGCCTGAGCCTATGTTGTAACAAATGACACCTCTTATTCGCCAAATGGGGTGGCGACACCATTCATTTTTGTATTCTTTCGCCAAGTCCAATGGCGCCTCCCTTACTGTCCAATCGTGATACATGCATGGGCTTATGAAACCCCATAGGCTGCCACCTATCCTGGCCCTATTCTGCACACATACATGTTTTGTGTAAGACTCCACCCATCAACTCCAATGGCCTTGCATGCAACAAAGAAAGGAATCCCAAAGGCTGTCATGTAGCCTGAGCCTATGCTGTAACAAATGACACCTCTTATTTGCCAAATGGGGTGGCAAAACCATTCATTTTTGTACTCTTTCGCCAAGTCCAATGGCGCCTCCCTTACTGTCCAATCGTGATACATGCATGGGCTTATGAAACCCCATAGGCTGCCACCTATCCTGGCCCTATTCTGCACACATACATGTTTTATGTAAGACTCCACCCATCAACTCCAATGGCCTTGCATGCAACAAAGAAAGGAATCCCAAAGGCTGTCACGTAGCCTGAGCCTATGATGTAACAAATGACACCTCTTATTCGCCAAATGGGGTGGCGACACCATTCATTTTTGTACTCTTTCGCCAAGTCCAATGGCGCCTCCCTTACTGTCCAATCGTGATACATGCATGGGCTTATGAAACCCCATAGGCTGCCACCTATCCTGGCCCTATTCTGCACACATACATGTTTTGTGTAAGACTCCACCCATCAACTCCAATGGCCTTGCATGCAACAAAGAAAGGAATCCCAAAGGCTGTCACGTAGCCTGAGCCTATGCTGTAACAAATGACACCTCTTATTCGCCAAATGGGGTGGCGACACCATTCATTTTTGTACTCTTTCGCCAAGTCCAATGGCGCCTCCCTTACTGTCCAATCGTGATACATGCATGGGCTTATGAAACCCCATAGGCTGCCACCTATCCTGGCCCTATTCTGCACACATACATGTTTTGTGTAAGACTCCACCCATCAACTTCAATGGCCTTGCATGCAACAAAGAAAGGAATCCCAAAGGCTGTCACGTAGCCTGAGCCTATGCTGTAACAAATGACACCTCTTATTCGCCAAATGGGGTGGCGACACCATTCACTTTTGTACTCTTTCGCCAAGTCCCATGGCGCCTCCCTTACTGTCCAATCGTGATACATGCATGGGCTGCCACCTAGCCTGCAAGAGTGACACCTTACATTTTTTTAAATGCATGCATGCATATGTGTAACACCCTAAGCATGCAAATGTGACACTTCGCAGGCATGCAAGCACAAGCAACCACTACATCAAACTTATTTGCCTATAAATACATACCTTATGAAACATCCTCTCACACCCACACAACTCTCACTCTCTGCTACGAAATATTTCTTAAGTCTATCATACTCTCTATCTCTTCCTAAGTCTTTCATACTCTCAAGAATTCTGAACAATGGCTCTTCTAACAATGGGCGATACTCACAGAGGCACAAGGGAAAACATTGTTGCATTTGTAAGTCTCTTCTTTGGTTATACATTTTTCATACTTCAAATAACGTGTTGTTCATCTTAATTAATCTTACACTTGTTAAATTATGATCTCAGGACACAAAAAGATTCAGAATCCGTTCGCACAGCTACCTGGCTCCCGACCCATTTATCGTCCCTTATCTGGAATATGCAGGTTTTGGACATGTGATAAAGATCTCCAACTACACCATTGACTCAAAGTTCATTCTTGCAATGTTGGAAAGGTGGAGACTGGAGACCCATACATTTCACCTACCAATAGGTGAATGTACCATCATGCTAGAGGATGTGTACATGCTACTGGGCCTCCCTATCGACGGTAAGGCGGTGAACGGGTCGGTTTAACAACCCAACTCACAGTGTGAAGAACTGTTGGGTAGGGATATGGTAGAAGGTGGTGGAGCAAGAGGGCAGGGAATACTACTCACTGACCTGAAACGTCATTATGCAAGTATGGAATTAAATGAAAATTCCTCAGAGAATGACCGAGTAGTAAAAGCCAGAACGTATCTTATGATACTTTTTGGTACATTTTAATTTCCCGAAAGTACGGGAAATAGTGTAAATTTCATGTACTTACATTTACTAACAAATTTTGAAAAAACTAAAAAATATAGTTGGGGTTCTGCAGTATTAGCCCACCTATACAGTTCCTTGTGCAAAAACGAAGTCAAGGAAAAATGTACATTTTATGGGTGCGCATTTTTACTACAAGCCTGGGGTTGGTGGAGGATGGAGTCCTTAAACCCCATCAACAACAACACTTTTGGTTTCCCGTACGCAACAAAGCAAGTCATTAAGTTATAGCATTTATAACTATTCTGCTCTTTCCAAAATATATGCTAAAAATAACATGTTTCTCATTTCCTTTAGGTACTGCGTGAGGGGTATGGATTACGGCAAGAATCCAAGATTCAATGTCGCACTCTACCGGAATCTGTTGGATCACTTAGGCCCAGATGACGTACGTCGTAGCTTTTAACTTTTGTTCATTTTAATTATTTATACATTACTTTTGCGCTAACCTGATTTAAATTTTATCGCAGTTCGTCTGGAGACCATATTTGGGTTTGGGCCATGCTCCAAACCCAGAGGATGCAACAACTTGGACTGCAAAGACTGCACTCATTCGGTTCAACATTATGGAGATGCACCACAGCGACCGTGTGAAGATGCAGTTCGGAATGCATCAAGAGATACCAAGTGATCCAACAGATTTGTCCCCCTGGCATCTTAAAAGGGTCGACGCCCAGTGGGGTCTTATCAACTGGAAAGACTTTGCTCCGGAATGGTGTAAAATGTGGCAAAGGCGTCACCGCTACATCTTGCAATCCCCATTTTTCCTTACTCAAGGTAACATGCGACACACTGATCAATATATGTCGTGGTACAGGTCAGTTAGTAACCCAGAAATGCACGTGTCTCATCCGAGGTACTTGGTTGACCCACGCACACAATGGGCACAACCCTCGATTCCCCATCAACAAACCCAAAATCCATCAACCTCAAACCAACCCCCAAGAAGAAACATACCAACAAACACACAACCACATTCCCCACCACAACACAACTACAATCAAATGCCGTACTACCAACCACAATCACCACCAAACTACCAATACCCGGATATGCCTCAAACCCAACCATAATACCAACCCCAATACCAGCACACCCACATACCCCAGACACAATTTCAGTCTTCCACATATCCCAATATGGCGCCCTCAACATCCAGCCTTAGCCCTGATATGGGAATGTCAGAAGATTATGACCAAGCCGACCAAACCTACCATCAACCACCATATCACCAAACAACCCAACATCCACAATACCAAACACCCCAAGATCCATTTCCTTTCTACCCCCCATACTCAGACGATCAATGCTACCGACCAACCATGGAACCCCACCCACCGCCAACACGACCAAACTTTGAGGGTATGGGTAACCGACTGTACCAGAGAAGATCTTCGAGATATGGAGATCTTACTGATTTTATGGATTCGGATCGCATTGACTTCGCTGGGCCATCGACCTTGCCGCAGCAGGAAACGCGACGACACCCAGCAAGAGAAAGGCGAGGACGGGGATGCGGAACCGGGGGTCATTACCGGGTTCCGGGGGATCACTGATGTATCTTTTCTTTCCCAGTATTTTTTGTATCCATTTTTTTTTACTGTTCTTTTAATGTAATACAGTTGAATGTAATTATTTTTTTTTAATAAAAAGTCCATTTTGTTGATCTCTGTCCAATAGGCAACGCACAGGGAAAAAAATAAAAAAAAAAAAAATTTGCCCTAAATTTGTACATAGGCGCCATCTCACTTGGCTTAGGGCATGCCCTAAGCACTTAGGCGCCAAGTGAGATGGCGCCTCCCTTAAAAAAGGAGGTGCATGCGCCAATTGAGATGGCTCCTCCTTTGTGGAGCCATCTCAAACATGGTTATTTGCGTAATTTTTTCCAAAACCCGGTTATTTACGAAATATTTTTTTAATACATGGTTATTAATAAAAAAAATTCCAACTTCTTAATTATTTGCCAGTTGACTTGAATTTGAGGAGTGAAGTAGAGAATGGGTTCATTATTGTGGAATAGAATTCATGCATATGGGTAAAAAATTTAATCTAAATTTAAAATTTAATCGGGTGGACCATCGAAAACTCGAATCACAAAGGCCTATAATAGTGTGTCAATTGTTTGTTTCTTGTCATGAAATTAGTTTGGATCTGAATTGAGAACTAAAATTGGATTCAAGTGATATTTTGAGATTCATTCAAGCATCATTTAAGAATCAAGATTCATTCATCCATTAGCATCAATGCAAGACTCTTGGACCAAGGCACATTCAAAATGATATGGATTCCATATTGCAAAGATTGTCCATTTATTCACGAGTGTTTATGATGCCAAGGAGTTAAAGTCTTGAGAACACCGCGAAAAGCGAGAAGGAATACTCAAGGATAGCATGGAAAGAATGGAATATCTTGGGACCATTGGTTATGTTCAAAGGCTATTCAAAGATTCAAACATAATAAATGTAATAATTCATTCAAGATTCAAAAAAATGCAAGTGATGATACGTATTACTGCACTTGTCTCAATTACTTTCATTACAAGAGATATCAAGCCTTATGCAAAATAAAAGATTCTCGCAAATTTGATTGTAATCCTAAAAGCTGCATTTCACAAAGTACATAAACCCTATTCGCTTCCTCACTAACTCACTCACTTTGCCGATGTCGCCAACAAGGCCGCCGATGCCGCCGGAGATGTCATCTGTAGATATTTCAGGAAATTTTTTGACATTATTCACAAACAGGATCTTAGTCCTGTCACCATTGATGATCAATCTGCTGAGGAAGCTATGGTTTCTGTCATACTTGAAAGTTTCCCTTCTCATGCTGTTTATGGAGAGAAAAAGGGTGGAGGTGTAATTAAAACAATGTCGATTATGTTTGAGTATTAGATCTCATTGAGCATGGAATATGTTTTTTTTACTCTTGGAACTGCACTTCTAAATGGTCAAATACAGAACTATAAGAAACCAAAAGATCTTCCAAGTTGAAGTTAGGAGTAAGACTACAGATGCTTCAATGGATGAACGGCTTCATGGGGGTTGCACTCAAATGTAAAAGAGGATACCGTTATAGATCTATCCCTACAAGAAAACCAGTTCAGTTCACAATAATCGACATATAACAAAAAAACAGTCTAGAAGATAGAACAAGAGCCCGTCGTCTACTCACATTCATGTTTGAACCCAAGCCAAGTTAACGTTCAAACATTTCCTAACCGCCTAGCCCCAAGCCACTATCCTAGCATGCTAGTGATAACCAAACTGCAGTTCATCTGATAAACAGGTTCAGAGAAGGCCAGTTGAAGTCGGTCCTCGCAAAATGGGCCCCTGCATCAGTTTCCCAAATAGTTAAAAATTGGAGGAAACCTGTTCATAATTAAAGGATACAGGTTTCATAACAGCTTTTGGTGTGCAGTAGTTTGATAACGAAAAAAAAGATTGCCAAAAGAGTTTGAAACTCAGAAAAATAAAAAAATGTGAAAATAGAATAAGATTCAAGTCTAATTCCCTGCTTAGGATGTCAAGAAAAACATATCAGAAGGTTCTAACAGCTTCAGCAGACCGGTAAACTTTCTAATCAAATTCATTTCTACTCTCTAACTAACCAACTAACAGTACTAACTGTTTTCAAAATAGAGATAACTAACTTCCAACCATTTAACTGTTTTCTAACGGTATAACCAATTCATAACAGAATCTCCAAGGATAAGAGATTTCTAACAGAATCAGGGGCTTCCGAAGAAAAGGCTCTCCCAGATTGAAAAGGGAGAGGGAAATTAGAACAGAAAAGGAGAAGATAACAAAGATAAGGAGATTCACGATTGGTTCTTCAGAAGAACACAGAAAATCAAGAACTCACCTCTGAGATTCTCTGACTTCTTTACATTCTCTCTGTAATCTCTACCTCTTTAAAGATTTGCATCGATTCTTCAAAGCCTTGGATCTTTATCTTCCTAGATTCATCTTATGCAAGTCGCGTATCTTTGCGAGTCATGCTAGAATCTGCAAGCTACACATCATCTTCATCGCATCGACACCGCTGAATCTGCAATTTCACGATTACCACAACAGAAAGCGCAAGAAACGAAATCACGGAAACAAGAAGAGGATGAATAGAGAGAATGATTTACCTATGGATTTCTCGTCGTGTATTAAAAGAGAACCGAACTCGTCTCTAGCAGGTAATTCTCTTCAACCTATTCCATTATTGTTCGATCTTGTATCATTGTTTCGTACTGTTTGAAGCACGAAGAAGAGAGACACGGAAATAGCGAGGGATTGAATCGAAGAAAGCGATATCTAGGCTTGTAATTATGATCCGAGATAAGCCAAAACAGGAATCAGGAGGAGATCATTGTGGCGGTGTCGGTGATGTGGCCGGTTGTGGTTTGAATTGGAGATGGATGAAGAGTTGTACCAAGGAGAAGACCGAAGGAAGCGGCGAAGGTGTTTGCGCTTATGGTGGCCGGAGGTTTGCACGGTGATATGATGAAAAGGGAGCCGGAGGTAAATTGGTGATGAAGGGGATTCTCATGGAAGATGAAAGGGCATACCCAACTTCAACCCTAATTCCTTATAATTTATTTTATTTCCATTTAAATTTTATTGATTGCTTTTTTTGTTTGTTATAATTCAACAGATAATCAACAAAATAAAGATAATTGGTTCATTGTCTCAACGGTTGGGCCAGACTAATCTTCCATGGCCCATTTTGTTGATTTTTTATAAAGCTTCTTGCATGTTATCCCAAAAATGCTCCACGGATTTCCAGCATGGGCTTAATGCCCTTACTTCAACACACGTCCTAATTCCTGCTTCGCCCCTTCTGACTCTTTCTAGTTTGTTTAGTTAGCCTTTGTTTTTTTTTTGTTTAATTTCCTACGAAATAGTAATAAATTACACATAATAAAAATAATAAGGAATGTAGATCTTAGGAATACCTCTTATTACTTTTAGGTAATAAATTACAAAAAACCAATAAAAATTTGTTAGATTTTTTATTTGATTTTAGGAAATTCATCCCTAATGTTTTCGATTACTTGAAGATGGTGATTCACCTTTGTTTGTTAAGCTGAGTCTTATGCAGGTTCATTATTCGATATGCGGATGTATTTGGATTCCGATTGTGATTTATTTTCACATCGATGAAACTTTGACATCTATTCGGAATATTCGATCTCTGACTATTTGTTTGCTGATGCCAGCTCGCGCGAATTATTCCGAGTCTCTTTCCTTTGGTTGCGCTTTTTTAGGACTTTATTGCTCGTTTAGTATTAAACTAATTCCAAGTTATACTTCTGCATTTATCGCTTTCTAGATATCATGAGAAGTAGGAAATAAAGAGCATGCGCTCGAAGTCGCTGTTTAAAGACCTGTAGCAGGCATTCTGCACTTCATTTCTTATATGTGTTGTGCTTGTGTTTGCTCCCTTTCTTGTTGATCGATGAGTCACTCAATTAAGTAATTGAGATCACGACTTCGCTCTCAGTGCATGCTCCCTATAGGATTTTATCGATTTCCTTTATTTCTTGTTGATCGATGAGTCACTCAATTTAGAAATTGAGATCACGACTTCGCTCTCAGTGCATGTTCCCTATAGGATAGTATGTTAGACTTTCTTTGGCATGCTAACTTAGATAGGTTCCCTCATTGTGTGATAACATTAGGTTAGAGATAGGTTAGTCTCCCTTTGATATTTTCTTCCCATTTTTGCATAATTGCATTTAAAACTAAAACTTCTTTTTCTTAGCAAATGTATAAAAAATGCTAAGCATACAAAAAAAATTCTTTTCATGATAAAAAAATACCAACCAATCCATTTATTTTCGCCATTTGGCTTTTCTTTTCTAATAGCATGTTAGCTCCTTTACGCTACAGGTCATAAGTCTCCAAAGGTTGAGCAGCGGTGGAATGATCGAATGCAACATTGTTCATTTAAAAAATACAAACAAACAAAATATGTGAGCCAAACTACGGCGCTCTGATTTCTTAAAAGGGATACGTAGGCATCTGATCACGGGGCTCAGCCGAGCGAAAATTGTAAATACTTCCTTCTTTTCCCCATGTTTTCTTTGCATGCATTCCCTCTTAGTTTATAACGTTTAAGAATTAGATTGGACACCCCCTTTGATTAGAATAACGAGAGTGGATCCCGTAGAGTACTATGGACGTGTGTGGTGCTAATACCTTTCCCTCACCTAATCGACTCCCTTACCCAATCTCTCGGTCGCAAGACCTTGATTCCCACTTTAGGTTTTTCTTCGATGATTTTCCTTTCCCTTTCATATGGGATAAATAAATACTCTGTGGCGACTTCATTGATTTTACCGCTACACATGTCATTTCTTTCAAATTGATTTAACTCATCTTACATGGACATAAGTCAATGCTCATCAAGTAAGGCATATTTTTCATTTTTAGGTTCAACTTAAGACTTGAATTCAACGTGATAATAGAAGTTACTTATCTTAGAGCGAGTAGTTATTCCTTTGGTGATGTCTCCAAGAATGTTGTCAATTGAACGATCCTTGGAAGTTCTCTACTCTAAGGGAAGATCATCCTCTTTATTTTGACTTTCATATTTATTCTTTTCAGGTTCGTCATCTTCCTTCTCCTCAGATTTCACCGACAAAGGTTTTTCAATTCCTTCTTCGGTGTCCTTGATTATGTCTTTTATTGATGCATATGTGCCACAAAAAGAAATACCTTTCCTGAGATTTTTCAAACAAGACTAATCAAAAGTCATATGTATTGACTCTTCAAAAATAAGTAATCTCTTATTATATACTATAAGCTTTACTTGATTGAGAGTATCCAAGGAAGATACCTTCATCAGCTTTTGCGTCAAATTTTCCAAGGTTATCCTTACCATTGTTTAAAACAAAACATTTACATCTGAATACATGAAGATGTAATAAATTTGGTTTTCTACCTTTTAAAAGTTTATAGGCTATTTTGTCTAATATATGACGTATAAGTATCCTATTTAAGACATAACACGTTGTGCCAATAACATCGGCCCAAAAATACTTAGGTAGACAACTATCATTGAGCATTGTTCTTGCCAACTCCTCTAAAACAAGATTTTTACGCTCCACAGTACCATTTTGTTGCGGTGTCCTAAAAGCTGAAAAGTTATGTTCAATGCCATATTTATCACCATATTCCTAAAAGAGTGAAGGTGTGAAGAAAACACAAGAAAGGGGGGGTTTAAATTGGGTTTTCCTTTTCTTGACAAACATTCGCTTCTAAACGTTGTTTTGTTAACAACACTTCTGGATATTTCTTCTAAGCAATTATTCTAATTAAGTTATGAAAACATAAACTATTAGGCATAAGCAAAAGTAAAGAACACGTGATATTTCCTTGTTCCCTTGAGAAACCCCCATGCTAGTTCAGTCCATCCTTCCAAGGTGATTTCGAGTTAAACTCAAGGACTTAATCCATTATAACCAATCTTATTACAATCGCACGGGAAACCGTTGGTGACTAACATCTAATGATGCGTTCAGGGATCCAAACTGGATATAAATTTCATTGACCCAATAGAATCTGATCCCTCAAAATCTCCTACCAGAATTTCCTTCCAATGATATCCATCAGTGATCTCACAAGGCTGACCTTCACTCAGGCCCCTTTGAAATATGACTACCATTGACCCAATAGAATCGACTACCAGGATTTCATAATAATCTTTAGTCACTATCTTCTTGAGCACGGACCTTCACTCAGCCTCTAAAGGTATCATCAAACAAATGTTTGATTTACATTTGTTTACAATAATATGCTTCTACACAAGCTGGGTGTGAATAGAATTTAAGCATACATCATAAGATCCTAATACACACTAAAAATATTACATTGTATTATAGCTTGATGCGTGGTCTTCTTTTCTTCAAGTAGCTTCTTCTTGGACAACAACCCAATCCACTTGTATTGTTGAAGTTTTCTTCTTCATAAGCTTCTGGAAGCTTTGTTGATATTGATGTAGTAAAGAGAATAAATTCTTCATCTTGATTCACCTTAGAACATTCTGGATAGTATCCCTTGTTATATTTTCTTCAATGATCACTTTAGAGCATAAAATTTATGTTGTGGATTTGTAATTGGAGCTTTCATGATCTTCTTCATTATCTTTTGCGGCTTAGAAAGCTTTGTGCAGCATATGAAATTAAGCACATTATGAATCAATGATTTTATTGTAATCATTATCAACATGATTGAAGAATCATTTTGATAAAACTTGTTCTTGTTGTTGCTATAGTGGTTGATAGCTTTTTGGTTGTGTTCCAATAATAAGAGAATTTATTTTAACATTAAACAACAACTGCATTTTAAACATAGGATTATTTTTTTATATAGCCAAGCAAAATAGAGTCATTGGCTATTTGAAAAAGAGTCGTTACAAATAGTACTACTACGTCCTTTTCTCTTCCACAATTCAAGCTAGTGGAGAGGTAGTGGAATAAGGATTTTTCGTACTGTGTACTATTGTACCATGTTACTGTTATATTCTTTCCTTCTGCACTTCATAGACTTCTGTGAGCATGAGTTTAGAAACTGGAACATAATATAAGGTCTTCATAACTTCATGTCTTCAGAGTCTTCAAAACTGCATCTCCAGAGTCTTCAGCACTTAGTCGTGAGAAGCCGTTCTAGAGAACCTTGGATCAGAAGAGCTTTGAGTCTTCAGAGTCTTAAGAACTGCGTCTTTAAAGTCTTCAGAACTTGGTCTTGTGAACCTTGGATCATAAGAGCTTCAAGTCTTCAGAGTCTTAAGAACTGCGTACTTAGAGTCTTCAACACTTGGTCTTGAGAACCCACTGTATAGAACCTTGGATCTTTTAGAACTTCAAGTCTTTGGAATCTTCATAACTTCCGTCTTTAGAATCTTTAGCACTTGGTTCTTTAAGAATCCTTTTAAGAAACTTGTTATTAGAAACACAAGTCTTCAGCATCTGGACTTCACTAGAAACGTTGTCTTTAGATATTTTAACTTTTTTTCTTATAACATGTTATCTTTTTAGAAACTAAGTTTTTAGCATCTAGACTTCAGTAGAAATGTTGTCTTTAGATCTTCTAACTTTGTTTCTTTGGAACACACTATCTTTAGAAACTTGAGTCTTTAGCATCTAGACTTTAGTAGATACTTAACTCTTCAGATCTTCTGAACATTATGATACCAAGATCAAGATGATTTTAACTTTCAGAAAGTTATCAACTTCTGAACAATATTGGGTATATCTTATTATTAGAATATATGTTCATAGAGTATACATATTTATATGAACAATCAGTATTTAAGAGTTTTAATAGATTTCTTTCATTTTGACATGTCTTAGAATGCTTAGTGAACTTGTTTAGAGTTCCCCGGTTAATCATAAAACAACCAAACAAGCGTTAGCGGTAAATGAATATTTTATATAAGTTATTTTAGGATTCATCAAAATTATTATACTTCTCCCCCTTTTTGACATCATAAAAAAGATAACTACTCGTGAAAACATAAAAAGTTGACAGAAGTAACAATAAGTGCTAATTAGAAAGAGTTGCATTGATGATAGAATTAAAAAGATTACACAAGAGAATGATCGATAACATAATTAAAACTTATTGAAACCACTGATCATCAAAAGTCTCACACTCCTCTTATTGCAAAGCATTACTAGGACCATCAGGAATCCTTCAAAGGATTCTTACAATCTCATTTTGAACACACGCTTCTAACAGGATTCTTCCATAGGGAATAAAGGTTTTGTTATAATTTCTAGAGGAAGTGGTGGACCTTTTTAGATGATTGAGGATGACTTCAGGGAGATTAATCAGAATTTGTTTGACAAGACATAAAATTAGAGTCTTATCATCATTGGTTAAGAAATTTTTGTTTGTTTCACGCGTATAAAGATTTGTCAGGATAAAGCGAAACCAGTCTTTAGCAATGGGCTTAAAACTCACAGGGTTAGTAGAGTCGAACTCATAAGATACTTCAAAGATGGAAATGATTTTACCATCAGGGATGCTATCGAGAGAGACACGGCCAGTCGCGATACACGCACGTGGATAACTTATTATTTTAGCAATGCATTCGGCAGTGAAGAAAACATCACAGCCATAGATGTTTTAAGAGATTGAGGTGCCACCGTAATTGACAGAGGAATTTTTCCAAAAAGTCTTTACAAGATTTAAACAAATGGGTCCTCTTAGTATGGAAAGATAGTGATTCAAGTTTTGAAAGTGGATGCTGAGATGGAATTCCATACTAGCACCAAAGAGTCTTGGATGTATTCAATGATAAATTCTAAGCGATCATCATTTTCATGAGAAGTTGTTGAAGTCATTATGAAAAAGAGAGAGAATGAAGTAGAAGGAAATTGTTACCAATTGTTATATATTACTTGTTAGGTGAGGTTGAGGGTGAACATGATGTATAAAAAAGAAGCGAGAAGATGTGACTTGACAAGAGAAATGATTTTTCTTACATAAGGTAATCAATCTTTGGAGACTCAATAATAAATGACCGAGGAAGGTCAGAAGAACAACTATAACTCCTAAGATTCGATAAGAGAGAGAAATGAGTGACAATTTATATCTTTGAATCAGGTTGTGAGTATCTAGATTAGACTAGGACACATAGATGTATGGGAAACGGAAAATAATAGTTGATATCATTTATGAGGGAATATTAATTGAAAAGAGGTTTGCCAATTACCCTTTAATATATGGTGAAAGTAATTGACACACGCCAAATATTTTAGACCTATTCCTCATATACGTATAAGAGAATATAGTGTCTTATTACTTGTCATTTCATAATAGTGCATAATTAACAAACAACAATTTATCATAAAATATAGACTTCATTAATTAAGATAATTCAACATATACATGTTTAAAAGTGAAGAACTAAAAAGAATAAATGATCAAGCAATAAAAACAATCATACTTTTGAAGAGACAAGTCATATTTTCCTAGTTAATGAAAATATCGCACTTAAACTTTAACAAGCAATCTTTAGGACAATTTTCTGGACCAACTTCTGCTAACATTTATTTGAACATATCCACTATCCCTTCTTGGAAAATAATTTTAGACAAAACTCGTCCATAAAGAATATAAGACTTTTTGTGATTCCTGGACTCAAAATAGACTTCCAAATGCATATGAAGATGGATTGTGGCAAGCTTACACGAGTATCATTCATCAGAAGATAGATGAATGCTTGGTCATCATACCTCATAAGGTCTTGATTAGCCCCTATAGGAAGAAAGTTGGACAACACAAGCTTGAACCTGGCTTTGGGAGTATGTAGAAGATTTTTAGGGTTGATAGGTTCATATCCTGATGATGTGTCATAAAGAGAATCAAATTTATCAGACATCATAAACCTAGACTTGACATAGTCAACTATGACTCCTACATTTTCACATCCAGTGGTAAGAGTGATTAAGAAGGGGGTAATGGTGATGGAAATTTCAAAGATGTAGGAAAGGATAGAATGTTCTCATAATCAAGATAAGCATGCTTCAAGAATTCTTTAACAAGATTCACATAAATAGGTTTCTTCAGCATAGTGAAGTATCTTGTCCAATGTTGAGAGTAGAACACATCTGAGATGTTGGAAGCAATGTTACTTTCAAGAGAACAAAGTTCTTTTTTTTTTATGACGATCTCAAGAAGATCTTCATTTCCAAGAAAGGTTGGTTGAGGCATGATGGTCATATGAGAGGAAATATCTTGATAGGAATTAGTTTATGAGAGAAAAAGATAAATATGATAAATCACTGTTGATATATACACACACACACATATATATATATATATATATATATATATATATATATATATATATATATATATATATATATATATATATATATATATATATATATATATATATATATATATATATATATATATATATATATATATATATATTTAGGTGGGTGAAAGAGATTGTACTAATCTGTAAGAATGACATAGATCACTAACACGTGACTAGAATTTCAAAGAAATGGAATGGAGAGAATTAGTGTTTATAAAGACAGAGTACCATACAGGTTTCAAATAAGGACTTTGAATGAATCGACATTTAGAGGTGACAAACCGAAAACTGATATAGAAAAATATTGAACATAGTTGCTTAAATAAGAAGGTATTATCACATACATCATACGTAAAAAATTTGGCTCATTTTCAAGAGAACTTACATGTTCACATTATCCAGAGACTTGATTAAAAGCTTTTTCTCTTGGAAAGAGAAAATGTTCCAGATCATGAGATTTCAACTAAACCAGAAAATTCACAACTTGGAGTTGCACTAACATTTGGATTTCTTCTGTTTAAAACATCTTCTAAATTGTAGAAGTAATTTTATCATAATTTCTAATAAATTATAGATAAAAGAAAAATACCTTTGAGATTATGAAATATTCACTGTGATTCTTTTATCTGAGTGCTCTACATTTTGGTTTTGACTTTAGCTTGTCCTTGATAGATCTTCTGATCAGGCTTGTCATGTCCTTGAAGATTTTCCATCTATATTTAAATTTAGCTTTCCCTTAGATACAACTTCTGATCAACTTCTTTCTTCTTATGCTTTCTTCATAGAGGTCTATCAGAGGTTCTGAATTATCTTTATATTGATTCCTCTCATTTCTTTGAGTAGTCTCAATTTTCTTATTTGAGAAGAATAACCTTCTTCTGAACTCTAATCTCTAATCTGAGAGCTAGGATCAATCTTCTCTTCAGATGATCTCTTCATTCTTCTGTTTAGAATCACACATCTCATATCTTGAGAATAATCCTCAGAATACATATGTTTTGATCCTTCATTATTAGAACATCCATCGGTTTGTCAAACTTCCTTTGAACAAAAGCTTATTTTTCAGAAGGTCAATATTTCATGAACTTCTGAGAAGCTATGTACTAGAGAGAATTAACTATCAATGCCTAACATCTTCTGAACTTTTTTTTAATTCCTTAAACAAATTGAAAAATCTGTTCTAATACAAATATCATCAAACTTTGAATATTTTGACTAACAATCTTTTTCTTGCAATGTTGAGCTAACTTATTTAGAGTTAGTCTTTGATCATACTTATGATGAGTCAATGAGCGTTATTTTCTCAACAATGCCTGGTCTTTTGCAAAGCCTCCTTCGGTAGAGCCAATGTTTAGATCTTCTGCATAAGATCTTCTGTCTGCTTGAATAGACAACTTTATCATGAGGTTCTTATGTATCATAAGACAATAGTTTTTCTTCTTCTGAAAAGATTTATAATGAGATCTTATGAGAAACTCAAGGGTGGACTAATCCATTTCTTGAAAACATCTCATACACTCAAGGAACTTAATCAAAAGGATTCAACAGATATAACTTCTTATCTGGTGAATCTTTTCTTGTTAGCTTGTTCTTCAATTTTCTGATTTTAGACAGTAGTTGAAAATTGAATAATTATCACCTTAGACTATTTCTTCATACAACATCTGGATATTTATCTAACACTGTTAGGTGTTTGATATCCATCAATAATAGAACTGAGCTCTGATACCAATTGAAGGTATGAAGAAACCACATAACCGATCTCTTGACAAATTTTCACTTCTAAGCATTGTTTTGTTAACAACGCTTCTGGATATTACTTCTAAGCAATGCTTCTAATTAAGTTATGAAAACATAAACTAATAGGCATAAGCAAAAGTAAAGAACACGTGATATATCCTGGTTCACTGCAGAAACCCCCAAGTTAGTCCAGTCCATCATTCCAAGGTGATTTCGCCTTGAACTCAAGGACTTAATCCACTATAACCAATCTGATTACAATCGCACGGGCAACCTCGGATGAATAATATCCAATGAAGCATTCAGGGATCTAAAATGGATATAACGTTCATTGAACTAATAGAATATGATCCCTCGGAATCTCCTACCAAGATTTCCTTCCAATGATATCCATCAGTGATCTCACAAGGCTGACCTTCACTTAGTCCTCTTTGAAATATGACTACCATTGACCCAATAGAATCCACTACCAGGATTTCATAATGGCCTTCAGTCACTATCTTCTTAAGCACAGACCTTCACTCAGCCTCTTAAGGTATCATCAAAAAACTGTTTGATTTACATTTGTTTACAATAATATGTTTCTACACAAGTTGGATGTAAACAAAATTTAAGCATACATCAAAAGATCCTAATACACACTAAAAATATTACATTGTATTGTAGCTTGATGTGTGGTCTTCTTTTCTTCAAGTAGCTTCTTCTCGAACAACATCCCGAAGCACTTGTATTACTGAAGTCTTTTTCTTCATAAGCTTCTGGAAGCTTTGTTGATCTTGATGTAGTAAAGAGAAGAACTTATTTATCTTAATTTACCTTAGATCCTTCTGGACATCAACCCTTGTTCTATTTTCTTCAATGATCACTTTAGAGAACAACATTAATGTTATGGGTTTGTAACTGGAGATTTCATGATCATCTTCATTATCTTCTGTATCTTAGCAATCTTTGTTCAACATATGAAATTAAGCACATTGTGAATCAATCATTTCATTTTAATCATTATCAACATGATTGAAGAATCATTTTGATAACAGTTATTCTTGTTGTTGTTATAATGGTTTATAGCATTTTGGGTGTGTTCCAATAATGACAGCTTTTATTTTAACATTAAACACCAAGTGCATTTTAAACATACGATTATTTTCTTATATAGCCAAGCAAAATAGAGTTGTTGGCTATTTGAAAAAGAGTCGTTACAAATAGTACTGCTACATCCTTTTCTCTTCCACAATTCAAGCTAGTGGAGAGGTAGTGGAATAAGTCTTTTTCTTATTGTGTACTATTGTATCATGTTACCGTTATATTCTTTCCTTCTGCACTTCAGAGGATTCTACGAGAATGAGTTTAGAAGCGGGAACATAACATAAGGTCTTCAGAACTTCACGTCTTCAGAGTCTTCAGAACTGCATATTCAGAGTCTTCAGCACTTGGTTGTGAGAACCCATTGTAGGGAACCTTGGATCAAAATAGTTTCAAGTCTTCAGAGTCTTAAGAATTGCTTATTTATAGTCTTCAACACTTGGTCTTGAGAATCTTGGATCAGAAGAGTTTCAAGTCTTTGGAGTCTTAAGAACCGCGTCTTTAGAGTCTTCAACAGTTGGTCATGAGAATCCACTGTATAGA
The DNA here is from genome assembly GCA_948472305.1 of Vicia faba. NCBI lineage: Eukaryota > Viridiplantae > Streptophyta > Magnoliopsida > Fabales > Fabaceae > Vicia > Vicia faba. The sequence goes on along the minus strand of OX451738.1, from coordinate 369,403,081 downwards.
ACCTTGGATCTTTTAGAACTTTAAGTCTTTGGAATCTTCAGTACTTCCGTCTTTAGAATCTTTAGAACTTGGTTATTTAAGAATCCTTTTAAGAACCTTGTTATTAGAAACACAAGTCTTCAACATCCGGGCTTCAGTAGAAACATTGTCTTCAGATCTTTTAACTTCGTCTTCTTAAAATAGGTTGTCTTTTTAGAAACTAAGTTTTTAGCATATGGACTTCACTAGAAACGTTATCTTCAGATCTTCTAACTTTGTTTCTTTGGAACAAACTGTCTTTAGAAACTTGAGTCTTTAGCATTTGGACTTTAGTAGATACTTTAGTCTTCGGATCTTCTAACTATTTCCTTAGAACACATTGTCTTTAGAAGCTTGAGTCATTAACATCTGGACTTGAGTAGAAACTTCTGTCTTCAGATCTTCTGATTGTTTTCTTAACACACGTTGTCTTTAGAAGCTTGAGTCTTTGACATCTGGACTTGAGTAGAAACGTTTGTCTTCATATCTTTTGACTGTTTCTTTAGAACCCGTTATCTTCAAAAACATGAGTCTTCAGCATCTAGACTTAAGTAGAAACTTTTGTCTTCATATCTTCTGATTGGTTTATTTAGACAAACATCATAGCCTACACTTTAGAGCCTTCTGAAGTGTCTTGCTACTGTTCAAAAGAACTTGTGTAGCGCAGAAGTGGAACTAATTCTCTTCTAATGTCTTGGCCATGCCATCCATCTAAAGCAGAACTTGTTCGTTAAGTACTTAACAATAACAAACATTAGAGTATCAAAATTTTTCATACAAACATACTCATTTGTTATCATAAAAACTCATAGATAACATTATATAACCAAATCTTATTCTTACAAAGAGGTAGTTTTCAAATTCACCTCCATTATTGCTTAGCATAACAATAATATTTGGATTTAATATGTTTTGGGATAACTTTGCAAAACGTGTGAAAGCCAATAATGTCTCATCTTTACTATGCAAAAATATGGTCTAACAAAATCTAGAATATTCATCTATAATAAAAAAAATGTAGTAGTTACCACCTAAACTTTTAGTTTGTGAGGAACCAAAGAGATCCACGTGGAGAAGCTCAAGAGGTTTCGAAGTTGAAATAATATTTTTGAATTTAAATGAGACTCTTGTTTGCTTTCCTTTTTGACATGCATCACATAGGTGGCCTTTTGAAAACTTTAATATAGGTAGACCTATTACTAAATCTTTTGAAATAACTTTGTTTAGTAAATCAAAGTTGACAGATCTAAGCATTTATGCCATAGCCATGAGTCTTCACTCACTGTAATAAGACACTTAGCATTGGTCAAAGATACATCATTCAAGTCAAGAATGTAGATGTTCTTTACCCTCACACCATATGCAATCTTTATTTCCATTGTACTATCATGCAACAAGTTTTTGTAAATGATACTTTATATCCATTGTCGCACAATTGGCTAATGCTAAGAAGACTATGTTTAAGTCCATCAACTAACATGACATCTGAGATAGTAGTAGATGAGGGATTACCTACACTACCATTTCTAAGTATTGCACCTTTGTCGTTATCTCCATAGGACATAAAACCCTTCCCATCATATGTCTTGAGCATCAACTATCAAGACTCCATCTTCTCTCCATACAGCCAAAACATTCAATCTACAAGATCAACAAATGTGATAGGTACCCAATTTTTATTGGGTCCTTTAGAGTGAGTGAAATCATGGTTTCTTTTAGAAACCAATGAAAAACAAATTTAGGAACCAAGAAAGTCCTAAATTTTTATTTTTCAATGGTATGGCTTTTTTTGCAACAATAGAGACAAGACAAATTATGAAGAGATATAATTTTTCTATTTGCATCATTTTTAGAAAAGTTATACTTTTTCTTTGGTTTATTTAAGGACTTTTTAAGCTTTGAGGGATCAATAGAAATAGTAACCTTTGTTGTAATGCCTTGTCCAATTTGGTTTTAAGAGTTTTAGACTTTTTTTTCCAAATGTTACAAGTTTCACAACTGAACCATGAAAGTCCTTCACCCCCCTTCTTAACATTTAGACTATCTTCCATAGATTTCTTAAGAGATTCCATTTTCTTTTTGGTTTCTAAAACTTTAGCTTCTAATAGTGAAAAAATTCTTTTGTGTAAAGCTAACTTTCTAAAAGCATCTACGGCTTCTCTATGTTGATTTTCAAAAGCATTTTGTAATTCGTAATAAGAAAACTTATCAATGCGTTCATATTTAGAATGACTTACATTATTTTTATTCTTATAACATTGATGGGCCGAGAGACATACATTCGCCTCCACTTCACTATCACTTGAGGTTTTATTACTTGAGGAAACATTATCACTTTCCCAAGAAACATAAGCTCTTCTATACTTTCTAGACTTCTTGTGTTTTCCCTTTTCTTTTTCTTTGTCAAGAGATGGACACTCTGGCCTATAGTGACCTAATTTCCCATAATTATAGCTTGTACCTCTTGATTTTCATTTATTGTTGTCATCTTCATTTGAGGATGTATATTGTCTTCTAAACTTGGTGAGGTTTTTATCAGAGTGCTTTACTCCATTATTTCTAATGTACCTATTGTACCTCTTCACAAATAACTCCATTTCTTCATCATCAGAAATCTCGTAGTCACTAATATCACTATCATTATTCTCATTTATTGAGAACCTCTAACTAGAAGCCCTTAGAGAAATAAACTTATTTTCTACCTCTTTATCCTTGCTTTTCTCCTTATTTAGTTTCTTCTCATGCTTTTTCTCATGTTTCTCCAAGAAAGTGAATTCTTGATTATGCTCTTCAAGCTTACCAAACAATTTAGTGAGTTCTAGTGTTGCATGATCATTAGCTTCCTTGACCGCGGTGACCTTTAGTTTCCACTTCCTAGTAAGACACCTCAAAACTTTATTAGTAGCAATTTCATTGGAAACTGGTTTCCCGAGTGCATTCGAACTATTAATGAGATGTGATAACCTCTTTTTCCTTTTGGAAATGGTTTCACCATGGTTCAGGTGAAATATTTCAAAAAATTTAGTTAGTGTATTAATTTTAGCTAGTTTGACTTCATCAGTTCCCTCATGGGCAACTTGCAATGTGTCTCACACAGCTTTAACGGTTTCACAATAGGAAACACCTAAAAAATACATCAACACCAAGAGTGGATATGATAATATTGTGCTTTCCAATCGTAAGCCCACTTTTTCTTATCATCATCATTCCGTTGTGCTTCCGGTTTAAGTGTGTCAACACTATTAGCACCGTTTATAATAATTTGAGTTGGACCATTGATAATGGCGTCCCAAACTCCCATATCATATGAATTGATTTGAATACGCATACAAGTTTTCTAATAACCATAGTTTCCACCTGTGTGGTCTATTGTATTCCCCTTTCGGTTCACTTGCCATTTTCTAATAATATTTTGAATACATATACAAGTTTTCTAATAACCATAGTTTCCACCTGTGTGGTCTATTGTATGCCCCTTTAGGTTCACTTGCCATTTTCTAATAATCTTTTGTGAAGCACAAAATGATACCACTTGTTAGACGATTACAACTTATCTATAGTGGGTGATAGATCCCCAAAGTAAATTTACCTTTTAAAATTCTGTTTTGAAAAACGAACGAAAAGCCATGGCAAGTGGAATTTTTAGCCTAAATCAAACAAGTTGTCTAAACCAAACCAACTATTAGAAACTCGGATATCTGCAATATACCTAATGGAATATAAGACAATGATGATAACTTAATACAATATTTTCTCAATCAATCGTTTTAATATGATCACAATGTTAACTTATTTCCGATGAAATTATTGATAAAACAAAAACTAGCAAATTATCGAAAATTTTGTGTGCAATCAATTTTCAGATTTTCCTTTTGAATTTGTTGATATTAAATACCACTTAAAATATAATTGATTGTAATGTAATAAAAAAATAAATTACAAGTTCAACAATCAAAGAATTTGTCTATACATATCAGTTACTCAATCAATGATTTTAACAATTTCTAATAGAAGGTAAATGAGAGAGAGAGGACATAAGGATTTATTTAGGCAGTTCACCAATCATCCTTTCTATGGCTACATTTTCCCCAATTACAAATACAACTGAGATATCAATCTTACTTTGCAAAAAGTTGATTAAAAGAAAAATGTATCAATCCAACCCTACAAACCCAGTGTTTGATGTTGATTCAACCCTTTCTCTTCTCTTGATCTTGAGTTTGACCAAGTATCCTGTGATACGGTGGGAGAACTGACTATGGTTTTGCGTTTGTTTTCGCAAATGTTTCGGTTGAGCAAGAGTCGCCACCGACTTTTTATTTTATCCTAAGGAAAGGTTTAAAAAGCACAGCAAAAACCTTTGAGATTTTTTTCTTGGGTTCGGGGAGTAGATTATAGAAAGGGAAGGTATTAGCACCCTTTCTATCCATGGTTATCCATGGGCTCTTAGGTACTTGCTTAGATCAACTTGCCTTGGTTTTCAATTGTTTGAAATGGTGCTTTGTGTGTGGCTTTGAAAAGGTTTTGGAAAAAGATGCCTTGTATAGGCTACCCTTGTAACAATTCTTTACTCGAATGTTTTACAAAAGGTGTTTGTCTTTTTGAAAAGATGTTTCAAGGTTTTTGAAAGTTTGTTTTGAAAGTGTTTGTGAAGTGTAGTTTAAAAATAGGCAAGTGTTTTTGTTTTGCAAGTTGACAAGTACTTAAGAGCTATCTACTCTAAAGTTCTCAAAGATTTATGCTATGTTTTAACCCTTTTGACAATTTTGTTCCACCATTGCATTTGGTGGACAATCTTGTATTAGGAGGTGAAAGGGACGGGCACGGGTCATCGTTTAGACCATAATTGCAATAGTGCTAAGTATCTTTGGGCAATTTTTCCTTGAAAGGGACTTGATCATTTTAGGCAACTTTTCGAAAGCGTCATCGAGGGACTATGATCATTTGAATTGTGTTTGTTTTTACCCAAAGAAACCTAACATACAATATGGCCCATTAGTTGAAGGCAACAAGTGGAATACCCTAGGGGTGCAAGTGTGATATGTGTTGTCCATTTTCATGCTTGTTTATCTTTGAAATTAGGTCAAACTATTTTGTTCTTTTTATTTGCATACAAACCCTAATTCTAGCATGGTATATTTAGAAAGCGTTAAAGTGCGAAAAGTAAAATTCCTACGCTATTACAACACAATATGGGAAGGGGGGTACAAATGTTCAAATAGGGGGATATTTAGACAAGAAATTTAAACCTAACTATTACATCAATTTTGGAATATTTACAAGATAATTAATTGCATCAATTAAATGGAAAATAAAATAAAGATGCAAAATGCAAAAAGGGTTTTTTTTATATGTATGGAAAAAGATATTTTTCATGTCAAATAAATAAAAAATGAATAAAAATAAAAAAAGTAACATTTTTGGAGTTTTTGTGTTTTAAGGGTAAAACCCTAATTTTTATTAAGTAAATATATATATTATTTAATTTATACAAGTATTTATTTATTATATACAAAAAATAAAATAAAATGAAGTATATTTATAAAAGGTATTTTTTTTATGTCAAATATTAATAAAATAAAAAATGTATATATTTTTTGTATTGTTTACCTAAATATAATAATATATATAAATATCTTTATTATTTACTAAATAAATACTATATATATAATAATAATATTTACTATTTATATAAAAAAAAATATTTTTGATACAAAATGTTTTCAAAAGAGAAAATGAAATAAAAATCAGAAATAAAATATATTTTCATTATTTTTTCTAATTTTTTCTAAATAATAGTATATACATATATTTATATATAAATGTCCATATAAACAAATAAATGCCTAAAAATATAAAAAATGGTGTAAAAATAATTTTTCATGTTTTTAATATTATGGGAAAAAATAAATAAGCCAAAATGAAAAAAAGAAAAGTCAAAAATCATGAAAATAAACATAATGGGCTCAGGGGGTATGAAACCAAAAACAAGGTGTGAAAAGAAATAACACAACAGGCCCAGCCCATGAAGCTTCTTCTTCAACCTTCAGACAAAAAATGTTCCAAAACGCGCGCCTGTTTTCCAAGTTCAAACATCTGGATTCTTTGATCTTTTGCACAAACTCACAACATAAGAAATGTTAAGCATTGAATCACGATTCTAAATATATAAAGAACTCATCCTAACTCTCATAAATGAGAGAGAATTTTGACATTCCCAAATCCTGAGCTAACTTTTCTTCCATATTCAAACCTTAAATTCTCACAGCTCAAGCAAAATAAATGAAAAGTAAAAGCATGTACAGATTCAGGGGCATGAGTAGAACACTTCTTATTCATAAACTTAGAGCTAATGAGGCCTAGACTAAGAGTTAGAAGTTCAAGAAGATACCTGTTCAGTTGAAGTTCTATCTGGCAATGGGGGAGCTTTCAGAGCAAGATGATGATCTGTATAGCTTGCCTGAAGTGTGGTGATGCTATTCCAATGCTTACTTTACTTTGAAACACCTTGAATCGAGCTATGGACCTTCAAATGCAAAACAAGAAAGTGAAAATGGTGGAACTGGTTAGAGGAGTTACAGGTCGTGTTTTGTGCTTTGGTTAGCTTCAAGTGATGCTAGGGAATGTGTTTGATGAGCTTTGAGCAAGAAAGCATGAAAGGGATGAGTTGTGGGATTCAATCTGCAGACCCTGCCCTGTTTTTGCAGTTTGAGAGTGATTCTGGGAATGGGAGTGTTTGGGACCTTGTTTGCTCGTGTTCTAGCTTGTGCTTGATGATTAGAAAGTGTATACAATATTTGCTTAGGCTTGCTTGTGCTCAGATCAAAGTTATGTTGTGTTATGCTAAGTTTCTTAACACTTAAGCAAGCAAAGGCCACTTGAGTTTCTAGGCAGGTAGAGGCCCCCTAAACATGCTGCAAAACCTCTCCTTGACCAGTGTGTTTTGTTCATAATCTTGTGCCAATTATATTTGATCTGTACTTCTTGGATTTGCATTATGACATAAAGCTTGCTTTTGCAAAAATGGCTATTTCACTTTTTCCATTTATGGCCTAATCCAACATGTAATGCTTAAACTCATGAAACAAGGCCTTAGCACAATGAACATGCATTAAATTATTGAGTGTTGGATGGTTTAAGGGCCTGTAATCAAGTGGCATGCTGGTTTGAGAAATTTGCACAAGTTATGATCATGGAAATTGGCCAATTCAAAAGTGAGTTTTTGCCATATTGCAAAATTCGATTCTCTCAAGTTATGAGCTTGTTTGATGAGTTCTTGGACATTTTGGAAAGCTTGGAATGTGTGCTACAATCCATATTTGAAATGAAAATTGAAATTCCAAGTGGAAGTATATGGAAAATGGTCTTGAAGTTAGGTAGAAAACCTTACCAAAATAGGTCAAATTTTCACTAAGTTAATAATGGTTTAGTACCCTTATTCCAAAAATTGTAACTTGAGATACAAGCTTCTTTTGGTAAAACTTTGTGAATAAAATTTTTAGATTATGCAACAAGCTACAACTTTCATGTTTTGACTTTTGCTTGAATCCAAATAAATCTTGGTGAGAAGGTGGGGCAAAGTTGGGAAAAATTAGGTTTTTTCATAACTTTGAAAAATTCTAAGTTATGAAAAATTCTCATTTCAAACCCTAATTTGCATTTTTGATTTCTTGGTGAACAAGTTTCATGATTTGGCATGTTTTGATGAAAAATGAATCTTGACTCTTGATTTTGACCAAAAAGTCAAAGTTTGACTTTTCAGTATACAGTCAAAATTGATCAATTAACTGGGAAATTCAACTGTCAATCTTGTGTACTTTGGATCTTTTGAACTTGTTGAGCATGTCAAGATAATTCCATGGGGTCCTTGAATCCATATGTGAGCTTGGTTTGCCATTGGCTAGGTCAAACAGTCAAAAATTGCCTTTGTGCAGTCAAAACCCTAAAAATGACCATTTTGCCCTTTTGGTGATCTGATCAAATTTCTTGTGGAGTTGTGATCCAAACTTGATCAGATGGTCCATGTGAGTTCATAATGTTGATGTGGGTCAATTTTAATGAGATTTGACTGTCAATTGGTCACAGTTGACTTTTTCCCCAATACAGCTGATTTCTAGGTCAACTGTCCAATTGACTGGGCAAAACTTGGAATCAAGACTTGAAACTTAATGTGGATAAACTTGGGAGTCCAATATGAAGCAAGAAAGTCATCTTAGGCATTTTAGGTCAAAACATCTTTGTGCAAACACAAACCCTAATTTGGGTCAACAGTGCAAGGAGAAGTCTTGAGCAGATGAAACCCTAACTGGATCTTTGAGCTTCAAGGGCTTTGGTGGTGAGAAATGTTGAGAAATGGGAGGGAAAATTTTGGGGTACAACAGTTGCCCCTGTTCAATCTTCTTGAATCCGAAGAGTTAGATTGGCAAGTTTGCCTTTCGTGACTCGAGGGTAAAAGGAGATTGGACACTATAGTGCCCTTAAATTTGCACTCGTCAAAGCAAGGGATGCGGGAATGGGCTTAGAGATGCCATTTGGGAGATGGGCTTAACGATGCCATCGGGAGGAATGACAGAAACTTGTCGGGGATGGGCTTAAAGATGCCATCTGGAATGAGTATCAGGAAGGTGTCCATGCTTGGGACCATCTCTGAACTGGGGGTCTGAATAAGCAATAGATTGACATCCGTTGTTGGGAGGAATCCGTAAACTGTTTTCAAAAGTTGCATCTGAACAAGTTGATAGATTAACATCCGTTGTTGGGAAGAATCCATAGACTGTTTTCAGAAGTCTTGAGGAGAAACTGAACAAGCGATAGGTTAACATCCGTTACTTGGAGAACCCGTAAACTGTTTTCAGAAGTCTAGAGAAGAACCTGAACAAGCGATAGGTTAACATCCGTTACTTGGAGAACCCGTGAACTGTTTTCGGAAATCTTGAAGTTGAATAAGCAATAGAGCAACATCCGTTGTTGGGAAGCGTCCATAAACTGTTTTCAAAAGTTGCATCTGAAAAAGCGATAGATTAACATCCGTTGTTGGGAAAAATCCATAAACTGTTTTCAGAAGTCTTGAGAAGCAACTGAACAAGTGATAGGTTAACATCCGTTACTTGGAGAACCCGTGAACTGTTTTCAGAAATCTTGAAGGTGGAGGAAAAACCGGTGTAGGGTTTCCTGATGATGAACTCGTGTAAAACTGCATCTGGGTGAATCTGGAATAAGCATCAGAATGTTGTCATGTCTGGGTCACACCTGAACTATTCCTGGAAATAATCTCGGAAGATAATGATTTTAGTCTGTCGACTGATCTTACCTGAAAAGGTAAAGAGTTAGTTATATGCAATGTCATGATGCATGATACAATGTATTTTAGATGATATGAATGTAAATGGATGCGTATGTAAGCTGATGAGCTGTCTTGCAAAGGATAGATGAATCCGAGATGGCTGAAGATAACAGTATCTTGACTGCTGCTGGGAAGAATAATTCCTGGTTGTTGCTGGAGAAAAAGGAACTTGGGTTGTATACCAATCTTCGGGGGAATTCCTGATGACTTCTACTGGGGAGTTCCAATCTAATAGACTCATGCTGGGGATGTAAGACTGAGAATCTTCAGTTTGGTGGGAAGTATTTCTGGCGACTTCACTGGGGAACTCAAGATTTTCCCTCCCAAAACTCTGTGGGGAGAAGGTTCATTAGTCTGGCTTCGCCGGGGATTGATAATTTGAAGTTTTAGCTCGGCTGGGGATACTGAAACTTAAACTCTGAGGGGCATTGAATTCCGGAGGATTCTCTGGCTGGGGATTGTAAAGATAGGTTCCTCTGGGGGATTGTATTGATAAGTTATGTTGGGGAACTCTGATGAACTCCGCTGGAGGTAGGAAGAATTTTGGCGAGTGCGATCTTCCGTGGCAATAAGCTGAGGATAACCCAGTTATAAGCCCTTGTGAGGAATAAATTTGAATAAAACTCGGGAGAGACGTCCGTACTCTGCAGGGGATAATCCTCTAGAATCTACTGGAGATAAGCTTCAGGGTTTGCTGGGATATGGATTCCAAATCTACTGGGGGTTTCCTTTGAGGGGTATCAAGATATCCAACTGTACTTTCAACCTATCAGTAATCCTCTTTCTGGATTCATAAGGAAATGATTATGTTCAAATGCATATGCCTATTTAACAAAACATTGGACGTTTCTTAAAATAAAACAAATAGTGCAAGAGAAAAAGTGAAAGGAAATGACACAAATTTCTGGGAAAAGTATTTGTATTGACTTTTTATGAGTATATTTGTACAAAGGAGACAATCATCCTAGTAAGAGGATTCTGTCGTAAATATTGAAAGATTTATACAAAATAAAGGATGGCTATGTGAAATAATTCCATGGGATTTCATTCCGCTATAGTTTTCACAACTCTGAATATCTGTCCATTCAATGCTTTGTTTGCCGATGACTGGATTGATCAGAAGCCTGGAACTGGTTGATGAAGAGATTGTCTTTGAAGTGATCCGACGAGACATAGTCATACGCTTTAATTCCCTAACTTTTGCCTGAATCGCCCTTTCGGGTTTTCGATCCACCGGGAAACCCTTTTTTGCCCAAGCCGCCCTTTCGGGTTTTCAACTTGCCGGGTGTACAGATTTTTTTGTTTTTATCCCTAACTTTTGCCTGAATCGCCCTTTCGGGTTTTCGATCCACCGGGATGCCCATTTTTTGCCCAAACCGCCCTTTCGGGTTTTTGACTTGTCGGGTTATTTTATGCGTAGTATCTTTTGACTATGTCTGCGTTCGCAGGGTGTGGCAGATCGTCACCGTCCATGGTGGTCAGAATCATTGCACCACCAGAAAATATGCTCTTGATCACAAATGGTCCTTCATATGTAGGAGTCCATTTGCCCCTGGGATCACTTTACGGCAAGATAATCCGCTTGATTACGAGATCTCCGACTTGATACACCTGACGTCTGACTTTCTTATTGAATGCCTTGATCATCCGTTTTTGATACGCCTGACCATGGCATATAGCAGCGAGTCGCTTTTCGTCGATCAGATTGAGTTGATCAAGTCGGGTCTGCATCCAATCATCTTCATTCAAACCTGCATCCTTCATAATCCTTAGAGAAGGAATCTGAACTTCCATAGGCAGGACAGCTTCCATGCCATATACCAACGAAAATGGGGTTGCCCCGGTTGAAGTACGTGCCGTCGTACGGTATCCATGTAGAGCAAACGGTAACATCTCATGCCAGTCTTTGTAAGTGACTGTCATTTTCTGAATGATCTTCTTAATGTTTTTGTTCGCAGCTTCAACATCACCGTTCATCTTCGGCCGATAGGGAGATGAATTATGATGATAAATCTTGAATTGTTCGCACAATGCAGTGATCATCGTGTTATTCAGATTTGTACCGTTGTCTGTGATGATCCTGTCTGGAACAACATACCGGCATATGAGATTTTGCTTGATAAAGCGGGCAACCACATTTTTAGTAACAGAGGCGAAGGAAGCTGCTTCGACCCATTTGGTGAAATAGTCAATGGCAACCAGGATGAAGCGATGTCCGTTGGAAGCCGTGGGCTTGATCTCTCCAATCATGTCAATGCCCCACATTGCAAACGGCCAAGGAGCAGTCAGAACGTTGAGAGGAACCGGAGGGATATGAACTTTATCAGCGTAGACTTGGCATTTGTGGCAAGTACGGGAATGTTGATGGCAGTCAGCTTCCATGGTAGACCAGTAATAGCCTGCCCTTAGGATCTTCTTAGCCATTGTATGCCCGCTCAAGTGAGTGCCAAATGTGCCGCTGTGTATATCAGTCATGATCAACTCTGCTTCAGCTTTGTCTACGCATCGGAGTAATACACAATCATGGCTTCGTTTGTAAAGGATGTCGTTGCTCAGGAAGAATTTAGCAGCGAATTTCCTTAAGAACTTCTTGTCATTTACGGAAGCTCCTTCGGGATAATCTCTAGTCTCGAGATACCTTTTGATCTCATGGAACCAAGGTTGTTCCACTACTTCTTCGGTATTAATCTCGTGACAATGCACAGGTTCATCCATTCGCTCAATGGTGATTCGGGGAGCCTCGTTATCCCAGTTGAGTTTAAACATGGAGGACATTGTGGCTAGAGCATCTGCCAGTTGATTCTCTTCTCGCGGGAAATGCTCGAAGGTAATTTGCTCGAAATGAGGCAACAATGTCAGGACATGTTCTTTGTATGGGATAAGATTAGGATGTTTGGTATCCCACTCTCCTTTGATTTGACTGATAACCAAAGCCGAGTCCCCAAATACGATCAAAGATTTGATCCCCAAGTCTATAGCAGCTTTGAGACCGAAGATGCAAGCTTCGTATTCAGCCATGTTATTTGTGCAGCTGAAGCAAAGTCGGGCCGTGAAAGGTGTGTGACAGCCTTCCGGAGAAATGAGTACTGCGCCGATACCATTTCCAAGTGCATTTGAAGCACCATCAAAGTACAGGGTCCATCGGGATCCCTTTTCGGGTCCGTCATACGGTCTGTCACCTTCAATGTTGTCCAAATTCATGATGTCCTCGTCTGGGAAGTCAAATCTCATGGGTTGATAATCTTCAATAGCTTGATGAGCCAGATGGTCAGCTAGCACACTCCCTTTTATAGCTTTTTGGGTGGTGTACTGGATGTCATACTCAGTTAGGATCATTTGCCATCTAGCTATCCTTCCAGATAAAGCAGGCTTTTCGAAGATATACTTGATAGGATCCATTTTGGAAATCAACAAGGTAGTATGAGTCAACATATACTGTCTTAGTCGGCGAGCAGCCCATACCAAAGCGCAGCAAGTTTTCTCGAGCAGTGAGTAGCGAGTCTCACAGTCGGTAAACTTTTTGCTAAGGTAATAAATAGCATGCTCTTTTCGACCAGACTCGTCATGCTGGCCCAAAACACACCCCATTGAGTTATCCAAGACTGTCAAATACATGATCAACGGTCTTCCTTCGACGGGTGGCATCAGAATAGGAGGTTCTCGCAAATATTCCTTGATTCTATCAAAAGCAGCTTGGCAATCGTCATTCCATTCGACTACCTGATCTTTCTTCAAGAGTTTGAAAATCGGCTCACAGGTAGAAGTCGGATGGGAGATGAATCTGGCAATATAGTTCAAGCGCCCCAAGAACCCTCTAACCTCCTTTTCAGTATGGGGAGCAGGCATCTCTTGTATTGCTTTCACTTTTGCGGGATCGACTTCAATGCCTTTGTTGCTTACAATGAATCCTAGAAGTTTACCAGACCTAACTCCAAAAGTGCACTTACTTGGATTCAGCCTGAGTTTGTATTCTTTCAACCTGGCAAACAGCTTTTCTAGATGTTCAAGGTGCTCCTCCTCTGTTTGTGACCGAGCTATCATATCGTCTACGTAAACTTCAATCTTATGATGTATCATATCATGAAATAAAGCTACCATGGCGCGTTGATAAGTTGCCCCCGCGTTCTTCAGCCCGGACGGCATCACCTTGTAACAGAAAGTGCCCCATTGTGTGACAAAAGTAGTTTTCTCCATGTCCTCGGGGGCCATTTTGATTTGATTGTAGCCCGAGAATCCATCCATGAAGGAAAACACTTTATGCTGAGCTGTATTGTCGATTAAAATGTCAATGTGTGGGAGTGGAAAATCATCTTTGGGGCTGGCCCTATTCAAATCCCGGTAGTCCACACACATTCTGACCTTGCCATCTTTCTTAGGTACTGGCACGATGTTAGCGACCCATTGAGGATAGGACGTAACAGCCAGAAAGCCAGCGTCGAATTGCTTCATCACTTCTGCTTTGATCTTTTCAGACATGTCAGGCCTCATTCGGCGGACTTTTTGCTTGATCGATGGACAATCCTCTCTTATGGGGAGACGGTGAACCACGATGTCTGTGTCTAAACCCGGCATGTCTTCATAAGACCAAGCGAAGATTTCAACATACTCATTCAACAACTGTATCAGGCGTTCCTTGACACTTGATTCCAGATTGGCACCCACTTGCACCTCCTTCCGGTCTTCCTCGGTCCCTAAGTTGACAGTTTCCAATGACTCTTCGTGCGGTAAGATGGCCCTTTCCTCTTGTTGTAGAAGTCTGGCTAGTTCCCCTGGTACTTCACAACCTTCATCATCTTCATACTCGGCTTGATTGACCAGATCCTCAGAGTTACTGAAGGATATAGCGGAATAGTCACCCATGGAATCCGGAGTGGATGGGTACCTGCATTGGTGAGTGTGGGTGTGTGTAAGGGATAGCCATCCTTAAACAAAAGATGCAAAAGGAAAGAAAATGAACACAAGCAGTTTATCAAATGAAAAACGTCCAATGAATCATTAAACATGGCATATGGATATGAAAAATAATCAAAACCCTTACAAATGGACTTACATGCCCCGGGCAAGGCATGAGGTGAAAAGATAGTGTACGGATTGTTTGAAAATAAATATTACAGACCAAATAGGAAATGTTTAACAGATAAATTACTGATGAATAAAAGTGATGGAGACAAAGTCTTTTGCCTCCCAGTTGCTCAATCCTCCTCTGACAGTTGGATAAATCCACTCTTCGATGTTGCTCTCTTTGTCTTCATCCTCTAAGGCGTTGATTCCGTAGGGAGAAATTTTGACTGGCGCTCTTCCAATCTTCGAACGGCGCATCGCTTTTTGGCCTGCGGTAGTGAACCCTAATCCAAATTTGTCTGTCTTATGCGGAATGTCAGGTAACTGCCCCCATGCTGAATTCTTCCCTTCCTTTATTGCGGCCCTTGCGTCCTCCAGAGATGCCATCCTGGCCATCTGCCTCGGTGTTTCAGCTGCCAACTTTGCTACTGCTATTTCAGGAAGGACTTCTTCGAAATGTTGAAAAGGCGTCTCAATGAATTCCCCTTCAACCTCCACATATCGGAAAGAGTTCAAGTGGCTAATCATGTACTCCTCTTCGCCATAAACAGTAATGATCTTTCCCTTGACAGGATACTTCAACATCTGATGTAAGGAGGAGGTGACTACCCCAGCATGGTGTATCCAAGGCCTACCCAGCAAGCAAGAGTATGACGGACGAATGTCCATCACATAGAAAGTAGACTTAAACACCTCAGTGCCTATCTTGATGGGAATATCAACCTCCCCATGGACCATTCTCTTTGAACCATCGAAAGCTCTGACAACAATATCACTCGGCTTCAATTCCAACCCTTCACAATCTAGTCGGTCCAAGGCCTTCTTAGGCAATACATTCATCGACGAACCAGTGTCGACCAAGACATGTGCGAGAGTAGTTCCTCGGCACTCGACTGAAATGTGCAAAGCATCATTGTGGTTTCTAACTTTAGGAGTTAGGTCAGCATCAGAGAAACCTAATCCATTGTCCGCAGTCAGGCTAGCCACGCAATTTTGAAATTGATCTGCAGAGGTTTCCTGGGGCACATGGGCTGCCTTCAGGAATTTTATCAGAGCTTTAGCGTGCGCTTCCGAGCAAAGTAGTAGTGCCAGCATGGAGATCTTTGAGGGGGTTTTCCCCAGCTGTTCTACCACATCGTAATCACTCCTTTTGATTATCCTCAAAATCTCATCCATTTCCTTCTTGGAGGTTTCTGGGATGACCAAGGGTTGAGCCCTCGTCCTGACGAGCTCATCTTGGATTCCCTTACCTTTGTCAGCAGTGGTAGGAGGGACAGTACTAGGAACAACAACGTCTTCAATCAAAGGGGTTCTAGCAGAGAGTTTTATTGGTGCAGGGATGACCTTATCAGCTGATGAGGGTCCAAAGATGGCTCTTGGAGGGGCAATCTCTGGAGAAAATATTCTCCCGCTCCGGGTGATTTTGCTCGGGCCTGCAATGTTACCAATGCTGGCTTCTTCATCATCCGAACTTTCTTCAGTTATTTCGATTTGTTTGATACCATGGTAGTAGACGTCACCGCCATAGTTCCATGGTATCGACTTCTCAGAAACATAGGGGACAAGCCCTGGCATTGTTATTTTCAAAGGAACAGATTTCGTAGCTGGTGTAATCTTAACAGGCTTTTTGACGGCCTTGGAAAGATTGGCGTGAACGGTTATGATTGAGACATCTTCAGTATGAGTTGGAACAGCAGAAACTTTTTCAAACAAAATTTGTCGACTATCCATAAGGCCTTGGATGCCGTTCTTCAGTAACGGACAATAAAACGCCAGAGAGTAACAACAATAGCAGTCTTCTTTACATCCCGGGAAGATCCCGGCCCTTAACAAATTCAACTTGATGGTTAACAATGGAGTAATCAGATCATTGACATCAGCAACATACAAATCTTCTTCAATGGCATTGACATTTCGGCCGTGCTTCGGCATGGGTGCAGATATCACATTAGGCTTCTCTGGAGCGTCAAACTCCACCTCCTTTGCCTCTATCAGGTCTTGGATTTAATGCTTGAGTGCCCAACAATCATTGGTGTCGTGCCCGACACTGTCAGAGTGGTAGGCACATTTAGCATTAGGATGATAATGCGGAGAGGACGTATTCACATTCTTTGGTGCCTCCTTGATGGTGGCGAGATTCAACTTTAATAGATGGGGAAGCACTTGCGCTGGAGTCATATTAATACGGGTGAACTGCCGTTGTGGCCGTTCCACTCGTTGTTGATTTGGTCTGGATTGGTTATAGCGAGGCTGCTCATTTGCAGAGTTCTGAATTAATACGGCCCCCACGGTCGGTCGGCGCTCCGTCTTCCCTGCTCTTTTCTGAGAATATACCACAGTTGTCTCCTTCTTAAAAGGTTTCTTCTCAACACTTGCAGCAACACCCTTCTGAATCTTTCCTGACTTGATGCCAGCCTCTATTCTTTCGCCCGTTAAGATCAAATCGGTAAACCCCGCGGAAGAGTTACCAATCAGATGATTGAAAAATGGCCCAGATAGGGTCCCAAGAAACATATCAACAAGTTCACAGTCGGTTAAAGGAGGTTGCACCCTGCCAGCCAAATCCCTCCATTTTTGTGCATATTCTTTGAATCCTTCGCCTGTTCCTAATGACATACCCTGAAGCTGGGTACGATTAGGAGCAAGGTCAGAATTATACTGGTATTGTTTGTAAAAAGCGGTGGCCAAGTCTTCCCAATTTCGGACGCTGGTTCCCTCTAGCTGATAAAACCATTCCAATTGAGCCCCAGAAAGGATGTCTTGAAAGAAATGAATCCAAAGGTTTTTATCTGCCGTATAGGGTTGAATCTTTCTCACGTAGGACCTGAGATGCATTTTGGGACAGGACAGCCCATCATACCTCACAAACACTGGCACTTTGAATTTTTGGGGAATCACAATCCCGGCGACCAAACCCAAGTCTTCAAAATCCAAACCCGGTACTCTTTGTAGTTCCATGGCGGCCAACCTGTCTTCTAGCCCTTTGTATTTATCATCAGCTGGAGGGTATTGCTGATCAGAATAATCTTCACCCTCTTCGACCTCTTCTTCTTCCGCATCGGACTCGGAAGGTACCGCAGCTCCACCTCCTTTGCTGGTTCCTTCATCAGAGATAGGAGGGAATTCAAGCACTCTCCGAGCTTCTCCGTCAAATCTTCTCCCCAAAGTAGCCACCCCGAGCCTCTTTTTCTTCTTTTTCACTGGGTCTTTATTCCCCAGCAAGGTCTTGAGATCCTCCTGACCTTTAGCCAAGGTCGTCAGGAGTTGCTGGAACTGTGCATTCTGAGCTTGTAGGTCTTTGACTGTTTGCTCGAGATCCATCCTACTGAAATAAACAACAGACAGATAAGGAAACCTGGAGTGAGACCTGTTTATGCACATGATGAATGGTATGCTTATGTATGCAATGCATTCAAGGATTTAGGACATTCAAAATTGTTTCAGACAAAGAAGAACGCACGTCATATTAATAAGAAGAAATTTGTTAGTACATAAATGCCCCATGGGCCAAATATTACAAAATAACTTCTCAAGGTAAAAAGACATTGCGCATCCTCTTTGGCGCAATGTAGGTGTTGAGGGCCTCTTGCTCATGGAGTCGGCGGGTAAGCTCTAGAACCTTCTTCTCACTGGCGTAGAAGCTAGCTTCAAAAGTATTCCGTTCCTCCTTGAGCTGAATCCAACTTTTCTGCATTTCCTCCCACGATGTAGGCATGTCAGGATGTAGGATGGTGTAGGGAACCTCTCCTTCATTGACGGGCTCTTTAATCACAGGGAGTACATGAGGATAGGGCATCATTAGACTTTGGGCTCGGGCTCGTACCCACTTGAGATAAGGCTCAAGAGGGATGGAGTTCTTGTGTCCCAGAGTCTTGCTATCAACCTTGTTGAGCCTTCCCCAAGCTCTGATGAATCTTTGGCGAAGTCCTTGCGCATCGTTGTCGAAGTCAAAAACTAGGTCAGGAATCAACATGTCATGAGGGCCATCCCTCCGTGCATATCCAAATTGCCTCAAAGCTAGGCAAGGGTTGTAGGTGATACCTCCCCTAATTCCAAGTAAAGGAACATTAGGAAACTCTCCACAACGATCGACGATGATGACATTTTCTCTGGACCGAGAACACCAATGTACATCAGAGTAAGTAAGAGTCATCAACCGTTGGGACCACCTTGAGCCTTGGTCATTCATTAAGACAGATTGTGGAAGGTGCGAAATAAACCACCTTTCAAGGAGAGGAGTACAGCACATGAGAACACCCCTCTTTCTTATTGTTCGTGTGTAAAATGAGTGAAGAATGTCCCCAAGCAATGTTAGTATTGGATTTCTGGACAAGAAGATTTTGACGGCGTTGACATCTACCAATTGGTCAGGATTTGGGAACAAGACCAACCCATAGATAAGGAGTGCCACAATTTCTTCAAAGGCTTGTAGGTCCAATGAATTCCAACATTCTTGTGCCTTTTCAACCAAGAATTTTGCTAAGAATCCTTTGACGCCGCTTCTGGTTTCCCAATGCCCCTTGATGTCGGATGGTTGTAGATGTAATGCTCGAGCAACATCTTCCGACTTTGGTTCCTTTTCCGTACCGTTGAAGGGTAGTTGATTAAGGATAGGAATTCTCAGGAGTTGGGAAAATTCCTCCAAAGTGGGTACCAACTGATAATCAGGGAAAGTGAAACAGTGGTGAAGAGGGTCAAAGAATTGGAATAGCACTTTCATCATGTCTTCTTCAATGTTGGTTTTGACTAAGCTGAGCATCCTACCATGTCTTTCACTGAAGGATGAGCTTTCCGGAATTCTTGAGGTGAGCTCCTTGAGTTGAGGAGAGATTCTCACAAGGTTGACTTGAATGGTGTTTCTGCGAGGAATTTCCATGACCTACAAAACAAGAACAAAGATGAAGATCCAAACCCTTGAAATGGTTAGTGAATGCACATGATGCTTTATGATGTTTATGATGTATGCACAAAACATATGTACAAGCAATTCACACCAAACCCTAGTTTCAGGCTTGCATGAGGTTTCATAGGTAAGTACCCTCTTGAGTGTAGTTGGCTTAAAAACCTATCCTATAAATAGTAATCGGGTTCTAAGGAGCTCAATATCATTGGATTGTTTTCATTGTTCATTGTTTTGGTTTAGCCACTTAACTAGCGACCAAAATATTCCAAGAAAACAATCCTCAATGAGTGTAGTATCGAGTATCTACCAACTTTGGACTGCACCAAAGCCGGTCATCTCACTACCCCTAATAAAAGGCCAAGATGGTCAAGTAAGGTTCTAGGTCATTAGTGCTTAGTGACATCACTCAGCGGCCCCATACTCTCCTTGATTGAACTCAAGGGTTACCGGTACTCACAAATATGTCGCACTAATATAGCTATTGCTTCGACCGTGTCGGTATACCCCGCACAGCTTCCACAACGTATTGCTATCTATGAATGTTTCCCAAAATCCGGGTATAGGATTGCAAACCCAAACAATAGAGCCAAGATATAAAGCAATCAAATCAAACAATTAGTCATGCAAGAGGGTGATCTAAGCCCTAAGGTTACTCCACTTTAAAAAATTCCCCAGCAGAGTCGCCAGTTCTGTGATACGGTGGGAGAACTGACTATAGTTTTGCGTTTGTTTTCGCAAATGTTTCGGTTGAGCAAGAGTCGCCACCGACTTTTTATTTTATCCTAAGGAAAGGTTTAAAAAGCACAGCAAAAACCTTTGAGATTTTTTTCTTGGGTTCGGGGAGTAGATTATAGAAAGGGAAGGTATTAGCACCCTTTCTATCCATGGTTATCCATGGGCTCTTAGGTACTTGCTTAGATCAACTTGCCTTGGTTTTCAGTTGTTTGAAATGGTGCTTTGTGTGTGGCTTTGAAAAGGTTTTGGAAAAAGATGCCTTGTATAGGCTACCCTTGTAACAATTCTTTACTCGAATGTTTTACAAAAGGTGTTTGTCTTTTTGAAAAGATGTTTCAAGGTTTTTGAAAGTTTGTTTTGAAAGTGTTTGTGAAGTGTAGTTTGAAAATAGGCAAGTGTTTTTGTTTTGCAAGTTGACAAGTACTTAAGAGCTATCTACTCTAAAGTTCTCAAAGATTTATGCTATGTTTTAACCCTTTTGACAATTTTGTTCTACCATTGCATTTGGTGGACAATCTTGTATTAGGAGGTGAAAGGGACGGGCGCGGGTAATCGTTTAGACCATAATTGCAATAGTGCTAAGTATCTTTGGGCAATTTTTCCTTGAAAGGGACTTGATCATTTTAGGCAACTTTTCGAAAGCGTCGTCGAGGGACTATGATCATTTGAATTGTGTTTGTTTTTACCCAAAGAAACCTAACATACAATATGGCCCATTAGTTGAAGGCAACAAGTGGAATACCCTAGGGGTGCAAGTGTGATATGTGTTGTCCATTTTCATGCTTGTTTATCTTTGAAATTAGGTCAAACTATTTTGTTCTTTTTATTTTCATACAAACCCTAATTCTAGCATGGTATATTTAGAAAGCGTTAAAGTGCGAAAAGTAAAATTCCTACGCTATTACAACACAATATGGGAAGGGGGTACAAATGTTCAAATAGGGGGATATTTAGACAAGGAATTTAAACCTAGCTATTACATCAATTTTGGAATATTTACAAGATAATTAATTGCATCAATTAAATGGAAAATAAAATAAAGATGCAAAATGCAAAAAGGGTTTTTTTTATATGTATGGAAAAATATATTTTTCATGTCAAATAAATAAAAAATGAATAAAAATAAAAAAAGTAACATTTTTGGAGTTTTTGTGTTTTAAGGGTAAAACCCTAATTTTTATTAAGTAAATATATATATTATTTAATTTATACAAGTATTTATTTATTATATACAAAAAATAAAATAAAATGAAGTATATTTATAAAAGGTATTTTTTTATGTCAAATATTAATAAAATAAAAAATGTATATATTTTTTGTATTGTTTACCTAAATATAATAATATACATAAATATCTTTATTATTTACTAAATAAATACTATATATATAATAATAATATTTACTATTTATATAAAAAAAAAATTTGATACAAAATGTTTTCAAAAGAGAAAATGAAATAAAAATCAGAAATAAAATATATTTTCATTATTTTTTCTAATTTTTTCTAAATAATAGTATATACATATATTTATATATAAATGTCCATATAAACAAATAAATGCCTAAAAATATAAAAAATGGTGTAAAAATAATTTTTCATGTTTTTAATATTATGGGAAAAAATAAATAAGCCAAAATGAAAAAAAGAAAAGTCAAAAATCATGAAAATAAACATAATGGGCTCAGGGGGTATGAAACCAAAAACAAGGTGTGAAAAGAAATAACACAACAGGCCAAGCCCATGAAGCTTCTTCTTCAACCTTCAGACAAAAAATGTTCCAAAACACGCGCCTGTTTTCCAAGTTCAAACATCTGGATTCTTTGATCTTTTGCACAAACTCACAACATAAGAAATGTTAAGCATTGAATCACGATTCTAAATATATAAAGAACTCATCCTAACTCTCATAAATGAGAGAGAATTTTGACATTCCCAAATCCTGACCTAACTTTTCTTCCATATTCAAACCTTAAATTCTCACAGCTCAAGCAAAATAAATGAAAAGTAAAAGCATGTACAAATTCAGGGGCATGAGTAGAACACTTCTTATTCACAAACTTAGAGCTAATGATACCTAGACTAAGAGTTAGAAGTTCAAGAAGATACCTGTTCAGTTGAAGTTCTATCTGGCAATGAGGGAGCTTTCAGAGCAAGATGATGATCTATATAGCTTGCCTGAAGTGTGGTGATGCTATTCCAATGCTTACTTTGCTTTGAAACACCTTGAATCGAGCTATGGACCTTCAACTGCAAAACAAGAAAGTGAAAATGGTGGAACTGGTTAGAGGAGTTACAGGTCGTGTTTTGTGCTTTGGTTAGCTTCAAGTGATGCTAGGGAATGTGTTTGATGAGCTTTGAGCAAGAAAGCATGAAAGGGATGAGTTGTGGGATTCAATCTGCAGACCCTGCCCTGTTTTTGTAGTTTGAGATTGATTCTGGGAATGGTAGTGTTTGGGACCTTGTTTGCTCGTGTTCTAGCTTGTGTTTGATGATTAGAAAGTGTATACAATATTTTCTTAGGCTTACTTGTGCTCAGATCAAAATTATGTTGTGTTATGCTAAGTTTCTTAACACTTAAGCAAGCAAAGGCCACTTGAGTTTCTAGGCAGGTAGAGGCCCCCTAAACATGCTGCAAAACCTCTCCTTGATCAGTGTGTTTTGTTCATAATCTTGTGCCAATTAGATTTGATCTTTACTTCTTGGATTTGCATTATGACATAAAGCTTGCTTTTGCAAAAATGGCTATTTCACTTTTTCCATTTATGGCCTAATCCAACATGTAATGCTTAAACTCATGAAACAAGTCCTTAGCACAATGAACATGCATTAAATTATTGAGTGTTGGATGGTTTAAGGGCCTGTAATCAAGTGGCATGCTGGTTTAAGAAATTTGCACAAGTTATGATCATGGAAATTGGCCAATTCAAAAGTGAGTTTTTGCCATATTGCAAAATTCGATTCTCTCAAGTTATGAGGTTGTTTGATGAGTTCTTGGACATTTTGGAAAGCTTGGAATGTGTAATACAATCCATCTTTGAAATTAAAATTGAAATTCCAAGTGGAAGTATATGGAAAATGGTCTTGAAGTTAGGTAGAAAACCTTGCCAAAATAGGTCAAATTTTCACTAAGTTAAGAATGGTTTAGTACCCTTATTCCAAAAATTGTATCTTGAGATACAAGCTTCTTTTGGGAAAACTTTGTGAATCAAAGTTGTAGATTATGCACCAAGCTACAACTTTCATGTTTTGACTTTTGCTTGAATCCAAATAAATCTTGGTGAGAAGGTGGGGCAAAGTTGGGAAAAAATTAGGTTTTTTCATAACTTAGAAAAATTCTAAGTTATGAAAAATTCTCATTTCAAACCCTAATTTGCATTTTTGATTTCTTGGTGAACAAGTTTCATGATTTGGCATGTTTTGATGAAAAATGAATCTTGACTCTTGATTTTGACCAAAAAGTCAAAGTTTAACTTTTCAGTATACAGTCAAAATTGATCAATTGACTGGGAAATTCAACTGTCAATCTTGTGTACTTGGGATCTTTTGAACTTGTTGAGCATGTAAAGATAATTCCATGGGGTCCTTGAATCCATATGTGAGCTTGGTTTGCCATTTGCTAGGTCAAACAGTCAAAAATTGCCTTTGTGCAGTCAAAACCCTAAAAATGACCATTTTGCCCTTTTGGTGATCTGATCAAATTTCTTGTGGAGTTGTGATCCAAACTTGATCAGATGGTCCATGTGAGTTCATAATGTTGATGTGGGTCAATTTTCATGAGATTTGACTGTCAATTGGTCACAGTTGACTTTTTCCCCAATACAGCTGATTTCTAGGTCAACTGTCCAATTGACTGGGCAAAACTTGGAATCAAGACTTGAAACTTGATGTGGATAAACTTGGGAGTCCAATATGAAGCAAGAAAGTCATCTTAGGCATTTTAGGTCAAAACATCTTTGTGCAAACACAAACCCTAATTTGGGTCAACAGTGCAAGGAGAAGTCTTGAGCATATGAAACCCTAACTGGATCTTTGAGCTTCAAGGGCTTTGGTGGTGAGAAATGTTGAGAAATGGGAGGGAAAATTTTGGGGTACAACATATCCCAATAACACTAATTGAGTCACCTTCTCACACTACTCCTTTTCAATAACCCTTTTTCATCAAATCTTTCACTCGATCAAATCCAATTGTGTAGTATCGTGTCTCAAAATTTCCAAACGATTCACCGTCTCACGCTACTCCTTCGACAAAACCCACTGTTCTTTGAAGCTTTCACTCGATTGAATCCAATATTTTTTAAATATTTTGTAAACCTCCAAATCACCATCATTATCAAGGAGGAAGTTTTTCCCAATTAAACCCTCAAAGATTCTTAACCAAATACACGGATACACCAACCTAAATTGGATGTTATCAGCACAAGTCTATATGGCACCCAAACAAAAAATGATTGTGTGTAGTTTGTTTGTGTGTATGTATAAATGAGAGGTTGAATATGATGAGTAATATTTGTATGTGTTTATAGTTTCATCAAGTTCAAAATTATGCATGTATGAAGTATTTATATGTGTGCAAGTTAGAGGCAAAAGGGAAACCTAGAAGTTTGAAAAGGAATGGAATTTTTCAGAAAAGACACCATGTGTCGACACATATAAGTCACGAGTAGACACATTTTATGACATGCATCGACCTATTCAAGGTAATGTGCCGACACATAGAAATAGAATCTATAGGCTTTTAAAGTGGGTTACATGCGTCGACCTTTATATCGTATGTGTCCACACATAGAAGAAATTCTTGAGCATATGTCGACCTGAAAGGTTGTGTGTGTCGACACATATAGTTATAATGGTTACAAGCTTTAATATTGACCCACATGTGTCGACTGTTACGTCGTATGTGTAGACACATAGACTTCTTTTTCATGTAGAAACTGATTTTTAATGCATGATACATTTTCCAAACATGTTCTTAATGCATTCTAAGTACCCTAATGAAAAGGTGCAGATGATGACTCAGAAATACCGTCCAATATACATAAATGCTAAGGTTATCCTAATTTTAAAATCATATAAAACATCTAACGGGAAAGTGCACTTACAATATAGACATGCACAATATTCTTTTTATTCAAATTAAATAAGACATAAACAAGATATCAAAAACACCATTAATTCCCAATCTTTGATTGTAGGAATTAACTATAAGCAATACTCTCACGCAATGATCAAATATTAATAATTTATGTCAGTTAAAGGAAGCCTTTGACATTAATCATTAACCAAATGGATTAACTTAATAATTACTACATATTCACCATTACTAGTATACAATTATTCGGTCAAACTATGTATGAACAATTACACACTACATCTTTTATGATTTCGGTTTAATCAAATTTACACAACAAATGTTACTTTGCAACTTGTTATTTCAACCAACCAAACAAAAATCACTAGACATTTTAAATGGGAAGGTCTTATAATTCACACAAATATTGCCCACAAATGTAATGTTAAAATTGTATGTTTATCTTGTCGCTCAATAATCAAATGATTATTAAAATATTCAAATTATGCAAGAAAATACTCGCATAATTTAAACATGGAAGTTAAATATATAATTGTGTTTATGTCATGTACAGGCTAGTATATTAAACTGATTGTACTCGAATGGTAAGAAAAAATTAATAGTTATTAAGACAAAGTAAGCACAAGTAATTGTGCGGAATAAATGATTATAACATAAAAAATGACATAATTATCTATAAAAAAAATTGTGCCAGTAAATGATTGTCATGCCCCAAAATTTTCCCTCCTAATTCTACCTTACTTGGCTTAGGCTTCTCATTCATATGCCTACTTTTTCATTAGGTTATCATATATATCATACATTCATTGAATAAATATCCTTGGAACCAATGACCAGTGGCCAGAGAGAGATCAAGGGTTTCATGTGGATCAAAGTTTCTTTACCAATGAGGGTATGTTTTCAACCAAGATTCTCATTGATCAGGGACTAAGATTCACTTCATTGTGCTTACATTTATCATATAACTCAGGTGTTTGCTATGACTTTCATGTGATGCAGTGCTCATAATTAAGGGTTCACTTGAGTTTATTATCACCAAATCAAAGTTTGGATTTATCTCATGATTTGGGTTACAAGACATCTTGTTGAATCTTATACAAGGATTTGATTTGAACATGGAGTTTTGCTTTGAGTTGGTGTATTGTGAACCATTTCAAGTTTGGAAGGCATTCGTTGAAACTTCGACTTTTGGTCAAATTCAACCATGGAGGGTTGACTTTTTGACCAAAGTCCATATTAAGTTATCTTGGGCTTCCCGCTTATGATGCTTGGTCAAGTTTCAACATTTGCAAGATTGGGAAATTCAAATAAAATGGAGGAGAAGACTTTCTTTTCAATATTTGAATAAAGGTCAACAATACAAAATGTAATATGGTGGGATAACTAACTTGGTTTGTGTTTTATCACAGATGTTGCGGATATCAAGAGTCGCCACCGACTTTTCTTTTATCCAATAAGGAAAGGGTGAAAAGAATAGGAAAGACCTTGATAGATTTTGAGTTCGAGGGGGTAAGATATGAAAAGGGAAGGTGTTAGCACCTTTTTCATCTGTAGTTATCTACGGGCTCTTAATCGCTTAGATCACTTTGAAATTTTGCTTTTTTTGTACATGTGTTTGAAAATATTTTGAAAATTTTGTCAATGTAAGGCAAACTTTGTAATAACTCTTACATTGGTCTTCAAGAGTGTATACAAAGAGTTTTGAGAATATCTTTGAAAGTGTTTGTGAAACTTTTTGTTTTGAAGAGTTTTGTGAGAAAGCGATTAAAAGTTCTACCCACTGAAAGTTGTTCTGGTACTTTTACTTCTCCTTTAGATACTGCTATCGTACCATTAGTTAGCAGGAAGCCCTATAGTTGGATGTGAAGGGACAAGCAAAGGGTCATTGTACGATCATCGAAGGAAACTTGTAAGGACACTTTAGCAATTTCGTAAGGGACTAGATTATTTATCGAAAGGCAACGTCGAAAGGGTTATCGAGGGACTATGATCTTTTATTCGAGGGATCTTTCTAAAGCATCCCTACTTTCAAGGGACATGACTGTTTTATTCTGAAGGCAACAAGAGAGGCTACCCTAGATGTGCAAGTGTGCGAAAAATAAAAACATACGCTATTACATGGCTTTAGGGCAGTTACATAATATAGGTGCGAAAAATAAAAACCTATAACTATTACATCTCGGAGCAGCTACATAATAGAAAATGCAGGAAAAAATGAAAGCTACGCTATTACATTCACGAAAACATCCTATACAATTCATCTACGAAAATAAAAATAAAATGAAAATAAAAGAAAAAAGAAGTGTTTTTATGATTTTTTATGAAAAGAAGTTTCGATGATAATTAATTAATTAAACCTAAAAATATAATTAATTTTAATTAATAAAAAGTTAATTAATTAAATTAATTAAAAACCAAAGAATCTAATTAATTTTAATTAAATAAAAAAAGATTAATTTTGAAGAAAAAAAGTTATTTTAAAAAACCTAAAACCTAATTTTTTATATATTTTAATTAAATAACAAAAAGAAATAAAAGGAAAAAAAGGAAATATTGAAAGAAAAAGAGATTGGGCTTGAATTAAGCAAAACATGGGTGCGGAATTTCTAATGGGTCTAGGCCCAACTAGTGCTAGCGCCTGATCCAATATGATGGTTGAAATGAGCATATCATGGGTTGTGCATCTAGAGGCAACAGATCTGGATCTGAGGGCTGCGAAACTTGAAGGTGCACGGTTGATGTATGAGGACACGCTGCATACGATATGCAAAAATCAGAAAAAATATAAAAACAACCAAAAGGCATGGATCGAACCCACGCCTTGGTATACCAATGCGTTAACGCACGGTTCCTTTCCACTAGAGTGGTTGTTTCATCCGGACATAAGTGAAAACAAATAATTATATAATCAACTTAATTACTGGGCCAGAGAGACATTTGAGCCCTAGCTCTAATCGTCTTCTCCAGTGAGCTCCTTTTTCAATCCTGCAAAATAAAAGTTGTCAGCAATCTAGAGGTACCCTACCCCCCCTAATTTGGGCATTGCGAGTTCAATGGTGCCATTAGTTTTGGATGATTCGTGATGTATTGAGAGATACGATGTAAACAACCTAAAATGGTGTAAACGTGGTAGTTCATGGTTCAGTCCTTATGGGACTCACACAATGAGTCTATCCTGCATGGTTGTACCTCAGAAACATGTTAGTACTGTTAGTATGCATTAAAACATAAAGAAAACAAAAATACAAATTCATGCAAGAATGGAAAACCGATGATGCATGTTTCCGCATTTCAGGCCCTTTGGATACTCAAGATTGATCCATTCTTACCTTACACTGCTTATGGAGTTGATTTGAATGATTGGTTTACTTGGGAAGAGGATGTAACTAGGGTTTTAGATTTGCCCTAGTTTTTTATAATTTTGGAATTTTGGAATGGTGATCTTGTGCAAGGTTTTCGTGGTTTGTCTTGTCATAAATAGTGAGAATAACTAGTGACGAATTAGGTCAAACAAGAGTGGGCTTGGACCTTTGTAAGAAAGCCTTTTATTTTATTTCATTTATTTTGAATTTAAATAAATAAAATAAAAAATAAATGGAATAAAAATCCAAGGGGTGTATGAATAAGTTCAGAGGTTCATATTGAGGCCTTATGCTCGTTTGGACCTTGAAAGATCAACCCATTAGCCAAAAATTCCATGTTTTCTCACTTTGGGTTTCATGCATTTTCTCAAAATTTTCCAACTTGCATCAATCATAACTCTCCCAAATTGTTATCATATGAAGGTGATCTTGGACTGTTTGGAAAGCTCAATATATCCTCTACAATCTCTATGTTGATCATTTTTGCATTTAGAGACTTTATCTTGATATAAGTTACCTTGACAAAAAGATTCTTTTTGTTGACTTTTGAAATGACCTATAATGTTTTGGCCCATATCTCTCAAATGAAGAATTTTTGGACTTGAGCTTAGAGAGACAAAGTTGTAGATAATTGAATTTCCTTCAAAATGAGCTTTGGTTGAGTAAATGAGATGAAGCATGTGAAAGTTGTGCTTGGTCAAAGTTCATATGACTTCTCCTTAAGAAAACCTTAATTTAGTAACTTTTGACTTTTGATGAATCTTGAGTTTTCTTGATGAATCATGATCAAACCTTGATAAAATGATGAATATAACTTCAAAATATTGATGTTAACCAAAAATCTTGAAGTTTGACTCTATGTTGACCATAGTTGACTTTTTCCCCAATATAGTTGATTTTCAGTCATGTGAGCGATTGACTGAGAAGACTTATGATGCAAGGCTTGAAACTTGTCATGAGAATTCTTGGAGACATATAAGAAAACATGAAATTCACTTGAGGCCTTAGAAACCCAATATTCCTTGAGAAAAGTGAGACCCTAGTTGTAGGTCCATTGCTTAGGAGGATAATTTGTCTGATCAATTATTGAGTAATCTTGAGAAAATGAAAACCCTAGGTGCATGATGAGATATCTTGAAGAAAATAGGAGGGAAAATTTTGGGGTACAACACAAAAGTATACATGTTCAAGCATTCAAATGCTCAAGAATTCAATTACATTAAAAAATCCAAGTGCGTTGCCATTACATCAAGGAAAATTACACAAAAATACATGTTGAGCCTACTGTTTCTAATATTAAGCTCCATCATAACTTAATGTTGTCAATCCCCAAGCTTTTCCTCCAATCCACCATTTGGTTTCCAATCTCAAGCCATGACAAACTCATTGCAAAGTCTGCATAAACAAATAATAGACCATATGAGATCCAAAACCATTACAAACCAAAAACACATTCAATACATCAAATATACATACATCAATATAACCATCATAAACAACCCTACTCATATACAAACCAAATACACAAACTACATCACATACCCAAACGGAATAAGACTGTCACGACCATTGACAGCTAATGATAACCATATCCAAATTAACAGCTCATGAGCTAAATCTTCCCAACTGAAACTAGCAACTGATAAAAAAATTACTTCACTAACTCAATCCTAACATAACAGTACCAGACCATAACAAAAAACGAAAAAACTTGTTAGAACATAGTTTGGTTCTATATCCTTGTAAGAGTTTTGATGATAACAAACACATGATATATATAAAGAAGAAATATTCTCTCTAATAATGTATTTTAATATGCATGGAAATTCTGATGTAAGAAACATAGAAGATGAGAGTTACATTTTTTAAGCTCTGTTGTGACACATCATACTTAGAAGCAAATCCATGTAAACACGCTTTAATGAAGAATTTCTAATGTTACAACTTCTGAGTTCCCCAACACTGCGAGCCAAACTCTGATATTCTGATAAAGTAAAGTTTTGGAAGAACAAAAGAAAGTCTCAACAATAATATCCATCTTCTGATATGATCCCAAGAATGCAATGTTCCGATGTGTTACAAATCATTCATTATAAATAAAAAAGTAACGGATGAATCAAGACAAGATGTATATTTTTGGAAAGTAGATTAACTTCACTTTATAAACCTTCCAAAAGCATCTTCTCATGTCTCTCATGCATCACTTATATGAAGAAGACGTGAAGAAGAAATCGTACAACTGTTCTACACACTGAAAAAGAAAATTATTATTACCCTATTATATCTTGTGCTTTTTAATTGTGTATAGATCACTTCTATGATATAGTTTTATTTAGAAAACATCTTTGTACACACTCTAAATTGTTTTATCTTGTAATACCTTAAGAAAATAGAATTGTGGTTTAAACTCAAGAAGACAGTGACAATAGTCATTGTATCTGTGTAATCAAGTTTTTACTAGTGGATTAAGACCTCACTTGAGAGAGGAGAAATCAACTTGGCGGGTGGATTAGAGTAGTTTGAGTTCAAACAAACAAGGATAACAAACGTGTCTCTTGTCTTAATTTTGAAAACCCCAATTCAAACCCGCAATTCTTGTGTTTTTCCCTTCTTCAATTGGCATTAGAGCGTTTGGTTTTGGGTGCAAACACTTAACCGTGTCAGAAAAAGATCCTAGCAAGAAAAACATTATGAGTCAGATCATCAGGAATGATAATCATGATGAGAAAGATAGAATCAGTGGCAAACCTCCAATATTTGATGGTGAGAACTTCGATTACTGGAAAGACATAATCAAAAGTTTCTTTCTAGCTCATAACGCTCATCTGTGGGATATGGTGAGTGATGGATACATTCATGCAGTTGACGAAAGCGGTCAGAAGATCGACAAAAAGAGAATGACAGACCAACAAAAGAAAGAATTCATAAATCATCACAAAGCCAGAACAACCCTCTTGAGTGCTATCTCGTACGCTGAGTATAAGAAGATCACAAACAGAGAATCTGATAAAAACATGTTTGACTCTTTGATAATGGCGCGTCAAGGCAACACGCAAGTCAAAGAAACCAAAGCTCTTTCTCTCATTCAGAAGTATGAGGCTTTCAAAATGGAAGAAAATGAAACAGTTGAAACAATGTTCTCAAGGTTTCAAATTCTGGTTATTGGGCTAAAAGTTCTGGACAAAGGGTACTCAATAGCAGATCATGAAAAGAAAATCATCAGAAGCTTACCCAAGAAATGGAGACCCATGGTCACAGCCTTAAAATTAGCCAAAGATCTGAACAAAATATCTCTTGAAGAACTTATTAACTCCTTGAGAAGTCATGAGATAGAACTAGTAGAAGATGATCCCCAAAAGCAAGGTAAGTCTCTCGCTCTTAAATCTAATAAAAAATTAGAACCTAAATTTTTTCAAGCAAAAGAAGAAAACTCTGGTGGATCCTTGTCAAAAGAGGAAGAACTATCTCTTCTCTCAAGAAGAGTCAATCAGCTATGGAAGCACATGCAAAGGAAGTTTAGAAATCCCAGAAGAACAGGGAATCACTCTGAATCTTCTTATAGAAACAGAAAATCTAGCAACAAAGATATTGTATGCTACGAATGCAACGAACCAGGTCATTACAAAAGCGACTTCCTAAACCTTCAAAAATAAAAGCCTAAAAAGAAGTTCTCCAAAGAAAAGAAGAAAAGTCTTATGGCAACGTGGGATGACTCGGAATCTTCTGAAGCTGAAACAAAATCAGAAGACAAATGAGCCAACATAGCCTTAATGGCCAACATAACAGATGACACTGGATCATCTGAATCAGAGTCAGATTCAGAGGTAATGAGGTATTCTCTAACTTTTCTAGATCTCAATTAGAAGAGAGTCTGTCAGAAATTCTTGAAAGATATCAGCAACTTTGAGTCAAAAACAAGAACTTGAAAAAGGATCTAGTATCTGACTCTGAAGAAACTAAGAAACTAAAAACAGAAAACTATGAGCTAAAAGAAACCATTTCCAAACTTAAAAATAATTTACAAAAAGCTCAGAAAGAAATTGTTTCAAAAGTTTCAAATAGTTCTGATAAAATCATAAAAGAATAGGATCATAGCTTTCAAAAATTTCTATCTAAAAACATATATAGGACCAAGATGGCTTCAATGATCTATGGAGTTAGCATAAACGACTGAAAAGGTATGTGATATGTGAAACCAAAGGGATAAAAAAACATATTAACCAAAGAAAGTTGATGATATAGTTATAAAACACACTCTTCTCCATTCACACTTTATATATAGACATGCACATGATATAAAATATACTAGTAATGCTTTGTCTGCAAAACCAAAATTCAAACTGAATTTTGGAAACTCTAACAAACAAGGACCCAAAGAGATATGGGTACCTAAGGATAAAATTGTCTATATTGCAGATGTCTTTAACAACAAAGTTGAAACACCAATCTTGTTACCTGGACTCTGGATGCCCTCGACACAGGACGGGAAGAAAGCGCATGTTCCAAAGTATGGAGCTTAAATCTGAAGGCCTTGTAGGTTTCGGAGGCAATCAGAAATGAAAGATTATTGGCTCTAGAACTATTGGTAACTGTACACTTCCTTCTATAACTAATGTTATATGAGTAGATGGATTAATGCATAACCTGTTATCCATAAGTCAATTCAGTGATAATAGTTATGATATAATCTTTAATCAAAATTTTTGTAAAGCAGTTAGTTAGAAGATGGGTCTATCCTTTTTAATGGAAAGAGAAAGAACAACATTTATAAAATAAAACTTTTTGAACTAAAAAGTCAGAATGTAAAATACCTAATGTCTATTAACGACGAGCAATGGGTCTGGCACAGAAGATTGGGGCATGTTAGTATGAGAAGAATATCTCAGATTAACAAACTCAATCTGGTCAAAGGACTTCCTAATTTGAAGTTCAGCTCAGATGCTCTGTGTCAAGCATGTCAAAAAGGCAAGTTCGCAAAACCTTATTTCAAATCAAAAAATGTTGTTTCCACCTCTAGACCATTAGAAACTCTACATATAGATTTGTTTGGTCCAATTAAAACAACATCCATTAGTGGCAAGAAGTATGGATTAGTGGTCATAGATAACTATAACAGATAGACATGGGTAAAGTTCTTATGACACAAGGACGAGTCACACTTTGTGTTCTCTACCTTCTTTAACCAAGTTCAAAATGAGAAAGATTTTAGAATTGTTAAAGTCAGAAGTGATCATGGTGGGGAATTTGAAAACAAAAGATTTGAAAAAAAATTTAACGAGAATGACATCTCTCATGATTTCTCTTGTCCTATAACTCCTCAACAAAATGGAGTTAAAGAACGAAAGAATATAACTTTACAAGAAATGGATAGAACCATGATCAATGAGACTAACATTGCTAAAAACTTTTGGGCAGAAGCAATTAACACAACGTGTTATATTCAAAATAGAATCTCAATAAGACCTATTATGGATAAGACTCTATATGAACTGTGGAAGAACAGAAAGCCCAACATCTCTTATTTCCATCCATTTGGATGTACTTGTTTTATATTAAATACTAAAGAACATCTGAACAAGTTTGATTCTAAAGCATAAAAGTATCTCATGGTAGGATACTCCGAACACTCAAAAGGTTATAAAATATATAACACAAACACAAATTATTGAATAATCTATTAGTGTCAGATTTGATGATAAGCTTGACTCTCAAAAGTTAGCGCATAGTCAAACTTTTGCAGATATAGAAGTTTAATTTACAGGTTCTGAAGACAGATTGTCATAAAATCCTAATAAAGAATCTCAACCAAATACAGAAGAATATGTCTCAAATATTACAGCAACTTCTGAAGACTCCATCCAGAAAAGACAATCTAGAAGCAACTTAGCTCATCCAGAAAGTATGATTCTGGGAAAATAAGATAACCCAATCAGAACAAGATCTACATTCATAAATTTTGAAGAATCACTCATGGGATTAGTATCTCTGGTCGAGCCAATATCCATTGACGAGGTTCTTCTAGACAATGACTGGATCCTTACAATACAGGAAGAACTAAATCAATTTTTTCCGTTGGCTATTTATACTCCACCCTTTCAAAAACACTATCACATATTCACTCTCACTCACTTTTCTCTCTTCATATGTTCATCTGTCAAAAACCCTAAAAGAGTCTGTGAACAAATGGCTTCCTCTCAACAAATTCCTCAAGTTTCTCAAAGTATTCCTGGTTCTTCCTCCTCAAATGAAGAAAGGTACATTGGACCATCAAGAACGCTTCTCACACCCATTGATTCTCTAGAAGTTCTTTGTGAGCTTATTATCAATTTTGTTAGCATGATATAAAATGGGTATGACTTAACCCCTGATGTTGAGTTCTAAGGATGGCGGAAATACTTTGATCGTCTCATAGGTCCAGTTTTTCCAAAACTAGTAAAAGAATTCTGGATCCATGCCACAACTTGAAATCATCAAGTAACATCATATGTTATGTGAAAGAAGATCATCATCACTAAAGATCTTATTGGGAAGCTCATAGGTTATAACGGCGACGATATTAGATGCAGTGATATGAAAGAAAAAGGTACTGACCTAACCATTGTCTCAAAAGAAATTTTTTCTTCTGGACAACCATCCAATAAAATCATAGATCTGAAGGATTATCTCAGAATTTGGTCCAAAATAATTTTGGGGTGCATAAATCACAGAAAACCAACCAGCTCTCCAAACTACATCAACATTGATCAATAGTACCTTATGTACTTCATCGCCACCAAAGCTAAAGTTCATCTTCCACATCTTTTATTCAACCATCTGAAGACGAGTGTAAAAGAAACAAGAGAAGAAGAAAGAACAAAGAGAGATTGGATTCCTCTGGGAAGACCCATTTTAGATATTCTGATAGAAAATAGACTAATAGAACATATGACTGAGGCTCAACAAGCAAGTGTTCTGGAAGCTTGTGCTGGAAAGCCCCTAAACACCAAGAATCGGAACAAGATGAAGATTATTGAAATTATTAAGAAGGATCCAACAATCACCACCAAGGAAGTCATCACCACCCGAAGAGTGCCTCTGAAGGATTTTCCTCTCTTCATTCAAGCATACTCATCTCCAAAATTTGTTCTAGGATATCTAGAAGCCTGCAAGAGTGATGGTACGATTCCATATGTGAACATTCTTAATTTAAGGAAACAACCTCTGGAAGTTGCTCCCAAAAAATCAAGAAAAAGGAAAGTTGTTGGATAAGGAACTTCTAAAAAACCTCCCAAAGCTGCCAGAAAGAACGGTAACTTGTCTTTTGTTTCTGTTATTGAATCAGTATTGTTATCAACATCTGAAACCCCCTCTTCTCTAAAACCCGCTGAAGATTCATCTCCTCAAACTTTTGATGACTTTGACCTAGAAATTGACACTTCAATACCTACAAATAATCCTCTGATTAATCCACCTTCTACCCATTTTGATCTGACTCAGCCAGAACTTACATAAGTTCTTTCTTATATTGATCAATTTGATCCACTGTTTGAATCTCCCCACACCAAAAATCCAAACTTTGAGTCTGATACCATGACATCTATCCCATGAATCACTTTCCCTCTCACGATCTCTCAACCACCAATAATCCCCACAACTAAATCACAAACTTTCTCAATTCCAGATCTTCCATCTCCCTATTTTTCAATACCACCTAACTCACCTATAATTCTTTATGACTTTCCCTCTCCTAATAACTACCCAGAAGATCCCCTCAGAACAATCATTGATTTATAAGCTTTGGACAATCTTGTCACAAGTTCCCAGAAAATAGATATTCCAAAACCAACACCAAAAATATCCAAATCATATGTTGGTAAATGTTTGATGATTTTTGAAACAGAAATACAAGAATGGGTTAACTCCTTAAAGCTAGCTTGCATGGAGAATCTTAACCCAGCTACTTCTGATTCTCACTGGAATCAGTTCAGAAAATGGTTTAACTCTGAATCTCTAAATCTAAAGGAGCTCAGTTATGAAATCACTCAACAGAACTTTTGCGATCGCCTGAAAACCTTCAAGTATCAAGTTCTGCGACACTGGGAAAAGAAACCCCTCCTTCTTCGGGACAACACCCCTTGGGAAGCCCCTCAGACATCATAATATATTTAACCGTCTCCTGAACCTTTTCCTCTGGTCATGTTTCAAGACAAAGGCAAGGCAGTCAGAGAATCTCCTGAGCAAGAATCAGCTGCAGTAAGTTTTGAGAATATGGCCTCTTCTGCTGAAATAGCCTCATTTCTCTTGTGCTGAAAACTCTGGAGGAGTTGAAGAAAGAAAATGTTTTTTTAAGGAAAGGTTAGACAAGTAGGATGAAACTAGCAAGGAAATTTAGGGGATGCTTGGGAAACAAGAGGAATCAAACAATCTGATCAAGAGTTTATTGAAAGCCTTGTTCATACGACTTTGACCTCCTCAAACATAGCTCTGAAAATTGTTTTATTTCTTCCATTTGTTTCTTGTTTCAATCTTCTATTTATCTACCTTCTTCTGTCTATCTTAAACCATTTTGAATATAAAATGCATTTTATTACATTTATGTGTTTTTATTACTTTTTGATTCTTGACAAAAAATGGGGAGAATGTAAGATATTTTGAATATAATAGTATCGAGACTCAGTCTCAAACATTTTGAATATCATAACTTCTATTTTTATCCTCTGAAAGAAAATAGGAAAAATCTATTGAAAAGCAACCACTGAAAGTAACTTTTGTTGTTGACGCAACAAAAACTTTCATCACAAAGCTCTGATCAGAACATCTTTAGGGAAGTTTCTTTTCCTTATGTAAGTATCCAACTCAGGGGAAGACTTTAATTCTTTAGGTTCTTAAGTAATATTTCAAAATATACAAGTTTTTGTCATCATCAAAAAGGGGGAGATTGTTAGAACATAGTTTGGTTCTACATCCTTGTAAGAGTTTTGATGATAACAAACACATGATATATATAAAGAACAAATATGCTCTCTAATAATGTATTTTAATATGAAGGGAAATTCCAATGTAAGAAGCATAGAAGATGAGAGAGTTACTTTTTTTAAGCTCTGTTGTGACACATCATACTTAGAAGCAAATCCGTGTAAACACGCTTTAATGAAGAAGTTCTAATGTTTTAACTTCTGAGTGCACCAACGCTGCGAGCCAAACTCTGATATTCTGATAAAGTAAAGTTCTGGAAGAATAAAAGAAAGTCTCAACGGTAATATTCATCTTCTGATATGATCCCAAGAAATCAATATTCTGATGTGTTACAAATCATTCATTATAAATTAAAAAGTAATGGCTGAATCAAGACAAGATCTATATTTTTGGAATGTACATTAACTTCACTTTATCTACCTTCCAAAAACATCTTCTCGTGTCTCTCATGCATCGCCTATATAAAGAAGATGTGAAGAAGGAATCGTACAACTCTTTTATGCGCTGAAAAAAGAAAATTATTATTACCCTATTATATATTGTATTTTTCAATTGTGTATACATCACTGTTGTGATATAGTTTTATTTAGAAAACATCTTTGTACACACTTTAAATTGTTTTATCTTGTAATACCTTGAGAAAACCGAGTTATGGTTTAAACTCAAGAAGACAGTGACAATAGTCATTATATTTGTGCAATCAAGTTTTGATTAGTGGATTAAGACCTCATTTGAAAGAGGCGAAATCACCTTGGCGGGTGGACTGGAATATTTTGAGTTAAAACGAACCAGGATAACCAACATGTCTACTGTCTTAATTTTGAAAACACCAATTCAAACCCCCTTCTTATATTTTTCTATTATTCAAAACTAACTACTATTAACAGAAACCACTAACTGAAGCTAAAAAAAACACCAACGAATCCTAACTTCTAATTGATTCTAGCTTAACCAAACTAATTGAGCTAACAGTTCTAAACTGACACTAGCAGCATAACTACCTCTAAGAACTTCAAATCCTTACCCAGCCATTAAATAATAGAATCGCTAGATCCTAGGGTTCATAATTCGCACTCTCTAACTACCTTCATTTTCACCCACCTATATATTCTTCCCTCCATCACACTCTGAGATTACAAACGCCATTTTTCATTCATCACCATCTTCCATAACTTTATCTCACTCTTCTCTCTTTGAGCTTCCATCTTCATCCCTCGCTATTAACTCCCTCTCCATCACTCGCTCTTAACTCCATCTCCATCACTCGTGATGCTTCTCAACCTCTCTCTCAGAATCTCCTTCAACATTACACTCATGCACTCTCTAATTCACACACAGAACAACAACAACACTAACACAAGCACGTGAAAGAATAAGAAGAAGAGAAACAGTAACAAGAAGAAGAAGAAGAAAAATGAAGATGATACTCATTTAGAACGATTCACGCATTTCTTGACACCCTAAGGAAGATGAGACTCCCTGAATCATTGCCTTTTGCATGCTATAACACCCCAATTCTACCCGACAATTATATATAAAATGAGAGTTATAAAATTTCGACAACCAAATCAGGATGCTACAAATTCAACTTAAACAAATGCATTCATTGCATATGCATAACACATTAAACTTGGATGAACCAACAACAACATAAATTAATCTTTTAAAACAAACAACTTTCATAAGTACGCAGCGGAATCAAATATTCAACTTAGAGAATATAACATCTTTATCCAACTCAAACAACTTAAAATAATAGTTATTTAATGAACAATAGCTTAAAGTGCAATAAATGAATAATAATAACAATAAAATAGCAAGCATTCATCCCCCCCCCCCCCCCCCCCGAGTGTTACGTATAAGAGCAATGACACCGACTCGAACTACTAAAGATAAACCGCCTTCACTCTGGATTACTTGCACGTTACCAATATATGGGTAACATTCAAACAGAAGGGGTGAGATATCTGACATTATAATAGAATGTATGATAAATAAAACATTAGGATCAATTCATACATATTCACCACTTCTCAATTTTTTAACAACATAAGCATAATCATATCAACCACACAACGACTCAGAATGCAACACAGAATGCAACTTATATTTATGAAAATGCATGTGGTATCAATAGAGTAGAATTCCCAACTTAAAAATCTGCCAATAAATAGAGGCATCAACAAGGCATAAGCCTTCAACTTTATATTTTGCCAATCCAGGCCAACTTAACGAGCATCAGCTCCAACTTGATATGTAACGTATGCGACAAAACATGAATGTAGCAACAACAATAACTTAACATAAATCAATGTTGGCCATAAGCCTACAACATCAACAACAATTCAACATAAATCAACGTTGGCCATATGCCTACAACTTAATATCTGCCCATAATTAGAGGCATCTCAACATAAATCATCAACCTGCAATTTCTCAACTCAGAACAACTTATACAGCACTGGAATCGACCAAAACAACATGTACAGGAAAAAAGGGATAGGGAGACTATGTTCCCCTCGACATGCACAACAACCAAGACAGAAATACAACTAATTTGTGCTCCCCGACACAGCCTGCAACTTCATGCAGCACGACAACAATAATGTGCTCCTCGGCATGCCTCGCACCCTAATGTCCCTCGATATCCAACATGTATACTCCCCGACACACCTCGCAGCCTAAATGCCGCTCAGCACCTAACACCATCAGCATCCTCCTCGACCACTCATTTCGGCCAACAACATGGAACAATACAATGTCAAAACGACCACATCTATACAACCCATAATTTCCGGCAAACCGCTCGGAATACCATAGCAACGGGAAACTATATTTCCTATCAATAGATTCATTAATTGTACGAGACAGTCACGCAGAAACCTTCCTAAAACAACCACAACAACAATTTACTAATTTTCCTGCAAACTGCTCGGAATACCACAGCTTTATAACAACCATAACAACGAGTGATAAACTACCCCAACCTATCAGTCGATTATATTGGGAAATCATACAGACAACTTAAAAACGTCCACAACACGGCTAACGGCCAACTTCAATAACAAGTTCACTAATCATGCGATGCAGTCCTACAGTGACTCCCTAACGACTATAACATAGAGAAATGGTCATCTTCAATAACAAATCCAGAAACATCAATGCACACAGTCATACAAACGACCAATTCCCACATAATACACATCATAAATCCCATTATAAGGTCAGAACCCCACCCTTACCTGGATTGAAGGTCGCTCTACCAAAATTCCAGTCGATAGCCTTGTTTTGCTCTGCTCGACACAAGACAACTTGTTCCTCTCTCCGTGTAGCTCTTTCGGTCAATGCACAAACCCTTAATCACCAACTAAATCAAATCCTTCTGTCAGCTTAACCTTATATCATCAATTCTATTGGGCCTAACTTACACCCCCCCCCCACTTTACTACTTCCAACCAATAACATGAGCCCAACGCAATTATTCCATTAATTCCAACATTATTATTATTATTATCATTAATCAACTAATTAATTAATTAATTAATAATAATCTAACAACTTATAATAATAATTTTTAACATCTCACAACTTCAACAAATAATCCAAAATTAATTTAATTAAATAATTAATTAAATTAACGGGCGTTACAACTCTCCCCCACTTAGAATATTTTCGTCCTTGAAAATTTACCTTATACAAACAACTTAGGATAGGAGTCCCGCATCTTGCTTTCCAACTCCCACGTCATGCTTTCTCCGGCAGCTCCTAGCCAGACTACTTTCACCAAAGCAATCTCCTTGCCTCTTAGAGTCTTCATCTCATGATCTGTGATTCGTACAAGCGTCGTCTCCACAGTAAGATTATCTCGTACTTGCATGTCATCCATATGAATCATATGGGATGGATCTGAAATGTACTTCCAGAGTTGTGACACATGAAATACATCATGCAAATTCGAAAGATTAGGCGGTAAATCCACTCTATAAGAAACATTTCCAACCCTGTCCAAAATCTGATACGGACCAATAAAACGAGAAGTGAACTTCTTAGACTTCAATGCTCGCCAAACACCAATTACGGGTGTAACTCTCAGAAACACATGGTCACCTACTTGAAATTCTAAATCGTTCCTTATCTTTTCATGATAACTCTTATGTCTACTGTGGGAAGCTTTCATCTTTTGTTGAATTAACTTCACCTTCTCGGTAGTCTCACGAACAATTTCATGTCTAAGCATTACACTTTCTCTAGATTCCTTCCAACATAAAGGAGTTCTACATCTTCGACCATACAATGCTTCAAAAGGTGCCATTCCAATACTATAATGGTAATTGTTATTATAAGTGAACTCTATCAATGGAAGATAAGTATCCCAAGAACCTTCATGCTCAAGAACACAAGCTCTCAACAAATCCTCTAATAAATGAATAGTCCTTTTAGTTTGACCATCAATCTGAGGGTGATACGCCAAACTCAACCTCAACTTAGAATCCAGCACCTCTTGCAAACTCTTCCAAAAATCTGAAGTAAACCTCGGATCTCTATCCAACACAATACACAAAGGAACACCATACAGCTTTACAATTACACTAGTATAAATCTCTGCCAACTTTGATACTGGAAAACTGATGTTAATAGGAATAAAATGAGCCGAATTCGTAAGCCTATCAATAATCACCCAAATTGAATCATGTCCTCTTGAAGTATTAGGTAGTCCTATCACAAAGTCCATCGAAATGCTATCTCATTTCCATTCTGGAACTTCTAACGGTTGCATCAACCCTGCAAGCTTCTGATCTTCAAATTTCGACTTCTGACAAGTTAAACATGCATACGCCAAGCGAGCCACATCACTCTTCACTCCGATCCACCAAAACAAATTCTTCAAATCCTAATACATATTTGTAGCTCTCGGATGAATACTCAACTTGCTTCTATGACTTTCCTCAAGAATGACTTTCTTTATTTCCATATCATCAGGAATACAAATCCGATTACAAAATCTCAACACACCTTTGACATCTAACTTAAAATCACTATTCTCAAACTAATCGATCCCAACCATCGAATCTACCAGTTTTACATCCAACTTCTGAGCTTCTCTAATACTATCCAGAAAATCATTATTAATCTTCAACATCCCCAAATAACACTCTGTGGTGTCACCATGCAAACTAAGCTCGTATTTTTGAACTGTACAATCAATTCCAACTCTTTAACCATCATTGCTGACATATGTAAATTCTTTCAACTTAACGCATCAGCCACCACATTCGCTTTTCCTGGATGATAATTCAAACTGATATCATAATCCTTTACCAACTCCAACCATCTTCGTTGTCTCATATTCAACTCCTTATGATCAAATAAATACTTCAAACTCTTATGGTCTCTAAATACTTCAAATCTAGAACCACAGAGATAATTCCTCCAAATCTTCAACACAAAAACAACTGCAGCAAGCTCTAAATCATGTGTAGGATAGTTCTTTTCATGAGTCCTCAACTGCCTTGACGCATAAGCAACTACCTTATCATTCTGCATAAGCACACCTCCTAAACACATCTTAGAAGCATCACAATATACCACAGAAGGTTCTCCTGGATTAGGTAATGTCAAAATCGGAGATGACGTCAATCTTTTCTTCAATTCGGTAAAACATTCTTCACACTTAGATAGCTTTGCATACAACTTCTTCTCTTTCAAAACTTGCAATACTATTCTTAAGTGTTTTTCATGCTCTTCTTCCGATTTAGAGTAAATCAAAATGTCATAAATGAACACCACTACAAACCGATCCAAATAAGTATGAAAGATACAATTTATGTACTCCATGAATACTCCCAGCTGATTAGTAACACCGAAAGGCATCACCGAATACTCATAATGTCCATAACGCATTCTGAAAGTCGTCTTCTAGATATCTTCATCATTCACTTTAATCTTATGATAACCCGACCTCAAATCAATCTTACTAAACATACGAGCACCCACCAATTGATCCATCAAGTCGTCTATTCTTGGAAGTAGATACTTTTTCTTATTGTTACTTTATTCAATTGTCTATAATCAACACAAATTCTCATACTTCCATCTTTCTTCTTTACTAGTAACACTGGAGCTTCCCACGGAGATACACTTGGCCTTACAAATTTATTTTCAAGTAACTCTTCCAATTT
This sequence comes from Vicia faba, assembly GCA_948472305.1. Lineage (NCBI taxonomy): Eukaryota > Viridiplantae > Streptophyta > Magnoliopsida > Fabales > Fabaceae > Vicia > Vicia faba. The sequence continues at coordinate 369,359,435 of OX451738.1, read as the reverse complement.
CTTCTTTAGTTCTGACAATTCAGATGCAGACATCCTGTATGGTGCCATAGAAACAAGTCTGGCACCAGGTACAAGATCAATAGCAAATTCGACTTCTCTCTGGCAATACATCAGGAATTTTATCAGGGAAAACTTTAGGAAATTCACGCACCACTTGTAATTCCTCAATTACAGCTTGATTCTCGACAGATAGCGACGCTATCAATAAGAATATATGAGTCTCTTCTTGCATCAACTTCCTCAACTGTCTAGCAAACAATAGACCAACTCCCTCTTCTTCAGGAGTAGAAAACCTCACAGACTTATCATAACAATTAATATGAACATGGTTATGCTCTAACCAGTTCATAACTAAGATCACATCTAACCCACTTAAAGGCAAACAAACCAAATCAACTGAAAAGTCTCTGTCGAAGATCGACAAAGGACACTTTAAAAACACAAGAGAAGTAGTCACTGATCCCTTGACTGGAGTATCGACGACCATCTCTCCATCCATAGAAGACAACATAAGAATCAATCTTTCAACATAATCAGCAACAATAAATCAATGAGTAGCACTGGTATCAATAATAGTAATTAAAGGAGTATTATTAATGAAACATGTACCTCTGATGAGTCTGCCCTTATTAGGTGCCTGATTCTCAACCAAACCGAACACTTTTCAACTGGTTTGCGCCTTCTTCGGCTTCTGACATTGACTACCAATGTGTCCTTCTTCACCATAATTGAATAAAATCATCTCTTTATGCTTGCACTTAGATACAACATGTCCCGTCTTACCACAACGGAAACACCTCTTCACCTCAGCAGTACACATGTTGCTCTTAGGACCAGGCTTTCCACATTTAAAACAAACCACACCAGCAGGAGCATCTCCCCCACTAGTTCTCTGACCCTGAGCAACTTTTTGTTTACCTTTACCAGCTTGGGCATCGTAAGGCTTGCCACAGTTCTATTGGTGCTTAACCCTCTTCTCACTAATAATCTTATAGTGAGCATTATTATCCTCTTCATAAATCCTACAACTATCAATCAAATCAGCAAAGACACGGATCTTCTGGTATCCAACTTCCTTTTGGATCTTCGGGAGCAACCTTTTCTCAAACTTCATGCACTTCAAAAACTCGGCATTTGCCTCACTATAATGCAGATAAAACTTAGCCAACTCCAAAAACTTTTCAACATACTCAATAACTGACATACTCCCTAGCTTCAGCTCAAGAAACTCAATTTCCTTCTTACTACGAACGTCTTCATGGAAATACTTCCTCAAAAATTCCCTATGAAACATAGCCCAAGTGACATTTTCACCTGCAGCTTCCAACCTCTGACACGTCTATAGCCACCAGTCATCAGCTTCGACTGCTAGCATATGAGTACCATAACGAACCTTCTGCGCTGGAGTGCAGTCCATCACACGGAAGATTCTCTCAATCTCTTTCAACCAATCCAACGCTCCTTCAGGATCATACTTACCCTTGAAGGTATGCAGGTTCTCCCTCTAGAAAGTCGCCAAAGTACGAGATCCACCATTCCCCTCAACATTCGGCTGATTCTCCATAACATGAGCCCTTGCTTCTAAAGCAGTAGCAAGTGCAGCACCACTATGTTGTACCCCAAAAGTTTCCCTCTCATTTCTCAAGATATTTCCCACAAGATCTTCAATAGCTCAAGATTGCACAAGGATTGATTAGGTTAAGACATCTCCTCAACATTGATGCCTCAAATTAGGGTTTGCGTTTTCACAAGGACAATTGGACTTTTAATGCCTCATATGATATTCATAGATCATTATGGACTTTCAAGATATCATGTTAAGTTTCAAGTCTTGTAGTTCAAGTTTGCTCAGTCAATTGACAAGATAACCTAAAATCAGCTGTATTGGGTAAAAAGTCAACTGATACACCAAAAGTCAAACTTTAACTTTTTGGTCAAATTTTGATTTCACAGATCACAATTCATCAACACATTCAAAAATATGAAGTTTGACCATAAGTAAATCAAGAAAGTCAAAAGTCAATTTGAAAAGTCAAAGTTTTCAAGACTTGGAAATTTTTCTAAGTGTTTCTATACATGATAATTTCATTATTTCATGCCAAATTTTCATCAAGATGCGGGATTATTTAAAGAAAAAGTTCAACATGAATGTTGTAGATCTTTATGAATTCTACAACTTTGTATTAGAGGGTTGATGTCTAAAAAACGCTTAGATTTGAAGATATAAGCCCATGAAGTCATGACATTTTCATCTAACACTTAGAGAAATTTTCTACAGATTTTTGTCAGGATTTTATCTCAACTTCTTGGCATTTTTTCACATAGTTCCAAGATGATTTTGTCAAAATGGCCGAATTGAAAGTTGTAGAGGATGTTTCAAGCTTTCCAAAACATCCAAGAGCATGAATTTATCATACTTGATCTAGGAGATTCAAGGGCCTGAAGTTGGGCATCCATTCTTGAATTGTTAATCCTTTTGTTGAAGAACATATAACAAAATCCTTATGTCATGCTTCATAATCTTGCTTTGCAGACCTTTTGACTTGCAAATCTATCTATAATCATATGTTTACACAATTGATTGAACCATTATCCAAGTGATTCAAGTATTGTCCATTGCACCATTCCATTTATAGCACAAAGGCACCATTGCCATTCACATAAAGCAAGCTTTATGCAATTGTCAACTTCTTAAGCCTCTCAATTGGTTTCTCTGCACATACACAATGTCAAAGCAAGAATCAACATTCCTAAAATCCTCTAGCAACTTCAAACCATGCTTGTAAGATGCATTGGAACACCAATTTTCATAATAACTTGGTTGTTTCATCTCAACTAAACCGGAACTTTGACAACTTGTAAAATAAACTCTCTCATTCTATTAAAAATCCTATATAAATAGAGAGGAAATTTGCAAGCTAAAAAAAGGGGGGGATGTTTTGTTGTGTAGAAAATCCCTCAAAATCTCATACTCTCAAAAATCCATAAATGTCCATAAAACCCCCACTCTTGAGCTTTGAAGTCCAAATCTTTGAACCTCTCACACCATGCAAGTTCTGTCCAAATAAACCATCCACATACTTCATATACCTCATATAGAAGTTGTTTAAACACAAGAATAACTTTTGTTACATCATCACCGCCATTTTCAGGAATAAGCCACCTGCAACTTGATTTCTCCAACTTTAAGTCAAAACACAAATTTCAGTTTCAAGGTAAGTCTTCTTGACTTTGATCTCTTCATTTCAAACATCATTAGTGATTCATTTTTGAAGATAAATATAGATATCATAGCCTTGAAGCAAACCATATGCTTTCTTTTCATTTTTATCAATTATATATTGAGAACTGACTTGTACATGTAGCAGAACAATGTTAGAAGTGAAAAAACAAGTTATGAGTCGATGCATATCTCTATGTGTCGACACATATATGGTGTAAAACATGTTATGGGTCGATACAAAACCACATGAGTCGACTCATTTTAGTTATAAAACAGGGTATGAATCGATACAAGGCCTTATACATTGATGCATACTATTATCTAGGCACAATACAGAGATACAAAAGGTGTATAAGTCGACACAAAACACGAATGTGTCGACACAAACAAGAAATGAGTCGACACATACCATTATGTATCGACTCATACTGAGTTGATTTTGTTTTTTTTCAAAAACAAGAAGTGGCATGTATCGATGCATAAGGATATGTGTCAATACATAAAGTTTGTTTTTCTTTCTTTGTACACTATTTTCCTTTTTATATTTTTTTATTGTTATTCATTTATTCAATATGGTTGTAATAATTTAAATAGGCTTCTACTTCATTCCCATTTGTAAATTGTACCCCCATTCGCCAAATGATCTAATAGCGTAGGATTTTAATTTCCGCAATTTATCTCTTCTAATATAATTATTAGTAATTATGGTGTGTATGGCAAGATAAAATCAATCTTAGAGAACCCTAATTTCAAAGACAAAAATGCATGTAATCAAAAACTTTTCACACGCGCACCTCTAGGGTAATCTTGCTTGTTTTCTCGGATAAAAATAGTCATGTCAATCGAACGTGGGATACTTTAGCAAAGTCCCTCGAATACAAGATCGTAGTCCCTCGATGACCCTTTGATGTTGCCTTCGGTAAACGATCTTAGATCCTTACAACAAAATGCTAAGGTATCCTACAATATTTCCTTCTATAACTATACGATGACCCACGCTCATCCCTTCACATCAAATGATAGGGCTTCTTATCAATCAATGATAAGATAGAAATATCTAAAGGAGGAGGAAAAGAACTAAGACTTTTGAGTAGGTAGAACGTTCATAGTTTCTTTCTCACAACCATTTTCAAAACATCTTTCAAAATACACCAATACACTTTCAAATGAAATATTTTCAAAAGTCAACACTTTGTATGCATTCTTATAGTGACGAGAATCATTACAAAGTTCGCCTAAACGAAGGCACTTTTCAAAAATACTTTCAAAAACATCACAAACACATTTCAAACAAAGCATTTCAAAGTGAGCTAGCAACTTAGAGACCGTAGATAACTACGGATGAAAAGGGTGCTAACACCTTCCCTTTTCATAACCTACCCCCCGAACTCAAGAAAAATTCTCAAAGGTCTTTCTTGTTATTTTCACCCTTTCCTTTATTGGATAAAATAAAAGTCGGTGGCGACTCTTGCTATCCGCAACAATTGCAATATAACACAAAATACCCTAGTCATTTCTCCCACTGTGTTATAGAACTGGCGACTCTGCTGGGTAATTTGTTAAAAGTGGAGTTACCTTAGAGACTAGTTCACATTTAAATGCTTTCACTGTTTGATTTGCTTGCTTTACTCCTAAAAGGGTGTTTGGGTTTTGTATAGATCCTCTACCCAGATCTGGGGGCATTAATAGGTAAGAAGCAATAGATCATGCGGACTGTGCGGGGTATACCGACATGGTTGAAGCGATGGCTACATTAGTGTGACACATTTGTTGGAACCAATATCCCTTGAGTCCAGTCAAGGAGAATACGGGGCCACTGTGTGGTGTCATAAAGAACTATCTGACCGTAAAACCTTTAATTGAACAACTGGCCATTAGGAATTAGTGAGATAGTCGGCTTCAGTGCAATTCGAAGTTGGTTGATACTCGATGCTACGCTCATTGAGATCGAACTTTCGGGATATTTTGGTCGCCAATAAAGAGGCTTGCGCTGAAACAATGCCCGATGAAGAAAAATTAGTGATATTGAGATTCCCTAGAACCCGGTTACTTTCTAGGACAGGTTGAACCAACTAAACTTCAAGAGGGTACTTACCTATAAACCTCATGCAAGCCTAAACCTAAGGACTTGTTTGTGTGCTTGTATATGATTATTTGTACATAACAACATGACATCATACCATAGCATTTTCACTAACAATTTTAAGGACCTAGATATTTATCGTTGTTTTGTTTTGTAGGACATGGCTTCCACTCGCAGGAATACTATCCAAATTAACCTCGTAAGAGTGCCTCCTCAACTCAAAGAGTTTGCATCAAGGGTTCCTCATAATTCTTCGTTCACCAAAAGACATGGTCAACTTCTCAATCTGGTTACCTTATGCCATGATGAAGACATGATGAAAATTCTCTTTCAATTCTTTGACGCTTTACACCATTGCTTTACATTTCCTGATTACCAACTAGTGCCCACCATAGAGGAGTTCTCTCAACTCTTGGGAGTGCCAATTCTTGATCAAATACCTTTCACCGATATTGAGAAAGACCCGAGACCTGAGGAGATTGCTCGAGCTTTACATTTGTAATGGTCTGACGTTTTGGAAAATTGGGAAATAAGAAGTGGTGTTAAAGGGTTTCTAGCCAAGTTTCTATTTGAGAAGGCTCACCAATTTTGAGAGGCCCTGGATTTTCAAGCTTTTGAAAAATTGTTGGCTCTCCTAATCTATGGGATGGTACTGTTTCCTAACCCGGACCAACTCATAGATATGAATGCAGTCAAAGTTTTTCTATCTCGTAACCCGGTGCCTAACTTGCTCGGAGATATATTGCATTCTCTTCACACTCGCACCATGAAGAGAAAGGGAATTATTATGTGTTGCACTCCTTTGTTGGCTAAGTGGTTTATTTCGAAACTACCTCAATCTGTTTTGAAGAATGAGTAAGGCATGAGATGTTCTAATAGGTTGATGTCACTAATGCATTCGAATATTCATTGGTGTTCTCGATCTTTGGAGGTTGTTACCATTATTGATCGTTGTGGAGAATTACCTAATGTCCCTCTCCTTGGCATTAGGGGAGGTATCACTTATAATCATTGCTAGGCTCTATGACAGTTTGGGTATGCTAGGAGGGATGGTCCTCATGATGCACTTGTCAAAGGAATTGCATTTGACTATGAGAGCGATTTCCAAAGTTACCGTCAAATATTTGTACGAGCTTGAGGCATGGTGAACAAAGTTGATAGCAAGACATTGGGGCATAAGTACGCCATTCCTTTGGAGCCCTATCTCAAGTGGGTGCGAGCTCACTCTTAAAACCTCATGATGCCTTATGAGGCCATTCTACCTATCATCATGGAGCCTATTACCGAGGGAGATGTTCCCTACACTATTTTTCATCCTGACATGCCCACTCCTCTCGAGGAGTTGCAAAGATCATGGATTCAACTCAAAGGGGAGCGAGACACCTTAGAAACCCAGTTCTACGCAAGCGAGAAGAAGGTTTTGGAACTCACGAGACAACTTCATGAAGAGCGGAGTTTGAATGCCTACATTACACCAAAGAGGATGCGCTCATGGGAAGTTTGAGTCTTTTTGTTTTAGGAGTCTATTTTATATTATCTTTGCTTCTTTCACTGTAAGCCCAAGAGGCATTTTTGTAATCGTTTGAAATTATTAATGCAATTAATGTTTGTTCTCTCTTTGTCTAAACAAATTTAAATCTTAAAAGTCTTTGAAATAATTTGCATATGCATTTCATGCATCATGACATAAGCAGGTTTTCGAACACAGGTTTCCTCATCTTTCTACTGTTTATTTCAGTAAGATGGATATCGAGCAGACCGTGAAAGACTTACAGAAACAAAATTCTCAATTTCAAGAAACTTTGCTCAACTTGGCCAAAGGATAACAAGAGTTGATGTCACTTCTGGTGGACAAAAAGAAGACAAATAAGAAAGTCGTAATCAACATGTGGAAGAGATTCAAGGGCCCCATCCGACATGTTCAAGTGGAAGAAGACTCCTCCTCCGAGGATGAGAATCATAATGAAGATGCAAGAAGCACTCGTGTTGGGGTTGCAAATAGTTAAGCTTATGAGGATTAAGATTACTTTGATGAACAATATCCACTGGCTGAGGATAAGTACAAGCAACTGGAAGATAGGTTGAATGTTGTGCAAATTTAAGTTGTGCCCGGCTTGGATTTTGGTGATTTAGGATTAGTACCTAGGGTTGTTATCCCCCACAAATTCAAAATTACAATATTTTCTAAGTACGACGGTGTTTCATGCCTACAACTTCATTTGAGGTCCTACATCCATAAAATGCAACCGCATACCACTGACAAGAAGCTCTGGGTACACTTATTTCAAGAGAGTCTGTCTGGGACTCAGTTAGAATGGTTTTACCAGTAGGAGGGTTCCAACATTCATACTTGGGAAGATCTGGCCACTGTTTTCTACCGCCAATATCAGTACAACACTGATTTGGCGCTAACTAGGGTTCGGTTACAAGGAATGACAATGGGTTCCAATGAAGTTTTTAAAGAATATACGCAAAAATGGAGAGACCTTGCTGGTAGAGTACAACCACCACTGACGGATAAGGAGCTGGTGGATATGTTCATAGGAATATTAACTGGCCCATTTTTCAACTTTTTAATTGGGAGCTCAATGTCCGATTTCACTGAGTTAATTCTGACTAGTGAAAGGGTTGAGAGTGGTATCAAGAGTGGAAAAGTTCCCATGGCATCTGCTTCTACATCAAACATTGTAAAGAAGCCCTTTACTGGCAAGAAAGAAGCCAATGTTGTATATGGGTCAAAGGCCCATACCAAGAAGGATCATTGTCCATTTGTTAATGTTGTTTTGATCTCCAACCCTCCATCTGCTCAAAGGCAACCATAACAAGCCAACCATCAAAGGTCTGAGGTTCCAAGAAGACAGTTCACGAGGACTAACATGTCACTGTCCCAAGCCTTGCAACACCTATTGAAGGCCAACTTGGTAACATTGCGTGATCCACCATCAAATACCAATATTTCATCTCTGAAATACAATCCTAACGCCAAATGAGCCTATCACTCCAACAGCCTTGGTCATGATACTGATCAATGTTGGGCTCTAAAAAACAAGATTCAAGATCTTATCGACAATAAAACTATTGAGTTTGATCCACCTACAACTCTGAATGTTATAACTGCACCAATGCCAAATCATGGCAAAGGTGTCAATGCAATTGAAGACACTACTTTTGTTTCCTCCGTTGAAGATTTGACTACTCCACTGACCATTGTTAAAGAGAACCTGCTGAGAACTAGGGTTTTACCTGGGTGTTTGAAAGACTATAATTGCTGCGCCAGACAAGTTAATGGATGCAAATGGCTGAAAGAAGGTGTTCAACGCCTGATAAATAGTCACAAGATCATGTTTGAAAGAACTCCATCCATCAAAAGTTTGACCAATAAAGCTGAAGACATTTCCATCATAAAAATTTCTAACAAGCCTCTTAGGATCTCTTCAAAGGGTCCTATTAGGATTTCCAATGAACCAACAATTTCTCCCTTAATAATTATTGCTCCTGGGCCGATTCCTTACTCCTCCGATAAATCACTCCCTTGGAATTACGGTGCTGAAGTTTACTATCAGGGAATTAAGAAAGACTCTTTGATCAATGAAGACAAAACTGATGGCGTTACCAATATTGCTGGTTCTAGCAAGGTGACAAGAACGGGTAGGATTTTCTCTCCTAACATTTCACCTCTAACTACTACAACAAAACTTGTCCGCATTATCATTGATAAGCCTAGTACTGACACTAGAGGTAAAGAGAAAGTAATTGAGCCTGCTGGGATAGAGGTACCTTCCAAAGTCATTGCTTCTGAGGAACCTTCCACCCAAGAAATGGAGGAAATCTTGAAGATTATAAAAAAGAGTGATTTCAAGATAGTAGAGCAACTGGGGAAAACCCCCCTCCAAAATATCTATGATGTCTTTGTTGCTTTTTTCCGATGCTCATGCTCAAGCTTTAATCAAATTTTTGAAGAAAGCGCATGTTCCTCAAGAGACAACAACAGATCAATTTAAAAATTGTGTGGCGAGTCTGATTGCCGATAATGGATTGGGGTTCTCTGATGCTGACTTGAAACCAGTTGGAAGGAATCATAACAAGGCTTTGCATGTCTCTATTGAATGAAAAGGAACTACTCTGGCCCATGTCTTGGTGGATACATGGTCCTCTCTAAATGTCTTGCCCAAAGGTGCCTTAGATCGGTTGGATTGTGACGGTTTGGTGTTAAAGCCAAGTGACATAGTTGTGAGGGATTTTGATGGATCCAAGAGGATGGTAGTTAGAGAAGTGTATATCCCCATTAAGTTGGTTCACAAGTTTTCAATTCTACTTTCTACGTGATGGACATCCGTCCCGCTTACTCTTGTTTACTTGGACGCCCTTGGATACATGGGGCAGGAGTAGTGACGTCCACCCTTCACCAAAAGTTGAAATTTCCAGTCAAAGGAAAGATTGTTATTGTTTGTAGTGAAGAAGAATTCATGGTTAGCCACCTTAATTTGTTTAAGTATGTCGAGATGGACGGCGAGTTCATAAAAACTCCATGTCAAGCCTTCGAAGTAGTCCCTGCTATGGTTGCCGCCACCAAAATCTCTTCTGACATTCCGAAAGCTGATGAAGTTGTACCGAGGATGGTTTCACTCAAAGATGCTCGTGTTGTGATTAAAGACGGAAGTAGTACAATTTGGGGACAAATCCCTGACATTCCATTCAAAGCAGACAAGTTAGATTTGGGTTTCACTCTCAAAGCTCAAAAGGAGGTCCGACGTGCTCGCATAGGAAAACCACCTATTTGCATTTGTAATCATGAAGTTAGTGTTATTAAAGACTTTGAGGATGATTGTGACTTTGGCGAATGGATTTACCCGACTGCCAGTGAAGGACTCGACAACTAGCGTGCAAAGGATTTCAATTCCATCTCCTTCAACGAGGAGTAATTACCATTTATTGTTTTGTCAATTCAAGAACTTTTGTCTATAATTTTAATTCCAAACAATGACTTTAAACCATGTGCCTTTCCCGAGGCACTATGGTCCATTTGTTAAGGGTTTGTTCATTTCCATATTCCATATGATCATTTAAGGAAAAACATTGGACTCTTTGCATTCAAGTTTTTAGCTCATTGTCTTTCTTTCATTTTATTTCATTTTTCAAAATAGCCATGTATCTTACATGCACACACACACACACACACTTGCAGATCTTTATCCACTCCGGATCTTATTGCCTACGACTCTACTATTTCCAGCTATGACTTTGAACATCCAATCAACCAAGCCGAAGAAGAAGGCGAAGAAGATTGTGAAATACCAAGGGAATTAGCCATACTTCTGATGCAAGAGGAGAAAGCCATTCAACCTCATGAAGAGTCGGTTGAAGTGATCAACCTAGGTACTGAGACAGACAGATTGGTTCAGATGTTGCACAACTACATTGAGGTGTTTGCTTGGTCATATGAAGATATGTCAGGGCTGAATACTGATATTATGGTGAATCGTCTACCAACGAAGGAAGATTGTCCTCCAGTCAAGAAAAAGTGCATTGTATGTGGCCAGACATGTTTGAAAAGATAAAAGCTGAGGTAATGAAGCAATTCAATGCAGGTTTTTTGGTTGTGACGACATTTCCTCAATGGGTGGCGAATGTGGTCCCTGTTCCAAAGAAGGATGGAAAGGTCCGTATGTGCGTAGACTATAGGGATTTAAATAGGGAAAGCCCCAAATACGATTTCCCACTACCACATATTGACGTATTGGTCAACAACACCGCTCAACATAAAGTTTTCTCCTTCATGGATAGATTCTCCGATTACAACCAGATCAAAATGGCTCCCAAGGACATGGAAAAAACCACTTTTGTTACACAGTAGGGCACTTTTTGTTACAAGGTCATGCCTTAAAGTTTGAAGAATGCAGGGACAACCTATCAAAGAGCTATGGTAGCCTTATTTCATGATATGAGATAGAGATCTATGTGGATGATATGATTGCAAGGTCGCAGATAGAGGAAGAACACCTTGATCACTTACACAAGTTGTTTGAAAGATTGAATAAGTACAAGCTAAGACTAAATCCCATCAAATGCACCTTCGGGCTAAAGTCTGGAAAACTCAGGGTTTTTCGTCAGTTGAAAATGTATTGAGCTCAACCCTGCAAAAGTCAAAGCCATACAAGAGATGCCAGCTCCATGTACTGAGAAGGAGTTCAGGGGTTTCTTAGGTCGACTCAACTACATTGCTCGATTCATATCTCACTTAACTGCTACTTGTGAGCCAATCTTCAAATTCTTGAAGAAAGATCAAGTAGTCAGGTGAAACGATGACTGCCAAGCAACCTTTGACAAGATCAAGGAATATTTACAAGAACCTCCAATCCTGATGCCTCCAGTTCAAGGAAGACCCGTGATTATGTACTTGAGTGTATTAAAGAATTCAATGGGGTGTGTGTTGGGCCAACATGACGAGTCTGGCCAACAATAGCAATCAATATACTAGATGAGCAAAAAGTTTACCGACTGTGAAGCTAGATATTCACTGCTCGAGAAAACTTGTTGTGCTTTGGCAGGGACTGCTCGCCGGCTAAGACAGTATATGCTGACTCACACCACTTTATTGATTTCTAAGATGGACCCTATCAAGTATATCTTCGAGAAGCCATCTCTCACTGGAGGAATAGCTAGATGGAAAATGATTCTGACTGAATATGACATCTAATATACAACACAAAAAGCAATCAAAGGAAGTGTGTTGGCGGATCATTTGGCACATCAAGTTGTTAACGACTACCAATCCATGAACTTTGAATTCCTGGACGAGAATATCATGCTAGTAACTGACTGTGAAAAGCCTGGACCGTATCACAGACCTAAACAAGGATCCCGATGAACTATGGTTTTTGACGGGGCTTCCAACGCTTTGGGTAATGGAATTGGTGATGTGATTGTTTCTCCCAAAGATTTTCATACACCTTTCACTGCTAGACTTTGCTTCAACTATACCAATAACATGGCTGAGTATGAGGCATGCATCTTGGGTCTAAAAGCTGCTATTTACTTAGAAATCAAGTCCTTAAATATATTCGGAGATTCAACCTTAGTAATCATTCAAGTTAAGGGAGAGTGGGATACCAAACACCCTAATTTGATTCCTTACAAAGAGCTTGTGCTAACCCTGATCCCATACTTTGAAGAGGTTACTTTCAAACATTTCCCAAGAGAAGAAAATCAGTTGGCAGATGCCCTAACAACAATGTCATCTATGTTCAAGGTCAATTGGAACAACGAGGCTCCTAGAATTACAATTGAAATATTTGATGAACCTGTGCACTGTTATGAGCTTGACACTGACAAAGAGAATCCATGGTACCATGAGGTGAAGAGATATCTTGAAGCACAAGAGTATCCTGAAGGAGCTTCAATTAATGATAAGAAATTTTTGCGGAGATTTTTAGCCAAATTCTTCCTAAGCAATGGAATCTTGTACAAGCGCGACTATGATTCTACTCTACTCCGGTGTGTGGACAAGAAGGAGGCAAATAAGATCACGGAAGATATGCATGAAGGTATATTCGGAATTCATTCCAGTGGACACATTATGGCTGAAGATTCTGAGAGCTGGATACTATTGGTCGACAATGGAAATTCATTGTCACCATCACTCGAGGACTTGCCATAAGTTTCAGATCTATGAAGATAAAGTTCACATGCCTCTGATACCTCTAAATGTCATGACTTCTCCATGGCCGTTTGCAATGTGGGGCATTAACATGATTGGAGAAATCAAACCTACTGCTTCTAATGGACATTGTTTCATCCTTGTTGCTATTGACTACTTCACCAAATGGGTCGAAGCTACCTCATATGCTTCAGTCACAAAGAACATTGTAGCCCGGTTTATCAACATAACCTCATCTTCCGTTATGGTATCCCTGGAAGGATTATCACGGCCAACGGAACCAATCTCAACAATGCTACGATTACTGAACTCTGCATGTAGTTCAAAATCAAACATCACAATTCTTCTCCATACAGACCTAAGATGAATGGGACAATGGAAGCTCCCAATAAAAACATATAGAAGATTATGCAAAAAATGGTGGTGACCTACAAAGATTGGAATGAGATGCTACCATTCTCTCTCCATGGCTACAGTACTTCAGCACGAACATCAAGTGGGGCAACCCCGTTTTCCTTGGTCTATGGCATGGAAGTTGTCCTGCCTGTCGAAGTTCAGATTCCTTCTCTAAGGATTATGAAAGAATCAGACTTAGGCGAAGATGAATGGATTCAGACAAGATTGGATCAGTTGAACTTGATTGATGAAAAGAGGTTGGCTGATGTTTGTCATGGTAAAATGTATCAAAAATGTGTGATCAAGGCATTCAATAAAAAGATCAAACGTAGAGTATACCAAGCTGGAGACTTGGTAATAAAGCGCATCATTCTTCCTCAAGGCGATCCTAGGGCCAAATGGACTCCCACTTACGAAGGGCCATTTGTTGTTAAGATAGTATTCTCTGGCAGTGCCATGAGGCTAACTACTATGGATGGCGAAGATTTCCCGCGTCCTATGAACGCAGGTATAGTCAAAAAATACTACGCATAAAAATGACCCGCTAGGTTGACATACCTAGGAAAAAATAAGGGCATCCCAATGAAGAAAAAGGTTCGGGCAAAAGTTAGGGATACATACAAAAGATTGTACACCCGACAAGTTGAAAACTCGAAAGAGTGGCTTGGGAAAAATTGGGTATCCTGGTGGACTGCAAACCCGAAAGGGTGGTCTAGGAAAAAGTTAGGGATTAAAGCGTATGATTGTCCCGTTGGATCTCTGCAGCTAGCTTTATTACCAAGGTCCAAGTTCAATGGTCCAAGATCAATTCAATCAGCTTCTGTCAACGGCAAGGGATGATGTTCGAAAACATAGGGGCAATAGCAGATTTGGAACCCAATGAGATCACTTCCACATGGCTATTATTTGTGTTTTCATTTTGTATTCCCTTCATTCTTTCGAAGATTTCCTCTTACTAGGATCTCTGTCTCCTTATACAAAAATTCCCGTTTATAGGCAAACATCAATACAAATATACTTTTAAGTGCAAACTTTTTGTTTTTTCTGTTTTGAGTGCAAAAGTGTCCAATGACTAAAATTGAATGAACATATGTATATGAACATGATTAAACTATTAACAAATGTATACATAAAAACAATAACAAGCATCTCCTTAAGGATTTGGGATATCCCCACAGAGATAATTCAATAAGATTATTCCCAGAGAAACTGATTCATGCAATCCCCAGCCAGAGTTTCAATCTCTCAAAAACCCTCTCCCCAGCTGAGCTGGTCTTAGAAAGAAGCCTTATGGAGTTTTACCTAAAGAAGTCACTTCCCCAGAAGGTCGTCAAAATATTCTCTTTAACCGAGTTTATTTCCCTAACAAACTACAAATTCCCCAGCTTGAGTTGACCTCTCAGACTATTACAAATCAATGAGAAAAAACCCCCTTAATCCCTGGTAGAGTCATTTCATTCCCCAGCGGAGTCGTTACTATCCTAGTAAGTTACTGCGAAGCCTAGAATTTGACCAGATAACAATTAAACTTCATCCTTTCAAGTAAATTACTGCGAAGCCTAGAATCCGACTAGATAATAGTTTATTTCATATAAGTTATTGTGAAGCCTGGAATCCGACCACATAACAATTTAACTTCAATTTTCTGCAAAGCCTGGAATCTGACCAGATAACAGTTAATTTCATCAAAGTTGCTATGAAGCCTGGAATCCGACCAGATAACAGTTTAACTTCAATTTTATATGAAGCTTGGAATCTGACCAGATAACAGTTAATTTCATCTAAGTTGCTGCGAAGCCTGGAATCAGACCATATAACAGTTTAACTTCAATTTTCTACGAAGCCTGGAATCCGACCAGATAATAGTTAATTTCATCAAAGTTGATGTGAAGCCTGGAATCCGACCAGATAACAGTTTAACTTCAATTTTCTATGAAGCCTGAAATCTGACCAGATAACAGTTAATTTCATCAAAGTTGTTGTGAAGCCTAGAATCCTACCAGATAACAGTTTAACTTCAATTTTCTGTGAAGCCTTGAATTCGACCAGATAACAGTTAATTTCATCTAAGTTGTTACAAAGCCTGGAATCTAACCAGATAACAGTTAACTTCAAGTTGCTGCAAAGCCTAGAAGTCGATCAGATAACAGTTAACTTCAAATTTTCTACGAAGCCTGGAATCCGACCAAATAACAGTTTAGCCTCATCCAATTTTCTGCGAAGTCTGGAATCTGACCAGATAACAGTTAATTTCATCTTCCCCGGTAAGTTGCTGCGAAGCCTGGAATCTGATCAGACAATAATTAAACTTTATTATCCCCATCCAAATATAATTCCCCAGTAGAGTAATGGACAACTCTGGAACTTTATTCCCCAAGCAGAAATCAACACTCCTTATAGAGTTTCCTCAAGTAAAGAGCCAAAATAAATGCTCCCCGGCGGATTTCTCCTCAAACAACAAAACGGGAATTCCCAGCGGAAGCATTCTAAACAAGTTTTAAATATGTGCATACTCTTCGTACTCTTCATACCCAACAGCAGTCCGGGATTTAACTTCCAAAAGCTCCCCAAAATTTGTCAAGGATTTATTTTCCAAGAAAAAGATACACTTCAACAATATTTCCCATTCATATATCATATTACATATATGACAAATGCATACAACAAAATCTCATTTATTTGGAGAACATAATTGTGCCATGCATACATCTGCATGCAACTAACCCTCTTCCTCGCAAGAAAAGTCAACAAATCAACAATCCTCTTCTGGATGGATTTACTTCTACCAGTTAATAATAGGCAATCAACAGACCTCTTCTAACATAGATTTACTTCTACCACTTAATAATAGGCAATCAAAAGGCCTCTTCTGGTTAAATTTGTTTCCCCAGTGAAGTCACCATCACAAGACATCTTCTGGTTAGATTTATTTCTCCCAGTTAAAAAATAGGCAAAAGACATCTATAGTTTCAGTATAAATCAACCAAAAATTTATTCTCTTACTTCTTCCAGTTTCTACCAACATTCACTCTGGATGGCATCTATAAGCCCATCTCTGACAAAATTTTTATCATTTCTCTAAATGGCTGATCGCACTAAATCGCACTATGTTTCTGACTCAAATATCACATGTTTTCCTTAGTTTTTATTATCATTTTCTCGTATTATGTTCCTTTTTCCTTTGTTTTCAGGATTCTTGTCATTTCAGAGCCTTCTGTGAAGAAACGAGCCAAAACGCCAAGAAATTAGGGTTTTTTAAGATATTCTGCACTTATGGCGTTCAGCACCGCGCCGGCTACAGGGATCGCGATGACGTGGCCCACTTTCACCCAGAGACCAACTGCCACGTTCCCATGATCTGGCAGTTCCAGCCACCGCGCCCGCGGCCACTGCCACCGCGCCCGCGGCCTTCACAAAAGTTTCCCGCTCAGAAGAAGTTGAGGGGCATGCTGGTCTTTACGCATCTCAAGGATCCTCTATAAATAGTTTTCGATTTTCATTTTTTAGTTTCATCCAAGCTTAGTACAATCTTAAGCCATATACTATCAGTTTCTGTAAAGTAATAATCTCTTCACATCAGGGAGTTATTGCGGTGTAGATTGAGTTGTAATCGAGTCTTGGAGCACTTTGGTTGAAGTTCATCATACCAGCCTTACCATTCCGCAGATTTGTATCAGATTCAAGTCTCCGACTGGAGCAAGGTTCTATTTTATTGCATTTCTTTACTTATAATTGCTCTTACCATAGTCTACATGTTTTATAGACTCTAAATGCTCTTACCATAGTCTACACGTTTTATAGACTCTAAATGCTCTTACCATAGTCTACACGTTTTATAGACTCTAAATGCTCTTACCATAGTCTACACGTTTTATAGACTCTAAATGCTCTTACCATAGTCTACACGTTTTATAGACTCACACTCTTTTACTTACTCGCTCTTATCATAGTCTACACGTTTTATAGACTCGCACTTATTATGTCTGGCTAAACTATAAAGGTTTGGATGTAATGATTGTCATCATGGTCGTGTTCCAATTATCATGCTAGTGAAAATACTCCGGGGATGTTTTGCTTTTAACTTAAGTCAATTATGTTTAAATGTTTATTGGGTAAGATCGAAAGTCGTCCAAACTAATGATACGACTTGATTATTATTTAACCAAACAAAAAGAGCGAAAGCCGTTGATTGGTTAAATAGGAATCATTGACCTTTTTAGAAAACGATTTTGAAACTATTTTCGGACGCGTTTGTAGGTTTGAAATCTGACTCTTGGTCAAAAGCCAAAAGTCTCTTTAAGTTAATCTTTCCAAGTAAAATTACTTTTCTGTTAAGTCAAAACTATCAATTTCTTAAAAATAGGTTTACCTCTTTAACGCGGAAGGCACCCTTTATATGTGACAATAAAGGAATTTAATTTAAAGAGTAAATTCGGTTCTTAGTAGTCAAAAGCTACAAGTTCCCGTTAAATTGATTCTTTGCTATCAATAGAAAATACTGCCCCATAAGTAGTTTCATCTACGCATGACCGGACCAATATCTGATTACATGATTTACATTCCAACCTGTCTTTTAAACTGTTATTTACCTCGCTCATTTACTTTGTTGCACTGCACTCACATCAATATTCTTGTTCACCTTAGATAAGCACCTTAGCAATAGAGTTGATAGATTGACAATTGGTCTCTGTGGTTCGATAATCTTATATATTACTTCGATAGGCTGTGCACTTGCAGTACTATATTTAGGCTATACGTTACAGAATCCCATCAATGGAATCTTTAATCTCATTCCCGATATAATCAACTAACACATCATCGAGTGCAAATTTCTGAGCACTCTAGTGTTCAATCATCTTTCACCTTCAAGTCACGAACGGCAGACCCACCAATCTAACCCTTCAGGTTTAAGAAGATTGAATAGGGGAAGCTGTTGTACCCCAAAATTAGCCCTCTCATTTCTCAAGACATTTCCCACAAGATCTTAAATATCTCAAGCTTACACAAGGATTTACTAGGTCAAGACATTTCCTCAACACTGATGCCTCAAATTAGGTTTTGAGTTTTCACAAGGACAATTGGACTTTTAATGCCTCATATGATTTTCATAGATCATTATGGACTTTCAAGATTTCTCATGTTAAGTTTCAAGTCTTGCAGTTCAAGTTTGCTCAGTCAATTGACAAGATGACCTAAAATCAGTTGTTTTGGGTAAAAAGTCAACTGATACACCAAAAGTCGAACTTTGACTTTTCGGTCAAAATTTAATTTCAAAGATCACAATTCATTAACACATTAAAAAATATGAAGTTTGACCATCAAGAAATCAAGAAAGTAAAAAGTCAATTAGAAAAGTCAAAGTTTTCAAGACTTAGAAATTTTTCTAAGTGTTTTTATACATGATAATTTCATTACATCATGCCAATTTTTCATCAAGATGCAGAATGATTCAAATAAAACTTTCAACATAAAAGATGTAGATATTGATGAATTCTACAACTTTGTATTAGAGGGTTAATGTCCAAAAAATGCTTATATTTGAAGATATAAGTCCATGAAGTCATGACATTTTCATCTAACACTTAGAGAAATATTCAACAGATTTTAGTCAGGATTTTATCCTAATTCTTGGCATTTTTTCACATAGTTCCAAGATGATTTTGTCAAAATGGCCAACATGAAAGTTGTATAGGATGTTTCAAGATTTCTAAAAACATCCAAAAGCATTAATTTATCATACTCTAGCTAGGAGATTCAAGGGCCTGAAGTTAGGCATCCATTCTTGAATTGCAAGTCCTTTTGTTGAAGAACATATAACAAAATCCTTATGCCATGCTGCATAATCTTATTTTGCAGGCCTTTTGACTTACAAATTTATCCATAATCAGATGTTTACACAATTGATTGAACCATTATCCAAGTGATTCAAGTATTTTCCATTGCATCATTCCATTTATAGCACAAAGGCACCATTGCCATTCACATAAAGCAAGCTTTATGCAATTGTCAACTCCTTGAGCCTCTCAATTGTTTTTTCTTTGCACATACACAAAGTTAAAGCAAGAAGCAACATGCCTAAAATCCTCTAGGAACTTCAGACCATGCTTGTACCATGCATTGGAACACCAATTTTCTTAATAACTTAGTTGTTTCATCTCAACTAAACCAGAATTTTGACAGCTCGTAAAACAAACTCTCTCATTATCTCAAACCTCCTCTATAAATAGAGAGGCCATTTGCAAGCCAAAAAAATGGGGGAAGTTATTTTGTGTAGACAAGCCCTCAAAATCTCATACTCTCAAAAGCCATAACTGTCCATAAAACCCCCACTCTTGAGCTTTGAAGTCCAAATCTTTAAACCTATCACACCTTGCAAGTTCTATCCAAATAAACCATCCACATACTTCATATACCTCATATAGAAGTTGTTCAAACACAAGAGAAACTTTTGTTACATCATCACCATCATTTACCAAAAAAAAGCAACCTACAACTTGATTTCTCTAACATTAAGTTAAAACACAAATTTAAGTTTCGAGGTAAGTCTTCTTGACTTTGAGCTCTTCATTTCAAACATCATTAGTGATTCATTTTTGAAGATAAATGTATATATCATTGCCTTGAAGCAAACCATATGCTTGATTTTCATTTTTATCAATTATATGTTAAGAACTAACTTGTACATGTAGCAGAACAATGTTAGAAGTGAAAAAACAAGTTATGAGCCGATGCATATCTCTATGTGTCAACACATATATGGTGCAAAATAGGTTATGGGTTGACACAAAACACGCATGAGTTGACTCATTTTAGTTACAGAACAGAGTATAAGTCGATACAAGGCCTTATGTATCGATGCATACTGTTATCTAGGCACAATACAGAGAGACAAAAGGTGTATGAGTCGATACAAAACACGAATGTGTTGACACAAACAAGAAATGAGTCGACACATACCATTAGGTATCGACTTATACTGAGTTAATTTTGTTTTTTTCAGAAACAAGAAGTGGCATGTATCGATGCATAAGGATATGTGTCAATACATAAAGTTTGTTTTTCTTTCTTTGTACACTATTTTCCTTTTTATATTTTTTATTATTATTCATTTATTCAATATGGTTGTAGTAATTTAATTAGGCTTCTACTTCATCCCCAATTGTAAATTGTACCCCCATTCCCCAAATGATCTAATAGCGTAGGATTTTAATTTCCGCAATTTTTCGCTTTTAATATAATTATTAGTAATTAGGGTGTGTATGGCAAGATAAAATCAATCTTAAAGAACCCTAATTTCAAAGACAAAAATGCATGCAATCAAACACTTTTCACACGCGCACCTCTAGGGTAATCTTACTTTTTGCCTCGGATTAAAATAGTCATGTCCCTCGAACGTGGGATACTTTAGCAAAAACCCTCGAATACAAGATCATAGTCCCTCGATGACCCTTCGATGTTTCCTTCGGTAAACGATCTTAGATCCTTACAAAAAATTGCTAAGGTATCCTACAATGTTGCCTTTTATGACTATACGATGACCCATGCCTGTCCCTTCACATTCAATGATAGGGCTTCTTATCAATCAATGATAAGATAGAAATATCTAAAGGAGGAGGAAAAGAACTAAGTCTTTTGAGTAGGTAGAACATTCATAGTTGCTTGCTCAAAACCATTTTCAAAACATCTTTCAAAATACACCAATACACTTTCAAATTAAATATTTTCAAAAGTCAACACTTTGTATGCATTCTTATAGAGACGAGAATCATTACAAAGTTGGCCTAAACAAAGGCACTTTTCAAAACTACTTTTAAAAAAATTCACAAACACATTTCAAACAAAGCATTTCAAAGTGAGCTAGAAACTAAGAGCCCGCAGATAACTACGGATGAAAAGGGTGCTAACACCTTCCCTTTTCATAACCTACCCCCAAACTCAAGAAAAATTATCAAAGGTATTTCATGTTCTTTTCACCCTTTCCTTTATTGGATAAAAGAAAAGTCGGTGGCGACTCTTGCTATCCGCAATAATTGCAATAAAACACAAAACACCCTAGTCAGTTCTCCCATCGTGTTACACACTCCTTCCAGCCATCTCAACTTATCACTATAACATAAACAACGGTTAGAACTCAAGTTAACAATACTCGATTGTTAGACGCATTACGACTCGACAACTTGGTAGGATGGACCGACTTGCTCTGATACCAACTTTGTAACACCCCAATTCTACCCGACAATTATATATAAAATCAGAGTTATAAAATTCTGACAACCAAATCATGATGCTAAAAATTCAACTTAAATAACGATATTCATTACAGATACATAACACATTAAACTTGGATGAACAGACAACAACATAAATTAATATTTTAAAACCAAAAACTTTCATAACTATGCAGCAAAATCAAATATTCAACTTTGAGAATATAACAACTTTATCCAACTCAAACAACTTCAAATAATAGTTATTTAATGAACAATAACTTAAAGTGAAATAACTGAAAAATAACAACAATAAAATAGCAAGCGTTCACCCCCCCCCCCCCCCCCCCCCCCCCCGAGTGTTACGTATCAGAGCAATGACACCGACTCGAACTACTGAAGGTAAATCCCCTTCACTCTGGATTACCTGCACGTTACCAACATATGGGTAACATTCAAACAAAAGGGGTGAGATATCATACATTATAATAGAACGTGTAATAAATTAAACATTAGGATCAGTTCATGCATATTCACCACTTCCCAGATTTTTAACAACATAAGCATAATCAGATCAACAACACAACGACTCAGAATGCAACTTGTATTTATGAAAATGCATATGGTACCAATGGAGCAGAACTCCCAACTTAAAAATATGACAATAAATAGAGGCATCAACAAGGAATAAGCCTTCAACTTTATATTTTTATAATCCAGACCAACTTAACGAGCATCAGCTCCAACTTGATATGAGATGTATGCGACACAACGAGAATGTAGCAACAATAAAAAAAACAACTTGAGATAAATCAACGTTGGCCATAAGCCTATAACATCAACAAAAATTCAACATAAATTAAACATAAATCAACATTGTCCATAAAACTACAATTTAATATCTTCCCATAATTAGAGGCATTTAAACATAAATCATCAACCTGCAATTTCTCAACTCAGAACAACTTACACAGCATTGGTATCGACCAAAACAACATGTACGAGCAAAAAGGGATAGGGAGACTACTTGCCCCTCGACATGCACAACAACCAAGACAGAAATACAACTAATTTGCGCTCCCCGACACAGCCTGCAACTTCGTGCAGCTCAACAACAATAATGTGCTCCTCGACATGCCTTGCAGCCTAATGTCGCTCGACATTTAACACGTATATTCTCCGACACACCTCGCAGCCTAAATTCCGCTCGGCACCTAACACCATCAGCATCCTCCTCGACCACTCATTCCAACCAATAGCATGGAACAATACAACGTCAAAACGACCACATCAATACAACCCATAATTTCCGGCCAACCGCTCGGAATACCACAACAACGGGAAACTATATTATCTATCAACAGATTCATTAATTGTACGAGATAATCACACAAAAACCTTCCTAAAACGACCACAACAAGAATTTACTAATTTTCGTGCCAACCGCTCGGAATACCACAGCTTCATAACGACCATAACAACGAGTGATAAACTACAATAACCTATCCATCGATTATACCGGCCAATCATACAAACAACTAAAAATGTCCACAACATGGCTAGCGGCCAACTTTACGGTGACTCCCTAACGACCACAACATAGAGAAATGGGAAACTTCGATAACAAATCCAGAAACATCAACACACACAATCATACAACCAACCAATTCCCACATAATACACATCATAAATCTCATTATAAGATCAGAACCTCACCCTTACCTGGATTGAAGGTTGCTCTACCAAAATTCCATCCGACAGCCTTATTTTGCTCCGCTCGACACCGGGAAACTTACTCCTCTCTCCGTGCATCTCTTCCGGTCAACGCACAAACCCTTAATCACCAACTAAATCAAATCCTTGTGTCAGCTTAACCTTATATCATCAATTCTATTGGGCCTAACTTACACACCCCCACTTTACTACTTCTAACCAATAACACGAGCCCAACACAATTGTTCCATTAATTCCAACATTATTATTATCATTAATCAATTAATTAATTAATTAATAATAATCTAACAACTTATACCAATAATTATCAACATCTCACAACTTCAACAAATAGTCCAAAAATAATTTAATTAAATAATTAATTAAATTAATGGGCGTTACACTTACTACTTCAGACATTGATTCACCACCATTTAATTTCAACTTTAGGTTTTATTCTTTTTCTTTTAAGAGTTATATTTACGAGTGAGGTTAAGAAATCAGAAGAAACAAATGTGAAATCTAAAGAGAGGATAGAAAGAGGTTTTCTTTGGTGTTGTTTGAGTTTGCTCCGCCGCCGGGGGGAAATTGCCGACAGTGGAGCCATCACATGCGTTTTCATGAGAGAGAGAGAGAGAGAGAGAGAGAGAGAGAGAGAGAGAGAGAGAGAGAGAGAGAGAGAGAGAGAGAGAGAGAGAGAGAGAGAGAGAGAGAGAGAACATGTCAAGAGAGAGAAAGGTAAGTGGGGTATGAAGTTGGTAAGTCAAAAGGTAACCTAAAACGACGCATTTTCTCTTAT
Organism: Vicia faba; assembly: GCA_948472305.1. Lineage (NCBI taxonomy): Eukaryota > Viridiplantae > Streptophyta > Magnoliopsida > Fabales > Fabaceae > Vicia > Vicia faba. The sequence goes on along the minus strand of OX451738.1, from coordinate 369,335,357 downwards.
TTTTATCTTCTTTTTCTTTTTTCATTTTCCATTTTTATGTGTTTGTTTATTATATTATGATGATATAGATCAAATTGGGCTTAGACCCACGTGTTCGCTACTCTACACCCCCTGTGTTTTTTGTTATGATTGAGAAAAACGAACATGGGGCCAGAGCTGTGGAGGCCCATGCACCTCAGCTCCAATTCCAGTCTCTATACCACACTTTGCCTCAAACTACACCCCCAGACCCACTGTTTTTTACCATTTTTTTGCTATACTCGCCTCACCTCTTTGATAATAAAAACTTTTGGATGAAAAGGAAGTGATTGGGTACATACCCCTTTCTTTTTCAAGAATTTGGATACTGCTATCGAGCTTTCTGTCCAAAGGCTTGTTTCCATATAAAATCAATCACAATTCATCAAACCTTATGTTTCCCCCTTAGACCACTCAAAAACCTTTTCAGAAAGAACATGTTACTTCCATTCTACCACAACACGAATGAATGCTTAAGCCTTCCATGCGTGAGCATACAAGCTATGTTTAAGTGCTAGAATTCGATCCAAGCCCATTTATTCCACCGTAATACAAACAAACGCTTAAGTCTCTCATGCGTGAGCATACAAGCAACGTATAACTAATAGAACACGAACGTTAAAATCCTCCGATAAAAACAAACAATAAACACTTATTTTCTACTCTATGAACTACGAAGCTCTTATTTCTTCATCGCACATTCAGGGTACGTAGGCACAAGATTCGGGATGTCTTGGCGAGCACACTAGTTTAAAACATATTTTTCCCTTAATTAAATCCATATAATAAATCAATAATCGCAAGTAAACCTAAACATCCCCCTTACCCAAGAAACAAAAAAATTGTTCCTATTGAGTAAAACGGATGTGAGGGGTGTTAATGCCTTCTCCTTGCATAATCAACTCCCGAATTCAAATTTGATTGCGAGACTATTTTCTTTCACTCTTGGGATTTTATCGATATTTTCTCTTTCTTTTGAAATAAATAAAGTTCGGTGGCGACTCTGTAATTTTTTGCGGTGCGACAGTGATCACACATAATTCAAGGTAAAATTACACATAAAATTAATGATTTAATTAAAACCTAAAGCTCTTATACAAATTATTAGAATTAAATGACCTAATACTCAATCATATATACATGCTCATGAAGTATAACATAAAATTTATGTGGAAGGCAAATAGTCATACAAGCATGTATAAGATAAAATGATCAATAAAATAATTTTAAGAATATCTGGATCCATTGAGAAATTTCTTGTTGGTGATAATCTTGACGGTTAAGAGATGAACAAAGAATTCTTGATGACTTGTATCGTGTGGTTCTACTTTAACGGATACTCCTAGTACCTTGAATACTCTTCTAATAGGGAGAAGAGATTATTTACTTGTTATGATATATTATAGACTATAGTCTATTTACAGAGTAATGACCAATTAAGATTTCCATTATATATCCATTCATATTTGAGTCTGTATCCAATTAATTAATTAATTAATTAATTAAATAATTTTTAAATAAAATGTAATCAACCTTTTAACTTTATTTTGATCAGTTAATTATATAAAATACTTAATTGATCAAATATATATATATATATATATATATATATATATATATATATATATATATATATATATATATATATATATATATATATATATATATATATATATATATATATATATATATATATATATATATATATATATATATATATATATATATATATATATACACACGATGATTGAAATATTAAATATTATATATAAAAATATTTAACTAAGGCTTAGTTTTCAATATATTCTTGAAACTCTTGCGACTCTTAGTTACTAGCCTATAATAATTTATACAATATGAGACATACTCCACATATACAAAAAATTAAACTAAACAATAATAGAAATTATATTATAAAACAACTTAAACTTTACTTCGTAGCCATATAGGATCCATAGAACTCCCAAGCGACCCACAATAATAAAGCAAGCAAGGAAAGCAAGTGAAAACACAGTGATCTTAGTCCTAAGGTACACCTCACTTTAAGTTTGTCCCCAGCAGAGTCGCCAGTTCTGTGATCGGTGGATCTGGAACTGACCGTTTTAAAGCTGGTTCGCGAAATGTCGCGGTAAGCAAGAGTCGCCACCGTCTTTTATTTTCTCCAATAGGAAAGGACAAAAGCACAGAAAAATTCCTTTAAAGAGATCGCTCTCGGTTCGGGAGGTAGGTTATAGAAAGGGAAGGTATTAGCACCCTTTCTATCCATGGTTATCCATGGGCTCTTAGGTACTTGCTCGATGTGTTTTCAAAATGTGTGCTTGCTTTTTAATTGTGGGTTTCAAAAATATTCTTTGAAAAGTTTCAGTTCAACTCGTGCGTCAGAGTGTTTGAAAAATTTGCTTCGAAAGCTTTCGAAAAGTGTTGGTGTGAAAAGATTTCAGTTTGTTTTTGAAGAGAGCAAGTACCTACGAGAACCTACCTACCCTAAGGAATTCGTCTGTGTAAGAGTCCTTTAAAGTGGTGCCATCCCACCATTGAGAGGTAGGTAGCACCACCGTTGGAGGTGTTCGGGTCAATCCGGGTTTTAGGGACATGGTGATCACCGAAGCAATGGGAAGACACCTTAGAAGCTACCCTTATGCCATTGATCTTTTATTCCGAGGCAACTTATTCGAGGCAACTAGATCAATGGAACATAAGGACTTACTAAAACGTCCTCTACTCGACGATCACCTTTCGAAAGGCAACAGTGGGGCGTACCCTAGGGGTGGTGTGTGCAAATTGTGTGTCATGTTTCAATCATTTTGTCTTGTCATGTTTGTTGTGATCTACGCTTGATTTTATTTTTGGGTCCATACATTCTTTCATGCATATTTATTAACAGTTATATATTTGCAAGAAAATAAACCTAAATTATTACAACCGGCGCGGGTCCACATCGCCAAAAAAAACCGAACCCGATTTGACTGAAAATAAATAAAGCGAATAAATAAAAGTGCGAGAATTTTAATTACATGGCTTTGGGGCATATACAGAATTATTTAAACAATACAAAATAAATGCGCGAAATAAAGAGATTAAACAAAACTAGGGCGTTGGACCCTTTTACAAACAATTAAAATTAATCAAGGAATCTAAAATTAAAATTAAATGAAAAATAGTATTTTTGTGTTTTTTAGATTTAAAAGAAAAAAAGACAAATTAATTAAAACTAAAATGCTAAACCCTAGTTCTAATGTTTTTTTTTTAAGTTATTAAGAAAAATATTGACTTTTAACCTAATTTAACTCTAAATTAATTTATGTACAATTTTTAATTTATGAAAATAAATAAATAATATTATTATTCTGAAATAAAAGGAAAATTAAAATAAGAAAATAAAAGTTATTAAACCTAAACTCTATTTTTTTGGATTTTTAGTTATTAAGATATTAAAATCTAACCTAAAATGCAACCCTAGTTTAATTATGAAAAATACTAATACTATGGCAAAAAACAAGGAAAGTTAAAAGGAAAAAGTCATTAACCTAATTCTATGTTTTTGTTTTGATTTTTATTAAAATGAATTAAAGTTGAAAACCTAATTAAAACTAAATATTTACATGTTATTATTTATGAAAATAATTAAAATAAAAATTATATTTTTTATTTTGGTCCTTTTTATTTTTATGATGTTTTTGTATTTTGATTAAAAATTAAATAAAACAAATAATTAAAATAATATAACGATTAAAATAAATGATTAAAAGATATAAGAAAATAAATTAAATGGGCAAACCAGGGGAGGGTAGACCCCAGAATTGGAGGTGCAGATTTGAAAAGCCTGGTCCATTTGCTTGAAGTCCATTGACTTTTTTGATCCAGTGTGATGCATTTGACTGAAGCGTAGCATATTTCCCAATCCTTGCCTTTGATGTGGGTGCTCAGGGACACGTGGATGAGCTGATTTTGAAGTGCATGGTGAGTCTTAATGTGAGGCCTGCATGCAATTATCAATGGAAAAATAATATGGAGATTTTACAAGGCCTGGGATTCGAACCCAGGTCATAAGCATTGCAAGCGCTTCCCTATGCCACTGAACCACTTCACTTTCAATTAATATATAATAGTAAATAAACAATATAAAAGAAAAACATCAACGCTCTTTAAAACGCGCGCTAATTCAAATTCCTCCAATCCCCTTGTGCCACGCCATCATCTCTTTCATTTTCCTGAAACACAAAGAAAGAAGGCAACGGTTTTGAAACGTTGTTTTAAACATGCTATGGAAAAATAGCGAATAGCCATATAGGATGGAGATTGAGTACCTGACACAGGGTCGCCACCGTCTTTTTTGGCTGAGGATATCTTGGGAACAAAACAAGCCAAAAAAGATTTTTCAATTGGTCAAAAATTAAACTCATGACCACTTGTTTAAGGGATCCGATTATTCATAAGTGTGTTTAAGGAAAAAACAAGCCAGCTAAAATAGTCCTAATATTAGTAACTAATATGATACCGTGCGTTTGTATGGGTATCGGTCTGACACTCGCATTGAGTTAAGAAGAGTTCATGTATGAAGAAAAATAACTATAATTGAAATATGTCTTCGTTCAACAATATTGAATTTACCATATTTCAATAAAATCCAAATACTTTACTCATTACCATTCTTATTCTTGATAGAAAAATAATATATAATAATAGAGAAATATAAAATAGAAATGATATATATTGATAATAGCAAAAGAATGTGAATAGTGTAAGACTTATATAATCAATGAATAGAAGAATATTTTAGATAAAAATAATGTATTTTTTTAGGGGAGGTGTATGTTTGTGGGATGTCTCCAAACAGATTTCAGTTAAAAGATAGCATGAGAACTAACAAACAAATATAAGCACTTATCCAATAAAACACTAATGTAAACCAAAAGGTTAACTCATCCAAGATTTATAAATATAATACTGCCAAACATTATCCATTCATTATACTCCCAAAACTACTACAACTATACATATTTCACACATGTTACATACAATAAGTTGCTCACTTAACAACCATGGTAGTGAAACTTAACATTATTATAACTTCAATAAAGAAACTCACGACAACAACAACAACAACAACAACAAATACTACAATTTCATTTAGAATTACAAACAAATCTTAAATTTCTACTTAAACGTATATTCTTTCTAATTAAACATAATATCTTAGCTAGATTGAGTTCTTCATGTGTTTTCAAAAAGGATTTCCATAAACTGCGGTCTATGCTTACACACTATTTATCAGCCCCACACATTAGCCTATCATGACCGCCAATCATGAGTTGCATTGTCACGCTCCACCGATATCATGATCTCGTCCACAGGAGGATAACAGATGCAAAAGTGTAGCGTATCACCAACCTTCAAATTGGCTTCCTTAGCATAGTCATACTAGTCATCCAAAAGGTACCTTTCTACACCCCTTTTCCTCTTCTTCAGCGCGCAATGGTATGGGACTTCATATAGTCTTTAATACATATTAAACTTCATATAGTCTTTACATCTTTAAAAAAACAGATTTGATAGTACCTACATGTACTATTTTATTCATTTTGTTGTTCGGTCAAAGGAGATGGCATATGTGGTTAACATCATAGGAGATGATCAATGGAGTTATTGTAATTGGAGGTGTATGCAGATTAAGTGGTATATGGAGGTGTATACCACTTTTTTCATTGAATAAAAATATATTCCATTAGAAGTTATTCTAAAAATCATTGATTAATCAAATAAACTAATTCAAAAAATAGAAAAGAGAGTAAATATAATATCCTAATTATATCTTTTTCACAACTTTTTGTTATACCATCACAATGATATTGATCTTACCGATTGATCATAAACTGAAAGGTGGCCGAATGATAATCTGCAGTCGGGTTGTGATGTCGAGGAGGAAAAAAGGGGGTTGTGCCTGCAAGGCACTCTGACGATCATGTAAGAGTGTGGACAAGGAGATACAAGCAAAGTGTTAAGATAATGGTGGTGAATAGTGAATATTCGATACTTGGCCCTCACAAGTGTGAGGGTATATATAATGCCCCTGGCGCATGGCCATTGGTTCCTGTTTTTATGCCTGGATATGCGGGTCCATAAAATCAGGTAATTGCCAGGACTTGGTCAAAACGGGCAGATGTTCCTGTAACTAGTTCTTAGTTCCGAGGAGGAGGCAAGTTACGGGCATCTCTCTGGTCGGTTCCTGGTGGCGTGCACGACTTGATGTCGGGCAAACTGAGAGGTGCTCGTCGATCATCCTAGGTCAGTACCGACTTGGGGGGACAAAGGTTCGATATTTCCCGATGGAGAGCCGGGCGGTTTGGGCCATGGACGTTTGGGCCATACCGGAAGAAAGGGTTAGACTAGGCCTATTATAGCTATCGAGAAAGTCTAAAATAGTAGCCCCTCAAGTCGTTGCTTCTGGGTACAGGAGTGACGACTTTAACACCTGCTCTTAGAATGGGGCGTATCTTACGAGGGAAACGAACGTTGCCCGTTGTTGTACCCCAAAATTTTCCCTCTCATTTCTCAAAGCATTTCTCACAAGGATTCTAAAAAATTCAAGCTTGCACAAGTACAATTGGATTTTCCAGCATCAAATTAAAGAGTAAACTGTTAAAAAAGGGCAAAGCAGATAAAAATAATCTTTTTGAAAAAATTGGAGAAAAAACAAGTTTACTTCGATTCACAAGGCTTCGATTGAACTTTGGTCTCCTTCATGTCTCCTTTGATCCATAAGGCAACTCATTCCTTATGCATGCTTCAATCCACAAGGAAAAAGGTTTCCTTTAAAGCAACTAACTTCGATCCAGGGCAGGAAACGCCTATCTTTATACAAGCCTCGTTTGGGCATTTAGGATTCCTGCATACATCCTTCGATTGCACCCTTTGCATCCTATATGATTGTGTTGGTGCCCATGGCAATAACCTCCTGCATGCAAGATTCAATTGTACTATTGGCCTTACATGTTTGCTAGGTTCATAATGCAATGGTTGCCTGCATGCCTATTTTGATTGGACATTTGATGCTGCATACCTGTTTTGATTGGACAAGCTTTAATTGGACAAATAACTCCCTCCATGTTTTTTTTGAATTCACCTTCGCATCTGCTTTGAATCCACCTTTAGCATTGGTCTCCTACATGAGGTACAAGGCAAGGGCCTCTTGCATGCCTTCCTGCACAAGGCAATGGCTTCCCTTCATGCTAGCGCCCATAAAGCAAGTGGCCTCCTACATGCAAGCTTCGATTGAAGCAATGACCCCTTACATGTTTTCTTTGACTCACAAAGCAATGGACCCTTACAGTGTTTGTTTTGATCCAGGAAGCAAAGGCTTCTTTCTTTCTTGTTTCAAATCACAAGGCAGTAACTTCCCTCATGCATTGGTTATTTTCATACTAGTTTTTGAATGGACAATATCTCCCTTTAAAATAGCTTGCTTCGGTTCCACCTTCAACACGCAATGACACATGATTGTTGTCCCCTTCGAAAGACATACTATGGTGGAACATTTGAAGAACTTGCCAAACATACCTGGATGTCCCATTCGAAGGACATATTTTGGTGGCCCCTTCGAAGGATGCACAAAAAGGGCCCATTCGAAAGACACTTTGATTGGAAACAAATATTGTTGTCTGAAGAGGAGTCTGGTCGAAGGTTGGACCTATGGGGTCAAAACGAAAAGATGAAATATTCGAAGATGCTTGCTGCAAGTCCAAGCCTGATGCACTGGCCATAACGCTCCAAAACTACTGCACAGCAGTCCTGCTACACTGCTCTTGTATTTTCACGAATTTGACATACAAATACTTCCCCTCGAAAGCTACAAAAATAGTATATCCAATTTTTTCATATTCTTTTATTTTCCCTCCTAAACCTCAGCCAACTTCACCTATAAATAAGAGGCTCCATAAAATATCTAAGGGGCTGGACAACACATCCAGAAGACTTTGGGGCGTGGAGAAAAATCATCAAACTATCAAACTCTCAAACTATTAAACACTCTTAAACACTTAACGCACATTCAAACCTAGAATCAAACAAAATAACACACTTATTTCTTCCCTTCGAATCCAGAACCCAGTGAAACACCAACTCAACACTTGGTTCCTTCTTTCGAATCCAACACTAGAAACATTACCCTTGTTTCTTTCCCTCGAATCCAAGGACACTCTGGGCTGCCACTTAAGGTCTAGCGCACACATTCCAGCTTTAAGCAAGGTAAGTTCTCTTAACCTTGAACCTTTCGTTTCCAGCATAACATGTGAATAGTCATTTTCTTTCGTTTCAAGCATGTACATGACATTTGTTTACTTTTCATTTCTGCCCTTTTCGTTTGTTTTTTCTTGTCCAAGTGTATGATAGAACTAACCTGTATAGGCCTCAAATGAAAGAAGAAGTTGTGTGTGAAATGAAGCCTCAGGCTTCTTCCCCTACTGTTTCACAGTCCCAAACGAGAGGCAAAGATGGCGTGAATGGAGGATGTGCTCTCATGCTGCTTTGCATGCCCATATTGCTTCACAGTCCAAACGAAGGAGCAAGAAGGGAGAAACGAAGGATGTCCACACTGACTTCCAGGCCCCAATCGAAAGAAGAACAAAGGGCGTGAACTGAAGGTTACTTGCTCACACTAACATTCCTGCAATCGAAGGAAGCAAAAAGGCAGAATCAAAGGCTGCATCTCACGCTTCATGCTAGGCCCAAATCGAAAGAAGCCCGGAAGATCTGAATCGAAGGGTGCATTCTGCCTAGATCGAAAAATTTATTTTTCCTTCTTTTATTTTGCTTTATTTTTACATTTTCTTGCTATTCAATATGGTTGTAATAGTGTAGGATATTTATTTTCAGCATTTTTATTCCTTTATACAAATGTTAGTAATTAGGATGTATGGCAAGATAAAACCAACAAGTAGAAAACCCTAATCAAAGACAAAATGCATGCAATCAAACACACTTTGCACACATGCACCTCTAGGGTAATCTCACTTGTTGCCTCGGAAAATATTCATGTCCCTTGAATATGGGTGTTTTAGCAAAGACCCTCGATAAAAGATCGTAGTCCCATGAAGACCCTCGATGTTGCCTTTGGTAAACGATCTAGTCCCTATACGACATTGCTAAAACGTCCCATAGGTTGCCTTCTATGACTATACAAACGAACCATGCCCGTCCCTTCACATCCAACGATGGGGCTTCTTACCAAATCAGTGGTAAGATAGCAACATCTAAAGGAGGAGGAAAAGAACATAGACCTTTTGAGTAGGTAGGATGCTCATAGTTGCTTGCTTGCTCACGATAAAAACATTTTTTCGCACCAACACTTTCAATTGAAACATTTTCAAAAGACAAAGCTCTTTGTACGCATTCTTATAGAGACGAGAATCATTACAAACACACTTTTCAAAATAAATTTCCAAAACATCTTCCACAAACACCTTTTTGAACTATTTTCAAAACCAACACTTTGTACGCATTCTTATAGAAACAAGAATCATTACAAAGACATTTTCAAAATACTTCCAAACCCACACCACAAGCACATTTTTTAACATAAGCAAGTGATCTAGCAAGCAACTAAGAAGCTGTAAATAACTACAGATGAAAAGGGTGCTAATACCTCCCCTTTCATAACCTACCCCCCGAACTCACGTAAACATCTATAAAGGTATTTCCTATTATTTTCAACATTTCCTTTGTTGGATAAAAGAAAAGTCGGTGGAGAATCTTGTTATCCGCAACAATTGCGATCAAACGTAAAACACCTTAGTTAGTTCTTCCACTGTGTTACAGAACTGGAGACTCTGCTGGAGACTACTTAAAAGTGAGGTTACCTTAGGGCTAGATCACCTTTACTTGCTTTCCTTGTTTGACTTGCATGCTTTACATTATGGTTCCTTGTTTGGGCTTTGTGTTGATCCTCCACCCGGATCTGGGGCACCTTTTAGGTAAGTAGAAATAGATTGTGGAAACTGTGTGGGGTATACTGGCATGGTTGAAGCAATAGCTACATTAGTGTGACACATTTGTTGGTACCGGTAGCCCTTGGGTAGTCAAGGAGAATACAGGGCCGTTGTGTGGTGTCATGAAGCACTAACTGACCTTAGAACCATAATTGAACAACTTAGCCATTAGGAAGTAGTGAGATAGTCGGCTTTGGTGCAGTTTGAAGTTGGTTAATACTCGATGCTACGCTCATTGAGATCGGAATTTCGAGATATTTTGGTCGCCAATAAAGAGGTACTCGATGCCCAATGAAGAAAGGTCAGTGACATTGAGATCCCCTAGATCCCAATTACTTTTTAGGACAGGTTGAGCAAACTAAACTTCAAGAGGGTACTTACCTACAAACTCCATGCAAGCCTAAACCTAAGGACTTGTCTTCTTTTTGTGTATGACTATTTGTATATAACAACTTGCTTGCTTCGCATACTTGTACATAATATCATGACATCATACCATAGAATTTTCAATAACCATTTCAAGGATCTCAAGGGCCTATGATGCAGAGTCATGTTGAACCAGATGCCTATCAAGGGGAAAGAGGATTCATTCTCTAACCAAACACCGTCAAAGACCAAAGCACGGTAACTTGAGTCAATGGCTATGACCCACTTGACATGGTGAGCTTGATTCTCGTGGATGCACATCCACTGAATGGAAGTTCTCTAATCAAGGCTGTTGATCAAATTAAACTTCTAACATCTTCTTGTGTTACCCCACGAGATCCTTGAAAACATGCATCCACATACCATGCATCATATCATGACTGGTTTCTCCCACACAAGTTTCCTTATCTTCCTAATGTTTACTTCAGTAATATGGATATGGAACAAACAGTGAAGGATATTCAAGCACAAAATGATCAATTCCAATAGATGTTCTTGACTTTGGATAAAGGGCCAGAGGTATTGAAGACTCTTCTTCTCAAAGACAAGAAGAAAAAGACAAAGAAGCCAATGGGCGTCCTGAATTTGGGAAGGAGGTTCGAAAGACAAACAGAGAGAACTCTAGAATTTACAACTCCGTCAATTGAGGGGTACAATCAAACAAAAGAAGGGGATCACAGCCTAGGGTCTAACTAAGAAGAGGCTGACTACGCTGAAGAACAATATCCTCCTGCATACGACAAATACAAATAACTGGAGGATCGTCTCAACGCCATGGAAATCCAGATAGTATATGGTCTAGACTTCGAAGAATAGGGATTGGTTTCTGGAGTGGTCAACCCACCGAAATTCAATATTCCTGCTTTTTCCAAATATGATGGGGTCTCTTGTCCTAAGATGCATCTAAGATCTTATGTCCGCAAGATTCAACCATACACCACTGATCAGAAGCTCTGGGTCTATTTCTTCCAAAAGAGCTTATCCGGGATGTAACTTGAAGGGTTCTATCAATTGGAGAGTTCCCACATTCACACTTGGGAAGATCTAGTTGCTGCTTTCTACAAGCAGTACCAATACAACGCTGATCTTGCACCAACTCGTGTGCAGTTGCAGAATATGACCATGCATTCCAACGAGGGCTTCAAAGAATACGCTCAAAAATTGAGAGACCTGGCAAGAAGAGTGCAGCCACCCTTAACCGACAGGGAGCTGATTGATATCTTTATGGGAACTTTGATGGGACCTTTCTTCAATCACCTAATCGGAAGCTCCTCGGCCGGGTTCACTGAGCTAATAGTGACTGGCGAAAGAGTCGAACTTGGCATCTAAAGCGGTAAAATCCAAAGGGGTGCATCTTCAAGTGTAGGGAAACAACCTTTCAATGGGAAGAAAGAGTCTGATGTTATGTACGGTCAAAAAGGTCGTAACCAGAGTAACCATGACCAACATGTGGGGGCAATCCTGATCTTTAATCCTGCACCTATTCAACAACGGCAGGGCAATAGGCGTAGGGTAAAGTACCAAGAAAGGCAGTACGATAAGATTAATATGCCTTTGTCTCAAGCATTACAATGTTTGTTGAAAGCAGAGCTGGACACGCTAAAGGATCTTCCTCAAAACCCTGATACCTCCTCTCTTAAGTACAATCCAAATGTAAGATGTGCCTACCATTCTGATAGACCTGGACACGACACTGAAAGCTGTTGGACTATGAAGAACAAGATTTAAGACATGATTGACGCCAAGGAGATTGAATTTGATCCATCTGCTACTCGCAACGTGATCACTGCTCATATGCCAAATCATTGAGAGTGTCCTTTTCATTTTGAATTTTAAATTGTAATCTCTTTTGTTGTTCAAACACTTATCTATTAATGTCAAACATTGTTTCATTAATGCATTGCATATGTTTGTCTTGGATTCATCCATTCGTTTTCACTATACTTAAAACTGTGATTTTACTCCCTTTATGATATTCAACTCTTGTTTCAAAAAGTTGCAAGCCTTTAGAGGGAGGATGACGAAAACAATGCCATAATATCATACAATATCCTTTTGGGCAGACCTTGCTGATGATGTACATGCGTTTCTTTTAAACCCTAAACACTGGAGTTATAAGGAAGATAATCCCTAGTCAACCCCTTTGAGTCAAAGAAGTAGTTTTCTTTTTCACACAAATTGAAACCTTTAATCAAAACCTGGGGCAGGGTATCTCTCAGTTAATTCAAGTGCGTGTTCAGTCGCAAGCTTTCACTTCGTACACAACGAATGACATAAAAAACATTCCTCTGGAATAAAAAGACAATGATGGTTCCCTATCACATAGGCAGTCATTATCTCTAAAAAATAAAAGCCCACTAAGTCAAAACCTATGAAGGAGACTTAAAGAAAAACTGGGGCATCCCGCTAATTGTAATCTCAAGACAAGAACAGACAGATGAAAATTCGGGATAAAAAATCAAAAGAAGGATACTACAAATCTTCAACAACATGAAATTTTTTGCAAAAATGACTTCCTTCTGACAAACTAAACTTGTTCGAACCGTCACCAAAACGTCATTTCAAACTCAATTAGAGTTCAAACGTATAATTAACTGAGTTTGGGACTGAAGAACATTACTAAGAACGGGGGGGTACAAATACACTTTGAGCCTTATCCTTTTTTTCTTAAACTGTGAATCAAGGCACGTTACAACCCTTCAAAAGTCCTAATTGAAGCATGGGTTAGTTCGAAAGCATAATGTTACAAAAGGTATCATGTATAGGCCCCAAACGAAAGAAGAAGTTTTGTGTGAAATGAAGCCTCGGGCTTCGCCCCCTACTGTTTCATAGTCCCAAACGAGAGGCAAATAGGGCGTAAATGGAGGATGCGCTCTCATGCTACTTTGTAGGCCCATATTGCTTCACAGTCCAAACGAAGGAGCAAGAAGGGAGAAACGAAGGATGTCCACACTGACTTCCAGGCCCCAATCAAAAGAAGGACAAAGGGCGTGAACCGAAGGTTACTAGCTCACACTAACACTCCTACAATTGAAGGAAGCAAAAATGCAGAATTGAAGGCTGCATCTCACGCTTCATGCTACGCCCAAATCAAAAGAAGCCAGAATGAGCAGAATCGAAGGGTGCATTTTTCCTGGATCGAAAAACTTATTTTTCCTTATTTTATTTTGCTTTATTTTTACATTTTCTTGCTATTCAATATGGTTGTAATAGTGTAATATATTTATATTCTGCATTTTTATTGCTTTATACAAATGTTAGTAATTAGGATGTATGGAAAGATAAAACCAACAAGTAGACAACCCTAATTAAAGACAAAATTCGTGCAATCAAACACACTTTGCACACATGCACCTATAGGGTAATCTCACTTGTTTCCTCGGAAAATAGTCATGTCCCTCGAATATGGGCGTTTTAGCAAAGACCCTCGATAAAAGATCGTAGTCCCTCGATGACCCTTGGTGTTTCCTTCGTTAAATGATCTAGTCCCTATACGAAATTGCTAAAACGTCTCATAGGTTGCCTTCTATGACTATACAAACGACCCACGCTCGTCCCTTCACATCCAACGATGGGGCTTCTTACCAAATCAATGGTAAGATAGTAACATCTAAAGGAGGAGGAAAAGAATATAGACCTTTTGAGTAGGTAGGATGCTCATAGTTGCTCGCTTGCTCACAATAAAAACATTTTTTCACACCAACACTTTCAATTGAAACATTTTCAAAATACAAAGATCTTTGTACGCATTCTTATAGAGATGAGAATCATTACAAAGACACTTTTCAAAATTACTTTCAAAAACATCTTCCACAAATACCTTTTTGAACTATTTTCAAAACCAACACTTTGTATGCATTCTTATAAAAACGAGAATCATTACAAAGACATTTTCAAAATACTTTCAAACCCACACCACAAGCACATTTTTAAACAAAAGCAAGTGATCTAGAAAGCAACTAAGATCCCTTAGATAACTACGGATGAAAAGGATGCTAATATCTTCCCTTTTCATAACCTACCCCCCGTACTCAAGAAAAAATCTCTAAAGGTCTTTCCTATTCTTTTCAACCTTTCCTTTGTTGGATAAAAGAAAAGTCGGTGGCAACTCTTGCTATCCGCAACAATTGCAATCAAACGCAAAACAGCCTAGTCAGTTCTCCCACCGTGTTACACCCGTTGCGACTTTCTTGCAGGGAGATGAAGAGTTGGTCGTTCGGAGCCTTGAACTTGAAGAGGTAGTGTGTTTTAGGTAGCATGCTAGCGAAGCGGTGCAATGATGGCTTAGGAGCTAGGGTGTAATGATGACAAACCAAGGGTTTCCCAGGCGTTTGTCTCGCACACACGGATGACATCAGCTATAAATACGAGAGGAGTGGGGAGTTTAGTGTTTTTCGCCTTCTCCCTCAACTGCTCATAATCGCTCGACTGTCGACCACCATCGCTTCTTGAGATTTGCCGCTCACTGCTGCTACTCCCAACCTTTCTTCTTCTATTAACTAGTAAATTTTTAGTAATTCATATTTACATCATTTTCTTTTTAGAGATGCATGCGGCTAGGGTTTAACGTTTCGTCTATTAGGCCGTCGTTAGAGAGTCTTGGTGGTAGGCGGCGATTATGTAGTTTAGAATCCCCAGAGCCGCCTGGAATCTCCCTGGGCCCTTCATGTTGTGTCGTAGATGGTCCCTTAGGGCCTAGGGATTTTTCTGTAACTTTTGCCTATTTGTGCGCCTTAGTGAGGGTTCTGGTCGAGGATGTGATCCTCGTTTATCAGCACCCTTTCACCAGATTAATGGTGGAAGGGTGGTTCTGGCATCGTTGTCGAACTCATCTTTATCCTCTTCTTTTCATGTACTATGGCCAACAACACCCAGGTTGATCTCTCGAGTAAGTCTTCTGGATCTTCAAGAAGTTGTTCAGATGAGGTGAGTAGCTCGTCGAGCATTCTGGAGATTTCTGGGGACGCGCAGAATCAGTCGGAATAGCAAGAGGGGGGAGGTGATATGGAAATGACCTCCACCGACCAAGGTTGCTTGTTTCCCCCCAAGGACGAGGAGGATCCACAGGCTTGGGTCACGAACGATCCTTGGGAGTGGCCCTCGTATTTCTTTGAGCATCAGGATGATGTTTTTATTGAGGTGTATACTCACAAGGAGGGGAACCAAGGAGAGTGGTCGCTATACATCCCGGGGAAACAGAGCAGAATCTTCTCAAACTACGATAGGAGGCGGATTCCCATGTATGACATCATATTTTGAGAGATGGATCTTCAGCTCCCTTTTCTCGGATTTTGAGGTGGCCATATTCAGGCACCTGCGCGTGGCTCCTTCCCAACAGCACCCGAACGATATCGTGTTCATGCGAGCGTTCGAGATAGTCTGTGATTACTTGAAGATAGGGGCCACCATTACCTTGTTCTTCTATTGCTTCCACCTCCAGATAAGCAAGATCGACGGAAAATGGGGATGGGTTTCCTTGAAGCAAGGCAACAGGAAGCTGTTTAAAGCTTATCTGGAGTTTGTTCGTGACTTGAAAGACAAATACATATTGGTGCATCCTTCTTTGAGCAAGGTGATGTTTAACATCTTTAGGACCGTACCGACGCATAACGAGGATGGTACTCCCCGTTTGAACAAGCTAGGAGACCCCATGGTAAAATTGGTTTACAAGTTCCCGTTCTAGTGGATGAGGAAGCACTTTGATAATGAATTGGGCTACTATGTCTGGAGGGAGGGGGAGCTCGGAGTCGAGGAGCTGGAGAGCTTCGTTGTCTTGACTGCCTTTGTGGCTCAGATCCCTCGTGTCCAACGAGTCGGAAGGGGAGGCAGGTCGATAATCGACAAGAACGGGGAGCCTGTATACGAGTCGGACCTCATTGTCTTCAAAGAGCTCCTTGGGAGCGAGGAACCCGTTAAATACTTGGGTATTTATGTTTTAAATAGTAGTATGTGATCTTTGTTTATTTGACTCCTCATTTTCTAACTATGTTTCTTTTTGTTTGTTTTGCAAATAGCATGAATCCCACCCAAGAGCGCATAGCTAAGACTCTTGCTGCTAAAGCGAGGAAGGCTCAAAAGGATGCTCACACTGGCTCGGGGATCGCTCCTACCTCGGGGTCGGGCGACTCGTCTTCGGCCTATCATACCCCAATTTTTTACCTAAGATCCCATTTTCATTTTTTGCATTTTATACAAAAGTTAAGGTCACGAAATACGGTCGGTTTTAACCTCTCACCTTTGAGCATTGACTATGCAGAAATTGTCAAGTGTTTTGAACATTTTCAGCCTATGTATCACTAACTTCTAATCGCATATAATGGTGTATGTTTGTTTTTTCTTTTGTTTCATGTGCAGAGACAGGTCTGAATTAAGAGCATCAGGTGTCGCGCCTCAATTAGGGTTTTGAGTCTCCCAAGTCAGAAGCACAATTGACTGTGGGTTCTCGAAGATTGATTCATCAAGGCACCACCTCTAATCTCAGAGCATAGAGTCTCAAGCATCGTTCAATCTCATTTTGGTCAAAGATGTCTTTTGGAACTTCAGAGGATCGTGTTTTTATTTCTATGCCTTGTTCGACAAGTGGTCTCAAGCTTCTCCACAACTTCCTCAGAGCACAAACAAGATTTCATCATCATTGGTTCACGTGTGCTTCAATGCATCTTGGAATGAAAGAAAAGATCAGGCTATGTAAGACGATTTAAAGCACTTCGACTGAAAGACAACTTTTGTAAGATCAAGTTCAAACAATTATAACTTCTTCAATTCTCAACGTCCTAAAATGATTATTTTTTAGAAGTATCACAAATAGCGCTGTCTATGAGATTACTTCAAAGATCGAGGTCAAATTGTGCTTGGTTCAATTTATGCCACAGACGTTTTCTCAAAGGAAGTTTGATTCTTATGTTGGGATAATTCATGAAACTAGAGTTCAAGTTCAATGATTCATTGATTGCTTGTTGCCTGCTGTTGTACCCCAAAATTTTCCCTCTCATATTTTCCCAAGATTTTTTCCTTTACATGGTGGTTACAAACACTTGGTTAAAGAAAGAGGAAATTTTTGAATATTATCAAAGTGTCTTTCAATTGGAATCTTAGCTAAGTCTTTCGATTGGCAGTTAAACAGTTCCCTTCGATTGGCATAATAGCAAGTTTCGACCGAGCTCTTAAAATCCTTCGATACAAACTTGACATACTAGCCTTAGATTGGGAACTTAACACCCTTCAATCAAGCTTTGTTAAGCAAGTCTATTATTTAGCTTTTTTTTCCTTTGAAATGGATCCCTTCGATTCAGAAAGAATGGGAGCTCCTTTTGGCTTCTTTCGTTTGAAGCACCTCTGGCTTTTTTCGCTTGGAGCATCTCCGGGCCTCCTTCGTTTGAAGCATCTTTGGTTTCTTTCACACAGGCCCATTTGGACAAATGGCCTGCACGCCTGCCTGCATAAGGCAGGAATTTTCTTCATACCTACAAGGCAAACACCTGCTACATGCCTGCCTGCACATGGCAGGAACTTCCCTCATGCTAAGTTTTGACAGCCCAATTTCTACACTATGGAATTCCAAAAGTCCATTCGAAGGACGCTTATTCCAACCATTCGAAGAAGCTGAATCAGATCCATTCGAAGAAGCATGCAAGAGGTCCAATCAAAGGGCAAAGATTGAAGGCATTCGAAGAGGGTCGAAGCATGCATAGAAAGTCCATTCAAAATGGCCATGCAAAGGACACGCTAGAGGCCCATTCGAAGGGTACGCTAGAAGGACCATCTAAAGACCCAGTCAAAAGAGGAAACTTGAGGCCAATCGAAGGCTACACAAAAAGGCCCATTCGAAGGGTGCATGGGAGGTTCATTCGAAAGATAGAGACGGGGGGTATTAGAAAGCTAAAATTGTCCACATTTATTCAAATTTCAAAAAGAGGACAAGATCCCATGTCTTTGGCCACAGTTATAAAACATCATTCATGGCCTTGAAAATGTTTGTTTATGGCAGTTAAACTTTTGTCTTCTTGTCCCCTCCCTCCTACTCTATATAAGCATCATGCTTGTAAGCCAAAGAAAAGGAGATACACGCTGGAGATACGCTTCCCATAAACCCACCATAGTTATCAAAAAAGTATCCAGCAACTCTAGTCCCCACACAAGTTCAATTTTCCAGCAAGGTAAGTCCCCTTGACCTTATACCTTTCATTTCAGCATGGTATGTAAATAACATTTGTTCACTTTTTATTTTTGTCCTTTTCGATTGCATGTTTTTCTTGTCTAAATATACATGTTAGAACTAACCCCTTGTACAGACTCAAATGAAAAGAAAAGGAATAGCGTGAAACGAAGCCTTAGGCTCCCCCCCCTCCCCCCCGCCCTCATTTCCTGACTGCCCCAAACGAAAGAGGCACATGCATGATTGTTTTGCTGATACACGTCCCTTCACAGTCCAAACGAACTAGGCAGAAAAGAGTCTAAACGAAGGATCCTTATACTGCTTCCCAGCACAATCGAAAGAGGTCAGGAGAGTCCAATCGAAGGCTGCTCACGCCAGTTTCCCAGCCCAATCGAAGGAGGCCAGGAAAGTCCAATCAAAGGATGCTCACGCCAGCTTCCTAGCCCAATCGAAAGAGGCCAAAGAAGGGGTGAATCGAAAGCACATCATTCCCCCTTGAATCGAAAAACTCATTTCCCCTTTTCTCTTTTGCATGCCTAAGCCCATTTGGCATTTTTTTCTTTTTGTATTATTTCTTATATTTTTTTATTATTGTTTTTTGTTGTTTAATTAACCAAATATAAAAGAAAAAGCTCACTAAAATAAATTAGGTATAAATTTATTAATTAAATAATTAAGTTCTTTAGTTAATTAATTAATTGAAACTTTAACCTTTTCCTTAATTAAAAATGAATTATAATTTAGGACTAATTATTTTCTTTTCATAATAAAATAAAAAAACTAAAAAGAAATTAGTTTATTTTTCTTAATTTAATTTTATTATATAGACTTTAGGATAATTGACTATTTTTCTTAAATAAAAAACAACAAAAAAGATTTTTCTTATTAGTTTTTTTTAAGACAAACTTTCAATCTTTCGCGGGTTATTTATTTTTCGCATTTTTACATTATTGTATCTGCTGACAGTATGTGATAGATTAAATTAGGATTTTTACCACTTTCCTTATTTTTTTTCTTCTCCTAAGTTTTGTACATTGTAAATATCCCTCTCCCCAAAGCCATGTAATAGCGTAGGGTTTATTTTTTGCACTTTACATTTTTCTGTATATATATTAACTGCTACTAACTGGGCATGTATGACAAGACTAATAACAAAACATTAGTAAACTTAACACAGGACATAAATAACTGAACACAAAACACACTGCACATATGCACCTCTAAGGTATCTCACTCTGGTTGCCTTTAGAAATAAAATAGTCATGAGGCAGGAACATTTTAGCAAAGACCCATAAATCAAAAAGATCATAGTCCCTCGATGACCCTACAGTTACCTTTTCGGTAAATGATCTAGTCCCAAAACAAAATTGCTAAAGCGTCTCCATAAATTGCCTTTGTGATTGTAACGTCCCTTCGAATGCCCCTCATACATCTAACAGTAGGGCTACCTACTCACTAATAGTAGGATAGCACTGTCTAAAAGATAGGAGGAAAAGAACGCCTTTTCGAGTACAAAGTAGAGAGTTATTAGAAGTTTTCTCAAAACATCTTTCCACTTACACAAAAAAACTACTTTTCAAAAACATTTTCAAGACACTTTATATACTTTCTCCACATTCCCGAGAAACATTACAAAGTCTGCCGTACCAAGGCATTTTCAAAATAAACTTTCAAATACACAAAGCACAAAGGTATTTAAAAAATGAGCAAACCTCTAAGAGCCCATAGATAACTACGGATGGAAAGGGTGCTAACACCTTCCCTTTCCATAATCTACCCCCCTTACTCAAAATAATCTCGAAAAAGGTCTTTTTCTGTTCTTTTCACCCTTTCCTTAATTTGGGTAAAAGAAAAGTCAGTGGTGAATCTTGCTTACCGCAACATTTGCAAACACAAACGCAAAACCAGTATAAACAGTTGGTTCTGCCACCGTATCACAGAACTGGCGACTCTGCTGGGGATAAGTAAAAAGTGGGGTTACCTTAGATTTAGTTCATTTTAAAAAATTTGTATTTGCTTGCTTTGTATGCTTTATATTTGGAGGGTTGTTTGGGTTGTTACTATAGATCCTACACCCGGATTTGGGGGCATCTTTTTAGTTAAACAACAATAGATCGTGGAGACTGTACAGTGTAGACCGATATGGTTGAAGTGATAGCTATGTTAGTGTGACACTTTGGTTTGTACCGGTATCCCTTGTGTTGAATCGAGGAGAATACGGGGCCGCTGCATGGTGTCGTGAAGCACTAACGATACTTAGAACCTTAGTTGAGCAAACTTGGCCATTAGAAAGTAGTGAGATATCTGGCCTCGGTGTAAAGCTGGGGATTGGTTGATACTCGATGCTACACTCATTGAGATCGTACTTTCGAGATGTTTCAGCCACAAGAAAAGATTGCTAAGCTGAAATAACACTCGATAAAGAAAGATCAGTGATATTGAGACTTCTTAGAACCCGGTTACTATTTCTTAGACAGGTTGAACCAACTAAACTTCAAGAGGGTACTTACCTATAAACTCCATGCAAGCCTAAACCTAAGGTCTTGCGTGTTTTTTGTTTGTGTGTGATTAATTTGCTTAAAGATGACATCATGCATCATAAGATCTAATTTTTCATTACATTGATCATTTCAAGGACCGGGGGAATTTATCTTTGTTCTGTTTTGCAGATCATGGCTTCCACTCGTAGAAATACTATCCGGATTAACTTTTTAAGAATACCTCTCCAACTCAAAGAGCTAGTATAAAGGGTTCCCGAGACTTCCTCATTTACCAAGAACTATGGTCGACTTCTCAGTCTGGTTACCTCGGGTTTTGATGAGAAGATGATGAGTTTACTCTTTCAATTCTTTGACCCTAAGCACCATTGCTTCACTTTTCCAGATTACCAGTTGGTTCCCACCATGGAAGAGTTCTCTCAAATATTGGGTATACTTATTCTTGATCAGACGCCTTTCATCGATTTAGAAGAAGCTCCCAAGCCAGAAGTCATTGCAACAGCTTTGCATCTGAAGGTCCGACATTGTATCCAACTGGGAAACAAGAAGTGGTGTTAATGGTTTTTTTAGCCAAGTTTTTGTACGAGAAGGCTCACCAATTTTTAGATGATTTGGATTTCCAAGATTTTGATGAGGTTTTGGCCCTTCTAATATATGGTTTAGTGTTTTTCCCTAATCCAGACTTTCTCATAGATGTGAATGCTATTAAGGTTTTCCTCTCTCGTAACCCTGTTCCTACTCTACTCGGAGACATCTCACATACCCTCCACACTCGCACCATGAAGAGAAAAGGGATTCTTATGTGTTGCATGCCATTGCTATCAAGGTGGTTTATTTCTCACCTCCCTAAATCAGTATTGAAGAATGAAGAAGGTTTGGGTTGGTCGCGAAGGATAATGTCACTTTCTCACTCGGATATCCTCTGGTATTCCCGATCTATGGGAGATATTTCTGTTATTGACCACTGCGAGGAATTCCCTAATGTCCCGCTACTTGGCATTAGGTGAGGCATAACTTATACTCCTTCTCTGTCCTTACGACAATTTGGTTATGCTCGAAGGGATGGTCCCCACGATATGTTTATCCAGGGCATTATGTTTAACTACGTGGATGATTCTCAAGGGTATCGTCAGAGGTTTGTATGAGCTTGGGGCATGGTAAACATATTTGATACCAGGACTTTGGGGCCTAAGACTTCCATCCCTATGGAACCTTATCTCAAATGGGTACAAGCTCGCGCTCAGGCCCTTATCATGTCGTATATAGCCATCTTACCAGTGGTTTTGGAGCCCGTCTCTGAAGAGGATATTCCTTATACAGTTCTCCATCTTGACATACCCACTGATATTGAAGAGCTGCAGAGATCCTGGATTAAGTTGAAGAAAGAACGGGATACCTTTAGATATCATTTCCATGTCAATGAGAAGAAAGTCTTGGAGCTTACAAAGTTACTTCACGAAGAAAAAGGTCTTAATGTCTATCTCGACACGAAGAGGAAGCGCCCATGGGAAACCTTATGTCTTAGATTTTAGAATTTTTCAATTGTAAACCTAAAAAGGCAATTGTATTTTGAATTCTACTAATAAAATATTTGTTTCATTTTGGTTCACAAACTTAAATTTCCCAGAGTCCTTGAAAACATTGCATACAATTATCATTCTTATCATTGCATAAATAGGTTTCAGGACAGGTTTCTTATCTTCTTTGCTGTTTATTTCAGCAATGGCTCTTGAACAAAAAGTCAAGGAACTTCAGGCACAAAATGCCCAATTCCAAAAAATGTTCCTGAATCTGGCTAAGGGACAAGAAGACTCGAAAGCTTTGATTCTCAAGGACAAGAAGAAGAAGAAGAGACCAGTGGGTGTTTTGAATTTAGGAAGAAGATTCAAAGGACCAGTGAAGCACGTATCAGAGCTCGCAACTCCGTCAAGAGAGAGAGAGACAATCAGGATGGAGAGCCAAGAGAAGAAGACCATAGTATAAGGGAGTCTGAAGAAGATGAACCTGACTATTCTGAGGAGCAGTATCCTCCTACTGATAATAAATACAAACAACTGGAGGATCATCTCAATGCCATGGAGATCCAAAGGGTGCCCTGACTGGACTTTGAAGAGCTAGGAATTGTCTCAGGGGTGGTCATCGCGCAAAAGTTCAAGGTCCCAACATTTTCTAAGTACGATGGTGTCTCCTGCCCTAAGCTGCATTTAAGGTCGTATGTCAGGAAAATTCAACCCCACACTACTGAGAGAGATCATGGGTACACTTATTCTAGGAAAGTTTGACATGAACTCAGCTGGAATGGTTCTATCAACTGGAAAGAACCAATGTGCGTAACTGGGAAGATCTGACTGCTGCTTTCTACAAGCAGTACCAGTATAACGCTAACCTCGCCCTAACTCGTACACAGTTGCAAAGCATGTCTATGGATTCTGACGAAGGCTTTAAGGACTATGCCCAGAAATGGAGAGACCTTGCAGGAAGAGTCCAACCTCCATTGTCTGATAGGGAGCTGGTGGATATGTTCTTGGGCACATTATTTGGGCCATTCTTTAACCACCTAATTGGAAGTTCTTCAGCTGGGTTTACTGAGTTAATCTTGACAGGAGAAAGAGTGAAAGCTGGTATTGAAAGTTGTAAAATACAGAGAGATGAATCCTCCGGCACTGCAAAGAAACCATTCACGGGGAAGAAAGAGGTCAGTACTGCTTATGTCCAATGAAATCTTAATAAAATTGAGTGTCGTCCGACGGTAGGGGCTGTTATGATTTCCATTTCTGCATCAAACCGACAACAAAACAATCAGTCCATAACAGATAAGCCAAGGAGACAATTTACCAGGATCAATAGGACCATATCTCAAGTTTTACCACACCTGCTGAAATCCAATTTTGTTGCTCTGAAAGAGGCTCCCAAGAATCCCAACACTACATCTCCTCATTATAATGCAAATGCTCGGTGTGCTTACCATTATGAAAGTCCAGACCATGATACAAACGACTGTTGGGCTTTAAAGAACAAAGTACATGATTTTGTTAAGGAAAAGGAGATTGAGTTTGATGCTCCAGAGACTCCTAATGTTATTAATGCCCCTATGCCCAAGCACGATTGTGGCGTCAATGCTATTGATGATGACATATTTGTTGCTTATGTTGATGAATTGGCTACTCCACTCTTGACTATTAAGAAGAATCTCTTACAGGCCAGTTTATTTCCGGGTTGTAGCGAAGGTTTCCATTTGTGTTTGTCCTTACCTAATGGTTGCCATCTGTTGAAAGAAGGCGTTCAATGCCTTATGGATGATAAAGAAATTATGTTCGAGAAGATTCCAGCTACAAGTACTGTGTGTGAAGATGTTTCTATCATATCCATTTCCGCCAATCCTATCAAGCTCTCCTCCAAAAGACATGTCAGGATTACATTTGTTCCGAGAGTTGCTCCATTGATAATCACTTTCCCTGGACCTATACCGTATTCCTCGGATAAAGTTATTCCTTGGAACTATGGGGCTGACGTCTATTACCATGGCATCAAGCAAGACTTGTTGGTCGTGAAAGACAAAAATGCTGAAGACTCTGATCCTAACATTAGCAATATTGTCAAGACCAGTAAGATAACAAGAAGCGGAAGAATTTTCTCCCCCGAGATCTCTCCTCCTAAAAATGTTTCTACTCCTGTGATCATCACTGTTTCTACTCCTGTCAGTATTCCTATGACTACTCCTGCTGCTACCCCTGCTGCTACCCCTGCCACCGAGTCGGTCGAGACTCGAGGCAAAGAGATATTGGTTGAGCTTGTCCAGACGAAGGTGCACCCAGAAGTCATCCCAGAATCCTCTAAACAAGAGATGGAGGAAATTTTAAAGATCATTAAGAAGAATAACTACAACGTGGTTGAACAACTGGAGAAGATCCCTTCCAAGATCTCAATTTTGGCTCTGTTACTGTGCTCTGAAGCCCATGCCAAGGCTTTAGTGAAATTTCTCAAGATAGCTCACATGCCTCAAGAAACCTCTGTCGATCAATTTGAAGACTGTGTGGCCAGTTTTACTGCTGACGACGGGCTAGGCTTCTCTGATGCTAATCTGACTCCTAGAGGAAGGAAACATAATGATGCCATGCACGTCTCTATCGAGTGCAGGGGCACTTCTTTAGCCTATGTTCTAGTGGATACAGGTTCTTCACTGAATTTTCTTCCCAAGAAGGCCCTTGACATGTTAGATTGTGAAGGATTGACTCTGAATCCTAGCAACATTGTGGTGAGAGCCTTTGACGGTTCTAAAAGAGTGGTGCATGGGGAGGTGGACATCCCTATCAAAGTGGGCACTCGTACTTTTAATTCCACTTTCTATGTGATGGACATCCGCCCATCTTACTCTTGTTTATTGGGTCAGCCTTGGATCCATGGGGCTGGTGCTGTAACTTCCACCCTACATCAAATGCTGAAGTACCCAGTCAAAAGGAAAATTATCACAGTTCATGGGGAGGAGGAGTACATGGTAAGCCACCTGAACTCTTTCAGGTACATTGAAATGGATGGTGAGTTCATTGAGACCCTCTGTCATAACTTTGAGGAGGTTCCACAGATCGTTGTTGCAACCAAAACCTCTGCCAGTGTTCCAAAGACTACTAGGCCTCCTCTAAAGATGGCTTCTCTGAAACATGTTAGGGCGGTTGTTGAAGAAGGTGGGTGTATAATTTGGGGCCAACTTTCAGATATTTCCTACAAATCTGACAAATTTGGTTTAAGTTTTACATCAGGAGCTCAAAGGGTTGTTCGTCGTGCTCGTGCCGGAGGACCACTCTTATGTATTAGCAATCATGGAGTTAATTCTTTAGAGGACAGTGATTGTGACTGTGACATGGACCAGTGGATCTTCCCAACTGTCAACAGAGGACTCACCAACTGGAAGGCTAAAGACTTTGTGCCGAGTACTTTTATTCAGGAGTAATTGTCATTTTTTATATTTTTGGATATGTAATAAATGAATAATACAAACTCTAAAACCTTGTGTCTTACCCGAGGCACAATGGTTATTTTGTTAGGGTTATCATGTTTCATTATCATATGTCATTAATAAAGCATTGGACCTTTTTACATACAAATTTGGCACTCTTTGCCTTTCTTCTCTGCTTTTTACTTTATCAAAACAGCTATGCTCTTACACACACTCACATATCAAAATGAAGATCCATCTCCACTCTGGATCCCATTGATAATGATTCTGCTATTGCTTATTATGACTTTGAAAATCCGATCAACCAAGCCGAGGACGAAGGTGAAGAAGATTGTGAGGTACTAGGAGAGCTTGCTAGACTGTTACAACAGGAAGAAAGGGTAATACAGCCTCATGAGGAACCAGTTGAGACAGTGAGCTTGGGTACTGAAGAGGATAGAAAATAAGTCAAGGTAGGTGATAACTTGGAGCCTAGTGTTAAACAAGGGTTAATACAGATGCTAGATGACTATGTTGAGGTCTTTTCCAGGTCATACAAAGACATGCCAGGACTTGACACCGATATTATGGTTCATCGCCTACCTACAAAAGAGGATTGCCCTCCAATAAAATAGAAGGTTCGTCGTATGTGGCCAAATATGTCAGAAAAGATCAAGGCTGAAGTCATGAAACAGTTCAATGTCGGTTTCCTAACTGTCACATCTTATCCACAATGGGTCGCCAATGTTGCTCTGGTGCCTAAGAAGGATGGTAAGGTACGTATGTGTGTGGATTACAGAGACCTGAACAGGGCAAGCCCCAAAGATGAATTTCCGCTTCCCCACATTGATGTTCTGGTTGACAACACCGCACAACACAAGGTATTTTCCTTCATGGATGATTTCTCTGAATACAATCAGATCAAAATGGCACCTGAGGACATGGAGAAGACAACCTTCGTTACACAATAGGGAATTTTCTGTTACAAGGTTATACCATTTGGGTTGAAGAACGTCGGGGCAACCTATCAGCACGCCATGGTAGCTCTGTTTCATGATATAATCCATCACGAGATAGAAGTCTATGTTGATGACATGATAGCCAGGTCTCAGACTGAAGAGGAGCACTTTGATCACCTGCATAAGTTATTTGATAGGCTAAATAAATATAAACTGAGGCTAAACCCGAATAAGTGCACTTTCGGAGTAAGATCCGGTAAGCTCTTAGGTTTCATTGTCAATAACAAGGGCATTAAAGTGGATCCTGCAAAGGTCAAAGCTATACAAGAAATGCTAACTCCTCGAACTAAGAAGGAAGTTAGAGGATTCTTGGGACGCTTAAACTACATAGCCAGATTCATTTCACATCTGACTGCTACTTGTGAACCAATCTTCAAAATACTGAAGAAAGATCAAGCAGTGAAGTGGAATGACGATTTCCAGTACGCCTTTGACAAAATCAAGGAATACCTTCAAGAGCTTCCCATTCTGATTCCTCCAGTTGAAGGAAGACCTATGATTATGTACTTAACATTATTAGAGAACTCAATGCGGTGTATGTTGGGGCAGCATGACGAGTCTGGTCGAAAAGAGCATGCAATATACTACCTTAGCAAAAAGTTTACCGACTGTGAAACAAGATACTCACAGCTCGAGAAAACTTGTTGTACTTTGGCATGGGCTGCTTGCCGACTAAGACAGTATATGTTGACTCACACTACCTAGTTGATATCTAAGATGGATCCTATCAAGTACATCTTTGAGAAGCCCGCTCTCTCCAAAAGAATAGCAAGATGGAAAATGATCTTGACCGGATACGACATTCAATACACAACCCAGAAAGCAATTAAGGGAAGTGTACTAGCTGATCATTTGGCTCATCAGGCTGTGGATGACTACCAATCCAGGAATTTTGAATTCCCGGATGTGAACATCATGTTAATAACTGATTGTGAAGAACCTGGACCGGATGAAGGACCTGAAAAAGGATCCCGATGGACTATGGTTTTTGATGGGGCTTCCAACGCTCTTGGTAATGGAATCAGCGTTGTGATCATATCTCCTGAAGGCTATCATACTCCTTTCATTGCCAAGCTATGTTTCAACTGCACCAACAATATGGCCTAATATGAAGCATGTATCATGGGTCTCAAAGCTGCAATTGATTTAAGGATCAAGTTTTTAAGTGTGTTCGGAGACTCCGCTTTGGTAATCAGCCAGATCAAAGGAGAATGGGACATGAAGCACCCTAATCTCATCCCATACAAATAACATGTGTTGACACTAATCCCATACTTTGAAGAAATTACCTTTGATCATTTTCCACGAGAGGAAAATCAACTAGCAAACGCACTAGCTACGATATCATCCATGTTCAAGGTCAGGTGGGATAATGAGGCTCCTCAGATCACTATTGAGAGGATGGACGAGCCAGCATACTGTCACGAGATTGTTACTAAAAAAGTAATGGACAAGCCTTGGTTCCATGAAGTCAAAAGATATATCAAAGTCCAAGAATATCCCGAAGGAGCTTCAGTCAATGATAATAAGTTCCTAAGGAGGTTCTCTGCTAAGTTCTTTCTCAATAGCGGGATCCTTTACAAGCGCAATCATGATTCTACCTTGCTTCGGTGTGTAGGCAAGAGTGAGGCGGAAAGGATTATGGATGACTTACACGAAGGTACCTTTGTCACTCATTCCAGTGGACATTCAATGGCTAAAAATATCTTACGGGCAGGATACTACTGGTCAACCATGGAAACAGACTATTATCAGCATTCGTGGACTTGTCACAAATGCCAGATCTATGCTGACAAGATACTTGTGCCTCTAGTTCCTCTGAACGTCTTGATTGCTCTGTGGCTGTATGCAATGTGGGGCATCGACATGATTGGGGAAATCATACCTACGGCTTCTAATGGACACCTCTTCATCCTGGTTGCCATTGATTACTTCACGAAGTGGGTCATGGCAGCTTCATTTTCTTAACATTGTGGCTCGATTCATCAAACATAACCTTATTTGTCGGTACGGTATCCCAGAAAGAATCATTACATATAATGGTACCAATCTTAACAACACTATGATCACCAAGTTGTGCATGCAATTCAAGATTCAGAATCATAACTCTTCTCCCTACTAGCTGAAGATGAATGGCGTTGTTGAAGCTGCTAACAAAAATATCAAGAGAATCATACATAAAATGACAGTGACATATAAATATTGACATGAGATGTTACCATTTTCTCTTCATGGTTACCGCACCACAATGCGCACATCAACAGGGGAAACTCCGTTCTCTTTGGTCTATGGTATGGAAGTTGTCCTACCCATTGAAGTCCAGATCCCTTCCCTAAGAATCATGAAGGTTGCAGGGTTGAATAAAGACGAATGGGTCCAGACTCGACTTGACCAGTTAAATCTGATTGACGAGAAGAGGCTCGCGGCTGTCTGCCATGGTCAGATGTACCAAAAACGTATGATCAAAGCTTTTAACAAGAAGGCCAAACGTCAGGTATATCAGGCTGGTGACCTGGTAATCAAGCGCATTATACTGCCACAAGGTGATCCCATGGGCAAATGGACTCCCACATACGAAGGGCCATTTGTAATCAAGAACATATTCTCTGGTGGAGCCATGATCCTAACCACTATGGACGGTGACGACCTTCCGCACCCAGTAAACACGGACATAGTTAAAAGATACTACGCATAAACAAAGACCTGCTAGGTCGACTGGCCTAGGCAAAAAATCAGGGCATCCCGGCGAACCAAAAGGGTTCGGCCAAAAATTAGGGATATATATGAAAAAATATGTACACCTGGCAAGTCGAAAACCTGAAAAGGCGACTTGGGCAAAAAAGGGTATCCCGGTGGACTGAAAACCCGAAAGGGAGGTCCAAGAAAAAGTTAGGGATTTAAAGCATATAACAATGTCCCATTGGATCACCTTACAAGCCAGTTTTCAGTACCAACTATCAAACTCAAGCGGTACTAATCAATCCAATCAGCTTCAGACAAGCATCGAAAGGGATGAGACGCTCAAAGATATAAATGCAATAGCAGAATGGGAACCCAATAGGATTATTTCACATAGCTGTCTTTATTTGTATACTATTTTTGTAATTTCCATTCTTACAACGACATTATCTTACTAGAATGCTCGTCTCCTTTTACAAAAACGCTTATTAAAGTAAATACAAAATTATTCCTTTGAAAGTTGCAAACTTCTGTTTTTATTTTTATGCTTTGTGTGTGAAAACTTCCAATGATTATTTTTGAACATATGCATATGAATATGATTACTACTTACAAACATACACCTAAAAATAGAAAGACAATTACTAATGACTTTAAGAAACGAGACAATATCTAAAGGCCATCCACAAGATCCCCGCAGATGTCTTCCCCGGCAGATACCTTCTCCAGTCGGTACAGAGGTAGATATGTCCAACTATAAGGTCTTTATGCATCCTAAAAAAGTTTCAGGTTCTCATATCCCGGCCGAGAAACACTCTCCAAGCTACTTCTTTAACATCTAAGGAAAATTCCCCAGTGAAGTCACCAAGCTTCTCAAAATTCTCCAATAGGATTCCAGCAGAATCCCCAAGAAATTTATGAAGTTCACCTTCCTGCAACAATGTTTTGTAAATCTCAAGTAATTTATAAAACCTTATCCCTAGTAGAGTTTTTTTCTCTAGCTACGGAAATTCATCCCTCAACGGAGTTTATTTCTCTAGATTGGTGAAATATTTCAATAGAGCTTTTCCCCTTGGCAGAATCATTCTCAAACAGAAGTCAAAGATTCTCGGCAAAGAAAGGGAATCGCCAACAAAATTATCTCCATTCATCATCGCCAACGGAAATTGAAGAATCACTTTCTTCACTAAACAATCCAGGTTTATGCTTTCCAGCAGCTATCAGGGATTTATTATCCCAAATAAAGATACTTCGCCACAACATTACATGTTCATACATCATGGAATGTACATACAAATACATACATCATAATCTCAATTATTCTGGGATCATCATGCAATTCATACATCATGAAATCGCATGAAACTGATTTTATTTTTTCAGGTTAAATTAGACAACAGACAAATGCTATCAACTTTTACAATAGGTCAAAGATTAATGCCTGAAACCAGATGGGAAAACTATCTGTACGACCAAGTGGTATGAAATCCCGAAACAAGACGAGTTT
Organism: Vicia faba; assembly: GCA_948472305.1. Lineage (NCBI taxonomy): Eukaryota > Viridiplantae > Streptophyta > Magnoliopsida > Fabales > Fabaceae > Vicia > Vicia faba. The sequence continues at coordinate 369,304,139 of OX451738.1, read as the reverse complement.
ACCAAGATCAGCAGGCTACAGATTAATGCCTGAAACCAAACAAGGAAGTTGTCTATGTAACCAGCAAAGCAAATTCCAGATTAATACCTGTAACAATCCAGGACAACTATCTGTGGATGATCGATTGTAGATTAATACCTGTAACAAGCCAAGAAAACTATCTACATGAAGAGATTAAAGATTAATACATGTAACAAGCCAGGAGAACTATCTTTCTTTCTCTAAGGTCAAAGACTAATACCTGAAACCAGACAGGACAAATATCTCAACAACCAAACAAAAACACAGTTCCAGATTAATACCTGTAACAAGCCAGGACAACTATCTTTGGACGACCGACAGATTTTCAAAATCCGAATTAATACCTAAAACCAGAAAGGACAACTATCTGTGAACGAATGATTGTAGATTAACACCTGAAACCAGACAGGAAAACTATCTACATGACCACCCTAAAGTAATCTTACACGGGTTCCTTATCAACATCCAGGTACAGTCTAACACAGGCTCATCTTGAAGAAGCCCTACACAAGCTCTTTCTAATACATCTCCAGGTAACGGTTAATTCCATTATCCCTAGAAAATCACTGGAAACCTGGACTTCAACCAGGATACAGCAAACTGTCATTTCTCCAGAGATAACTCCCCAGTAGAGTAATGGACAACTGAAGTTCCTAGACTCTATTCCCCACAAAGTTTTCCTCAAGCAGGAGAACAACATCAATCAACATTCCCCAGTGGAGTCCTCCTCAGACAGCAAGAACAAGAATTCCCCACAAAGAGACCTCTTAGGAAGTCAGCATCTACTTTGGATGGCATCTTTAAGCCCATCTTTGACGACTCTCTGCCATCTCTTCCAAATGGCATATGTAAGCCCATTTCCTTACATCATCAATCATCAGTGTTAGTTCATGCGAGTGCAAATTTCTGGGCACTCTAGTGTTCAATCATCTTCCACCTTCAGATCATGAAAGGCAGACAAGCCAATCTAAATCCGCAGGTTTAAGAAGATTGAACAGGGGCAGCTGTTGTATCCCAAAATTTTCCCTCTCATATTTTCCTAAGATTTTTCTATTTACATGGTGGTTACAAACACTTGGTTAAAGAAAGAGGAATTTTAAATATTAGCAAAGTGTCTTTCGATTGGGATCTTAGTTAAGTCTTTCGATTGGCAGTTAAACAGTGCCCTTCGATTGGCATAACAACAAGTTTTGATTGAGCTCTTAAAATCCTTCGATACAAGCTTAACTCACTAGCCTTAGATTGGGCATTTAACACCCTTCAATCAAGATTTGGTCTGCAAGTCTACGATTGAGCTTTATTTTCCTTTGCAATAGCTCCCTTCGATTCAAAAATAAGGGGAGCTCCTTTTGGCTTCCTTCGTTTGAAGCACCTATGGCTTCTTCCGTTTGAAGCATCTCTGGGCCTCCTTCGTTTGAAGAATCTTTGGTTTCTTTCACACAGGCCCATTTGGACAAATGGCTTGCATGCCTGCCTGCATAAGGCAAAAATTTTCTTCATACCTACAAGGCAAACACCTGCTACATGCTTGTCTGCACAAGGTAGGAACTTCCCTCATGCTACGTTTTGACAGCCCAATTTCTACACTATGGCATTCTAAAAGTCCATTCGAAGGACGCATATTACTGGCCATTTGAAGAAGCTAAATCAGAGCCATTCGAAGAAGCATGCAAGAGGTCCAATTGAAGGGCGAGGATTGAGGAATTAGAAGAGGGCCAAAGCATGCATAGAAAGTCCATTCAAAATTGCCATGCGAAGGATACACTAAAGGCCCATTCGAAGGGTACGCCAGAAGGACCATCTAAAGACCCAGTCGAAAGAAGCAACTTGAGCCTAGTCGAAGGCTACACAAAAAGCCCATTCGAAGGGTGCATGGGAGGTCCAATCGAAAGATAGAGACTGGGGGTATTTGAAAGCCAAAATTGTCCACATTTATTCAAATTTCAAAAAGAGGACAAGATCCTATGTCTTTGGCCACAGTTACAAAACTTCATTCATGGCCTTGAAAATGTTTGTTTATGGCAGTTAAGCTTTTGTCTTCTTGTCCCCTTCCTCCTACTCTATATAAGCATCATGCTTGCAAGCCAAAGAAAAGGAGATACACGTTGGAGATACGCTTCCCATAAACCCACCATAGTTATCAAAAAAATATCAAGCAACTCTAGTCCCCACACAAGTTCAATTTTCCAGCAAGGTAAGTCCCCTTGACCTTGTACCTTTTGTTTCAGCATGGCATATAAATAACATCTATTCACCTTTTATTTTTGTCCTTTTTGATTGCATGTTTTCTTGTCTAAATATACATGTTAGAACTAACCCCTTGTATAGACTCAAACAAAAAGAAAAGGACTAGCGTGAAATGAAGCCTTAGCCCCCCCCCCCCCCCCCCCCCATCATTGCCTGACTGGCCCAAACGAAAGAGGCACATGCATGATTGTTTTGCAGGCCCACGTCCCTTCATAGTCCAAACGAACTAGGAAGAAAAGAGTCCAAACGAAGGATCCTCATACTGCTTCCCAGCACAATCGAAGGAGGCCAGGAGAGTCCAATTGAAGGCTGCTCACGCCAGCTTCCCAGCCCAATTGAAGGAGGCCAAGAGAGTCCAATTAAAGGCTGCTCACACCAGCTTCCTAGCCCAATCAAAAGAGGCCAAAGAAGGGGTGAATCGAAAGCACATCATTCCCCCTTGAATCAAAAGACTCATTTCCCATTTTCTCTTTTGCATGCCTAAGCCCATTTCGCATTTTTTTCTTTTTGTATTATGTATTTTATTTTTTTATTATTGTTTTCTGTTGTTTAATTAACCAAATATAAAAGAAAAATCTAACTAAAAAAATTAGGTTTAAATTTCTTAATTAAATAATTAAGTTAATTAATTAATTAATTAATTGAAACTTTAACCTTTTTCTTAATTAAAAATGAATTAGAATTTAGGACTAATTATTTTCTTTTCATAATAAAAAAAACTAAAAAGAAATTAGTTTATTTTTCTTAATTTAATTTTATTATATAGACTTTAGGATAATTGACTATTTTTCTTAAATCAAAACAACAAAAAAGATTCTTCTTATTAGTTTTTTTTTTAAGACAAACTTTCAATCTTTCGCGCGTTATTTATTTTTCGCATTTTTACATTATTGTATATGCTGACAATATATAATAGATTAAATTAGGATTTTTACCACTTTCCTTTTTTCCCCCAAGTTTTGAACATTGTAAATATCGCTCTCCCCAAAGCCGTGTAATAGCGCAGGGTTTATTTTTCACACTTTACATTTTCCTGTATATATATTAACTGCTAGTAACTAGGCATGTATGACAAGACTAATAACAAAATGTTAGCAAACATAACACAAGACATAAATAACTGAACACAACACACATTGCACATATGCACCTCTAGGGTATCTCACTCTGGTTGCCTTTAGAAATAAAATAGTCATAAGGCAGAAATGTTTTAGCAAAGACCCATAAATCAAAAAGATCATAGTCCATCGATGACCCTACAGTTGCCTTTTCGGTAAATGATCTAGTCCCTAAACAAAATTTCTAAACCGTCTCCACAAATTGCCTTCGTGACTGTAACGTCCCTTCGAATGTCCCTCATACATCCAACGGTAGGGCTACCTACTCACTAATAGTAGGATAGCACTGTCTAAAGGATAGGAGGAAAAGAACACCTTTTCGAGTATAAACTAGATAATTGTTAGAAGTTTGCTCAAAATCTCTTTGCACTTACACAAAAAAACTAATTTTCAAAAACATTTTCAAGACACTTTGTATACTTTCTCCACATTCCAGAGAAACATTACAAAGTCTGCCATAACATGGCATTTTCAAAACAAACTTTCAAATACACAAAGCATAAAGGTATTTCAAAAATGAGCAAACCTTTAAGAGCCCATAGATAACTACAGATGGAAAGGATGCTAACACATTCTCTTCCCATAATCTACCCCCCTTACTCAGAATAATCTCCAAAAAGGTCTTTTTCTATTCTTTTCACCCTTTCCTTAATTTGGATTAAAGAAAAGTTGGTGACGACTCTTGCTTACTGCAACATTTGCGAACACAAACGCAAAACCAGTATAAACAGTCGGTTCTGCCACCATATCACACCTGCTTCAAGTCATTTGCAATTGAATATTATCGGTCATTGGATTAAGGTGGATTGTTGATTAAATCTTTTAAAGGCGCGATTTGTTTTATTGGCTCGTATTGCAAGTTACCACGAATTGACGATATGGGGTTTAAAGAAGAAGATTTGAGGAACAATTCGAATAATTATTTTTGATTTCAAATCAATTCAAGTATGCGAGGCGCAATTCATTCATATGAATTTGCTTTTGGATTCAAGATATACAAAAGAACTAATTTCTCATGATGCAAGTTTGCTCAATTTTGAAGATCAATTCATGTAATTTGTTTGGAATTCTATAAGCAAATACAAGATGTTCATTCATTATTCAAAATTTATTCAAGAAGCCTCAAATTCATTCAAGGATGAAGTTCTAATTCAATGTTCATCATTCAAGTTTGATTTAATTTCATCCAAGTTACAAAGAAGCACTACTCAAGACTTTTCTCAAAATTCAACGTCATTCATAATTCATGTGTTTCGAATTCAAAGACAACTTTCGATACAAATTTTAATTGGAATCAATTCTAAATATTAGGAGTTTTCTCTTGATATTTCAAGATTGACCTTTAAAGGATTACAAAACTACAAGAACCATCCAAGTTATTTGATCAATTCCAAATCATCACTATTACAACTTTATTGTTACATAAAAGCATGCCCAAAATAACACAAACCAAGACCATCCTCCTTGTGTGCTTCATGCAGAATTTTCCATGCCTTGTTAAGCCTTGTTGTTGTCCATTGCTGGTGCCAAAAACAGCCCTGCTCTAATAGTCCAAAACCTGCTACTTTCTTACTGCAAATCTGCCCACAAACCTGCTACTTTCTTACTGCAAAATCTGCCAAAAACCTGTCCAAAAATAGTCCAAATGTAGTACAAAATTAGCAAATAAAAAACTGCATTGGAAAGCATTGAGACAGTTAACCAAATCACTTCTAATTCACCAAAAATTCCCCCCAAAACTCACCTCATAAATCAACCTCTTCACAGTCATTGAATACACCAAGAATAAGCATGAAAAACTCTTAAAACTACTTAAATCCCTAGCCCTTAATCTTACTACAAAACTCACTCAACATAACAATAACCACATAGAATCACTGCCAAAATGCACCCTTAAAACTCAATCAAATAATACAGCTCCACTTTGTAAAATAAAAAAATTTCCCTAATCTTTCTTCAACCTTCACCACTACTACAACTTCAATCAACATCCATCTGCTTCAACAAAAACACATTGAAACATAAAAACGCATAAATGTAGAAGAAGAAAATGGAATCATAAGCAATGAATAGAAGAAATATGTTACTGGAGCAGTTGGAATCTCACCTTTGGTCTTCTATATCTTCTTCTTAGCGCCATCTTACAACCTTCACCAGAGCAAGCCTCGGCTACGTAGGTCAGTATGTATAACTTCTTCATCTTTTCACCTCTTTCCTGATACGAAATCGTAGAGTATGGAGAATAGAATAAAATCCTTAACCAATCGTACGCTGAAACCTCACCAGTGCTTCTGCATCAGCACGGATAAACCCCTTCCACCGTCTTAAATAATATACTCCCTCCCTATTTCGGCCACTCTCCCCATCAGCAAACCGCTTCAACACATCAACAAACTTCTGCTGTCAACCAACTTCGCTCTGATTCTCCTTCTGAACAACAAACAAACCTCACCTTAACAAACCTAAACCCTAAACCTTCATCTCTCTCTGCTCATCTCATCTTCTTCTTCGATCAAATTGACACAATCGAAAAGGAACATTCTCAGAAACATGAAACACTTAAACGAATTCAAGCTTGGCTTGATTCCAAAAACTCTCAAAACGAAATTACGGAACCCGTTTGGGAACCAATAACAGCGGCTTTGTCGAATGAAGAGGCAGAGATGAATAGTGAGCCTGTGGAATTGGTGAAGAAAGAGGTGGAGTTGGTGCATCTGTGGCTGGAGTGGACTCAATTGATGGATAGATTGGTGTATCAGAATTATTTTGATCATAGGAGGAAGGATAAAGATAAAATGGTGTTATAGAGAGAGAGAGAGAGATAGAAGATATTTCTTTCTTTTGTTGTTTGTTTCAATTTTCTATTCCTTTAATTTTACTGGAACAATAATAACAATGAATTAATCCATGTCCCTTCCCAACACTACACGCGGTGCTATTTTGCATTGTTAGTGTTACAAAAAACTTTCCCTATTCTTTCCCAAAACCGGGTCAGTCCGTTGGGCCTTTTGGCCTAATCACTCAACCGTATTTCCCTTATATCCTAATTAAATCATAACGAATAAATAATATAGTTCAATTGGCAAGGCATTATTTGCAGCAACCTAGGAAACCCGAGTTCAACCCCTGCTGGGTTTTTTTCTTCGTTTTTGTTAACTCATTAGCCTTATTTTCTAAAAAAATAATATTGGTAAATCTTATAATTAATTTAGTTTAGTCTTAAATTAGTATTAATTTAGAATTATTTAATTAGTTTAGATTTATTTTATAACTTTAAAACGTTTAATTAGTTTAGAATCATAATTAGTAACTTTAGAATTTTTATTTGATTTATATTTAATTCAGTAAACTTAGAAATTTTTAATTAGTGTGATACGGTGGGAGAACTGACTTGGTATTTTGTGTTTGATTGCAAATGTTGCGGTTAGCAAGAGTCGCCACCGGCTTTTCTTTTATCCAAAAGGAAAGGCTGAAAAGAACAGGAAAGACCTTTAGAGATGTTTTCTTGAGTTCGGGGGGTAGATTATGAAAAGGGAAGCTATTAGAACCCTTTTCATCCATGGTTTTCCATGGGCTCTTAGTTACTTGTTAGATCACTTGCTTTTGTTTGAAAATGTGCTTTTGTGTGGCTTTTGAAAGTATTTTGTAAAGATGCCATCGTTTAAGCAAGCTTTGTAATGATTCTCGTTCGTAAGAATGTATACAAAGTTTTTGATCTTTTAAAAATGTTTTCAAGTTTGGAAGAGCCTTTTTGGTGTTTGTTTTAAAAATAGCAAGATATTTTTGTTTTAAATTTGAGCAAGTAACTAGGAACATTCTACCTACTCAAAAGTCTTTCATGTTCATTTTCTCTTTCCTTTGACATTGTTATCTTACCATTGATTTGGTAAGTAACCCTATCTTTGGATGTAAAAGGGACGGGTGTGGGTCATTGTATAGCCATGATTAGAAATGTTGCAAGATATCTTATCATTTTTATTTAGGGACCAAGATCATTTTGAAAGGCAACAATGGATAGTGTCATCGAGGGACTATGATCTTGCATTTCGTTTGTTTTTGCTAAGATACCTCACATGCATAATATTTCCATTTTGTAAGGCAACCAAGTGGATTTACCCTAGGGTGTTTATGTGCAAGTGTATTAATTTACATGCTTGATTTGTCTTTGATTAGAGTTTGCTATTTTGTTGGATTTAGTCTTTCCATACAAAACCCTAATTACTAGTATTTGCATATAAAGCGATAAATTGCGGAATTTAAAAATACTAAGCTATTACAAAGCTTTAGGGGATGGGGGTACAAATTTATGAATAGGGATCGCAAGAAATTAAAGTCCTAATTATCTATCACAACCATATTGAAATAATGGACAAGAATTGAAATGGACTTGTTTTGTTTTTGTTAAGAAATAAGTTTAATTAAGAAAAAAAATTTGATCTTTTTTTTTATTCTAAAAGAAATAAAATAAAGCATGTGAATATGAAATATTTTTGGCATTTTTGGTTATTAAAAGCAAAAATAAGACAAGTGAGAGAAAAAGGAATCAGAATCAGCACATTACTGAAACGAGGGGGAACAAAAGTTCTGACTCTGATACGCTGCAAAAGAGAAAGTGTTAGTGAGAAAGTGGAGGGTCAGAAATTCTGGGCCTGGGTACACCAAATTCTGAGGTTGGAGGGTTCAGAGGCTATAGCGTAGTTGGGAACCTAGAAGTTTATGTATCTCTAACAAGTCATAGTTTCTGATTGTTTGAGAGAGTGAAGTGATTATGTTGTTAGGTGAGGATATCTAGAAGTTCTGATTTAGGAGTATCGTCTGACAGATAAATGGGTAAAAAATATTAATAAATAAACCTAAAAAAGGATGCTTTTGGGGCTAGAACCCAGGATCCTTAGCACTAATGTATTATGCACATGCTTTTTACCACTAGGGTGGCTGTACATCTGATATTAGAAGCAAAGGCATAAACATAAAACATAAAGTAAATTCTGATGATGAGCTTCATCTCTTTCTCCATGCTAATCAGAATATTTGCAACTTAATCATTTCTCAACAGAACAGAAAACACAAACATAGCAATTATGGCAGGTTTCCCTCATGGTTTCAGAAGCATAAAAAATTTCAAGACTATAAATCAGAAACAAACATGTATCTGCTAGTTCTAGTTTCCTTAAGAAGTTCTGAACCTATGTTCTTCCTACTTAGGCAGGCAAGTACATGAAACCTCAAAATATGTACAATCATTAGAATCAGGATGTCTACATTGTGTTTTGAACATGCAAGTCTAACAATGCTTACGTGATATGATGAGGGTTAGCAGAAGCTTACCTTGCAGCTGAAAAATGTTCTGACTATTTGTAACATTCTGATCAGCTTCCTCACGTGCTCAGCAGGCTGGAACAACCTTTATCTTGGGCTATGAATGGCTGGAAAATTCTGGAAAAGTCAAGAAGCAAAGTTCTGACTTTTTGAGAATGTGTTACAGTCTGAAAATAGGAGTTAGGATGGTTTATAAATGTATATCAGAAGCTATATGGATGGTTTGTTCAAGAAACACTTGAGGAAAATTGGATTTGAATGCAAGAATCAAAAACTAACAGGTTTTGTATTTGTGTTTGCAGTTTCGAATTTATGGAGATTTTAGCAAGGTTTCAAGGCTTTTTCTTTTTTTCAATTTTTCGACCGACCTCCTACTTAGAGTCAAATGAAGTTCAACTTATAGGCAAGATCTTTGTAGCTTGGAGAAGTCAAAAGTAACAACATCATGCTAGCGTGCTGGCTTGTTCTTGAAGCAAGTTAAACAAGTATGGTGGTTAGCAGCTTTTAGTCGTGTCTAAGCCGGATTTGTAAGCCTGAATTAAGGAAAAGTACCCTCAGAGGCAAAAGCAAAGCATGGGCCCAGCATAAAATTGTACAAAAGTTTGCTTTTCAAGGAGATCAATGGTACTTCTATCTCACACGTGGGGAAATCCTTTGGATAAAAACTCAAAAGTGGTTGTGAGCATTAAATGATGATGAGATTTATCAAACCAGAAATCCTGGGCTATGAGATTGTGCATCATAGCTTAGATTTGGGCTAGAAGTTCAGCATCAGCGCAACTTAGAACAAAACATCCAACTTCTGATCCTTTAATCTTTTCGCTCCAGCATGTTCTGAAGGAGTTCACGGACTTTTCTGAAAGTTTGTAAAACGCTTTATAGACTTTCTTTGAATTACTTTTTCAAACTCTGGCTGAACGTTCGTGAAAACTGGACCAGAAGTTCTAACCAAAATCTGTCTTGAAAGTGTCCAGAATTTGCTGAGTGCTTCAATTTCATGGACGTGTCTTTGAACATTTATAACTTGAAATTCCAGCATTTCCATGAGAATTTCTGTTCTGCAATATTTTAGGTCTTATTGAGATCTAAAACTCTTGTGTTAGAAATTCTTCCAGAATCAGCTTGCATCATGGTGATAATCTGATTAGAAGTTCTGAGTTTGTCATATTTCTTAAACACTTAGAAAAATTCTAAGTATTTTAGAATTTTGACTTTTGAATTTCTTGATGAAACAAACTTCATATTTCAACATGTCTTGATTAAATATGATTCTTGAGACTTGATTTTGATCAAAAGTCAAAGTTTGACTTTTCAGTGTACAAATGACCATTTTGCCCTTGTGCCAATTCCAAGCCTAAATTGATGTATCAGTGCTGCAAACTTGACGTCATAGAAGATCTTGTGAGAGAATCCTTGAGAAATGAGAGGGCAAATTTTGGGGTACAACAGTTAGCTTAAATTTAGTTTAGACTTTAGAACTTTGTTTATTTTAGATTTGATTCAGTGATTTTTAGAATTTTTATTTGCCTTAGATTTAATTTAGTAAATTTGGAATTTTAGTTAGTTTAGAAATATTTGTACAAATTTAGAATTTTGATTTAATTTAGGCTCAATTTAATAATTTAATAATTTTAATTTAGTAATTAATTTAGTTTATATTTGATTTAGTAATTTTAGAATTTTGATTTTGTCTTTATTTTATTTTGTTTATTATTTAAGCATTTAAATTGTTTACACCAAATCCAAGAGAAATATTTTAACTTTGTTGACTTCATGTCATCAAATATATTTGTTACGATTGAGTGAACCCCTTCATTCTTTTTTATTTTACTATTTTGCTAAACTTAAGTTAATTTTCCTAAAAAAACTCAATTTTAAAACTCACACCTTTTAAGTCAAAACTTCGACATTAGGTCGTCGCATCTTCAAAACCTCGTCCACACCCATTTTTAGCCAAACAGACCATTTTAACCAAACAAACAATTTTAACCAAAAACAAATATTTCAAAAGGTTCATGTGGAGTACCGCAGATGCATTGGGTGCTAGTATCTTCTCATTGTATAACCAACCCTCGAACTTTAGATCTCTTTCAAAAAATGCATTGTATTTTCATTACTTTTAAGTATTACTTTACATTGCATATTTAAGGGTTTTATTTCTCTCTTTTCCCTTTCCCCTTGGAAATAATAAAGCGTGGTGGCGACTCTTGCTTTTGTGAGTCAAGTTAATCAATAGCTTGAACTCCGATTTTCACTGCTATAGAATTCGCGAGGACCCCGTTAAATACTTGGGTATTTATGTTTTAAATAGTAGTATGTGGTCATCGTTTATTTGACTCCTCATTTGCTGACTATGTTTCTTTTTGTTTGTTTTCCAGATAGAATGAATCCCACCAAGGAGCGCATAGCCAAGACTCTTGCTTCTAGAGCGAGGAAGGCTCAAAAGGATGCTCAGACTGGCTCGGGGGTTGCTCCTACCTCGGGGTCGGGCGACTCGTCGTAGGCCCAAGCTACAGTTGCTCTTTCTCCTGCCGCCGTGTCCTTGAAAGTGAAGAGGTCGCATCCCGAGGGAAGCATCAACATGACTAGGGAAAAGGGGAAGGGGATGTACGATCTTCCCCATTGCTGGCTAGAGAAGGCTTTCTTTGAGGGCGCAGCTCTCCGTCTTCTTCGAGTGGAATCCTTTCATCTCTAGGGTTTGTGTTGGTGGTTTGAGATCCTGGATATGGCTGTCGCCTATACCGAAGGAAGTTCCTCCCAGGAAGCCGAGCTGAAGAATCTTCGGGATAAGCTGGCTGCGAGCGAGAAGGCCCGGATCAAGGAAGAAAAGGCCCGAAAGTTGTTCGAGGAAGAATCAGGGAGGCTCTTCGAGGAACGCAGGGTCCTCTTGCTCGAGAAGAAAGACCTTGAGGAAAAGGTGGTGGCCTTGACTGCCGAGGTTACGCCCACTAAAGATGAGCCGAAGGACACCAAATATTTAAAGACTCGGGTTGATCTTGTTGCCCGTTTTTAGCTAGCGGTGGATGACGCCCAGGCTGCCTCTGAGGAAAGCTTTAAACATGTTGTAAAGCAGATGAACATGCTGAACCCCGGTGTCGAACTCAACACTTTGGGAATGGGGATCAATTATTACGTGGCTGCCGGTAAGATTCTTATCCCCGATTATCTCAAGGAGTTCGTCGCTCAACCCGCCGGGGGTTTTTCCCAGTTGTCACCGAAGAAGAAGTTGAAGGATGATTGTTCAATTTATTCTGGCCTGCTTGTTGTGTTTGTTGTATTTTTATTTCTCCGGGATTTTTCCCCTTTATGTAATTTTCGAAACAGTGGTTTCTGGCCATAAATTTTGTTCTTATGAATGGGGCGTTAAAAGCCTTTTTTGTTGTAATATTTGCACAATAGCGGCCCAGGTGGTTGTTTCTTTTAGTTTTTCGATCGTAGTGGTTGTTTGTTTCGAATATTTAACTTGTGTTTGCATGTTTATTGATAAACTTTCCCATTTGGGACATTTTTTATTTTGCCAAGAGTTTATTGCGGGGATTTGCTTGTTTGGTTCGTACGTTTGCCAGTGTGGGGAAACTGATCAAACAGCCAGGGTGAATATCGGGCGTGGGCCGGAACTCAGGTCTCGTTTTGAGGGACCTGGGTTCCGCAATGTGAACTTCCCGTCACGAGTCGGGCGTTCTACTGTCATGGCACGGGGACTATGGAGCTTGATCGAGTTATCAATGTCGGGCTGAAGGTGCGCTCATTAGCAGAGCGGAGCTTCGCCCCTTCCGAATATTTTGGGTGCTATGCTTGGGCCTGGGCATGCATGTGTGGTCGGGCTTGGGTGAGTTTGTCTTGTTGAGCAAAATCACTGACTGCTAAGTGTTTTTAACTGTAAAATTGTTTTATCTTTTCAGTGTTCCATGATCGAATGAGTCCCCGTTTTCGCGTAGATGCGATAAGGACCTTTCCAGTTTGCTGCAAGATTCTTTGTGATTTCTCTTCAAGACAAGGATGCCGAGATCCAACTCTCGTTGTATGACCTTGGCGTTGTAGCGCATGGCTATTTTTTGTTTGAGCGAGGCCTCTCGTAGGGCCGCTCCTATTCTGATTTCTTCCACTAGATCCAGTTTGTCCCGAAGGGCAACGTGGTTCATCTCCTCGTCTGGGGGAGCCTTGGTTTGTATGGAGGGTTCTTCAATCTCCACGGGAAAGATGGCCTTCGTCCCATAAGATAATCGAAAAGGGGTCTCCCCGGTAGACGAATATGCAGTTGTTCGGTATCCCCAGAGTACACTGTGTAACTCCTCAACTCATCTTTTATTGTTTTCGTCCAATCTTTGCTTGAGGCCCCTGAGTATTACTCTGTTCCCAGATTCGGCTTGGTCGTTCTTCTGGGGATGCTCGACAGAGGTGAAGTGTTGGGTGGTGCCCAATTTGGTGACAAATTCCTAAAAGGTGTGGTCTGTGAATTGAGTACCATTGTCGATGACTATTGCTTGTGGGATGGAAAACGGAGTGAGGATATTTCTATTATAGAAGCGAATGATGTTTTGGGCGGTGATTTGGCCAAAGCTTCGACTTCTATCCATTTGGTGAATTAGTCGACCACTACGATTAGATATTTGTTCTGATTGGTTTTGACCATGAATGGACCGAGGAGATCCACTCCCCATCAGGTGAAGGGCCAAGGAGAGGAAAGGGACTTAAGTTCGTTAGGAAGAGCTAGATGCATGTCCTTGTTTCGTTGGCATTTGTCGCATTTTTTCACGTGCTCTTTTGCGTTATACTTCATGGTGGGACAATAATATCCTGCTCGCAAAGCTTTTCTCACGAGGGATCTTCTGCCCAGATGTTAGTCGCTATTACCCTTGTGGATTTCGAGCAAGACATGATCTGCATCGCTTCGGTCGATGCATTTGAGAAGGGGAATGGAAAATCCTCTCTTGTAAAGTTTGTCCTCGACCAATACGTACGGGCAAGCTCTTCGCCTGACAAGGACCGCTTCTTTCGGGTCGTCGGGAAGTTTTCCCTTAGTGAGGTAATTGTGTACGAGGGTCATCCACCAATCGCTGTCTTCGATGGCGAACACCTTTAAGGTAGATGATGGCTTCTGGGTGCTTGGTCAAGGAAGGATTTCCTGTATTACTGACTTATTCCCTCCTTTCCTCTTTTATGCTTTCCAGCTTAGATAGGATATCTGCGCGGGTGTTATGCTTGCGGGGAACATACTGCACGTCCATAGATTCAAAATTATTTTTCCTCTCTTGGACCAGAACCCAATATTCAGCGAGTTGGTCATTTTTTTATCTGATATTTGCCTCGGACTTGAGAAGCGACCAGTTGAGAGTCAGTGAAGATCTTTACTTCCTCGGCTCTCAGATCTTCGATCAGTCATAAGCCTGAGAGGAATGCTTCGTATTCGGCCTGATTGTTGGAGGTCGAAAAAGATAGAGCAAGGGAGACCTCGATTTTGGTCTCTTCCTCATTTTCCAATATAATGCCAGCGCCGCTTCCTGTCGAGCTAGAGGCACGGTCGACAAAGATCGTCCAACAGCGTGATCCGTTGGGGTCTGCGGGAGAAGTCATTTCAGCTATGAAGTCGGCCAGGGCCTGGGCCTTAAGGGCTTTACTACTCTCGTGTTGGATATCAAATTCAGAGAGCTCTAGGGATCATTTTAACATTCTGTCGGCCATTTCTGGTCTTCCGAGCAACTGCTTTATTGGCTGGTCCATTCGGACGACTATGGTGTGGGCAGGAAGTATTATCAGAGCCTCCTTGCCGCGTTAACGAGGGATAGAGCTACTTTTCTGATCTATTGATATCTCGCCTCCGGGCCTTGTAGGGCCTTACTCGTGAAGTAAATTGGCCTTTGTCCCTCTGAAGTTTCTCTAATCAGTGACACGCTTATCGCCTCAGAACTGACGGCCAGATAGAGGTAGAGGACCTCGTCTTTCTTGGGTCGAGAAAGGACGGGAGGCTATGATAATGCTCATTTGAAATGAATGAGGGCTCGCTCGCATTCGGGCATCCATTCGAAGGCAGCTTCCTTGCGTTGGAGTTTGAACAAGGGAAGCGCGTGCCAGACGGATTTTGCCACGAATCGAGAGAGAGAAGTGAGAATGACGTTTAAGATTTGGATGGAATTTTTCGAGGTGGGCATCGGAAATTCAGAAATTTCCCGACATTTATCAGGGTTCGCTTCAACGCCCGTATGCCAAAGGTACATTTTTTTCGGATTGAATTGCATCCGGCACTTTTGAGCCTGCTCGAATACTTTCTTTAAATGGGTGGCATGGTCAAGCTCCTCAGTGGACTTGACGATTATGTCGTCCATATGGACTTTGATCATGTCGCCTATCTCATTGCGAAAAACTTTGTTCATCATGCATTGATATGTAGCGCCTGTATTTTTTAGGCCGAAGGCCATTACATTGTAGTAATATTTTCCCGATTCGGTCATGAAAGCGGTGTATTTTTTGTCCGCTTTCTCCATAGGGATCTGGTTATAACCAGAGTATGCGTCCATAAATGATAACAAATTGAAACCGGTTGAGTTGTTGACCAGTTTGTCAATATTGGGGAGGGGATAAGCATCTTTCGGGCAAGCCCGACTGAGATCAGTATAATCAATACACATGCGCCACTTTCCATTAGACTTTTTTACAAGAACTACATTTGAGATCCAAGTTGTGTACTGGGATTCAGAAATAAAATGTGCCTCTAGGAGGTCTTTTACAGCTAGTTCTGCAACCTTCGCTTTCTCAGAAAACTATTTTCTTCTATGGTGGGTGACCGCCTTGAGGGCAGGATCTATAGTCAAGTGATGGAATGCAATTTCTGGATCTAATCCGGGTATCTCGATCGTACTCCAGATGAACAGGTCAATGTTCTCCCTTTGGCAAGCCTTGAGTTGCCTTTTTGCCAAGTCGGGGAGGTCCGCCACAATCTTCACTCCTCTGGTGGGTCTTCTCCGAGGGTAACTAGCTCGAAGTTACCGTCTGGGATTGGTTGTGCGTGACTCGAGAGTTCGTCGCGGTCTGCAGAGGGTGTAGAACCTTTGCCTTTGACCATGGGCTCATTTCTCTTCCTTATTTTCTCGACACGATCTTCCTTGGAGAAGCGGCTGTCGAGGTCAATGGTGTCGACCCTCGCCAATGGCTTGACTTCCTCGGAGCTGGAGGGCAGTGTGGCTCCAGTTGTCGTTCGAGGTTGAACGTTGATGGAACTGAGGCCCTTGGCTAAAGCTTCAAAACACCTTCTTGCTGCTTGGATGTCCCCATGGAGGGTGGCGACCAAGCCCTCGGCGGTGTAGTACTTCACTTTGAGATGTACAGTGGAGGGAACTGCAATGAGTTTGGCGAGAGTGGGTCTCCCAAATATGCATTGGTAGAGATACGGGAAATCCACCACCAGGAATTATGTCTTGATGGCTCTGGCTGTTACCCCGCTCCCAAAGGTGACGATCATCTCGATATATCCCCGGAGTTTCGTGCTGGCTCCATTGAAACCTTGGAGATCTGATCCTACATACGGGGTCAAATGGATTTCATTCAGCTGCAAGGTGGTGAATAGTTAGGCATACATGATGTCCATCGAGTTGCTTTGGTCGACCAGTATGCGTCGCACGTCGAAATTCTCCATGCGAGCCCTCCCGAGTAGTGGGATAGTCGAATTTGGGGCTCCACCTGGCAGTTCCTCCCTGTAGAAGGCGAGGGGATGATAGCCTCCTAGGAATTCATCCAACGTGGCATCCGTATCTGAGTCGGCTTCGATGAGCTGGTCGAATCTCCTCTTTATCGACCCAACAATGTGCTTGTTAAATCCCCCGTCGGAGATGACCATGGCTGCGGGGAAATAATCCCAAGGACTGTGGGAGGAGAAGTATAGGGGGACGTTCTCCAAGTCCGGGTAATATAAATATTCCGACCACGAGATGCTCATGGCGACCGGGGTGGTGTCTCTGTCGGGGGACTTCTTCCCTTCCTCGAAGTTTTTGGTCTCTGGTGCTTCTTCGTGAGCGCCCTCCTTTTTCTTGTATTATTTGAGGTGTCCGTCTCTAATCAGTATTTCGATTGCATCCTTGAGATGAATGAAATCCTGGGTGTTATGCCCATGACTTTTGTGGAACCTATAATATTTTCTCTTGTCGGTTCCCGGTTTGAATGATGTTTTTCGAGGGAAGTGCACCCCGACCTTCTTAAATTCAGAATTGGCGCATTCATATAGAATACGCTCCCTTGAGGTAGTCAGAAGGGTGTAGTCATGGAAACAACCAGCTGGCTCCTTGTATTCCTTGGAATCTCATGATTTGTCTTCCCATTTATTTTCTCCCCGACAGGATGTCGAGGGCTCGTTATTCCTTAAGGACTTGGCACTCTCTCTATGCCTCGATTCCCTAGCGTTGTTGGCTGCTTCCTTCTCCTCGTATTGGATGTACGCCTGGGCCTTGAGGGGGAGGGAGTAGAGCATGGTCGGTGTCTCAATGCTCACAGCTTTGGCAAAGTCACTGCAGGGAAGAATCCCGTGCTCGAGGAGGTATTTCTTCATGTTGTCGGTCATTGAGACCTGGACTACTTCCTTGTTGAAGCATTCAATGTATGCCTGCAGAGATTCGTCTATGCCCTGGATGATTGCCTCGAGCGAAGCCTCCGACTTTTGGTGTTGACGAGAGGCGGTGAAGTACCTCGAAAATATCCTCCCGAGCTGCTTCTAGGAGGTGATAGATTCTCCCGGGAGACTCTTGTACCAAGACATTACTCCCTTCCTGAGAGTAGTTGGGAAAAATATGCATTTGATGGCCCCTCTGACTCCTCGGTAGTCGAGGAGAGCGTCAATGTTCTCGATATGCTCATCGGGGTCCGTTGTTCCATCATAGGTTCCTAATGGAGGTGGCTTCTCCAGGCCGATTGGGAGCGGGGTTTTTGTAATTTCCCTTGATAGCGGGCCACGGGGCTCGTCATCCTCACTATTCGCGGGGGACGGAGAAGAGGAGTGATAGTTTCTACCCCGTCAGTCATCACGGTCTCGTCGGGGTGAGGGACTCCTCTATTTCTATCTTGGTTCGGGCGAAGGCAGTCGAGCACGGTCGATTTGACGGTCGTCTTTCCTCTTCTTGGATGAAGGGGAGTCTTGATCTTTCACAGGAGGTGTGCGGTTGTGTTTCTTGAAGAAAGAAATGTTGCGTCTCTCCTTTCTTGGTGGAAGGCCACGCCTAGGTGGTGATATACTGGGGGAGTTTCATCGTCGGGCTCTTCGAGGAAGAGACCTTGACCTCCTGTTCTCCCATGCCCATATCCTTTGATTCTGTTGTAGGATGAGGGTGTTGGTCTGATTGATAGCAGCGAGCAACGCTGCCATGGCCGGGTCGGTGTTGAGAGGGATGGGAATTGGTTGCATTATTTTTGGTAGTTCCTCGATGGGATTCTTGGGGTTTCCTTTGTCCAAGAATTGGTTTTCGCCGCATCTGGCATCAGTTGAACTTGGAGACACAGTCTGTCCATCTCAGAAATCCAGGTTGTCCTCGAGGTGAGGATGTTCCTGACTTCCGTCGGTTTCATAAGCAGGGAAAAGAATAGCTTTTCCAAGAAGATGGAGATCATCATGGTCGGTAATGATTAGTGAAAGGAATCTTGAAAAGTTTCTTTGATTTTTGAGTTTCAAGGAAAGAAAGACGGGGAGAGCAGTTTCACACATACGACATGTGATACGGTAGGAGAACTGACTGTTATACTGGTTTGCATTTTGTATTTAAAAATCTCACGGTAAGCAAGAGTCGCCACCGACTTTTATTTCATCCAACAAAGGAAAAGGAAAAAGAACAGAAAAAACCTTTTTCGATATTTTCTGAGTACGGGGGGTAGATTATAGAAAGGGAAGGTGTTAACACCCTTTCTATCCATGGTTTTCCATGGGCTCTTAGGTACTTACTCATTTTGAAATTGCTTGTGTGTGTTTTGAAATTTTTTTGTTTAACTTCGTGATAACCCTTGTATCTGTCCTCAAGAGTGTGACGAAGTTATTTTTGAAAACTCTTTTGTAAGTGTTTCTGTAAAAGAGTTTTTATTGTTTTGAGCAAGTACTTAAGATTTTCTACCTACTCGAAAAAGGTTATTCGTTTTCTCATTTCCTTTAGATAGCTCTATCCTACTATTAGTGAGTAGGTAGCCCTATCGTTGGAATTTGAGGGACTATCGAAAGGGACGCTTATGGTCATTGAAGGCAACATGTAAGGATACCTTAGCATTTCGAAGGGACTGCCATCATATATTCGTAGGCAACATCGAGGGACAAGATCATTTCTCGTAGGCTACTCGAGGGACATTGAATGACAATGATCTTTATGATGACTTTTATACCGAGGGTCTTTGCTAAGATATCCCTACGTTCGAGGGACATGACCATTGTGTTTCGAGGCAACCAAGTGGGGAGTACCCTATGGGGTGCAAGTGTGCAAATGATTTAATTCGGTTAATTATCTTGCAATTAGGTTTTTCTATCATTTATTTTTAACTTTCCATACAATCCTATTAGTCTAAGCATTGCATAAAGTATAGTAGCTGAAGGTAAAGGCGGAAATGTAAACCTAAGCTATTACAGAGCTTTGGGGCAGTTACATAATAGTGAAGAGTGCGGAAAGAAATCCTAAGACTATTACATCCCGGAAGCAATTACATGATAATGATGGAAAAAGCGGAAAAAATAAAGCTACGATATCACAGTTGAACACGCCCTATACACTTTATCCAGGAAAATAAAAATAAGATGAAAATAGCAAAGAAAATGTTTTGGTGATTTTTTTATGAAAAATGATTTATGATAATTAATTAAATAAACCTAAAAAACATAATTAATTTTAATTAATAAAAAAATATTAATTTTGAAAAAAGTTAATTAAAATACCTAAATTCTAATTAGTTTGAATTACAAAAATGGTTAATTATGAAGAAAAAAAGGTAAATTAAAAAAACCTAAAACCTAATTAATTTTAATTAAAAAAATGTTAGTTTGGAAAAAAAAATTAATTAAAAAAAGTTAAATCCTAATTAGTTCGAATTAAAAAAAAGTTAGTTTTGAAAAAAAGTTTAATTAATCTAAAATTAATTAACCTAAAAATTAAATTAGGTTTTTTTGTAAAAAAAAAAAGGTTTGTGAAAAAAGTTTTGTGGTTAATTGAATTTAAGATTGAAAAAGACAAATTGGTTAGAAACCAAAAACAAACAATGAAATTAAAAACCTAAAATTAAATTTAAACCTAAAATTAATTATTTGAGTTTATTAGGAAAAATCAAAGGTTTGTGAAAATATTAGATTTTATGAAAAAAAGTTTTAAACAGACAAATGGTTGCCTTAACCTCCTCAGGATATTTGTCTTGCCATACATTGGTGGTTGTTATGATCCGGCCTCAGTGTTTTGTAATAAACCTGCATGGGACCATAATGGTCAAACTTGTAGTGTTGAATCTCATAAACACATTAAACAAATTAGTATAACATGAAATACAAAGAAAATAAATATATGACATTTTGTAATATTAAAACTGATATGGCATCTATGAATGCTTCTACACCTTTTTGATCATGAAGATCAACCCAGCCTTACCCTTACTGGAGAAGTAGTGAGATGTGGGTTTATTTGTAGTGAGATGGGGGTTTGTAACAAGGATTTCAAGATTTTTAAGGTTCTTAAAAGAATTTGATATTTTGACAGGGTTGTGGAAAAGGTTTTTTTTCTTTCGTTTTGTCGTTTGTGTGAAAATAATGAGATTATATAATGGAAATTAGAGAAAAAAAACGGGCTTTGAATGTGCAATTGGATCTCCAATAACCACAAGCAATAGTGCGGATTTTATTCACTTGAGTCCGTCACGTTCCAAGATAAATCGTAGGGGCTTAAGTGCAACTTTTGAAGTTGAAATGTGAAAACAAATTGTAGTCGACATCGAGAACTAACTCCTGTCCGAAAATATGCTCAATCAGATAAACGGTGAATTAGTTATGAATTTTTGAAGTTTTGGCTCAAACAAACTTATTTTGGGCTCCAATGTCAACTCTGACACGTTCTTCAATAAAAAACTGGTATTGATCGGAGCATAACTCGATCTCGACTTTGGAAACAAAGTTATAAATCTCTGAGTCAGTGACCTTGTGTAAAAATATGGGCCCGATCTGATAAAAATTGACCGAGTTATAAATTTTTGAAATTTCAACCCAGATAAAATAATATTCAGCATTCAGGATTTTCGACGCGTCACGCGCACTCTGAGCAAAAAACGAAGGTATTTTAAATACCGTTCGAACTCGATACCTCTTGTGGAAATGTAGCCAACTCAATTTGTGAAACTTTGGTGCCAGAACCAGCTCGATATGATGAAAATCGACGAAGTTATGATTTTCTGAATATGACGCAAATAAACTTCTCTCACAAATTTTATGTATAAAAAAACTTGATAAATTCGCATTTTTGAAGACCTTATGATCGAAATTGGCTTCCATCCGTGAGATATGAAAACCTAGATGACGTTAAGACGGAATTTTGGCCACCGGAAGAGGTTCAAAACGAGTCACGATCTTCAAGTTATGAATTTTTTAGTGCGTAAAAACTGCACTTTCAGCACACTTTTTCACCACATTTCTGCGAGAAAACTCACACATTCGGAGACTTTCTTTAAAGAATTGGCTCTTGAGCCGAACCTAAACTTGAAAATATGTTATCAGGGATATCTTGGCGAAAGAACACCTGAATATGACGCGCCGGGTTGGACTTGTGAATCTTTGAACCCTGAATCATTGCAAAACAGCGAACCGATCTTCAGCATGGAAAATACTCTGAGAACATCCATTGGCGAAATAAATGTCACTTGTAACCTGATGAAGCTTGATAAATATACATTTATTCTATAACCATAAAACCAATAATACGCGTGTATGAAAAGAGGGTAAAATTTTGGATACAACAGTTGCCCATGTTCAATCTTCTTAAACCTGAAGATTTAGATTGGCTTGTCTGCCTTTCGTGATCTGAAGGTGGAAGATGATTGAACACTAGAGTGCCCATAAATTTTCACTCATCTGTAATGATGCTTGACTATGTAGTTAGTGTCGGGAATGGACTTATAGATGCCATTTGGAGAAGATGACTGAAAGTCGTCAGAGATGGGCTTAAAGACGCCATCCTGAGAATGTGACGGAGAGTCGTCGGAGATGGGCCTAAAGATGCCATCCAGAATAATAATGATTACGTGATATATTCCTTCGTGGGAATTCCTGTCCCTGTTGTTATGGAGGACTTCGCTGAGGAATGTTGGTCTCTGTCTTGGGGAATAGAGTCTAGGAGCTTCAGTTGTCAGTTACTCTACTGGGGAGTCAGCCCTTGATTGAGGAGACGGAAGTGAACTGCTTATCTAGTCAGGATCTAGGCTTCACAGTGACTGGTTGAGGATGATAAGGATAACTGATATCTAGTCGTATTCTAGGCTTCACATCGACTTACTGGGGAAATGTGAAATTGATCGTATCTAGTCAGGTCCAGGTTTTACAGTGTTGTAAACTGTTGTCGGGAGATAAAAGAGAAGGAACCTGGATAGTAGGGTTATTTCGAGATGAAAGCCTAGATAGTAAGGCTATGAGAAGGAACCTGGATAGTAGGGTTACTTCGAAATGAAAGCCTGGATAGTAGGTCTATGAGAAGGGACATAGATAGTAGGGTTTCTTCGAAATGAAAGTCTAGATAGTAGGGCTATGAGAAGGAACCTGGATAGTAAGGTTACTTCGAAATGAAAGCCTGGATAGTAGGGCTATGAGAAAGAACCTGGATAGCAGGGTTACTTTGAAATGAAAGCCTGGATAGTATGGCTATGAGAAGGAACTTAGATAGTAGGGTTACTTCGAAATGAAAGCCTGGATAGTAGGGCTATAAGAAGGAACCTGGATAGTAGGGTTACTTCGAAATGAAATCCTGGATAGTAGGGCTTATGGGAAGGAACCTGGGTCGTAGGGTTGCTTCGAAATGAAAGCCTGGATAGTAGGACTATGAGAAGGAACCTGGATAGTATGGTTACTTCGGGATGAAAGCCTGGATAGTAGGGCTTATGAGAAGGAACCTGGGTCGTAGGGTTACTTCGAAGTGATAGTGTAGATTAGTTGACCCGTTTGGTTTCGGGAACTGAGTTTCCATCAGTCGTCTGCAGACGTGACCTGTATAACTGCTGGATTTGTTGAAGATAATTGTCTTTCCTGAAAAAGATACCAGGGTTAATTATATGCAATGCATGAAATTCCTTGTGAGATGATGTTCTCCAAATAAATGAGACCATGTTGTATATAATATGTATGCGCATGTCATGATGTATGTACATGAAATGCTATTGGGGTATGTCCGAGTCTGGGAAAATAAATCCCTGACTGCTGCTGAAGAATATAGCATTCCTGACTGTTGTAGAGAATTGTGGTTCTTCTACTTCCGTCGGGGATGGTGAACAGGAATGACTATTCTGGAGATTTACTCTTTGTTATTTATGAATATTCTGCCGGGGAGAGACTCTGCTTGAGAATAACTCTGCGGGGAGCTGAATTTGTTGGAGGATGGACTTCCATAGCTGAAGGGATAAGCTCTTTCGGGGATTGAGCTTCTATATTCAGAAAAATTAACTCTGTTCGGGAGAAAACTTTATGGCCCGCTTGCGATTACAGAATTCGGCTGGGGATATAGATGTCAGTTTTCTGAAGGGATCTGGCTGGGGATAGTAACTCCTTTTTGGGGAAGCCGATGTCAAAGCTTTTGTTGCCTCCACTCTATGGGGAGTGTAGATGTCACTGGGATGCATGCTGAGGATACGGCAATGACTTCACATCAGGACTTTTCTGCCCCCTGTACCTGCTAGAGAAAGTACCTGCGGAGGCTTTGTAGATAGCTTAAGTATTATCCCAACTCTTGAGGTACTTGGTAACTGCCGATCGGAATGATAAGCCTTCTACCGATAGGCCAATGACAAGATGACGGGACATAGTCGTACGCTTTGATCCCTAACTTTTTCCTGGACCGCCCTTTCGGGTTTTTAGTCCACCGGGATACCCTTTTTTGCTCAAGTCGCCTTTTCAGGTTTTCGACTTGCCGGGTGTACAGTTTTTTCATATGTATATCCCTAAATTTTTCCAGAACCTTTTTTTGGCTTGCCGGGATGTCCTTACTTTTGCCTAGGCCAGTCGACCTAGCGGGTCTTTTTCATGCGTGGTCTGTTCCGACTATGTCCACGTTCTCAAGATGTAGGGAGTTGTCATTGTCCATAGCGTTGTGTTGCAGCACTGTCAACGTAATGCCCCAAGTGATTCAGATGGAGATCTTCCCCTGGCTACTTGGCATCTTTGAGAGATTCCTTGAATCTTGACTTGACTGCCCCAGATCAGCTGGACATCATGTTATGCCCCTTGATTATGAAAGGCCTATCAATGGAATTTCTTTCCGTCCGAGGTGATTTTGTTCATTGCGAAGATCTTTGTTCACTGAATATCCATCGTGCGAATTTCTCTGTTGTTGAACAAATAGTCATATGCAAACAATGGTATTTTAAGAATGCAAAGCTTATGCCTGTCTTGAAGTTTGAAAATTCATTTTTTAGTAAAACAAACAAATTTTGTAAAAGTGTGATATCAACTCGGGATTTATAGCGAACCCTACATGAGTCAGGATACCTTTTGTAACAATATGCTTTCGAACTAACCCATGCTTCAGCTAGGACTTTTAAGGGTTATAACGTGGCCTGGTTCACGGTTCAAGAAATAAAGGATAAAGGCTCAAATTTAATTTGTACCCAACCCACTCTTCGTGATGTTCTTCAGTCCTATGCTCATCTAGTTGCGCATTTAGATCCCCATTGATTATGGCATCTTGTCCTTGATGTTCTGATGATGGTTCAGATACTGAAAGTTTATTTTGAAGAGGCAGTCATTTTGTAATCTTTTTTTTTGTTGAGGATTGGTAGGACCTCTTTTTTTATATTATTATCCCTTCTTTTGCCTGAACTGTTTCTTTTGTGATTACAGCCAGCAGGATGCCCTAGTTTTTCTTAAGTCTCCTTCATAGGTTTTGACTTAGTGGGCTTTCATTTTGAGAGATAATGACTGCCTGTTATTAATGACTATGCGGAACCATCAACATCTTTTGATTTGGAAGGACGTCTTTGATTCCATTCATTATGTATGAAGTAGAATATTGCGACTGAATGCGCATCTGAATTAACTGAGAAACTACCATGCCCCAGGTTATGATTAAGGGTTTTAATTTGTGTGAAAAGAAAACTCCTACTTCTTAGGCTCAAAGGGGTTGACTAGGGATTATCTTCCTTATAACTCCACTATTTGGGATTTGAAACAACGCCTGTACATCGTCAGCGGGGTCTGTTCAAAAGCATATTGTAGAGATTGCGGTATCATTTTCTTCATCCTCCCTCTAAAGACTTACAGCTTTTAATCAAGAGTCGAATATCACAAAAAGGAAGTAAGAACGCAGTTTTGAAATAGTTAATACGAATGAATTGATTTAAGAAAAACATACGCGATGCATTGATGAAATAATAAGGTTTGACATGAATAAATGTTCGAACAAATCAAAATAAAATTACAAATTGAAAATTCTAATGAACAAATGCCTCTTCGTCTGATCTTGTCACTTCAGATGACGTGCCTTTGAAGGATGGCAGAAGAACTCGGCCTGACCATCTTGTGTAAACTCCAACACTCCTTCATCAATCAATTTTTGAATTTTATATTTCAACATCCAGCAATCATCAGTATCATGCCCCGGACTGTTGGAGTGATATGCACACCTTGAATCAGGATTGTAGTTAAGCGAAGAAGTCTTGGGATTAGGATGAGGCCCTATCAACGTAACCATATTCATCCTCAACATGTGTTGTAAATCTTGAGACAGCGACATGTTGAGTTTGGTAAACTGACTCTTGGGTGTATCTGGCTTACTCTGATTAACCCGTTGTTTTTGGAGAGGTTGTTGTTGGACCCGTGAGGTAGTAGCAATTTAGAAAGGTCCACTCTTCACCAAACTAAACTCTTGTCTTCTTGGAGGTTGATCAATGACTTGGTCCCCGGCCTCAACTGTTTGCTTCATATTGTTGTATCCGTCTTGATGAAGTTGGTTGATGATGGCTCTCAGCTCTTCTTGTCCCCGGGCTAGGCCTTGGATAAAAGCCGTCTGCCCCAGCATCTGGGTTCTCATTGCATCTACCTCAGCTTGCAGTTGTTCCAGTCGTTCGTCCTTATTGTCTTCAGGACTTTTCTTGACCAAATTCCCAGGGATGAGTGTTTTCAACTCTTCCTGCCCCTTGGATAGGTTTAGGAACATTTCCATAAATTGAGCCTCTTGAATTTGGATATCTCTATTGTCTTGTTTGAGATTTATTGCTGAAATAAACAGCGAGAACATGAGAGACCTACTTTGAAACCTGTTTATGCAATTATATGTATGATATATGTATGTAATGTTTTCAAGGATCTCGCGGGGTAAACAAGAAAATGTCAGAAGTTGAGATTTGCAGCTTTGATTGAAAAACTTCATAACGTTGAATGTCCTTATACGAGAGTCAAGCTCACCATATCAAGTGGGTCATAGCCCCTGACTCAAGTTATCGTGTTTTGATCTTTTGACGACATTGGCTAGAGGAAAATAAATCCCCTTGCCCCTTGCTAGACGTCTGGTTCATCATAACCTGCATCACAGGCCCTTGAGATCCTTGAAATGGTTAAGGAAATGCTATGGTATGATGTTATGATGTGTATTCTATGCATCCAGCAAAAAATGCAGGGTAAGAAACAAATTTATTGGATTTATACAAACAAGGTCCTGCAAGGAATACAAACAAAGCCCTGCAATGAGTTCAAATTGTTAGGAACAGAAAGCGAACAAGTCACACAAGTAGCCCTAGGTTTGGGATTACATGGATTCCATAGGTAAGTACCCCCTTGATGTTTAGTTGGTTTCAAACCTGTCTTAGAAAAGTAACCGGGTTCTACGGGATCTCAATATCATGGATCTTTCCCCCAGCTTCGTTCAATAGGCGATTGACTCGCAACCAAACAAAACTCAAGATTCAAACCTCAATGAGTGTAGCATCGAGTATCTATTGACCTTGGGAATACACCAAAGTCGGCCATCTCGCTACGTCCTACTGGCCAAGTTGTGCAATTAAAGGTTCTAAGGTCAGTTGATGCTTCACGACATCACGCGGCGGCCTCGTACTCTCCCTGATTGACTCAAGGGTTACCGATACCAACCAAAGTGCCACATCAACGTAGCTACTGTTTCAACCGTGTCGATATACCTTGCACAGTTCCCTCACAGTTTATTGTTACTTACCTAAAAGGTGTCCCCAGATCTGGATGCAGGATCTACAATAATACCCAAACAAAACCCTTGAATGTAAAGCAGGCAAAGCAAACAAGAAAGCAATTTTAAAAGTGACCTAGATCCTAAGTTATACCCCACTTATTTAATCTCCCCAGCAGAGTCGCCAGTTCTGTGATACGATGGGAGAACTGACTGTTATACTGGTTTGCATTTTGTATTCGCAAATGTCGTGGTAAGCAAGAGTCGCCACCGACTTTTATTTCATACAACAAAGGAAAAGGAAAAAGAACAGAAAAAACCTTTTTCGAGATTTTCAGAGTACGGGGGGTAGATTATAGAAAGGGAAGGTGTTAGCACCCTTTCTATCCATGGTTTTCCATGGGCTCTTAGGTACTTGCTCATTTTGAAATTGCTTGTGTGTGTTTTAAAAAGTTTTTGTTTAACTTCGTGATAACCTTTGTATTTGTCCTCAAGAGTGTGACGAAGTTGTTTTTGAAAACTATTTTGAAAGTGTTTGTGTAAAAGAGTTTTTATTGTTTTGAGCAAGTACTTAAGATTTTCTACCTACTCGAAAAAGGTTGTTCGTTTTCTCGTTTCCTTTAGACAACTCTATCCTACTATTAGTGAGTAGGTAGCCCTATCGTTGGAATTTGAGGGACTATCGAAAGGGACGTTTATGGTCATTGAAGGCAACATGTAAGGATACCTTAGCATTTCGAAGGAACTGTCATCATATATTCGTGGGCAACATCGAGGGACAAGATCATTTCTCATAGGCAACTCGAGGGACATTGAAGGACTATGATCTTTATGATGACTTTTATACCGAGGGTCTTTGCTAAGATATCTCTATGTTCGAGGGACATGACCATTGTTTTCTGAGACAACCAAGTGGGAAGTACCCTAGGGGTGCAAGTGTGCAAATGATTTAATTCAGTTATTTATCTTGCAATTAGGGTTTTCTATCGTTCATTTTTATCTTTCCATACAATCCTATTAATCTAAGCATTGCATAAAATATAGTAGCTGAAGGTAAAGGCGAAAATGTAAACCTAAGTTATTACAGAGCTTTGGGACAGTTACATAATAGTGAAGAGTGCGGAAAAGAAATCTTAAAACTATTACATCCCGGAAGCAATTACATGATAATGATGAGAAAATCGGGAAAAATAAAGCTACGCTATTACAATTGAACGCGCCATATACACTTTATCTAGGAAAATAAAAATATGAAAATAGCAAAGAAAATATTTTGGTGATTTTTTTTATGAAAAATGATTTATGATAATTAATTAAATAAACCTAAAAAACCTAATTAATTTTAATCAATAAAAAAAATATTAATTTTGAAAAAAATTAATTAAAATACCTAAATCCTAATTAGTTTGAATTTAAAAAAAGATTAATTTTGAAAAGAAAAAGGTTAATTAAAAAAACCTAAAACCTAATTAATTTTAATTAAAAAAAGGTTGTTTTGAAAAAAAAGGTTAATTAAAAAAACCTAAATCCTAATTAGTTCGAATTTAAAAAAAAATAGTTTTAAAAAAAAGTTTAATTAATCTAAAATTAATTAACCTAAAAATTAAATTAGGTTTTTTTGTAAAAAAAAAAAGGTTTGTGAAAAAAGTTTTGTGGTTAAGTGAATTTAAGATTGAAAAAGACAAATTAGTTAGAAACCAAAAACAAACAATGAAATTAAAAACCTAAAATTAAATTAAAACCTAAAATTAAATTAAAAACTTAAAATTAACTATTTGAGTTTATTAGGAAAAATCAAAGGTTTGTGAATAATATTAGGTTTTATGAAAAAATGTTTTAAACAGACAAATGGTTGCCTTAACCTCCTCAGGATGTCTGTCTGGCCATACATTGATGGTTGTTATGATCCAGCCTCAGTGTTTTATAATAAACCTGCACGGGACCATAATGGTCAAACCTGTAGTGTTGAATCTCATAGACATATTAAACAAATTAGTATACCATTAAATTCAAAGAAAATAAATATATGACGTTTTGTAATATTAAAACCGATATGGCATGTATGAATGCTTTTAAACCCTTTTGATCATGAAGCGCAAACCATCATTACCCTTACTGGAGAAGTAGTGAGATGGAGGTTTGCTTGTAGTGAGATGGGGGTTTGTAACAAGGATTTCAAGATTTTTAGGGTTCTTGAAAGAATTTGATATTTTGACAGGGTTGTGGCAAAGATTTTTTTTCTTTCGTTTTGTCATTTGTGTGAAAAGAATGAGATTATATAATGGAAATTAGAGAGAAAAAAACGGGCTTTGAATGTGCAATTGGGCCTCCAATTACCACAAGCAATAATGCATATTTTATTCACTTGAGTTCGTCACGTTCTAGGCTAAATAGCAGGGGCTTAAGTACAACATTTGAAGTTGAAATGTGAATACAAAATGTATCCAACACCGAGAACTAACTCCTATCCGAAAATGGGCTCAATCGGATAAACGGTGAATTAGTTATGAATCTTTGAAGTTTTGGCTCAGACAAACTTATTTTGGGCTCCAGTGTCAACTCTGACACGTTCTTCAATATAAAACTGGTATTGATCGAAGCAGAACTCAGTATCTACTTTGGAAACAAAGTTGTAGATCTTTGAGTCAGTGACCTTGTATAAAAATATGGGCCCGATCCGATAAAAATTGACCGAGTTATGAATTTTCGAAGTTTCGACCCAGATGAAATAATATTCAGCATTCAGGATTTTCGGCCCGTCACGCGCACTCTGAGCAAAAAACGAAGGCCTTTTGTGAAAACGTAGCCAACTCAATTTGTGAAATTTTGGCGCCGGAACTAGCTCGATACGATGAAAATCGACCAAGGTATGATTTTATGAACATGACGCAAATAAACTTCTCTCACAAATTTTATGTATAATAATACTTGATAAATCTGTATTTTTGAAGACCTTCTGATCGAAATTGGCTTCCAGCCATGAGAGACGAAAAAGTAGATGACATCAAGACGGAATTTTGGCCACCAAAACGGGTTTAAAACGAGTCACGATCTTCAAGTTATGAATTTTTTAGTGCGTAAAAATTGCACTTTTAGCACACTTTTCACCACATTTCTTCGAGAAAACTCACACATTCTAAGACCTTCTTTAAAGAATTGGCTCTCGAGTCGAACCTGAATTTGAGAATATGTTATCAGGGATATCTTGGCGAAAGAACACTTGAATGTGACGCACCGGGTTGGACTTGTGAATCTTTAAACCCCGAATCGTTGCAAAACGGCGAACCGATCTTCAGCATGGAAAATACTCTGAGAACATCCATTGGCGAAATAAACGTCACTTGTAACCTGACGAAGCTTCATAAATATACCTTTATTTCATAACCATAAAACCAATAATATGCGTGTATGAAAAGAGGGTAAATTTTGGGGTACAACACGGCGCCATTGATCTTACGGTTGATCAGAACCGGCAAGGTGGCCGGATGATGATCTGCAATCGGGATATGATGTCGAGGAGGAGAAAGGGGAGTTGTACCTACAAGACACTTCGACGATCAAGTAAGAGTGTGGACAAGGAGATACAAGCAAAGTGTTAAGGTATTGGTGGTAAATAGTGAATATTCGATACTTGGCCCTCACAAGTGTGAGGGTATATATAATGTCCTGGCGCATGGACATTGGTTCCTGTTTTTACGCCAGAATATGTCGGTCCATAAAATCAGGTAACTGTCAGGACTTGATCAAACCAGGCAGATGTGCCCGTAATTAGCTGTTGGTTCCGAGGAGGAGGCAAGTTACGAGCATCTCTTTGGTTGGTTCATGGTGGCCTGCACAACTTGATATCGGGAAGACTGAGAGATGCTCGTCGATCATCCTAGGCCGGTGCCGGCTTGGGGGGAAAAGGGTCTATTTTTCCCGACAGAGAGTCGAGAGGTTCGGGCCATGGATGTGCGGGCCGTACCGGAAGAAAGGGTTAGACTTGGTCCATTCTAGCTATCGGGCCAGTCTATAACAGATACGTTGAATCACAAATCACATGTTACTGTCACATGTAACCACGGGTCCATGACATTAGTTGTAATAAGATTACTTAATCTATCAACATCAAAGACAGATGACAAATATGATTGAATTTAAATATATACAGTTTACGATGGATTTGTTGACCTATTAATATTAGTCATGTTTAAATGCCACATGAGATTCAATTTAGAGCACTGCAGTTGCAGATGATATATAAAACTCAATCAAAGATACCAACGCCAAAAAAGAAACATAATCTAACTTGTTTGTTTTTCATACACAACACATGAAATAGTGGTACATGTAGAAACATGACATGTTATTGATTTATGAGAATACATACATGCAAAGCTACATTATATAAACAGCCATGTAGGCAATATAAATTACATTATTATTAGACTAATAGCATGTAACGTTGTGATAATTATAGCACAGGTCCATGACATTATTTGCAATAAGATGGCCTAATGTACTTACATCTAAGACAAATCACAAATGTCGTCAATACAAATTACATGAATATTAGAGTAATATAATCATCCTAAATTCTACTGTACGACTCCAAATAGTGTAAGGTTTTTCAACAGATGCAAATCTCCACAAGTATCTTGGATGAGATCCGTCTTGATTTGGCAGGGAAAACTTATAACAGAATCTGAGTTTAGTGTCTTGCCAGCAATGTAGATGTTGGAAGTGTTGTACAAATGCTGCCAATTTCCTGAAGCCTTTTTGAAGAGGGTTCTCTGCATATGTTGGCACAAAGCTATGTCTGAAATTTACTTTACTGTTATGCAGGAGTATGTAGATTCAAAGCAATGGATTAATACCTGCTGCTCCATAGGAGTGATAATAGAGTAATAAATTCCTAATATTTTACTAAAAATTTATGTAAACATGATCATTCAAAAGAAACACACAGATGCAGGAAGTTGTGTGTTAACATTAAGTTAGCATAACATAATAGAGCACAAGTCTAATTTTACAATTCCAAATCGAAAAGGCAAACAAATATAAAAAGGAAAGAGCGATAATTGTCAACACAAAGTCAAACTAAAACCAACGAAGACACATAATAAAATGCATCCACTACTAATCACTCTTCTCCAACTTGATTGTCTTCTTAAGCTTATTAGAAGAGAGCTCTCTATCACAGAAGCCTTCTGAGGTTGTTGATTCACTTGAACCCCCTAGAAACTCTCTCTTACCAATAGGCGTCATTGAATCTAGTTTATGCTTAGAGGTGATCTCGAGATCCTGTTACATAATGAATGACACAAAAGACTTTATTTTATACCATTCAGACAACATAAACTTATTCATAAACTGGGAGGGAGACATAGATTATAGTTTCCTTAACATATTCTTCGGGCGCACCCGTATTGGCCTCATCCACACTCTCTTTAATCTAAGCATAATATAAAAGTAATCATTATATTTAATGTAACCTTATAACAACAACTATAATAAAACAAACTAATAACCAAAAACTGCAATAGGGTAATTACCTGCAGAGGCTTAGATGTTATGGAGGGGACCAGAACAACTTCCTTTTTCCGCAATTACAGTATCGTCAGAAAAAAATGTAATACCCAAATAAACAAACAACCTAAAATAAAAAAACCATGTTAGGAAGATTATAACTCGTCTATGTCCCATGGAGCCTTAAGTTGCCTGATAAAAGGCTCATCCCTAAGGATCCTCACAACAGAGCAATTGTTCCAACGCGGCTGCCACTTGACCTTAAATGTCATCTCTAAGTTCAACAGTTGATCAAGTGTCAATGGGAATTTCAATGGATCATCAATTCCAGCCTATATAACAAACCTCAACAATGAGTATTAATACATTACAAAAATGCGTATACTAAGGTGTAGGGAATAAAACACTAAATCTTGATCATAGTATGATGTATTTGGGCAGTAGATAAACCCAGAAGAAACTCACATTCTCTATTCCAAAACATAAAGTTACAATTGTTGCCCCGTGGAAAACCTGAATCTCTACCTTGTACCTACAATGTCATGATTAACGGATATAAGAAATATGATCACATAAATACATAAAAATAGCTTTCACGACCACTACAATATTAAAGGACAAGTAATAAGACCTAAAGATTTCAGCCTCAATTGAATGACCAACATCACAGTCAAATGGAGCAGCAGTATCACCATGTGCAATGCAAGGACACAAATGACAGGCACGGTAGCACCATTCAAACGGAGATGCCACCAGAATCCATGTTTTAGCAACAGTAGCACAAAATGTGATCTGCATCAAAAGTTCATGACATGAATTTCAAATGACGAAAAAGAAGTGACTAACACAAATGAATAAAATATAACAGCAACAACCAAATTGTGTCATACATCACGGAGTTTGATTATTTCACCAAGAGACAAAACAACAGCACTTGAGAGTAACCTATGAGCAGGACTGACTTGTGTTTTTTCAGAGTTCTGCGATGAGAGCTGTGAACTTGAACACATCTGTCTGAAGACAGTAACGATAGAGTCCTTAGGAATGCTGCATGAATAAGTGAATTAAAAAAATGTTCACACAACAGCACGAGAAATCTAACATATCAATGGATACCATCGATTTGATACAAAGAATATACCAGTCTATGAAATCTTTGATCGAAGGAAAACCAGCATTGAGGCAGAGCAGTGTGACATTGTAGGTGTTTGTGACTGACAGCGGAAACTTCCCTACATCAACAAAAATATGACGCAAGTGTGAGTGGCCAAAAATAAATAGTTTTATAATAACATAATAAACCAACCAACCATCTTGTTTGACTTTTCTATATTACAGCAACAACACATTTGGACCAGAGTTATTGCCACGATCCTGTGTGAATTTGATTAACTGGTCGGCATACGATTCTCAAAGAGAACAATTTAGAGTATTGTTGCTAAACAATGAATATGCAACAGTCGTTCAACAAAAGAAATTTAAGATGCATTTCATATGATATATGATATAACAACAACGACGAAAGCACTAGATTACATACTTGTGGTCCCTTAACATCATAGTAACCTGCTGTTTTTTTGAACTCGGTCTGTGAATACCTAATACCCTCTACCATTCCAATTATATATGGGGAAAAATAAACATCCGCATAAGAGAACAAAAATATCAAATTCAAATCTGCGACCAAAAGATCAATAAAGATGTTACATTTTTTTTACCTATCAGCACATCTTTGTTATAATTGTCGTTGATTATTTCAGAAAAACCAGTAATCACCAGCAGTTTCGCAGGTATCTCATGTTTGTTATCATTCCCAACAGACGTACCTCCCGTAAACTTAAAGTTGGCTACAGTATAAGTATGGCCCAGCAACAATTTTTCATCAAAAACAGACATATGTGCTGCCGGGACAACAACATGTATATCATCATCCTGCGATGCACATAAAATAACAAAATATCAGAAAACCAACCATTTACTACACAATGCACAGAAAATTGTAAAAATAACAGAATGTGCCACAAATTTTTTATAAAAAACATAATAGAGAGAAACCACCATGAAGATGATCCAGACGCAGAGAAAACATATTTTACCGCTTTGTCCACAAAAATCATTTCAAAATGCTCTTTGTTATTAATCAGCACATTCCACTTATGATGAACCCTGATTGCAACCTTCTATGGTTCTTTACTGTCATTGATATCGCATATTCTTTCAATAGGCCATGCCATGTTAAACCGATAGGAGGGAGGAGATGAAAAAACGTTAGGGTTTGAGGCAGGTGAAGATTTAACAGAAGTTGAGAGTATGGAAGGTTATAAAGAATTGTAGCCATGATGAATTTGGGACGATTGAGGAAGTAGTGGAATGGACAACTGTTTGAAATTAATATATTGATTATAGAAACAGTTACAAAACAGATAATAAATAGGAGAGGTTGAAGAGGGAGGTTAAAGGAAAGTGGAGAGGGAGGTTACAGGATAAAATTGTATTAGAATATAACAAATTAAAACTTATGAAATTGGAACCCCAAATATACTAATCACGTCTTGTGATTTTGGAGCAACCGGATAAAATAGAGTTTTTATATAGATAAATTTTTTTATATTATAGATAATAACATAAGCTTCCTCATTAGTTATAGATTCTCTTAACTTATTTTTTTTTTATAAGTACTAGATTCTCGTAACTGATAAATTATTGGCTATTATATATCCGGATACATTAGGAAGTACCTGAATAACAAGCTGCAGTGGGGTTTGACCATTTGTTTGTGGCAAATATAAATACTAAAAGCCAAAAGGAAAAGACACCAAGAGAAACCATGCCTCAAAGAACGAATCTCTCTTTCTTTCACAACCCAGATTTCAGAATGCTGCAGCAAAACCCTTCTGAAATTTCCTTCCAATCATTTGATATTAATCATGATTATCTTCCCTATAGTACGCTCGATTTCTCATCGAGTTCGCAGACAAAGTCTACCAAGTCCATGAAGTCATCTCGAGATAAAGAAGTATTGCCGAATAATAAGACGGGTGAAAAGTCATATATAGGTGTGAGAAAAAGGCCTTGGGGGAAATTTGCTGCAGAGATTAGAGACACAACAAGAAGAGGGAAAAGGGTTTGGCTTGGAACCTTTGATAGTGCTGAAGAAGCTGCTTTAGCTTATGACCAAGCTGCATTTTCAATGAGAGGTGATAACGCTCTTCTCAATTTTTCAGTTCAAAGGGTCAAACAATCTTTGCAAGATATTCAATATGATCCTTGCTGTAATATTGAGTCTTTTTCACCTGCACTTGCACTCAAAGAAAGACATTATAACCAAAGAAAATTAATGCCATCATCATCAAAAGGTAAAAAGGGTAAAGGGAAATTACAAGAATCAGAGGAATCATCATCAAGTGTGTTGGTGTTAGAGGATTTGGGAGTTGAATATCTTGAGCAACTTTTAACTATATCTGATCATCAAACTATAAGCTCCACCAACTTCTAACAATTTGTTTGTAATTTCTGTTTTTGTTTTTGGCACTTTTTACGGCATTAGTTATTCAGTTAGCTAGGGCATTGCCTAGAACAATGTGACAGCACTAATTTGCTCTTTGGTTGGTTCACTAGAAATAAATTAAACAATAGAAGTGTCAAGTTTATCCTCTCACTACATCAAATTTTGGTTTTAAAATCGTTTGTATAAGAGTGCAGAAAAGAAAGTATGAAAGAAAAATTGTAGATGTTTAAAAAAAAAACTTTTATAATGTTTTTAAAAAATATATACAACAATTTATGTAAAAACAGCTTTAAACTTATTTACCAAAATAACAAAAAATCTGTTTTTAAAAAAATGACAAAAAGATTCATATAAGAAATGATGTTTATAAAAGCGTTATAAAAATTAACAGAATTTTTATATAGAAAATGTTGTCTTTTTATTAGACTAATGATTTTTTTAACATGCGAAAAAGAAGAGTGTTTTTTTTTTCTTCTCTAAAATCACTCCCTTTTTATGTTTTAAATGTTTCCCACTCAGTCTCCCTTATATTCACACATTTAGAAATCTACTAACACACTAAATGACACAAATGTGGTAAAATAGGGTAAATAATGGTTAGTGATCACCATTTTTATTTCATTCATTTTTCATTAATATGACTGTCGTTATGTTATATATATATATATATATATATATATATATATATATATATATATATATATATATATATATATATATATATATATATATATATATATATATATATATATATATATATATATATATATATATATATATATATATATATATATATATATATATATATATATATAATATTATATATATATATATATATATATATATATATATATATATATATTTGTATTTTTATTTTTATTTTTGGAAAAGAATTGAACAATTTTTTTTATTTTTAATGATTAATTAAATAAAATAAAGAGGAAGTATTTTTTTCTATTTTTTATTTTATTACCTAAAAAAATAATTTAAATTAAATAACCTAAATGAATTTAGTCTAAGCAATGATTAAACTAACCTAAATAATATTAATTCAATTAAAAAAAATCTAATTAAAAAAGGAAAAAAGTCTGACTAACCTAATTAAAATCCTAAATTATATGACCTGAGATATGGAATGGGTGTTCTATGGCAGTAAAAATGGAGAGAAAATATGGTTCAAGGTCCATTGCTTTAACCTTAATTTTTCCAAACATGACTAACTAGTAACACACGGGTTACGTGTATTTGTTTTTAAAAATGATTAAAATAAAATAATTTTTTTAAAAGAGATGATAAATTTGTACTTATAATTATATATATATATATAATATATATATATATATATATATATATATATATATATATATATATATATATATATATATATTATATATATATATATATATATATATATATATATTATATATATATATATATATATATATATATATATATATATATATATATATATATATATATATATATATATATATATATATATATATATATATATATATATATATATATATATATATATATATATATTATTTTTGTTTTGAAATTATTGTCAAAAATATTTAAATCAATAGTAAAGTTGTTCTATTATTATTCAATAATTTTATCAATAACTTCATGTTTCTATTATTATTCAATATTTTGATCAGTAATTGCATGTTTATGTTATTATTCAGTATTATGATCAGTAAGTTCATGTTTCCGTTAATATTTAATATTTTTATTAATAATTTCATGTTCCCGTTAATATTCAATAGTTTGATCAGTAATTTAATATTTCCTTTAAAATTCAATATTTTGATCAGTAATTTCATGTTTCTGTTAAAATTCAATATCTCGATCAGTAACTCCATGCCCGTTATTATTCAATATTTCGATTAGTAACTTCATGTTCTTGTTAATATTCAATATTTTTATCAGTAATTTTATGTTCACGTTAATATTAAATATTTTTATAAGTAACTTTATATTCTCTAATTTCATGTTTATGTTATTATTAAAAAAAAGTTGTAATGCAACTTAATATTCCATGTTAAAGGATTATATTCGTTGTTATGCAAGCCTGCCATCATTGTTGTTAGCATTCCATACACTAGTTTCCCACCATACGTGAGCATCACGAAACTAGGCACATATTACCTTTAAGTATTGACCACGTTTGGTCTTGGAGTCACTGGCTGACTTTTGGTGATTGGTATGCTTGGGTCATCGAAGATACAACCATAGAGCTTGAACCAACACTTGATGCAACATTGATATTTCCTCCTGGGGGTTGCATCCAATTTGGATTTCTAAGATCTACCATTTTTCAACCACTCCACAATCTCATGCATAGATTGAGACGAACTTAACACAAATGTGTCTCACCGAGTGTGCCAATTTGATCGCAAACGTTTCTCGCGAACAATCTCTAGCCTATTATTTAAAGGTTACTTGCAAGACTAGCTACAAGAATCATGGAC
The DNA here is from genome assembly GCA_948472305.1 of Vicia faba. Classification (NCBI taxonomy): domain Eukaryota; kingdom Viridiplantae; phylum Streptophyta; class Magnoliopsida; order Fabales; family Fabaceae; genus Vicia; species Vicia faba. The sequence goes on along the minus strand of OX451738.1, from coordinate 369,265,618 downwards.
TTAGTGTTAAGTTTGATATGATTTTTGGGATTAGAAATGGGTAAGGAATGAATCGAACAAAAAAAAGGTAAAAAAAACAAAGATAAATTCGCAAGGTAAAAATGATAAACAAGACAGAAAATTTGAAATAAATTGCTTTGGATTAAAGGTGAACACACACATATATTTCTCAGAAGTGACTCGTTTTTCTCTTGACGCGGATGTTTTAACTTCTTTATTACAATGTTACAAAATAGACCTCTGACGTGAATGAAAAAACTTGCTTAAATAAATAAACACAAGTAATTGATATCCTACACATTCGAAGGTTTATTATATAACCACGTTCGAAGTTTGTGATGAAGCTTCCTTTTGAGTCTTCCCATGTTTTATTGGTAAGCGTCGATGAAACTGCTTCAATGTTATATGTTTTCACATTCGATTGGACTCTATCCCTTCCATCGACCTGGCTTGAACATCATGAAGTTTCGTTAAGTCTCAAAGGGACTTTTCATTGGTAACTTGTCGATGCCTCTTGTCTCACCATGGGTTGTGTCGTAAGTACTTTGACCTTGGTGATGACCCTTAGCTCATAATCATTTTTCTTATTCGAAAATTGTTGACTAATAGAGAGACATTGACATAGGACTAGATTTACTCAACATCATGACCTGATAGTACAACAGTGGCATTTAACGAGAACTCTTTAACGAGATTAGTGTAGATGGATCCACGAAGAATGTCAACGTAACCATTTAACTTTTATTTGAAAATATTTTTCCTTAGATAAAAACCTTTGTCTTTCAAATCATTGAAATAAACAAACTTTTCATTGATAACGAACAAAAGATTTTCATTCATTTTTTATTAAAAAAGACTTTGAAACTAGGTTTGAAGATACAACGAGTTGAAAATGAGACATTGAAAATAGGAATAATGTTTAAATATTGAAGAATAGGAAGCTCAAACGCCTCCTTGAAAACCCAAAAGATATGTTACATTTTGAATATGGATGACCATTGTTATTCTAGTGATATGATTTCAATATGGAGAAATAAAACCACATCTTACCTCATGTTTTCTTATAATTGAGGGGAAAAACAATTCAGGAACCTTTCTTTTTATTATATTTTTTATTTGTAAACTAAATAGTCTATCTCATCGGTTTTCTCAATAATTGAGGGACATAATATCATATTTTACTATAAAAGCACTCTTTAAACATATTTTATCCTAATCCTCACGTGTACGCATCATTCTTTGGGATGGATTACAAGATAATGAAATCTTGGAACTCAAGAAGCTTGAAAAAGTTCTCTATGATAGGTACAAGTGCATAAAAATATTTTCCAATGGTTGAAACAAATAATTTCTTTAGAAGTTGGATGCATTCAATCCATATAACATTTTCCAATATTTTGAGTAGATAACTCCTTACAACAATGATTTGTTCTTCTCCAAGAATCTAGATTTGTTATAATATTGTGTTTTAGTATTATGTGTAAACATTGTATTGTAAAAAAAAAAGCTTTTTCACCTTGGTTTTGAACAAAATCGAGGGGATAATTTAGCGTTATAATTTAGGATATTGATCACCGTCTTTTAACAAATTTGTGTCGTCTATTTCATGAGTATTATCGCTCAAGACACTTCAATTAGTGATGTGTGTGAAACCTAAAAAGTTTTATTATAAAAGTATTCTAATATCTAAAATAGATAATGAAACATCTTGAAGCGCTTGAAACATTATTAAGGTTTGCAAGAGTATTAGCTATAAAGAGTTCTCTATGATGAATTGCAAGACCAAAAAACTATTTGGGTTTAAGTTTTGTGTTCTTAAATATTTATTTGAGCAAAAAATAATTTATTAATCCAACCCTTTTTTTTTGTCTAACCCTCTTTTTGAATATATCATAAACAAATACATAAAAAGCAATTGAGAATATAATGGCACCCATCATTTGATGTTGTCTATAATATCAAGGAATTGAAGATCCAAAATATGATCTTCATGGACAAATTAATTTTTATTTTAATATTATGGATAAACAATGTAATATTCTGGGTAAACAATATAGTTTGTAAACAAATTAATTTATTAATATTTTGTGTAAATAATGTAACAAATTTTATTTTTAAATCTATCTTACCCCTCAGTTTTATTGATTATTCGATATGTATGAGGCGTTAATTTTATAAATAATAAATTACAGATGATAAGGTTCGAACTCATGTGTAAATAAATTTATCCCTCGGTGTTTTAATAATCAATGTGTTAAATCGGTATTTTTCATGATGCCCTTCGTTATCTCGCTTCTTTAGCCAAGGTAAAATGCATTTTGTGCCCGAGATTAAAAATGTTTTTTATAGTAGTGTTTGCATTCCAACTGTCTCCGTCGAAAAAGTTCCTCATGTCGCTCTGAAAATTACTAAATCCTAAATATTACTTTGTACATAGGGACTTCGACGTTTTCCTTTAAAACAACCATGTCGAAAACTCTCCAACATGTTTGTCAAAAAGCACCACTAGAATCATCTAAATTCTACTAAGTGTTTTCTGAATCTTCTTCTTGATATGTTGAGGTTTGACATATATCGAAAATCCCAGCTAATACTTATATATGTGAATCTTCTTCTAAAGATGCTTGTGATTCTATTTTAACATCTTGTGAAGACATTGTATCCTTATTGGGCAAGAACTTGAGCCTGACCCAATTACATATGAAAGTGAATGTTGATAAGTGTTGATGTCGATGTGAGGTTGACTTTTCTATATGATCTTGGATATATGTCAATTTGCAGGTTTATTGTTAAGTATACTTGTCTGGTGCCAAATACCATAAGCTCTCAAAAAGGTATTGTTGTTAGGAAAGGAAATTATATTCTCTGATTCTTGTTATTATGAGAGTTAATTGCATCCATGATTCTTATTGTAAATATGGTAACATGGCAACTGTCATATCAGTATAATAGGAATAGATTGCTGAATTATAGGAACAAAATCATCTTATTAGAGAGATGTATATGTGTATATAATGCTCTAATGTTTCTGAATAAAATACAACCAAATTATTTCCATCTTCTCCTGTTATTTTGACATGGTATCCGAGCAGTAACGATCTGCTCCATTTCCTTCCCATATTTTTTTTCCTATCATTTTTTTTTACTTTCTAAATCATTATGGCCAATGATGGAAACAAATCTGATTCCAATAGCTCTTACTCTCTTCACCATTCCGATCATCCGGGAATGATTCTTGTTTCTAAACCTCTCAATGGTGACAATTATTCAACTTGGAGTCGAGCCACTACCATCTCATTGAATGCAAAATCTAAATTTGGTTTTGTTGATGGAACCCTCAAAGCACCATCTGTCAAAACAAAACCGGAAGACTATGCGGCATGAAAAAAATGCAATGATATGGTTTTGTCATGGATTCTTAATTCATTGACCGCTGATATTGCAGATAGTGTTATTTTTTATAACACTGCTCATGAAGTTTGGGAAGATCTTCAAAATCGTTTCTTTCAAAGCAACGCACCACGCATTTTCCAGATCGAGAGAGAGAGAGAGAGATTGCCTGCATTACTCAAGATCAAATGACAGTTGATGCATACTATACAAAATTAAAAAAATTGTGGGATGAGCTAGGATCCTACAATGATGTTATTTGCACATATGGAGCGAACAACAAAAGACGCAAGTTGATGCAATTTCTCATGGGGTTGAATGAATCTTATAATGTTGTTCGTGGTCAACTCCTTTTGATGAATCCTCTACCAGATGTTTCACAAGCTTATTCTTCCATCATTCAAGAAGAAAAGCAACGAAATTTGGGTACAAGAATAAAGACTATAGAAGCTTCTGTCATGGCTGTCCAAAGAGAGGAACCAATAGCCCTCGTTGTTCGACACAATTCTGGTCAGTACTCTCGTCCCAATTCCAATAATCGTAAATCGCTGCATTGCTCTCACTGTGACAGAGATCATCACACGAAGGAGACATGTTGGAAGTTACATGGTTATCCACCAGGACAATTCAAGCATACCACGGCAAAAAACCATCATTTCAAGTCCAATGGCAATAATCAATCTTCAGCTAATAGTGTCAAAGAAACCACATCAGCACATGTTCAGCCCCTTGTGAATGGATTTACTGAACTACAATTACAACAAATTTTGGCTATTATGCAGAGCAATGGAACATCTCAATCATCTGCTCCCAAGGCAAATAATGTCAATTTTTCTTCAGGTTTGTCCGCACCAAAATTGATAATTGATAATGGTGCAACAAATCACATAATTTCTTTTCCATCTTTACTTGTCAACAGTAAAGAAAACACTTCTTTACCACCAGTTGTTATGCCAAATGGAGATCAAGCTCTAATTACTTCTACTGGAAATTTCCCCTTAAGTTCTATTATTTATTTGAAGAATGTACTTGGGGTTCCATCTTGTAAGGTGGATTTGATGTCTGTGAGTCAAGTCACAAGTGATTTAAATTGTTCAGTAACTTTTTTCCCACAATTGTGTATTTTGCAGGATTTGATGACAGGGATGACGATTGGTTTGGGTTGAAATTCTGGCTGCAGATACTCAATGTCACGTTCAATGTTATGACACCGTATCTGACTTACTATATGACAGTAAATACAAAAACAATAAAGAACACAGTCAATTGTTTACCCAGTTCAGTGTGCAACAACACCTACTCTGGGGGCTACCAAGCCAAGGAGGAAATCCACTATAAGAGATGTTAATTCAGGAATAAACCAACCAGTTTATCTCCTTCACTTAAGACCTACCCAATGCAATTTCAATCTAAGTACAACTTAAACCTGAGTTCCTACTCACTCCCCCTCAATCACAGCAGTGATACATAAAACAATTTGACTAATGATTTGATGAAGACACTCTTCAAAAACATACACTTGATTAAGCTTCACAGCTTTTTAATCAAGTAACACAACCACTCTTGCTTCACATCTTTGAGTGATGCACAACTAACTTGACTCTGCTTCACAGCTTTAGTCAAGGAACATTCAAACACTCTTGCTTCAAAGCTTTGAGTGCTACACAACCCTTACAATTAAAAACCTATTCCAAGTCACTTATCACAATGATAATTGCTTGGAGTACAATAATTAAACCTATACAGATTACAAATGATCTTCTGATCAAAAGGGATTACTTGCAAAACAGCAGCTCTGTTGAATATATAGCAGCTGCAACTTCAGTTAGGGTTTCCACAAAAACCTAGGGTTAATTCCGTTTGACCTTAAGACCAGGTCACAGGACTTTATTAACCAGGTTAGGGTTGAGCTAGGTTACCCCTCAAAAAACGCAGGATTCTGTTCTGGAAAGACTGAGTTATTTTCCTGAAAAAACTCAGACTTATCCAACCTGCAAACCTGTTAGTTCAGAACAGGATGTCTTAACATCTGTTATGACATCTGAGAAAACCTGTCTACTGATTTAGCAAAATGTGATCATTTTGCAAAATGCTCAGATACACACTTATAAACATCAGTACTTGAATTACAATATTTTTCTGCAAAGGTACCTAATGAGTCAGTACAAACTAAACTAGAATGTTATGACATCAGTCATGACATTCACACAAACACTTGGGTTTTACCAAAAATGCAAGCCAATACCTAAACAACTACAAACTCCCCCTTTGGCAGATTTTTGGCTAAAGACCCTAAGCAATCAGAGATAGATAGCAGCAGAAATAAATGACTGCAGAAAAATAGAATGTCTAATTGAGAAAGTACATATTAAGTACCAAAATATTCTCCCCCTCTTTAGCCACAAATGGGCCAAAGATAAAAGTTCATAATGATTATACAGTTATCCAAACAAATAATAAGAGCAGCAGCAAAAAAGAACTGAACACACTTCCAAACTCCACCAGATATCAGCACCAACCAGCAACACCACCAAACAGCAACCAACCTTCAAGCACTGTCATCAGACTCAGAGGAGCTAGTTTCTTCAATGTTGAGATGACCTTCAGCTTCTACACCTTCTTCCCTTCTGTTTTCTTCAGCTTCCTCCTTTTCTAGCCTGGCAATTAGGATTTCTAGGGTCTTTTTCCTAGCATCCGGCTCTTTGCAAGTCTCTTTTAAAAAAGCTATGACATCTGATGTCTTGGACTGGGTCTTCACAGACGATGTCTCAGCTGATGTTATGACAATGTCTGGAGCATGAGATCCCTGAAACAGTTTGTAGTGCAAGCCAAGGGCAGGAGCTCTTTTGCAGACTGTATCTCTTGCCACAAGGATATCAGGGTATTGTGCAAGGATAATTCCACAAAGGAGGGAGGGAAAGGCTATTGGTCCTTTGACAGCATAACTACCAGCATGCTTTAAAGTTTGTTCAAAGATGTACCTGCCATAGTCAAAAGCAGTCTTGGTTCCCACAGCATAAATAAATCTCCCCAATCCTGTGGAGATAGTTGATTTATGATTTGTAGGCACCCAGTTGGCTGCACCTATTTTATGCATGATGGCAAATTTCATGCTGAGTTTGCTGGCATTCAGCTTGCCTTTCAAGGGCCAGCACTTCACTTGCTTGGCTGTGATGGTTTGACAAACTTCATTGTCAGTGGCCTCTAGATCAGGACAATCTTCATTTGTTCTTCCAAGAAACTTGTTAATTTCTGATGGAGAGAACTTGACCCTTCTTCCTCTAACAAAAACACTTTCAAAGTCAGCTGACCTTCCATCAGCACAATCATTAGACAAGTTCACTACAAACTCCTTGACCAGATTTTCATAACATTTGTTAAATTTTATCACTGTCTTCATTAGTCCAGCATTCTTGATCAGGTCCATGATGTCTTTGCACTCCAAGGCATCATTGTTGAGTTCTCTCTCCAAAGCTATTCTCTTTAAGCAAACATACTTCCATCTGTTTGCATTGTCAGGATGATGAAAAGAGATGTTGTCTGTTGGGACTTCAGGTACTCTAGCAATTTTGCTGGAAGGGAGCTTCCTTCTGATAGGAGTTTCTTCAGCATCAATCTCAAATTCTGATTCCTCATCAGAATCAGAAGATTCAGGTTCTTTTCTCTTCTTAGAGATTGGTTGTCTAGCAGTATGCACCTGGGCCTTCTTTCCTTTTGTCTGAATACTTTTCTCTGCCATGCCTTCAGCCTTGGATTTCTTAGCAGCAGGTTTGTCTTTGGACACACATTTTGCATCATTCTGATTACTCTTTCTTTTCATCAATCTCCTAGCTATACTAGGGTTCACATTAGCAATCATATCATTATCTGAGTAATCCTCATCCACATCAATGATAGGTCGATCAGCAGCCTTTCCTGAAGTGTTCTGAATGTTGTCTTTTTGTGTCACAACATTCTCAGTGACATCTACATTCTCAGAAACTTCCACATTTGGGCTTTCTGATTGATTTAAAGGGACAGAAATCCCCGGTACAGGTTGGTTTCCGCTCAGTATACTAGTAACAAGCCTAGCAATAGCTTGATGAACTTGAACTGTTCCTTCTCTATTTGGTACAGAAGAAGAAGGATGAGAAGAATTACCAGAGGCTGTAGCTTGAGCTCTTCCTGCATGTCTCGTTCTTAGCTTTTTGACTTTGGCTGGGTCAGTTGCCATCTCTCTGAGAGGAGTGACCTCAAGAACTTCAGATTCTATGCATGTGGTGATTGCTCTAGAGTCTTGGTCAGATGATGAAGATGATGAGGATGATGAAGTCGCCTTGGTTGAAGACGATGTCTGAGACATTTTGATTGACTTTGAGTAACGATAACAATTTGAGAAAAATCTTTGCTTGAGAGGAGGAAACAGGTTGCAAGGACGAGAGAGGAAGGAGGCAAAAGGGAGTCTTTTCAACTTCTTAAGGATTTTGAAAGAATTGGGAAAGCATATGATTAACCCACTAAAGATAGACTTAATAAAATTAACTCCTTCAACCTTTGTTTTAAGCAAAATTAATTGCTATAATTTCTCATGTTAGTAAATACCCAACCTGCCCCTCAAATTTTCAAGTTTATTTCCAACAAGAGCCTTGGTAGAAGAATCAGTCAACTGAAGCTTAAAGAAACTATGTTCCAGTTTAAATGACTTCTTCTCTATAGAGTCAATGTGCTTGTTCCTGTTATGCTGAATAGGGTTCAAGGAAATATTGATTGTATTCAGATTGTCACAACACAATGTCACAACATCTTGTGAGACATCATACTCAGTGAGCATCTGTTTTGGCCAGATATTTTGAGAACATTTTTTCCTAGCAGCAACTATTTCCGCACAGAGTTGGGAAGGCATTCTTTTGATATGAATCACAATTCTGGTTGATTCTTGACTAATTTTCTTTTGTCCAGTCCATTTTGATGGAGAGTTATAGGAGAGGAGACTTCAAGTCTCATTTCTTCAGGAAAACAGAATTTATTAGACTTGTTATTTCCAACATCCTTGTCAAGATAACTTATGGTTATGACAACACATCCTTCTTCAAGTTTATTTGCCACATCACAGACATTATCAACCTGTAGTTTTGGAGTTCTTCTGACTGCTTCCATAAAAATAGCTCTTTTCATTCTTCTTAGATGAAGAGGACCAGGCTTATGCTGCCACAGTTTCATCTCTTTTTCTTCTTTGGTAATTGGACACATAGTGGAGATATCAGTGTTCTCAGGCTGCCACAAGTAGCAGTTATCTTTGGATCTGATTCCTCTCATTACAACTTCTAGTTTTTCATTAGTTACTAGACATTCAGATTTTGAGAAGTTGACCTTGAATCCTAGATCACATAATTGACTGATACTAATGAGATTAGCAGTCAGCCCTTTTACCAGCAGTACTTTATTCAGACTTGGAACTCCAGGGCAGTCCAAATTACCAACTCCTTTGACTTCACCTTTAGCACCATCTCCAAAGGTCACAAAACTGGTGGTGTGAGGCATAACATTATTGAGGAGATTTTTTATTCCAGTCATGTGTCTGGAACATCCACTGTTAAAGTACCAGCCTTCCTTTGCAGACACTCTCAGGGAAGTATGGGCTATCAGGGCAGTAGCCTTTTTCTTCCAATGAGGAGCATGTGGTACCCTTTTTGGCTTAGGTTTAGCACCTGAGTTTTGATTAGGGTATCCATGTAATTTGAAGCAGAAGGGCTTTATGTGTCCATACCTCCCACAATGATGACATCTCCATCTTTGGTATTTTTTCTTCATGTATTTCTGATGTTGAGAGTTGTGTCGAGACATCTGCTTTGACAATTGTTTAACATTCCTGATCTTCTTGTCTGCACCAGGTTTCTTAGCTTCCACAAATCCTAGACCAGATTTGTTTCCCACATTTTGTCCAACTTGAAGAATCTCTTCCAATTTATCTGATCCATTGGTCAACATCTTGACAGATTTTGTCATTTGATTCAGTTGTGAGTTCAGCAATTGAACCTCTCCTTCTAGATGACTTATAGTTTCTAGATCTGCCCTTTTTTCAGCTTCCAGCTTTATAATGAGTTTTGATTGTTTCTCATTCTGTACACAGACTTCAGCACTTCTGATACACAATTTCTTGTAGGTATCAGCCAGTTCTTCAAATGTCACTTCTTCATCACTGGTGTCACTTTCAGAAGTACAAACACTAGTTAGAGCAGTAACTAGTTTGGCAGATTCTTCTTCAGAATTACTTTCTGAATCATAGTCAGACCAAGTAACAGTCATTCCTTTCTTTTGTTTCTTAAGAAAGGTAGGACATTCAGCTCGAATATGTCCATATCCTTCACATCCATGGCATTGAATACCTCTGCCTTGGTTTCCCTTTTCTTCTAACCTTGGTCTTCTGCTGGAACTGTCAATGTCAGAGGGAATGTTATGAACATTAGACCTTGACTTTGGATCCATTCTTTTGATGAGCTTGTTGAACTGTCTTCCAAGCATGGCAATAGCTTCTGAAATATTCTCTTCTTCATCCTCCTTGTTTTCAACATCAGTGTTGGATACAAGTGTTATGCTCTTGTTCTTCTTGTCACCATTATCAGTGATCCCCATCTCAAAAGTCTGAAGAGACCCAATAAGTTCATCCACTTTCAACTTGCTGATGTCCTGGGCTTCCTCTATGGCAGTTACCTTCATTGCAAATCTTTTAGGCAAGGATCTGAGAATCTTCCTCACCAGTTTTTCTTCTGACATCTTTTCTCCCAGTGCTCCTGAGGTGTTGGCAATCTCCAAGATGTTCATGTGAAACTCATGAATGGTTTCATCTTCCATCATTTTTAGATTCTCAAACTTGGTAGTCAACATCTGAAGCCTTGACATTTTTACTTTGGAAGTGCCCTCATGAGTAGTTTTGAGAGTGTCCCAAACTTCCTTGGCCAGTTCATATTGATGTACTAGTCTGAAAATGTTTCTATCAATTCCATTGAACAAGGCATTTAAAGCTTTTGAATTTCCCAGAGCTAACTCATCTTCTTCTTTACTCCAATCTTCCTCAGGCTTCAGACTGATTGTCCCATCTTTCTCAGTTATGGTGGGATGAATCCATCCTTTGTCAGCAGCTCTCCAAGCCTTTTTGTCCAGAGATTTTAGGAAGGCAATCATACGAGGTTTCCAGTAGTCATAATTAGTTCCATCCAGAATGGGTGGTCTATTTCCAAAAACTCCTTCTTTGTCCATAGTGCCAGAAAGTGATATCCCTAGATCTCACCCAGTAATACAGGCAGGGTGCCTGCTCTGATACCAATTGAAATTCTGGCTGCAGATACTCAATGTCACGTTCAATGTTATGACACCGTATCTGACTTACTATATGACAGTAAATACAAAAACAATAAAGAACACAGTCAATTGTTTACCCAGTTCAGTGTGCAACAACACCTACTCTGGGGGCTACCAAGCCAGGGAGGAAATCCACTATAAGAGATGTTAATTCAGGAATAAACCAACCAGTTTATCTCCTTCACTTAAGACCTACCCAATGCAATTTCAATCTAAGTACAACTTAAACCTGAGTTCCTACTCACTCCCCCTCAATCACAGCAGTGATACATAAAACAATTTGACTAATGATTTGATGAAGACACTCTTCAAAAACATACACTTGATTAAGCTTCACAGCTTTTTAATCAAGTAACACAACCACTCTTGCTTCACATCTTTGAGTGATGCACAACTAACTTGACTCTGCTTCACAGCTTTAGTCAAGGAACATTCAAACACTCTTGCTTCAAAGCTTTGAGTGCTACACAACCCTTACAATTAAAAACCTATTCCAAGTCACTTATCACAATGATAATTGCTTGGAGTACAATAATTAAACCTATACAGATTACAAATGATCTTCTGATCAAAAGGGATTACTTGCAAAACAGCAGCTCTGTTGAATATATAGCAGCTGCAACTTCAGTTAGGGTTTCCACAAAAACCTAGGGTTAATTCCGTTTGACCTCAAGACCAGGTCACAGGACTTTATTAACCAGGTTAGGGTTGAGCTAGGTTACCCCTCAGAAAACGCAGGATTCTGTTCTGGAAAGACTGAGTTATTTTCCTGAAAAAACTCAGACTTATCCAACCTGCAAACCTGTTAGTTCAGAACAGGATGTCTTAACATCTGTTATGACATCTGAGAAAACCTGTCTACTGATTTAGCAAAATGTGATCATTTTGCAAAATGCTCAGATACACACTTATAAACATCAGTACTTGAATTACAATATTTTTCTGCAAAGGTACCTAATGAGTCAGTACAAACTAAACTAGAATGTTATGACATCAGTCATGACATTCACACAAACACTTGGGTTTTACCAAAAATGCAAGCCAATACCTAAACAACTACATGGGTGAACAACGAGATGGACTCTATTACTTGGTTGCAATGAATAAGTCACACAAGGTTAATACCATCAAAGCTGCCTCCACTTCAAACACCTCGAGTCTTGTGGCATAGGCGTCTAGGACACTTATCCTCTTCCTGATTAGACTTTATAGCAAAAAATTTCCTTCATTTCCCTTTCAAACAAAATAATAATTGTACTGTTTGTGCTCTTGCAAGACAAACTAGACTCCCTTTCTCTACAAGTTCTATTTCCTCTGTTAAACCTTTTGAATTAATACATTGTGATATTTGGGGGCCCTTTAGAGTCCCTTCCCTATCTGGTACAAAATATTTTCTGACTATTGTGGGTGACTTTTCTCGTTTTACTTGGGTTTTTCTAATGCATCATAAAAGTGAGACACAAAAAAATTTAACCGATTTTTTCTCCTTTGTGAAAACCCAATTTGATACTACAATAGAAAATATTCAGGTTGACAATGGGGGGGGGGGGGGGGGGGAGTTTTTCTCTATGCGAGAATTCTTTAAACAACAAGGCACTAATTACCAACATTCTTGCATTTATACACCTCAACAAAATGGGGTGGTTGAGCGCAAACATAGACATATCCTTGAGTCAGCTCGAGCTCTTCGTTTTCAATCTCACCTCCCTTTACACTTTTGGGCAGAATGTGTCTCCGCTGCTGTTCATATAATTAATAGGTTTCCCACACCTATCCTTTCTCACCAAACTCCTTTTGAAAAACTATATAAAAAAATTCCCTCTTATTCCCACCTTAGACTTTTCGGATGTCTAGCTTATGCTACAAATGTTCATGTGCCCCATAAGTTTGCTCCTCGTGCCACCAAATGTGTTTTTATTGGTTATCCAATTGGTCAGAAAGCTAACAAATTATATGACATTGAATCTAATAGAGTTTTCACTAGTCGTGATGTTATTTTCCACGAGGATAATTTTCCCTACGAATCCATTTCTTCTTCACTACCTAAAACAAATTCTGTTGTACCTATTGCTTTCTTAGATTCCTCACTCATCCACCAAACGCATGAAGAATCTAACCCTGTCACTCCTGCTTTTCCAGCAGCCCCCACTCCTGCTTTTCCAGCAACTCCCACTCATGCTTCTCCAACAGCCCCTCCGCGTTGTTCTCAAAGAACCCATGTTCCTCCTGTAGCCTTGAGTGACTATGTTTGTAATCAAGTAAGTTCTCCCGAATCATTGCCATTCTCGCCATCTTTTCCAAGTAAAGGTACACGATATCCGATCTCCAATTTTATCTCATATGATTGTTACTCACCACAACATAGATCCTTTATTGCTACTATTACTCATGATGTTGAACCTACATGTTATGAGCAAGCTGCTTCCCAATCTCATTGGAAAATAGCAATGCAATCTGAGTTGGCTGCTTTAGAGGCTAATAATACTTGGTTTCTCAAACCTCTCCCTCCTGAAAAGCAAGCTATTGGTTGTCGCTGGGTCTATAAAATCAAGCGAAAATCAGATGGTTCTCTTGAACGCTATAAAGCGCGGTTAGTAGCAAAGGGATACACACAACTTGAAGGGATTGATTACCACGAGACTTCTTCACCTACTGCTAAAATGGTTACAATACATTGTTTGTTAGCTTTGGCAGCCGCTCAAAATTGGTCACTTCATCAACTTGATGTCCACAATGCGTTTCTTCACGGAGATCTTTCTGAAGAAATTTATATGTCTCTTCCTCCTGGTTTTCAGCGACATGGGGAGAACATTATGTGTCGCCTCAACAAATCTTTATATGGATTAAAACAAGCCTCTCGCCAATGGTTTGCCAAGTTCTCTACATCTATTCAAGGTGCAGTATTTATTCAATCAAAAGAGGATTACTCGTTGTTTACGTGTAAGAAAGGCAAATCATTTACTGCCTTATTGATCTATGTTGATGACATCCTCATAACTGGTAATGATCTCAATGACATAACTGTTCTTAAACAGTTTCTGCATAATCAATTCCGGATTAAAGATTTAGGTGACTTGATATTTTTTTTGGGCATGTGTTTACAGTGATTTCTAGTAAACAACCGCTAGTCTTCCAATTTATTGATTATTATTGGTTACTTGCAGGATCGACTAGATTGATCCTAGGACACATGTGTCATAACTCATTTCTATGTTCATACCCATTATCTTGATGAATTTATATTGTATGTTAATGTCAAAGGTGAGATTCTTAAGGAATATCTCTAAGATTGCCTATAGAAATAAACTGACTGAATGTACAAAGGAAAGGCTTCGAATTAGATTGAAGATTTAATACTTGAATGTAAAGACAAGGAATTTCTGAGAATATAACAGTTTCTAGAAATATGAAGTGTTTGAACAAAAGGATAAAGTAAAAGTGAAGTTTCTAAAGAGATAAATGTGTTTGAAAGCAAGTAAAGCAAGGAAATGAAAGGAAAACGAAAGATTTAAGAGCAAAAGTACTGTAAAAGTGAAAGAAATATAAAAAGACTTGTATTGAAATTATAAATAATCATGATGTTCAATACGTACATTTTGTCTTCTAACTTGTTTCCCTTAAGTTACGATAATTTGAGTGTTTGAGATTTTTTGGTACACGAAAATGAACATGACATTCTAACATAAAAACACCTATTTATAGTATTCTGACCCTAACGGTCCTACTCTAAAATCATGCCACGTTCGAAGCATGCAGGCTTCTTACGTTTTCTGAATTCCACGCGTCTTCTAAGAAATGGCGCTCTTATTTGAAATTCGAACCCTGTGTCAGCGAAATATTTTGCTAGTTTTCTTCGATTCGAATTAAACCATTTGCCTGGACCGCTTCCAATTCTGGCACATTTGCACAAAGGAACTCTTTATATTTTAAACACAAAATCCCAAATCGAAATCCATCATCTAACACTGGAAATCGAAGAGTCTTTTAGATCAATGGTTCTATATTTCCCACCAATATTCATCATTGATATCAACCTCCTTATATGCTTATTCGAAATATTGTTTTGATATCCAATTATTCTTTATTCGAAATTTCCAGCTAACAGCATGGAGATTTCTCGGTCAAAGAAAGGTATATTCGTTTCGCAAAGGAAATATGCTTTGGAAATTCTAAAAGATGGAGGATGTTTGGGAGCTAAGCCTGTGAATTTTCCCATGGAGCAAAATGTAAAATTTTCAGATGAAGGAGAATTGTTGAAAGATCCATCCTCATATAGGCGACTTGTGGGACGCTTAATTTATTTGACTGTTACTCGTCCGGATATCACCTACTCAGTGCACATATTGAGTAGATTCATGCATGCCCCTCGCAAACCTCATATGGAAGTTGCCATGTGAATATTGCGGTACTTAAAGGGAAATCCAGGTCAAGGTTTATTTTTCTCTTCCCAAAATGACTTATCTTTACGTGCCTTCTGTGATTCAGATTGGGGAGGTTGCCCGATATCCAGAAAATCAACTACGGGGTATTGTGTTTTTTTGGGATCCTCACTAATTTCTTGGCGAACAAAAAGACAAAAGACGGTTTCTCTATCACCAGTTTAAGCAGAATATAGAGCTATGACAGGCGCATGTTGTGAGTTGTCTTGGCTACGTTCGTTGTTCAAGGATTTGGAGACATTGCACCCAAAAGCCGCACTGTTATATTGTGACAATAAAGCAGCTATTCACATAGCGTCTAATCCTGTATTTCATGAAAGAACTCGACATATAGAGATAGATTGTAATTTGTTCGTGACAAAATTCAGGATGGTTCAGTAGCAACTGAGTATGTTCCTTCGGCAGAACAAGTAGCCGATGTATTCACTAAACCATTAGGAAAGGAATCCTTTCTTACAATGAAGCACAAGTTGGGAGTTCTTGATATCCACTCTCCAACTTGAGGGGGAGTGTTAGGAAAGGAAATTATATTCTATGATTCTTGTTATTATGAGAGTTAATTGCATCTATGATTCTTGTTGTAAATATGGTAACATGGCAACTGTCATATCAGTATAATAGGAATAGATTGCTGAATTATAGGAACAAAATCATCTTATTAGAGAGATGTATATGTGTATATAATGCTCTAATGTTTCTGAATAAAATACAACCAAATTATTTCCATCTTCTCCTATTATTTTGACAATTGCGGACCTTATCTCATTTTGGAAAAGGTTGGACATGTGAATTATAAGTTGGATTTGCCACCACGGTCTCCACAACAAAAATTATACATTTTATGACAAAATTTCCACTTTATAAACTGGATTAAAAAACAAATACCATTTATCCCTCGATTGTAGAAACAGCGGATAAGAAAAGTTAATAAAAGATCAAACTTTGAATTCCAACTCATTGTTGTTTTTACTTTTTGTTTATTTTCCAATTAGCATCTTTATAAATTTTTATTTCTATCAATCAATATATTATATTTTCTTGGATGTAAGAACCAACCGATAGAAAATGTATTTTAGGGATTAAGCATCAAAATCTATCTTTTAAATTTTTACTTTTTTTTAATTGACGCCTTTATTATTATTTTTTCTCAATTATAATTTATATATTCTTCCCGTTGAAACTTTCAACCGAGAAGAAATATCAACTTTATATTTTAAATGATATTTTTTTTATTTAATTTATATATTCCCTTGGTTAGGAGTTCTAACTGAGAGGAAATCTCAACTTTGTATTTCATATGACGCTTTTTCTTTTCTTTTTTAAAATTTTTGTTATCTATTCTCTCGATTGGATGGTTTAACCGAACGGAAGTGTCTTTTACATGTACTTTCAAGTACTAGACTCTACATTTTCATTTATTTTTCAAAGCTTATTTCTTCTTCATTCTCATGCGAAACAAAATGGTCTCTTAACAAAACACGTCCTAAGTAATTTTAAATTTCACATTCTCCGTCAAAACACCTTAATGTATTTCTAAACTCAACTTCCATCATTATTTTCGAAATATCTTCTCTTCCAATTCACATAAATGTTTGACACACCATTTTTTCCAACACATATACGTCTTCAAGACTTTATCTCCTCCTTTCAAACGCCATTCACACTATTGAAACACCAACAAAACTTATAATAAAAGAAAGAGAATCAAACTCTTTAACAATTAATAGAGCTTAAATAATATTTTTGGATTCTCAATATATATGAATAAAATTAACAATAAATTTGGGTCTTTCATTTTTTTTCTTCCTAATTCTTTATTTACTTTTAAGTGTACTCTTGTTTTGTTATAAAATAATTTTATAATAAAGACATAGTAAGATTAAAAGAGAGATAGAAAATTAGAAGAATAATTAAGAGAAAGACAAAAAAATAAAAAAGACAACTCAATATAATTAACAAAATATAAATTTGATTGGAAAAGGACCAGCTACTAAAAGACAAGACCACTTCCTAGGCTGTATTTATCAAATTTCAATTCAGATAACAAACGACAGAAACGTCAAAATCGAAAAAGTTCACGACAACTACGATACTCAGCACCTTGTTCAACTGATGTCTGTTCTGTTTTGTTTTGGACATGTTCACTGTACACACGTTGTTTTAAACATTTGCAATTCAAATAGGATTATTAACAACAACATGGATTAAACAAATAATGATAAATATGAGAATAGTGGAATTCAATTTTCTCTTCTGGTTTAATTTTGTCAATCCTTAAAATCTCCGATTCCTAACGGTTAGCCGCCACATGTTGAGAATTTTCGTAAAAGATAAAACGATGTTGGATTTTACCAATAGAAACTTCTAGAGTCACAACTACTCCTATTTCTATGTTAGAACAATAAATAATAGTACAACATTGTTATCTTGACACTAATTTTTATTGGTCAAATTAATTATATCAGCATTGTTTATCATATTAAATTTGGCAAACATTTAAAATAAAAAATATTATTTAAAAAAGAAATATTTTTATTTAAAATTTATTTTTAACGTAAATATAAAATTATATCATTAATTGCATTTAACACAAAAATATCACTTATTAATTTTATATTTTACTTATAATTTAGTGACCAAATTTACTATTTTATTAATTAATAAAATATATAATATTAATCTAGTTCTGACTTTAAAATATGAAATATAATAATTAATTTTTACATTTTATTAATCAAATTCTGATATTAAATTATGAAATATATAAAATATATAATCTATTATCAATCTATTAAAAGTAAAGTACCTGAAAATTCCAAGTCTAACCTTTTGATTAGATGTTATAACTTTTCTTATTCCAAGGGTATAATAGACTAATCAATACTATGTTGTTACCATATTCATTTGGCATTTAATTTTGCTGACATGTCAATCTATCATAATTTTACACTATTTTTTATTTATTTGATTTATTAATTTATTTTATTCATATTTGAATTTTATTTATATTTGAATTCCAATTCCAATGTTATTTGAATTTTATTATTGGAATTAGAATGGATTATTTTGATATTCCAAGATATCACAACTTACCATGTATTCTAAACCCTATATATAGTCATTCTAAACCCTTATTTTCCAATTCTTCTTCATTCTCATATTTTGATTCTCTGTGTCCATAAGCAAGGCAATAATTATCTAAGATGTATAAGATGATAAAACCAACGTTGATATGCGATCATTTTCTGATTCTATAGAAGAATGTTTTTAACAATATTTGATTCAAATTATGTATATGTATATTATTATTGCTTTCATATTTTGTATGTCATATCAACATTGGTTTTGGCATAATATATTTTTCTACTGCAAATTATGTTGGCCTATATTTTAATGGAATTTATTTTACACCAAATTCTAAGTTGTTTTGAATGTAGCATTGCCTCTAGCAAACACACTACTCTAAGTTTCGTTCAATTAACATATTTACAATTTTTTTTAAATAGAATTTCTCTTCTCCTAAAGAGAACTACAAGTTGGTGTTGATGTGCCTTCAAAATTCTAATTTATTTTGAATCGAAATTATAATTCTCATGAAATTTGAATAAAATTTTTATTTTGTATTAATATTTTTTTATTTTTAATTGCTATAATTTTAGAAACAAATATTACAATTTTTAATAAAATATTTACGATTTATTTTTTTAAAGTACGACTAATTAATATATTTTTATACAATATTAAAAACAAATATTACAATTTTTTAATCAAATATTGGAGTACCATTTAATTCGATACTTTACCAATATATCTTTTGAATGGAGACATTATTATCATTTATTTTTATTATACTTATATGGAAATTATTTTGAATGGTGGCATAAATATATTTAATTTTTATATATGATTTGATTCCATAAAATATTATGATCAATAAAATTTGAATTCTCTTTTAATATTATAGGTTTGATACTATTTCATATTGTAGGAATATTATATACATTAGAATATATAAAGATATGAAAAAAATTAAATCAAAATTTTACAAATATATCTTTTGAATGGAGGTATTAATATTATTTATTTTTATTATATATAGAAAATATTTTGAATGGTCACATTAATACATTTTATTTTTATGCATGATTTGATTTCAAAAATTTATGCTCAATAAATTTTGAATGAAATTATAATTTAACCAATAAAATTTTCTACCGACTTCTAAATATATTTGTGTATATTTTTTGAAAGGTTACATTTATATTCTTGAATCATGATAAAAAAATATTAAATGGTAATCATGAAAATTTAATGATAAATGATAATCATAAAAATTTATGATACAATAAAAAATTATTGATACAATCATTTTAATAAATTAAATAATTTATAATTAATTTTATAAAGGTGAATAAATTACAAATAATTTTATAAATGTAATAAATTAAACTATTTATAAAATTATTTATATCAATAATAGTAAATTACATATATTTTAATAATGGACACACGAATTCAACATGCTTATAAACCGGAAAAAAGTTACAATAATTTTATAAACAGGAATAAATTAATGTCATTTTATATAAATTAATGATATAATATAATGTATTAAATATTTATATAACACTTTATTAAATAAATTTATTTCATGAAATTAATTTTATATAATATCATTAATATTTAATTATTGAAAATTCGCAATAAACTGAAAAATATTTATTACAAATCGAATATAATAAAACATAAGAAATAAATACATAATTTTGAAATGTTATATATGATTCATTGTAATAATAAATGTTAAATTATTATTTAATATTATAATAAATTTTCCGATATTCTTAGATTTAATTTATTCTTTTTCCCGTATATAATAATAATATTATATTATTATTTAATATTATAATTTTTGATTGACAATAATAAATTCATTTTAATTAGTTAGACATTAAGATAATAAATTTAATATATATCACTAATACACGATATTTATTTATAAATGTAATTAACTAAGAGACACATATTTATCACTGTTGAATAAATAAATTTAAGATGATATGGTAAATATTTATTTTTACAATTATTTTTTACAATTATTCTGCCAATTACGTGAAACTATTCTTTACATACAATTATTTTTTACACGATATTTTTTACACAATTATTCTGCCTATATTTCATTTTCGGTTTCCAAAGTGAAACTATAATGATTTTTTCTGACCATTGCTTTTCTTTTCAATTCAAGATTAATTGGCAGAATGGTTAGAATCTGGAAAGTTACATTTTCTTATTGGTACTTGATTGTCCATAATTATAACATTTTTAATTAAATTTTGAAATAACACTTAACACTATTTAACGCTATTATTATTATTAATTATTATTATTAATAATTAAAATGGTTCACAAAAATAATCACTTGGTATTCTGTTGACATCAGTATTTTACTTCAAAATCTTGGAACCGTCAATGTTGTATTAACAATTATATTTATTATCATATAACCAAAAACTTTATTCATTTTATGTCTACAATCATTTTATGTGGTTAACAAAAAAAAATTGAATGACAACCATACAATCAAAGTGATTTTCTACCCATTCATTTTTGCATGACCTAACCAACACTATGGAACCACAAGTTGCAGCAATGGCAAGACGTAAAAGGAAGCAGATTCTTAAAGATAAAAGATTGAAAAAAGGAAGAACTGATGAAAACACAATCAATCCCATTGAAAACTCTCAAAGGTATTATGTTCCAACCATGGTTAATATCAGAACACCACTATCTGATTTAACTTCATCAATCTTTAATGAAAGAAATATGAGTTCACCTTCACCAGCATCTGCATCAAGCAACTCAAGTACAATGAAGAGTTTCAATATTGTTTCTACAAATCAACTGGCTGCTTCAGCACGACAGCGGAGGAAAAGTATTATGGAAGGTAAGATGCCACAATCTTACAAACTTCATAACAACCTTAGCAATAACAGTGGGGGTCCTTTCAGGATAAATTCTCCATCCTTTTCGCATTTCAAAACACCATTTTCTGATATAGCTTCCTCATGTTCTAACCAAAGAAACATAAAACCTCATGCACCGCCAAGTTGTTCTATTCAAAAATCAAAAAAATAGTTGACTGTTACACCTCTTTCTGATATAACTTCCTCATTTTCTAATCAAAGAAATATGGAACCTCATGAACATCCAAGTAGTTATGTTCATAAATCAAAAAAACAGTTGAATGTAGGTGTTATTCAATCCATGACGGTCAAACTCTTCAATTATTTTGGAAATGAGAATCATAATCTGGCTTTTTCATCCACAAGCAATATTCCTATACAAGAACCCACAACATTCACTTCAACTCCAGATGTTAACATTGAGAGTGATTACTCTGGTGATGAGACGGTAACAGATGATTCTCTCAGTGATAGCTCATGTGAATTCAATGCCGCAGATGCAAATTATGACTCAAGTTCCAGCTATGATGACGAAGATGTCTATGACTCCAATTCTACATCATTTGATTCTTTAAATATTGGTATTTATCATTAAAACCAACTTTATTTCTTCTTTAAATTCATTATACATATCAATTTGACGTTGTCCATTACATGTTGCACTTTGATACCTGCTATGATTTAATGTGGATTTTAGTTATAATTTTATTATTTAATATGAACGATTTTAGTTATAATTTTATTATTTAATATAAACCAATTGCTCAACTACGTTTCATTTAAATAGGTTATTCTGATATTGGTGATCCTATAGTTGAATGCACATAATGTGGGGCACTTATGTGGTATCAAGAAAAAACTGACAAGCGAAAACATAGTGTAGTTCCTAAGTTTCAACTATGTTGTGGAAAGGGGAAAGTTGTGTTGCCACTTCTGAAAACACCACCACTATTACTACAACGTCTTTTGTTTGATAATAGTGAGATAGACAATCGAAATTATCAACAATTTTGTAGAATGTACAACATGATGTTTGCTTTTACGTCTCCGGGAATGAAATTCGACAACAGATTTTTAGCTGGAAGTGGACCACCTAACATAAGAATTCATGGACAGACTTGCCATCGAATTGGGAGCATGTTACCTTTAACTGGACAATCTCCAAAATTTGCTCAACTGTATGTTTACGACACCGACAATGAGATTCAACATAGAATTAAAGGAATTGGGTAATTTTACCAAACTTTGTTTTCTTTACAACATATTAAATATTTATCATTGCTGCATCATAGTATTTCCTTTTATATGCAGGAACAACCCCAATATTATTCCAGAAACAGTTAGTAGATTGAAGGACATGTTAGATGAGTTCAACACACATGCCAAATCTTTTAGGATGGCAGCAGATAGATTAAAGGATTGTCCTTTGCCTGATCTCAAGCTTAAGCTAATATCTGATAGATCAACAGATGGAAGGATTTATAACCAACCTACTGTTTCGGAGGTAGCCGCCCTAATAGTTGGTGATGTTGATACGGGTTCTAAGAGGGATATTCTTCTTGAAAGAAAGAGCGGAAGGCTAAAAAGAATAAGTGAGTTTCATTCAAGTTATCTGGCATATCAATATCCACTTTTGTTTCCTTATGGGGAAGATGGTTTTAGACTTGGAGTTCTTCTTAGAGAAACTAATACCAAAAAAAAAATGAAGAGGAATAAGCTTACCATTAGAGAATGGCTTGCTTTTAGGATTCAATGCAGACATAACGAGGCACAAACTATATTGCGGTCAAGAAGGTTGTTTCAACAATTTTTGGTTGATGGATTTACTATGATGGAGTCACAAAGATTGAATTATATTCGAAAACATCAGAAAAAGCTGCGTGTTTCTAAATATTGCAATTTGAGCTCATCTGAACAGAATGCAAACACTCAAGGATCAAACAAAGGTAAAAGAGTGGTTTTACCTTCAACTTATGTTGGAAGTCGGAGGTTTATGGAACAACTCTATTTTGATGGAATGGCAATTTGTAGCCAAGTTGGATTTCCAGATCTTTTTATCACATTTACTTGCAATCCCAACTGGCCTGAAATCCAAAGGTTGCTTAGCAAAATTAACTTGAATTCTCAAGACCGTCCAGATATCATCTCAAGAGTCTTCAAAATTAAGTTCGATGAGTTGTTGTGTGATCTAACAAAAAAGCACGTGTTAGGGAGAGTGATTGCATGTAAGTCAATTTAATACCCTTTCAGTCGAGTTATATTTTTTGACATTAATCTTATTAAATATGTAATATGCATCATTTTACTAAGTTTAAACTTACTTAATTTCAGATATATACACCATTGAATTCCAAAAGCGGGGTTTACCACACTCCCATATACTATTATTCTTGCATCCTTCAAGCAAGTATCCGACTCCAGATGATATAAACAAGATCATTTCAGCAGAGATACCAACGGAAGAAGATGATAGGCAACTCTACTATTTGGTCAAGACACATATGATTCATGGCCCATGTGGTTTAGCAAATGCGAATTCAACTTGCATGAAAAATGGAAAGTGCTCAAAATACTTTCCAAAGAAATATCAAACCGAAACCATTGTTGATCAGGATGGATATCCCGTGTACCGAAGAAGAGAAACTGGTAATACAGTGCTGAAAAAACACGTTCAACTTGATAACATATATGTAGTTCCTTACAATCCATATTTGTTGAAGAAATTCCAAGCACACATCAATATGGAGTGGTGTAATCAAAGTACTTCAGTTAAATACTTATTTAAGTATATTAACAAGGGGTATGATAGAATTATTGCTGTTGTTGTCCAAACTGACGGTGATGGATCTCCCTCGGTCAGAATGGTTGACGAAATCAAGCAATATCTTGATTGCAGATATATCTCACCAAGTGAGGCATGTTGGAGACTTTTTTCATTTCCTATTCATGGTAGATCACCCGCAGTTGAAAGGTTGTTCTTTCATCTTGAAGGAGACAACTCTGTTTATTATACCGATTATGAATTGATAGATGAGGTGCTTGACAAACCAACTGTGAAAGAATCTATGTTTACGGCATGGATGGAAGCAAACAAAGCATACCCAGAGGCAAAGAATTTGACGTACTCACAATTTCTTTCCAAATTTGTTTATGATAAAAGATACCGTCGATGGAGACCGCGTAAAAGAGGAAATACAATTGGCAGACTTATTTGGGTCCCTCCAAGTACGGGTGAGTTATATTTCTTGAGAATGATGCTAACAGTCGTCAAAGGTCCAACTTGCTATGAGGATATAAAATTTGTGGGTGGAAAAGTTCAGGATTCTTTTAGGGATGCATGCTTCGAAATGGGCTTTCTTAACGATGACAAGGAATATGTTGCAGCCATCGACAAAGCAAAGAATTGGGGTTCCGGGCATTTTTTACGAAAGTTATTTGTCACTATGTTACTATCCGGTACTGTCAATAGACCACGACATGTTTGGGAAAAAACTTGGAGGACGTTATCTGATGGTATCTTCTACCAACAAAGGCAAAAAACAAATAGAAGAGGTATGAACACTTTATTAAACTTTTTTAAGTCAACAAATATTATTTTCCGAATGCAAGCTGTATCTTTTTTTATTACAAAATATAATGATATGAACTTACTTTAAAATATAATTATTCTTCATCCATATGTCCCTTATTTAATATGTTTCATAAGGTATGTCCATTTACGTAAGAAACATTTTCATATTTGTCATTTGTCATGTATGTAAGTTATTTTCTTAACTTGCAGCTGCAACAGTGTCTTTGGTTCCATTTAATTTCACGCAGCCGCAACATCAACTGTTTGATTTATGTTCAATGTATTTCAACATCACGACAGCAGTTGCATCATACATATGTAATTATATAGAAAACTAATGAAAATTTTTTAACAGAATTGCAGCTATCGGACAATGAGTTAAAGAATCTCACACTAATTGAGATTGAGAACATGATGCAATCGAATCGAAGAAGTTTGCATGAATTTAAATGTATGCCGTATCCAGATTCATACATCACAAAACATGTTGGCAATAGGCTTATTTATGACGAACTTAATTACGATGCCGATACCGAGAAACAGAAATTCCAAGAACTTTTTCATGCCCTTACAGGTGATTTATTTTCTTTATACTATGAATTACAAAAATGATTTTTATTGTCCTTGCACTTATAATTCTTGGTTTGTATTTTATAGATGAACAACGTTTGATATTTGAGAAAATCATGGATGCTGTTAACAAACAGAGTGGAGGGGTATTTTTCTTGCATGGTTACGGAGGGACTGGTAAAACTTTCATGTAGAGAACACTATCAAGTGCACTTCGTTCTCAAAAAAACTTTCATGCCCTTACTGTTGCTTCAAGTGGGATAGCTTCGTTATTATTGCCGGGTGGAAGAACAGCACACTCAAAGTTCAAAATACTTGTGCCAACGCTTGACAACTCAACTTGCAACATCGACAAAGACACCAAACATTCTCAATTATTTGAAGCAACGGATGTGATAATATGGGATGAGGCACCTATGTCTCACAAGAACTGCTTCGAAGCATTGGATAAAACCCTTAAAGATGTAATGAGCAAAAAGGGTGTTGAGAATACTATTTTTGGTGGAAAAGTTGTTGTGTTTGGAGGAGATTTTAGACAGATTCTTCCTGTTGTTCCAAGAGCTAGGCGTTCTGATATTGTTCATGCATCAATTAGTTCATCTTATGTATGGGATTATTGCCAGGTTTTAACACTACCAAAAAATATGAGACTTCAAGAGGGAAGAGACAACACAAGTTCTAATGAACTAGCGGAATTTTCAAAATGGATTTTAAATGTGGGTGATGGTAAGATTTGTGAACCCAATGATGGTTTGGTTGATATTGAAATTCCTCAAGAGCTATTAATATCAAATTTTGATGATCCTATAAGAGCAATTGTTGAAAACACATATCCCAATTTGTTGGAAAAATATCAAGATGTTGAATTCTTACAAGGAAAGGCTATTCTTGCTTATATATATATATACATTTAAGAACATAGTTTTACTAATTTATTTATGTTTTGCTTTTAAACTTTTTTTTAGGAGAAGAGAAAGAGTATTTGAGTTTTGATTCCATTGATAGAACAGATTCAAGTTATACTGAAGCATATGAAGTTCTAACTCCTGAATTTCTCAGTAAATTAAGAACGTCAGGGCTTCCCAATCATAGGATCAAATTGAAGGTTGGTACACCTATTATGCTAATGAGAAATTTGGACCAAGCCGATGGGTTGTGCAACGGAACAAGATTAATTGTTACAAGATTTGCAAATCATGTCATTGAGGCAAAAATCATGTCTGGAAAGAACATAGGTAACATTTTTTACATTCCACGAATGTCTATGTCACCTTCTGATTCACCTTGGCCATTCAAGTTGATTAGGAGACAATTTCCGATTATTGTCTCCTATGCAATGACAATTAATAAGTCACAAGGTCAATCTCTTGATAGTGTTGGATTGTATTTTCCTACTCCTGTGTTTAGTCATGGTCAATTATATGTTGCAATTTCAAGAGTTAAGAGCAAAAGTGGGCTAAAAATCCTAATTCATGACAAGGAGAATGTACCGTGTTCTACTACTACTAATGTTGTGTACAAGGAAGTCTTTCAAGCACTTTGATAGTTGGTAAACTTTATATCTTATACTTTACAATTCAAATTAAAAATCTATTTTGAATTAAAATATATAGTATGTACATTTTCCATGTATTTCAAGAAGTATATAATTTTTCCTATTTGTTCATGCAGACGTGATTTGTTGATAAGACCGACGCTTGCTACAAATATGGAGTTAAATGCCAACATGGTTTACATGAGACATATACTCAACTGAAAACATGGTAACATACTTAATAATTTAATAATCTATAAATGTAATGTGATTCCAGACGAGACCCGTGCGATAGCACGGGTTTGTTACTAGTATATAGTAAATAAAATTGATTAATAGAATGTAAAGATTGATTATTATATTTTATATTTTAATGTTAGAATTTGATTAATATTATGTATTTTATAAATTAATTAAGTAATAAATTTGATTAATAAATTATATGTAAAATATGTAATTAATAATATATATTTTTATGGTTAATACAATAATAAAATTGATTAATGACAAATTTTATATTTTTGTTATAAAAATAATTTAAAATAAAAATAATAATTTGTTATAAAAATAATTTTATATCTTTTATTATAGTTAGTATGCAGTAAATTATTGAGTATAATTATATTTTTTCGATCAAATGAGTATAATTATATTTGTTCTTATCGGTTGATCAAAACCTAAAGTGGGTTGAAGAGATAAGGTTTGTTTGAAAATAAATTTGTGGAGATGAGGGAGTGTACCTGCAAGGCACTCTAACGATCAAGTAAGAATGAGTGCAAAGAGATACAAAAAAGAGATTAGGATTTAGAGTGTGAATATTGGATACTCGGCTCTCACAAACGTGAAGGTTTATATAATGTCCTCAACGCTTGGAAATTGGTTCTTATTTTTGGACATAGATATTAGGTTCCTAAAAAATAAGTAACTGCCAGGACTAGGTCAAAACGGGCGGTCGTGCTCGTAACTAGTCGTTGCTCCGAGCAAGGAAGAGATTACAGGAAGACTCGTTATGACTGCTTTCCTGGTTATCAACTCTACGTATGTCGAGCAGACTGGGATGCGGTTGCCAGTGTGAGCATGCGTGCGTCTTAGACATTGTTGGTCTTGCTGCTCATAGGGCGCGGTTGACCAGATATTCCCAACAGAAGGCTCTGAGTTATTGGGCCAACGCCGTTAGGCCATGTGTACAGTAGAAGTGGATTGAGCTAATTCTATCTATTAGGTCAGTCCAGAACACGAGCCCCAAATTCGTTGCTCCTAGGCATATGAGTGATGACTTAGAGTCAGCCCGAGTATCGAGGAATCGAGGATGCTCCAGGATACAATCGGAGGCAACTGCGTCGAGGAGGCCAAATGTGGTTTTTGGTGTTCGGAGAGCGGGAAGCTGAATGGTGTATTGGAGTTTGAGAGGTGGCGTGCCACGCTTGCATCGAGCCACATGTTGTCATAAATGTGTAATGATGATGACCTTTAGGTCTCCCTAGAGTGTAATGATAATGACATTTAGGTATCCCTAGGCGCCTGCTCACTCACGTGCTAGCGGAGTTGCCTATAAATAGTAGAGAGGAAGCTTCATTTGCACTTTTTGCTTGCTCTCTTCTGCTCATTCATGCTAGTTTTGCAAAGCGCCATCGTTCACCACCGAAGTTTCTGCCTGTTCCTCCGTTCGCCACTGGAGTCACTGCTCGTGTTGTCGCCAATTTTCCCCGACCCAGTAATTTTCTTAATTCTTCTCTATTTCTGTCAAATCCATCCCCGTTTTAGGTTAGATTTTTTTATTCTGATTCTAGAGATACATACGGTTAGGGTTAGATAAGATTTAGTGCGAACAATTTCTGGTGGCTTGTTGGAATTTGATGGTGGTTTTACCACGTAAGGACGTCGGCTCCTCTGTGAGTCCTTTGGGAATGTTAAGTGTTAAGACCAATAACGGCGAGTAGCGGTGAGCCTTTTGATCTGTTTCTAGGTTTCTACGGTGATCTTCATGTATTTCTGATGAACCTTGTGGTTTAAGGCCAATTTATCAGGGAGATTATTCCTTGTGCATGCAAGGGTTTATCGTGGCGAATAGGCACCTAACCCGTTAGAGGGGATTATCCCCATTCTTTTTTCCTGTTTAAGTGAGGGCTCTAGTCGGGGACAGGTTCCTTGTTCCTTTGCATGTCATTTCACTTGATTAATAGTGGAAGAGTCTGTTTGATTTGATGTCGAATTCACTTTTATCCTCTTATTTTCAGGTAAAATGATCAGTAGTGCTGAAGATAGAATTATGAGTGAACGAAGTGATTATGCACAGAGTTTGTCCGAGCATACCTCGACTGAAGGGAGCACGTCCGGGTAACATGATTTAGTGTTGAGCACATCTGGACAAAACACTACCGAACAGACTATGCCCGAAGATCCCGTGGCTTCCATTGACTAGGTCGCATCGAGTCCTATGGGGATTGCCTCTTTCTTCGCCGAAAACGCGAATGAGGTGTTCACAGTTGTGGCCGCGGGAATGGATCAAGAGGGTGCTGAGGAAGAATGGGCCATCTATGTCCCCGAGAAGCGCCACCGCATCTGCTCGAAATATGACGTAAACCACTTTCCTATGTACAAGGTTCTTTTTAGAGATATGGGTCTCCGGCTTCCCTTTACTGACCTGCAGGGGGCCGTTTTAACTACCTCCTCCTTGCTCCCTCGCAGCTTCACCCCAACTCAATCGCCTTTCTACGGGAATTTGAGATCGTGTGAGTACCTTCAGATCGGGTCCACTATCCTTTTGTTCTTCTACTGCTTTCACCTCCAAATGGGAACTATTGGCAAATAGTTCAGATGGGTTTCCTTAAAGCAAGATAACGGGAAGTTGTTCAAGGCTTACCTTGAATTTTTCCGACATTTCAAGGATAGGTTTTTACTGGTCCAGCCTGTGCCGGAGAGGGCGATTCTGAATGTCTTCAAGAGAGTTCTTATGTGCAGCGAGGACGGGGAGCCTGAGCTGAACGAGGAAGGTGGGGCGAGGATGAAGCTGGTGCAGAGATTTACTTTTCACTGGGCCAGGGAGCACTTTGATCAGAGACCGATCATTATATTATAAAGGCATACCAATTGAACCCTAAAGACCTGGCTAGCTATGATCAACTGCTGGCCTTTGTCAAGGGAATACCCCTAGTTCAGCAGCTGGGCAAAGGGGGAAAGGTCCTGGTCGACGAGAAAGGGAAGGCTTTATTTGAACCTTGGCTTATTAATGTCAAGGAGCCCCTCGAATGCAATGAGCCTTTGAAATATTTAGGTATTTGTTTTGTTTTTAGACTTTCCCTTACTCCGTTATCCATTGTTTTGCTAATTTGTGTTCGTTTTGTTGTAGATAAAATGTCCATTCCCCATGAGTGTATCCTCAAGAATGTTGCAGCCAAGGCCAAGAAAGCACACAAAAGGATTGCAAAGATAATTTTGGGCGTCGATGGACTAGGTGTGCCTCTAACTGGGTCGAGGATCTCTTTGTTGGGGCCAGCTGTTGGGCAGGGGTCTCCTCTTCTGGTGAGCTTGAGGTCCAAGAGACTTTATTCATATGACCTGATAGATCTGACCGGGGAGCAAGGTCTTGGAAAATTCAAGGTTCCTCTCTGCTTCCATAACAATACTCTCTTCAAATGGGGTTCCTTGGAGGTCCATCGGGCATAGTCCATGTTATACGGGCAAATGGATCTCCCGAGCAAAAGGGCCCTGCTGGATCAGGACACTACTGCCCTGATGCGGATCCTGAGTGCGGTGGTGATCCATACCAAGGAGGGGAGCACTGAGGAGATGGAGTTGAGGAAAGCTTATGAGGTGAACAAGGGCCTTGAGGGGAAGTTGAATAAGTTGGGGTCTAAACTGGAGGAAGTGGCGAAGGTGGGGAAGGCCCTAACTGAGGATAAGGATGCTTGGGTGGCCGAAAAGAAATCTTTTAAGGAAGAAGTGAATAGGCTCAAGTAGACTATGGCCCCTGCCGAGGAGGAGACGAAGGACGTCCATGAGATGACGACCAAGGCTGAGCTAGTTGTTTGTATCCAATAAGCTGACGATGATACTCTCGTGGCTACTGGGGATGGCTTCAAAAATGCAGTGGCCCAGATTCTCCTAGTGAAACCTGGGGTCGATTTCACTCTGACGGGAACTTTCTTCCTCCACCGCATGGTGGCAGGCCAAATGGTTATCCCCGACTTTCTTCTGGAGGTCGAAGGTCATATTGTCAACTCTCCTGGCATGCCCGTGCAACTGTAGCTCGATGTTGGAGCGCCCCCTCAGCCTGAAGAGCAGCCTCATCCCGCTAGCATATTGGAGTTTATTATCTATTTGTTATGTTTGGTCTGCGTGCCATTTTTTGTGGTAATTTGTTTCGGGGGCATTTGCCTGTTTTATGTAATTCCCAGACAATTGTGGTCCTTGTGGCCACTTATCCGTTTCTTTTGATGGGGCCTTTGGCTCCCTTTATGTAATCTTCATGACAATAGCGGCCTTTGTGGTCGTATTTTGATATTTTCCCAACCGTGGTGGTCGTTTATTTTAATATGCATTATTTAAGTTATTTACTTTTGTTTGTGCATGTTTCGTTTGAGTTCTGCATGTATGTATGCTTGTCCGCTTGAGACTTTATTTTTATTAAGATTTTTTTTGGGGATTTGCTCATTAGTATTCGAGTCCTCCACTTTAGGTAGACTGGTCGAACGGCCAGGGTAGTTGTCAGTCATGGGCTGGAACCCATACCTCATTTGGGGCCAGAGCTCGGCGGTGTGAACTTCCCATTGTAAGTTGGGTGTTCTACCATCATGGTACGATGATGGTGGAGCTCATTTGAATTTTCCACGCCCGACCAAGGATCTGCTTGATAAAAGAGTGGAAACTTGCCTCTTCGTTTAATTTGAAGTGTTATGCTTGTACCTGGGCATGCACATTTGGTCGGGAAAACTGTGTTCGTTGTTTCGACAAAGCACGCTAATTGTTCCAGTGTCTTAACTCTAGTATTGCCTTAGTTTTTCGGTGTTCCAAGATCGAGCAAGTTGTTCCCCGTGTAGGTTTTCTAAGTAGTAGGCTCTATTCCCCGTCTTTGCTTGGACACGATAGGGGCCTTGCCAGTTTGCAGCGAGCTTGTCTTCATGAGACTCTTTGTGATTTCTCTTTAGGACTAGGTTGCTGACTTCGAATTCACGCCGTATGACTTTGGCGTCATATCATAAGACTTTGGCGTCATATCGTATGACGATTTTTTTTAAGAGAGGCTTCTCGTAAGGCCGATCCCCTTCAGGTTTCCTCGACAAGGTCGAGCTCTTCCCTTAATTCTATGTTGTTCATCTCTTCGTCGAGAGGGACTTCAACCCATCTGAATGGCTCTTTGATCTTGACCAAGATGATGACCTCAGTTTCGTATGCTAGTCAAAAATGAGTCTCCCCAGTGGATGAGTGATTTGTTGTTCGATAGGCCCAGAGTATATTGTATAACTCCTCAACCCATTTCTTTTTGGTCTCATCCAACCATAGTCTGAGGCCTTGTAGGATCACCCTATTCGCAGACTCGGCTTGCTCGTTTGTCTGCGGGTGCTCGGCAGACGCGAAGTGTTGGATGCTGCCCAACTTGGTAATGAATTCCTGGAAATTTTTGTCTGTGAATTGTGTCCTGTTGTCGGTGACAATTACTTGGGGAATGCCAAATCGGGCAAGAATGTTTCTTTTATAGAAATAGAGAATGTTTTGTACGGTTATTCTGGCCAGCGCTTCTGCTTCTATCCATTTTATGAACTAATCAACAACTACTATTAGGTATTTTGTTTTGGTTTGATCCTACTACAAATGGCCCGAGGATGTCCAGACCCCACCATGCAAAGGGCTAGGGGGACGAGAGATACTTCAGCTCGTTTGGAGTTGCCAAGTGCATGTCCCCGTGGAGTTTGCATTTGTCACATTTCTCCACGTGCTCTTTAGCATCGTGTTGCATGAAAGGCCAGTAGTATCCTGCCCGTAGGGCTGGAAATGAGTCGAGTCGAGTCAAACTCGGCTCAACTCAGTTCGAATCATTAAGAATTAGCCAAGTTCGAGTTCATCACGAGGTTTTTTTTAACTCAAACTCGACTTGTTAGAAGTTCACGAACATCTCGGTTTAACTCGTTAGATTTATTTTGTCAGGTTCAACTCGCTTATTTCACGGACTTAAAAGTAATTTTTTTAAGTATTATATATATATATATATATATATATATATATATATATATATATATATATATATATATATATATATATATATATATATATATATATATATATATATATATATATATATATATATATATATATATATTTGACATTTTAAATTAATATTTTTAAATAAAAAATATAGAAATAAAATAAAAGGTATAATATTGGAATTTATATGATGTTAATTTTATTTGTATAATTATTTGTAGAAATATTTTTTCTCACTTGATAATATAAATTATCAATTAAAACCGTTAGATTAAAAGAAAATATAAGACTAAGATATAGAGAATGTCTTTAAACCTACTCTTAAAGACAATATAATCTATCTCATATATAATCGAATTGACTCATAAACCTAACGAGTCGAACTATGTATAGTTCAAGTTCAACTCATTTAGTTAACGAACTTAGTGTTTAGCTCATATTTAGCTCATTTGGTTTATGAACCTAGTTCAACGATTTAATTTTCGAATCGAATTTCAAACTATTTTCGAGTTGGTTTGGTTCATTGCCATCCCTACCTACCCGTAATACTTTTATGGCCAAGAATCTTCCGCCCAGATGTTGGTCATTAATTCCTTCGTGGATTTCACGCAGGATTTAGGCTACTTTTTTTTCTTCTACACATTTGAGGAGGGTGATGGAGAATCCCCTTCTATACAATCTTTCCTCGACTAAAACGTAGGAGCAGGCTCTTTGCCTGACTATGTTGGCTTCCTTCTGGTTGGTCGGAAGTTCTCCTTTTGTAAGGTAGTTGTATTTCGGGGTCATCCAGCAGTTGTTGTCCCCAATGGCGCACACGTCTAGAGTCGATGAGGGTTTTTCAATGCTCGGTCGAGGAAGTATTTATTGTATTACCGATTTATTTTCCCCTTTCTTTTTTGTGCTTTTCAGTTTAGAAAAGATATCTTCTTGAGTGTTGTATTAGCGTGGAACATGCTGTACGTCTACGACCTCAAATTTCTTTATTCTTTCCTGGACCAAAGTCCAGTATTTAGAGAGATATTCGTTTTTGACCTGATATTCTCCCCGCACTTGAGATGCGATGAGCTGGGAATCTCTGAAGATTTTCACTTCCTCGACTCCTAGTTCTTTGGCCACGTACAACCCTGCTAGGAATGCTTCATACTCGGCTTGGTTGTTTGAGGTAGGGAAAGATAGCGTGAGGGAGACTTCAATCAATATTCCTTCCTTGTTCTATAATATGATTCTTACTCCGCCCCTTGTAGAATTGGAATCCCCATCAATGAAGATGATCCATCTGCATGTTCCACTTATTAGGGAGGTTGTCGAGGTCATCTTTGCCTTGAAGTCGGCCAGCACATGAGCTTTGAGGGCTTTCCTACTTTCGTACTTAGCGTCGAACCCAGAGAGTTCTAACGATCATTTGAGCATCCTACCTGCCATGTATGGTCGACCGAGTAACTGCTTTATCCATTTCTATGTTCAGACTGCAATCATGTGCGCTAGGAAATAGTGCCTTAATCTCCTTGCAGTGTTAATGAGTATTAAGGCTACTTTCTTGATCTGCTAGTATCTTACTTCAGGACCTTGTAAGGATTTTCTCCTGAAGTAGATGGGTTTCTGTCCCTCGAGGGTCTCTCGGATGAGGGCGGTGCTCACGACCTCGAATGACATGACCATATAGAGATAGAGATTGCTTCCTTATCTGGTCGAGAAAGGACTGTCGGTTGTGGCATTGCCTGTTTGAAGTGGACGGGGGCTCGTTCACTTGAAGACTGCCTCTTTGTGGAGAAGTTTTAAAAAAGGAAGTGCGTGCTGGGAAGATTTTGGGACAAAATAGGATAATGAGGTGAGCATTTTGTTCTGGATTTGAATTGATTTCTTCGAGTTTGGCGTTGGAAATTCATAAAATGCTTGGCATTTGTCGGGGTTGGCTTCGATTACTCATTTTGTTAGGTAGAAATCGAGGAATTTGCCTGCCCGTACACCGAAGGTGCATTTTTATGGCTTGAATCACATTTTGCATTTCCTTGCCTGTTCGAAGACTTTATTTAGGTGGAGAGCATGGTCGGTTTCTTCTTTGGACTTGAGGATCGTGTCGTTCATGTAGACCTCGGGCATGTCTCTTATGTCTCCTTGGAAGGCCTTGTTCATCATTCATTGGTATGTAGCGCCAACATTCTTCAGATCGAAAGGCATTATGTTGTAGTAATAGTTTCTCAACCTGGTGTAACACCCTCTAATTCCCCGCGCAAATATATTGCATACAATGGTCATGCTCAAATACAAGAGAGCATCACATATATCTCCAAAATAATACAACACATAAAATAGTCATGCTCAAATACACATATTTAAATTCATGCTTGTATACATTTAACAATTATGCATGTCACAGCGGAATACTTGCATCTCTACATGATACCAACACATGAATCTCAAAACAACATCATATAATAAATCATTAGGCGTTAAGGCCATCCATCTCAATATCTCCACATACAATGCCAAATACGAAATTATAATATTTGTGACTCGAATGCAACTTAATATTATGCACGATGCATGTGGTACCAACTTAATATTTGATTCTTTTGGAATCAGATCCCCTCTCTGAATCCATAAGCCTCTTCTCTGAGCTTCAAGCCCCCTATCTGAGCTTGGGATAAGTCACTAGTCCACTCTCTAAACTAGCGAACATGCCGCTTGACACAACAAATGATGCTTATGCAATTACAACAACCATATGCAATTAAGACCATCTCCATATCTTAATCATACAAGCATATTTCACATAATTCAACACATTTTAATTATCTCACTAAATTGCATAACTTACATACATCATGTCAATACTCATCAATTTAACACATACAATAACACATAACAAACAATGTCAAACAATGTTATTCCCATCCAACATCAATTCTCAATATACATATACACACGTACATGTCATTTTACATAA
This sequence comes from Vicia faba, assembly GCA_948472305.1. NCBI lineage: Eukaryota > Viridiplantae > Streptophyta > Magnoliopsida > Fabales > Fabaceae > Vicia > Vicia faba. The sequence continues at coordinate 369,229,662 of OX451738.1, read as the reverse complement.
CCACACAATTATTAAATCACCAATTGCCAACAAAAATCTTTTTATTGAAAAGAATATTGCGCTAGCTTTCTAACACTTCGAACGGTGACCAAAACAGAGTTACGATTCGAAAGTTATGAATTTTTAAAGTTTCAACGAAAACGCAATACTGACATCATACACTTACAACTCTAAACATATGTCAGAATTACACAAAGAAAATAAAAATATGATTCTTAATAACTCAAAACAACTTTAACAACTCTATTGACAACTCTAACAACTCTATTGACAACTCTAACAGAATTGAAAATAATTCAAATTAACTAAATTATCCAATTGTTTACTTCTAATTCAAAACTTCTAAAAATATTATACTAATAATATTAATTATTATTATTATTATTATTATTATTATTATTATTATTATTATTATTTTAATATTATTAATTAATTAAACTACTAAATTGAAACACTAAAACTGGACACTACAATACACTAAATAGGTTCATCTTTTAGCTTGTTAGCCACCAAATTGTAGGGCTGGACAAGAATGTTGAAACCAGCCCAATCCGACCAAACCATGCAGCCCGTGAAGCAACCGTTTGGATGAGTCGGGTTAGCGGTAAACCTATTCACTAATAAGTGGGTTTATTAGGTTAAGTCGGTCAGTTTTGGGTTGCATTTCCGAGCCCATGAAATGCTAATTTGACTAGCCCAATGAGTCATAATAAAATTGGGTTGGATATGTTACTTTGAGCCCAACAAAATTCTCCAACCCCAACACCTAATAATACATTGAATCACTCTCAACTTGTTTCTTTTCACTTCCAAGTTTCACTTTGCTGCTAGGGTTTTCTTTGGTTTCTCTTCACACAAAAACACTGTCGTCGTCAACAAAATGAAACATTGTCACCGTCTATGAACCACCACCGACACCAATCATGTAAGTCTCTCTCTCTCTTTATCTATCTCTCTCTCTCTCTCTCTCTCTCTCTCTCTATATATATATATATATATATATATATATATATATATATATATATATATATATATATATATATATATATATATATATATATATATATATATATATATATATATATATATATATATATATATATATATATATATATATCTATGTGTGTGTATGTGTGCTTGCGGTTTATGTTCCGATCATATAATACTCATGTCATGTATTATAGTATATTGTTTTATGCTTTGTCTGAATCCTGTTGTTTTATGATTTGTCTGAATCTTGATAGTTATGAATGAATCTTGTTATTTTAACTCTAATAGTATGTTGCTTTATGCTTTGTCTGAATCCTCTTGTTTTATGCTTTGTCTGAATCCGATTATTTTATTTCATTTGAGGTTTGAAGTTGTTTTAACTGTTTAGGTGTTTAGGTTTAAAATGTTTGATATTTTTGTTTAGTATGATAGTTATGTTGTTTTAAATGTTTATGTTTAATCTTTTTTGTATTACTGATCTATATTTGGTGACTATTATCTCTTAAGAGTATAAACTTGTATTTATACAATCACTTAGAAAGAAGATACATATTAATTATGAAGCTCATGAGATATTTGATAGTATGTATAGTATGTATAATATGCATAGTATCATTTGATGTTTGTGTAAGTGTTTGTTGTAATATATAGTAGTATGCATTTTGGGATCCAGAATGCTGCAGATGTGTTAAAATTTCCATTCTTAATGGTTGATTCTATTGAGAAATATTTTCACTGTGAATGTGAAGTTTAAAATGTGACTGTTTTGAACTTAAAATCATTTATAAGTTCATATTCATTTAAAATCAATGTGGATGTGAAGCACATTATGCTTTTCACCTTAAGTTATGTATCAGTTAACTTAGCATTTCTCTTTTCTTAAATGTTCATAAGTAAATCACCTTAAATTGAGAAGCACATTATGTTTCTCATTATGTTTTCGTTCTTTATTTGAAAAGATAAATCCTTCACAATGTTCAATTTCTAATTCTGTTTTTCAACATTTTTGCAGCAAGAGCACATAAATATTCACCTTCCAGCAACAAACTACTTATGCAAGACATTGGATGCTAGGGACATGTAGCAGTAGAAATGTTATAGACTAAGCCATTGGATTGACTAGAATTGTACATATCAAAATAAAAATCGCCACCGCGCTTTATTGTTTCCAAAGGAATGGGAAAAGAGAGAATAACCCAAAAGAGGGGGAAAGATTCTAGGTAAGGGGGTTGGTTATGCAAAGGGAAGATATTAGTACCCTAAACATCTACGGTACTCCGCAGGAACCTCTTTGAAAAATTTGTATATTTTGGCTATAAAATATTGTATAAAAATAGATGGTGGAGGTGAGAAAAAAATATATTTTTTATGATTTTTGAACCCGCCGCGGTTGTGAACCTTTAGTGCCTACGTACCACCTTCCGTGAAATATGGGATTGGGGTACACGTAGTTCCTCTTTAAAAATTTTGAAACACAAATGTGTTGGTTAATTTTATGAGATAAGACATCACTGTCATTGCCCGTGTGGAAAACATACTTACTACCCACAATCATGAGAAATGAGAATTTGCATCATCTCAAAGTGGAGGATATGGCTTGGATTTTAAATTTAACAATGCCTCACTCAACACCCAAGTGGAAAGTATCTAACTTTAATATATATTGTAGAAGAATAGTTGTTTGCATCACTACAAGGATTGACAAGAGTCCAATCTTTTGAGAAAAGTTTTAAAGCAAAAGCCAAAGTGGTAAAAATGGTTTGAATGAGATTGATTGGCTTTTAGTCTTCTCACAAAAATTTTAAGGTATTATTAATTTGATTAAAGTTTGTTTATGAAAATGTTTTGAAAATGCATGGACCTAAGCCCAAGTTTATTATGAAAGTGGTTCAATTTTAGGAACAAGAAGTGTTTTCAAAAGGAGGGACAATATTTTTTAAATTAAAGAAGATGAGAGGAGAAGAAGGGACTATCCTAAAGCATAAGGTAAAAGTTAGATAAAAGAACCGTCTAAATAAACAAGAAGCCAACACTTGACATTATGAGTCATGATAGAATTCTCATTCTTTGGATTGAAACCAAGCAAGGATACTAAACCTCTTGAGAAAATCAAGCTTTAATTGCATTAAATCTTCACAAAAATTGGGCAGAGTAACGACTGTATACAGATGAATTCCAGACTATAGACAAAGTATGTAATCACAATAACCTGCACACAAAACAAACAAACAACCCAATGTCTTGAGGTAAACCTCAAGAACTTCAGATAAAATATCAATTAAGGTCTCTAACATAGGTCAATGTTTCTATTCCTAAGTCCAAGAAGTCCATCACTCCATAATGCCAAGGATAGTAACCAAGTAATTCAAGTACCATCACTACAACATTTGTTGTCTCTGGAAACACTTTTTTAGGTAACATGTAGAATTTTGTTGCCTTAAATTCATATAGGCAACGATTTACGATTGTTGTCAAAAATATGTTTGCAACCCTTGATAATCGTCGCCTAAAATACTTTTGGGGACGTTTATGGAGCGATACTCTTTTATTTTTTTGCCAACGGTTGTTAATTGTGCCCTTAACTGCTTTTGGGGACGATTTTAGAGCGTTAAAATATTATTTCTTTAGCAATGTTTGACAATTGTCCCCTAAAATATTTTTGGGGACATTTTTAGATTGTTACATTAGTTCTAATAAAAGGCTACATTTCTGAAATGTTGTATAAATTTGTTTAGAATTATCAATTTTTTGGTGGCAATCTTCCCTCAAAAACTTATACACTAAAAAACAAATATTTTTCTCTAAACATTATTAATATATATAAAAAAAAATATTTTTCTAACACAGGAATTTAAAAATAAAAATTTTCAATTAAACAGAAAATAAAAAATTATATATATATATATATATATATATATATATATATATATATATATATATATATATATATATATATATATATATATATATATATATATATATATATATATATATATATATATATATATATATATATATATATATATATATATATATATATATATATATATATATATATATATTAAAAAAAATTCATTAAACAGAAAATAAAAATTTTTCTAACACAGGAATTTAAAATATTTTTCATTACTAGTCCTCTCAATTATTGCCACGTCTTATTAAAAAGAATAGAAAATAAAAAAAAGAAAAAGAAACAGATAAGGAAAACAAAAGCAGCAGCTTTCGATTCTCCTTCTTTTTCGTTCACACATTTCGCCGAACCTAGACGCGCTCTCAGACGCTCCGTCCTTCATCCGCTCCGAGTCAAACCTCTTTCGTTCACACCCTCCGCCGTGTTCTTCGTCACTCCGTCCAACTGCCACGCCGTGTTCGTCGTCTACGTCGTCGTCCGTTCGTCGTTCACTGTCCAACTGCTTTCGTCCACATCGTCCGCCGTCCACGTCGTCCTCCGTCCACGTCGTCCAAGTCATCCAAAGAATTGCTCAGAGCAATTGCATCAATTGCTCAGAGCAAAGAATTGTCTGCTCTATGTCAAAAGATTATCCATTTGATACCGAAAAGACAACTTCAAAGGTAAGTCAAAGATTTTTTTAATAAACCTATAGAAGTTAAGTACTATGTTGATAGATCTACCGAGTCTGAATTGAAATTGAAATTTATTGGATTGAATAAAAACTTTAACCCCAAGCATGTTAAAGCTTTTTTACTAAAATCTTAAGGTGTTTAGCAGAAGTATTGAATGGTATTCTTTTCATCTTTATTCACTTCTTTCTGGAACTGAATGGTATTCTTTCTGATGATGCTGACTTGGTTGAAGCTCTAAAAGTTGTTGAAAATCTACTATCAAGCTAATGAGGTATTTTCCTGATGAGAATGGTTTCTATTAGTTTCTTGACAATAATGGAAGGTATGTGTATGAGGATAGAATTGTAGAGCCGTAATAAGTTTTGTCAAAAAGGAAGAAGTCAGTGTCTATTTCTGATCATGTTGGTACATCATTTGATTTGTCTTCATTGCTTGATGGTTTATTGTTTGCTAGTGCTAATTAAATCCTACTTTGATGAATAGTTTAGCAAGATTCTAGTTGATTCCCAGGCCTGAGAATCTTGTATTCATGCTCATATTATTTTGGTAGAAAGGGAAGCCAAGGCAAGGGAAGATAAGATCAGAGAGGAAATTAATTAGTAGTACTACCTTTTCTTGAATTGAAATTAATTACATGAAATTGTTTTTTAGGAGTAGTAAATTTATTTTGTTATTTGAATATGTATATGGCAATTGTAGTAGCAGATTAGTAAAAGGGACATGACGGATATTGGGTAGATATTCTGTCAATTGTAGTAGCAGATTAGTACCAGACGAAATTCTATTCAATTTCTTTCACAAGGTTGATGGAAAATGATGGAAAAGATTACATAAACACTTTCACAATTTCAATCAATATAAATATTACAGTACTCCCGTGTTAATGTTTTTTTTCTGATGTGCAAGTAGGTTTCTTATTTTGATCTTGATCTTTGTAACTCATAATTGTGTGCATTTCACATGTGGCTTTTCACACAATTTACTTGCATTCTGTTTTGGTTGATACTTTATTACGTGCATGATGCGGTTCGCGCAATGTTAGCTTAGTTTCTTTTGAATTGTCATTGTTAAGGTGTTCATGTATATGTGTGTTGTTGTACGATGTTTTACGGTTTGGTGTTGCTTAGTTTGGACAGCATAATTGTGTATGTATTAGCCACAAGAGAACTATCCTTTAAATTGGACAACATATATAATTGGACAGCATAATTGTTTTACGATTTTACTGTGAGCGATGCTCATTGTTTTGTTAGCATGAAGTTTATTAGCCACAAGAGAACTCTCCTTTAAATTGGACAGCATATATAATTGGACAGCATAATTGTTTTAACTCTCAGTATGTTTTATTGGACAGCATATATAATTGGACAGCATAATTGTTTTACGATTTTACTGTTAGCGATGCTCATTGTTTTGTTAGCATGAAGTTTATTAGCCACAAGAGAACTCTCCTTTAAATTGGACAGCATATATAATTGGACAGCATAATTGTTTTAACTCTCAGTATGTTTTATTGGACAGCATATATAATTGGACAGCACCATGTGCATATATAATTGTTTTACGAAACTCTCCTTTAAATTGGACAGCATATATAATTAGTTAGATAACTCTCCTTTAAATTGGATAGCATAATTGTTTTAACTCTCATTATGTTTTATTGGACAGCATATATAATTGGATAGCACCATGTGCATATATAATTGTTTTACGAAACTCTCCTTTAAATTGGACAGCATATATAATTAGTTAGATAACTCTCCTTTAAATTGAACAGCATATATAATTGTTTTACGAAACTCTCAGTATGTTTTATTCATGGTGGTATTCTATTCCTTTAAATTTTATATGATTAGTTAGATAAATTACTTTCTACTCTTTAAGTTTTGCATGAGTAAATATCTATATTATTCCGTGGTGGCACTTTATTAGATAACTATTACAATATTGGTTCTTTGTTCAATTTTGTTTAATAAGTTTGTAATTGTAATTGCATTTCATTTTCTCATTTTCTAATTATTTGTCTTTAGATCATTCACCGTCGTTGTTTCGGTTAAACCTCAATAGATATTTCATCGGTTTCAACATTGTTTGAGAAAGAAAGTCTCCGTTTCATTTACTAGCTTTGTTGTTGTTGTTGCAGTGAAGGAAGTTGTGTTGAAATCGAAGTCGCTTGTAACTAAGGACAAGATTTTAGTTTCTATTACTGCTGGAATCAAGTTGAAAGAATTCAGGTAACAGATACATATTATATAGTTTGAAAAGAAACAACAAATACATATTATATTAGACTATGAAATGTTTGTGCATGCTTAGATTAAAAGTTCACCAATTTATTCTATGTTTGGTATTGGAATGCATGTTTAGTGTATATTTAGATTATAAATGAAATTTTTATAATAACTATGCATTTGTAAAAGCTACGTTGATATATGAACCATGGTGTTTTTCCATCCTTTATATGATAAAGAGTAATGTATAATTTATTTCATTTTAGAAAACCAAACATGATAAAGAAGGATTGGGTGGAGTTACCTCCACACAGTCAAAGTTATAAGGACGGTGTAAATTACTTTTTGGATATTGCATTCACCAAAGGAATGGTTGAAGAAGAAGAGATTTTGTGTCCTTGTTCTGTATGTTGCAATGATAGTTGGGAAGTAAGAGATGTAGTGTATGACCATTTATGTAGTAAAGGATTTGTAAAGGGATACACTGAATGGATTTATCATGGTGAAGATGAGAGTCTTATAGATCTTGATGGTGATAGTAATGATGAAACATCATCTCATGATGATATCGATGGCTTACTATTTGAGACATTTAAAGATGTGGCTGAAGGAGGTGGAGTACATGAAGGGATAAATGAAGATGCAAAGAAATTTTATAAACTAGTTGATGATGCAAATCAAGAGTTGTATCCTGGTTGTGAAAAGTTTTCCTCGTTATCATTCACTATTCGAATTTATTTGTTGAAATGTCTCCATGGATGGAGTAATGCATCATTCACTGCTCTCGTAGAGTTGTTAAAAGAGGCTATACCAGATTTGAACATCCCTGTCTCTTTCAATAAATAAAAATCTATGATAAAAGATTTGGGCTTAGACTATAAAAATATTGACGCATGTCCGAACAACTGCATGTTGTTTTGGAAAGATCACGAGAAAGATGATTCATGTCATATTTGTGGCACGTCAAGGTGGATTGAATATCCTGAAGTTGCTAATGATCTTGAAGAATCTATAAAAGCTCATAAGGTTCCCGCCAAAGTTCTAAGACATTTTCCATTGATTCCAAGATTGAAAAGACTTTTTATGTGTTCAAAGACAGCTGATACATTGAGGTGGCACGCAGACCATCGTTCAAGGGATGAGAAGTTAAGGCATCCAGCTGATGCCCAAGCATGGAAAGACTTTGATGCCAAACATTCAGATTTTTCTCGTGAAACTCGTAACATCAGACTTGGGTTGGCAAGTGATGGGTTTAATCCATTTAGGACCATGAGTCTTTCACATAGCACATGGCCTGTTGTATTAACAGTATATAACTATCCGCCAAATTTGTGCATGAAGGCTGAAAATTGTTGGATGTCGTTACTTATTCCTGGACCAAAGTCACCCAGAAATGAAATTGATGTGTATTTGCAGCCACTTATTGAGGAGCTTAAGATATTGTGGGAAGTCGGTGTAGAAACATATGATATTTCAAAAAATCAATCATTTCAAATGCGTGCAGCTCTTATGTGGACTGTGAATGACTTCCATGCATATGCTATGTTATCCGGTTGGAGTACTAAAGGGAAGTTTGCTTGTCCTGCTTGTAATCATAAAACTTCTTCAAGATACTTAAAACATAGTCGAAAGATGTGTTATATGGGTCATCGAGTCTTTTTGGATTCAAATCATAGTTGGAGATCAAATTCAAGTTCTTTTGATGGAAAGCCAAAATATAGGTTTGCACCCTCCTTGTTAGATTCAACAATGATTTTAAAAGACTTAGAAAAGATTCCTGACGTAGTGGGGCAAAAATATCATAAAAAAAGGCCTGGTCCATGGAAGAAAAAGTCTATCTTTTGGCAATTACCATATTGGAAGGATAATTCTTTGCGCCATAATGTAGATGTTATGCATACAGAAAAGAACATTTGTGATAATATAATGGGGACTCTCTTAGATATTGAAGGGAATAAAAAGGATCATGCAAAAGCTCGTTTGGACCTACAACACATGGGGATTAGAAAAAAACTCCATTTGAAGGAAACAAGTGATGATAAGAAAACTCAAATCCCTAAGGCATGTTTCTCCCTAACAAAGCAAGAGAAAACTATTTTTTGTAATGTTTTAAAGACAGTAAAACTTCCTGATGGCCTTGCATCCAATATTTCTCGATGTGTTCAAGTTAATGAAGGAAAAGTTTCTGGATACAAGAGTCATGATGCTCATATTATATTGCATTACTTGTTGCAAGTAGCAATAAGAGGGATATGCCCTAATCAAATTGTTATCCCTTTGCTTCGACTTTGTTCATTTTTTCGGTGTTTATGCCAGAAGGTTATAGATGTGAAATCATTGGATTACTTGGAAGTAGAAATTGCTGAAACACTTTGCCAATTCGAGCGTATCTTCCCTCCGAGTTTCTTTGACATAATGGTTCACTTACCAATTCACCTGGCAAATGAAGTCAGATTGGGTGGACCGGTTCAATTTCGATGGATGTATTATATGGAAAGATATTTGGGTGATTTAAAATCTTTTATTCGTAATAGGAGTCGTCCAGAGGGTTCTATCGCTGAAGCATACTTAGTTAAAGAATCTCTAACATTTTGTTCAAGATATTTGTCTAGTGCTGTAGACACAAGGATGAATAGAATGACACGAAATAGCGATGATACTCCAAACATAGGTCATCCAATCGGGGGAAAGAAACTAATTTCCCTTGATCATAAGTCTCTAAACCAAGCTCACGGCTACATTTTATTCAATTGCGATGAAGTGCAAGAGTACATTAGGTACACTCATCTACTTGATACAAAATTTCATTCTCACTATAAGTTTTCTTTTTCTTTTGTATTAAAATATTAGTTATTTATTTTGTAGAGAGCATGAGGTTAATGATCATAATCCTCTAAAAAAAAGGAAGTCCAGAAAAGCTAACAATCAAAGAGAAGATTTTATTCAATGGTTTGAAACACGTCTCATGGATGAGAAAGTTACTGAATGGTTGAAGGTGTTGTCTAGGGGACCAAATGATGTTGTTAGAAGGTATTCTGGTTATGTTATTAATGGATACATGTTTCATACAACAAATCGTGAAGCAAGGCTTAAAACACAAAATAGTGGTGTGACATTAGAAGCGGTGACTCAAGTTCTTAGAAATGCGAAGGATGAAAATCCCAAAAAGATTTGTGTGACTTACTATGGGGCAATAAAAGATATTATAGAGTTAGATTATTATGGTCATGAAAAATATGTATTGTTCAAATGTGATTGGTTTGTGGATGAAAAGGGTAAATATGGATCTCCGTTGGTTTACTTTAACAAAAAATGCTACAAAAATGATCCATTTGTGTTGGCATCTCAAGTTCAACAATGCTTCTTTATTGAAGATCCTTTAAACAAAAACAAACACTATGTTCTAAATGCACTTCCAAGGGAATCATTTGACATGGGAGAATCTTTAAGTACAGATTCCTAAGAATATGATATTTCAACAAATCTTAAAACATTAAGGGATGATTATGAAGTGGATTTGGTTAGGAAAGATTTGCCGGATGATATCTTTGAAATTCCTTTGTCAGAACTTCACAACCAAAAAGCAATAGAGAGTGATCATAGTGACACGAGTTATGGAAGTGACGATGAAACCGATTATGATTCTAGTACTGATTAGGTAGCATTGGCAATGTGTTTCTAGTACTGATTATGATTCAAAGTTTAATTTATGGTTACGCATGCTGTCATTTTTTTACTTAAACCATAACAAACTAGATTCAAATATATTGTTAATTTATGGTTATGCATAATGTCAATTTATACTCAATTTTTCATTATTTAATTATGTAATTTTCTCCCTTTGTAGATCATAGTTGTTGGCCATAATGGACAATGTAAGAAGTGTAAAAGATGGTGGATCACATAGGAGGAGTGGTCAAAGTCCTACTAAAAGATTTGATTTTCCTCTTCAAGTCAGATCAAGTGCAGAATTGACAAAGAAAGTGCTACAACATGTTAAGAAAGAAAAAATTGACAAGTTACATGAGATGCTACAGGGAAACAATAGAGAAAGGGTTCAGGAAATTATAGAAGTTGTGGACGGTAAATCATTTTCTTGTTTCATTTGATTTTATATAAAATGATGTATGTTAAAGTTATGTTTTGGAATTCCTTTAGATATATTATTCCTACTGTTTTTTAATGAATTTTTACAAAAATTAGAAACACCAAAAAAAGGAACTCAACAAGAAAGAGTTCAAAAGGTTGATCACAATTTGGACAAAGAGACTATTGCAAAGAAAATGGAGATAGACAAACTCTCGCAACCAAAAGTAATGAAAGATCATGCACATGGTGACAAAGAAGTTGTACAAGGTAAGTGATTTTTAAATTTTTCTATTATGCATATATTACATGAAATTATTCCTAATATCTTTTGGTGAACTTTTACTAAAATTAGAAACACCAAAGAAAAGAACTCAAGTGAAAGCTACAGTGAATAGAGAAAGAATTCAAAAGGTTGATGGAAAATTGGACAACCACATTGCTATGAAGAAAGTAGAGAGACCTAAGCTTTTGCAACCACAAGCTAAGGAAGTTCTTGCACATGGAAACAAAGAAGTTTCACAAGGTAGTTAATATCCCTGCATATACTTTAAATTTATATATTTCTTTTCATGACATTATTATGACGAGAAAATTATATTGAAACCAGGAATATTGAAAAAAAGAATTCATGAGAATCTACTAGAGAACAATAGAGATAAAATTCAAAAGGTGGAAAAACCAGTTGCAAGGAGAATACTTATTTCTTCCAAAAATAAGAAACCAGAGAAATCTACTCTATCTTTGGACACAATGATGTCAAAAGCTGAATGCTCTCAAAAGCTAAACAGGGTGCCAAAATGCCCATCAATGTTGATTGATGATTATGTAGATCTTCACAAGTCAAAGTAAATGGATGCAACCAAGTCAAACAATGGTGAAAAACCGAGCAGCAGCGTTAACCGTAGCTCTAATCAAAATCAATCAAAAAAAGGAACTCGACAAGAAAGTGTTCAAAATCGGGCAAAAGTCAACGAAGAAGATGCAATCACAAATAGAGAAGAAGAAAAAGGTAATTAGTTTCATATTTCATAATAATGATTTCATGTATTATTTACATATTGGTAGCAAACATGTGATATCATGTTGTTGTGTTATTACTTTATAGAAACATCCCAAAGAAAAACTCGTGGGAAAACTTTGTGCAAAAAGATTCATGCAAGAACTTTGGAAGAGCGAGTAGAAGTGACCTTTAATGAGGATTTTCAGCCAATTGGTCCTAGTGAAAAAGTAGTATCTGACTTGAGCCTCTTCTTGGGAACATTGGCTAGGAACTCAACATTTTGTCCTCTATGTTACACCAATTGGTCAGGAATGCCAGATGATAATAAAAACCGTTTCTGGAGATATACTAATGTATGTTTTTATCTATGAATTTGAAAGTCTAATTATTAAAAAAAAGTGTTTCATTTCTTGATCTTGTCTTATCTTATAATTTATGTAGCGGAAGTTTATCTTGCCGGTTGAAGCACGAGATTGGATTGAGACCACTGTTAGAGAGGCATGGAGAAGATATAAGCACAAAATTAAGAAGAATCATTTTTTGAAGTATTCCAACATGACCGAGAGACTCAAAAATCGTCCGCCAAACGTGCCAATAGCCCAGTTTAAGAGTCTTTGTGCTTATTGGCGTAAGGAAACTATACAAGTAAGATTAATAATTTTTTTATGTATGTGTGTGAATTTACACCTTTCTATGTATGCCATAATTAAGTAATATTTATTATAATAATTCTGTCAAATTTAAATGTAGGCAATCAGTGAAAATAACACTAGAAATAGAGCTCAACTAAAGTGGATGCATCGAATGGGTCCCAAAAACTTTGCTTTGACTCGTGAAAAAGTGGTAACTTTCTTTTGTTCTCAATAAATTATTCCTTGTATGAATGTTTCTTTGTTCAATTAAAGTATTCGTGAAAAACTTTTCTTTGACTCGTGAATAGGAATTTTAATTCACATAATTTGTTATGGAATTATTTTGATTTGTGCAGCGTGAAAAGGAAAAAAGAGAGCCCACTCAATCAGAAATGTTTGTTGAAACTCAAAAAGGAAATAAAGGAAAGGAACTGGATATAGAAACTGGAAAAGTAATTGTATGTAACATTGTTTATATAATACGTTTGCTTAATATAATCGGCCAACATTGTCTATAATAGTAGCTAATATTTTTTTTTTGTAATTTATGCTAGTCCCAACTTCAAGAAATGGTTGAAAAGGAGGAAAGTGATACAGAAGCTTTTAAAGTTTTTTTTGGAAAGGAGTGTCCAGGCAGGGTACGCTGTTATGGGAGAAACATAACTAAAACTTCCTTAAAGAGAAAGGCAGAGATTAATGCTTTGAAACAAGCCCACAGTGAAGAGGTCTCTACATTAAGGGACGAGTTTCAAGATAAGATTGATAGATTGCAAAATACTTTTAAGACCGTAATACAACAATGCAATCCTCAAATTAATATAGAGTCAATTGAAGATTTGTTAGGATTATCTCATGGAGATGCTAATAGTTCCCCAAAGGATATAAGACCGCAAATGCATTCATCTACATCAACTCATGCTCCATGTCATGGAAAGGTAACCATATATACCAATATTATTGATTTATATTTTTCTAATTATGTTATAGTATCAAAATGGTTGTTAATGTATGCAAAAATTTGCAAGTAGTGACAACACCTAGAATAAAGTAAGTGGTTGAAATTGTTTAAGTAGTGACAACACCTAGAAGTGGCTGAAACTGTTTTATTTGTGCGAGCTTTCATTGATATTTCACAAACATACTTGCCTGGGATAAGATTATGGGACCCCCTTGTTTGATAACACTCACTATGTATGCTGTAAATTTATCCATATGATACTGAACACCAAAGAAGATACAACAAGTAAGAGTGTTCATCAGAGTTCATTTACTCCAAAAAATAAACATAAAAGGATAGCACAAGTTATACATACATACATACATACAGTTAAAGGCTATTGTAAGTCCTGAATAGTGAGCCAAAAACAGAATGGTTTTCATAATTGATTTATTTGCTAGTAAGCTCATGTCACCTATTACAGTTTAGAATGAAAATTCACATCCATTAAAAACCTTCATAATTAATTCACATCCATGAGATGTGAAGAATATAAACAATGTGTTTTGCTCATTGGTTTAGTTTTTATTTGTGCGAGGTTTAATTCTTGTTGATGTCTTAATTGTCCTTTGGACCAAAAATACTTATGGTTAATGTGTTTTATTTTATTTTCTTATGCAGCAATGTATCAATGAAGATGTTGAAAAGGACGATATAAATGATGAAATTCAAGAGGACGACATAAATGATAAAATTCAAGAGGACGACCTAAATGATAAAATTCAAGAGGACGACGTAGATGACGAATTTCAAGAGGACGACATAGATCTAGATGATGAATTTCAAGAGGAGGATATAGATGGTGAATTTCAAGAGGACGACGTAGATGAAAAATTTATGGAGGATGACATATCTAACGAATTTCAAGAGGACGATCTGGATGCTTTACTCCTAGAAGACAAACTTGAATGAGTTGGATGATGTCTTTTTTTTGGCTTGTCGTTGAAAGCATTAAAATTGAAATATGATTTTTGTTCTTTTGCTGAACTATGTTTTTAGTTATTTTACTAGGGTCATACTTCAAAGTATTAAAAGTAATATTGTTACGTTAGGCATTTTGTGTACTCTATATACTATATCTTGAATTAAAGTTTGAACTTGATTTCATTATATTACAACTTTTATGGATGTATGGTTTAAGTTATATAATCAATATTATTTTTGAAGCCAATTATTATTGACTATATTATTTTGATAATAATTGCAAAATTGTATATTTTATATGGACACTATAAAACAACAACCTATAAGCTATGGCTACACTTCAAAAACGATCTTCCTGATTCAGGTTTAAGGCAACGATTGTTAATTGTAGCCGAATTTGGCAACGTAACGCTTAAAAAACATTGTCTCAGAGGCCGTAAATAATCGTCCCCTATTCCTTTACTATAGGCGACGTTTTTCAAAAGCGTTCCCAAAAAGCATAAAAAAACATCGCCTCAAACAATAGGCAACGCTCGCACAGGAGACGCCTAGAAAACGTCCCCTATTGTTTTAGGCAACGATTTTCAGAGTTCTGGCAACGTTTTTCAATTGTTGCTGGAGAGCCTAAATGTTGTAGTGCATTAAAGTTTTTTATGATTCAAGTTGATTATTAGGTATCTTCAAAAAGAAATGAAAAGCTCAAGTGAGCAAAAATAAATAAGACATAAAAGATAAAGGCTCAAGTGAGCAAAGATGAAAATAACATGAAATGTAAATGCCAAAGTAAATGGTACATAAAGTAAAAGCATAAAATAAAAATCAATTGTTAGGAATTAGTGGTTAGTTGGATGACCATCTTGAAACTTGCATTTGGAAATCATTAGAGGATTGGTAGAACCAAAGCCTCTCAACAACAAGTTGCATTTGCTTTTTTTCAAGAATATCATCAATTTAAGAACCCTCAAGGTAACATTTAATGATCAATGATGTTTAAGTGGTCCATTTTTACCAAAATTGATGAAGATCCATTAGAGGATTGGTAGAACCAAAGCCTCCTAACAATGGATCTCAAGGTTATTGGATCAAAGGGTTCAAATTAACATAATTGGGCTTGCAAACATAGGTTTGGGTCATGAATGATCATTTTCTCAAATCGGGACAAAATTTAGCGCTATGTTAAGCAATCATAAGTGGACTTATGTAAAATTCGCACCTATTTTGAGGCCTAGCAATCTATGTACTTCATGCTTGGATAAATGATATAGAGATAATTATCCCATAACATGTAGTACAATAATAAAGGGGGATAAGATGAAGAGGGAAAGGGTACAATGTATGAAATTAGAGTTTCAAATATCATCAACATCATTCGTCCATTTTGGTGGATTTAGTTTATCAAACTATCAACACCTAAGATCCAATGAGGTTGAATAATTTGTCCTCAAAATAAGCCTCAAGTCAGTATCACATGCTATTTCAATAATTAAACAAGAATCATGTACAAAAGTTTTCAATTACAAACATTAATCAAAAGTGAAACCCTAAATGAAAACATAAGTAAAAAATGGATAAAAAATAGGAAAATAACTTGAAAAAATATGAAATTAAAAACCTAACTTCCTAAAGGCCTGTAAAAGTCATAAATGGGGCTTAAAGTTCTTGGATTGGAGTGGAATTTTGTTTTAAAAATGCAAACATTGAAACTAGCAAGTAAAACACTTAAACTAGATGGTTTTGGAAAATAATTTGTGAAAAATATGAAACCACATTGTGAAATTCCAGAAAAATGTTTTTTAGGACCTCAACTTGTTCAATCACTCTAAACAACTTTATCACTGATTTTATAGGCATGGAAAGTTAGAAATTTAAATCAATTAATGTGAATGATCAAACAAAACCCTAAAAAGAAAGAAATTAAATCCAAAATTAAAAAAATTAACCTAAAGTTCAAATAAATTGGATGTAAAATAACCTAAATGTAAATAAACTTCTAAGGATTAGTGAGTATATTTTTCTTGTATTTTATCTCAAAAGGAAAAAAGAAATGGAAATTATTTACACAAACCAACAAAATTAAAACAAATAAAAGGTGATATGTCCAAATGATTTTAATGTGTGATCCAAAAGTTTTATAAAATTGGATAAAAAATATTTTTAAGTAGTAAACTCCGAGAGGAGCCCAACAATATTTTTATGGATTTTTGATCAAATAGAAAATAGGAGAATAAAATCTAAAACCCTAAAATGAATAAAAACCCTAATTAAACTATTTGAATTTATTTAAACATGAAAAAATGATAAAACTATGAAATAAAAATTAGAATATGAAAATATAATTTGAAATATTTTTGTGGTGATTTTTGGATTAAGAAAAATATTAAAACAAAAATAGAGAAAAACAAAAAAAAAAATCAAATATATGAAAACCTATCACACCTGTTATTCTCAATATGCGTTGTAAAAGAAAATAAGACCATGTTCATTCAAAACGCGCCACACAGTCATCCTTACCAAACAACCATCCTTTCTAATTTTTTTTCAATTTTAAAACAACATTTTCAGATAACGATATCTCACGCATTTATTGATGAAATTCAAAGATGTAAACATCAAAATTCAAGTTCAAAATGTGCTAAACCCGATAGTATCAAAAATTTCATAAAATGATGCATTGATGATAGAGAAAATGGCGCGCGAAGATGAATGCATGAACATGGTTATGATTTGGACATTTCAACAAACCAATTTCTGATTCAAATTTCTCCTTCAATTCTCGATCAAATCAAACGATCCAAGAATCAAAATTGATCACAAAAATGCAAGGAATATGAATATGCTACTAGATTTTTCAAAAAGCTCATGGATTAAAGAAAATGCAAGGCTTCAGTTAAGAGGGAGAAATTATGGAGCATCTACCTTGAAATGAATTTGTTGATGCTTGAGCTCAAATAAAGAACAAGAAATTCAGAGATGCTTGGCTTGAAGGTTCAGAGATGATAGATGAAGAGAGATGCGAAGGAAGATTTCTTGAAAATGGAGGAAGTTAGCTTGAAATTCAAAGAGAGAAGATCAGTTTTGAACTTGCAAGGATGGGAGCTTGCTTCGTGAGGGAGAGAGAAGAGAGCTTGCTTCTGATTTTCTTTCCCACCCTTTCTTTGTTGAGTTCACTTTCTTTTTATAGAGTGAGGAATGAGAGAGTGAGAAAAATAAGAGAGTGAGGTGTGCTGCATTTTATGTTGTTTTTGGGATGTAAAGCATGCATTTTGGATAAGTGAGAGAGGCTGTGCACGTGAGCTGGCAGACTGGAGCTTTGGTTGGTACAAAATTTTCATGCATTTCCATGCAAGTTTTACCATTTCATGATCACATATTTACCTCCTTATATCTCTTTCCATGGTGCATGAATCATGACAAAATTTGAATCAAAGATGGAGAGGACATTACATACTCCAACTTTTGTGTTCAAAATATTTCAAAAGGAAGCTTGAATCAATGAGATAATTGACTAAGAATGCATGTTTATAAACTTCTTGATGAAATTATAGGCCTGAATGGGCATTCTACGTGCACGTGATTCCTTGTGTTGGGCAAGAATTCAGCATTTGTGGTACCTTCTTCTCTCAATTATATCTCAAAATGTAGGGAGAATTTTAAGAAACTTTTTGAACCAAAGTTGTCCCTCACATTTAGGGCTTGATCTTTGATGTTGGACATTTTCAAAAATAATTAATATTTCTCAAAGAAAATTGATGATGAATGCGCTCTCACTTACCGTTTGATGAAATGTCTAGCCTAGCGCGCGTGAATTGCCTTGTGTTGGGCAAAACGGAAATTTGAAGCTCCAAATCCTAAGCACCATGTCTTTTTCTACATTTAATCATTTGAGATGATTCTTGAATGAAAAATGAAGAGAAAAATTCAATCTTCAACTTTCATGTTGCCAACTTTTTTATTCAAGTCCAAATGGTCATTCAAAATTAAACATGAAGAAGTCAGATTTTTGCATTTTTATCCAAAATTTCACTAAGTGTCCAAAACTTCCAAGCTCCATAACTTTTTCTCCTTTAATTTTTTGGAATTGAGACCTCTCATACAAAGTTGAATAATTTTTCATCCTCGTTCTAGGCATATAAAGTTTGCATATTTTAAATAAAAATTGAGAAAGTTATGGCCAATCAAAATTCAGCCCTATGAATACTTATAAAAAATTCCAAAACTTCATATAACTTCCTTGACTAGTTATCTCCAATTCACAATTCCTCTTGATTTTTTTTGCCACTATTGACCCTAAAATGTGAGAATAGGGATGTTGAATTTATAGTTGACCAAAAGTCCACTTGGTCAACAGTTGATTTTGGCTGTCTTCTGACAAAATGACCATTTTACCCCCTTTCATCAATTGAACCTTTTCAAGCCAAAGTTGATAATCAAACTTCCAATTATAGATGCTCGTGATCATGTATAGAAGCATGGGATCAAGTATTTCCCAAAAATCTAAAGATTTCCTGATTAAACTCCAAACCCTAGTTTTGATCCTCTGTGCTAGGAGATAGTGAGATGAATGCAATTGTACCATTACCTACAATATGATATTCCAAGAGACAAATATACACATTTTGATATTAGTTAAAAGCATACATGTACAATGTACACAATTCAAGGTTCTTGGTGATTCCCCATATGCCAACCTAAAGACAGGATGAAGTAGAAGAGAAACTTAAACCCTAATATATGATCTTGGTTGCATTGTGATGGTATGAGATGATAAAGGAATCTTAGGGGGGGGGGGGGAAATTGGGGTACAACAGGACACAAGCACTATGGATAATTGATATGTTGAATTTTCTTGTAAAACAATTGAATATTTACAGTTATACTATAATACCATTTGTGGCATTTATTTAGAGGGCTGATTTGCACTTTTATTTACAGACTTTTTATAATAAAAGTAAGTATCAAGTAATCGATCAAACCAATCTGTATTAACCGATTGTGACACGGTGGCAGAACCGACTGTTATACTGGTTTGTGTTTTGTATTTGCAAATCTTGTGGTAAGCAAGAGTCGCCACTGTCTTTTCTTTTATCCAACAAAGGAAAGGGTGAAAAGAACAGAAAAAAGACCTTTTCGGGAGTTCTCTGAGTAAGGGGGTAGATTATGGAAAGGGAAGGTGTTAGCACCCTTCCCATCTGTGGTTTTCCATGGGCTCTTAGAGGTTTTCTCATTTTAAAAATACCTTTGTGCTTTGTGTTTGAAAATGTTTTGAAAACGTCTTAGTACGATAAACTTTGTATTGTTTCTCGAAATAGTGGAGAAAGTATACAAAGTGTTTTGAAATTGTTTTTTAAAAGTAGTGTTTGTGTAAGTGCAAGATGTTTGAGAAAACACCTAACATCTATCTACTTTGTTACTCAAAAAAAGGTCGTTCTTTTCCTCTTTTCCTTTAGACAATGCTATCATACTATTAGTGAGTAGGTAGCTTTGTCGTTGGATGTTTGAGGGACAATCGAAGGGATGTTTTACAGTCATGAAAGCAACTTGTGGAGACGCTTTAGCAATTTTGTTTTAGGGACTAGATCATTTATCGAAAAGGAAACTGTAGGGTCATCGAGGGACTATGATATTTTGATTTATGGGTCTTTGCTAAAGCATTCCTGCCTCATGACTGTTTTATTTCTTAAAGGCAACCAAAGTGGGATACTCTAGAGGTGCTTGTGTGAAACTGTGTTCAACTCAGTTATTTTTTGTCTTTTTGTTAAGTTTGCTAATGTTTGATTATTAGTCTTTTCATACACGCCTAGTTACTAGCAGTTAATATATATAGAAAATAAAGTGCGGAAAGCGTAAATCTAGACTATTACATGGCTTTCGGGGAGGAGGTATTTACAATGTACAAAACTGGGGGGAAAGCAAAATAAAGAAAGCGAAAAAAAAGCCCTACTTAGTCTATTACATACCAGGATACAATTACATTATCATAAAAATGCGAAAGTAAAATAAATGTGCGCAAGATAAAACAATACGTCTAAGAACCTAAGAAAAATTCTAAGTAAAGAAAAATCTTTTTGGTTTTTGGGTTTTTTTAAAGAAAAACTAATTCTAAATTTGATTAAGAAAACTAAATATTAAATGGAAAATTATTCTAGGTTATAAAAGAAAAACTAATGCTAATATATTTTTTGACATTTTTATTATGAAAAGAAAATGATTAAATTAAAATTCTAAGTTCTAGTTCATTTTAAATCAAGAAAATAGTTAAAATTTAATTAATTAATTAATTAAGAAATTAATTAATTATTTAATTAAAAAATTTATGCCTAATTTTTTATGGTTTTATTATTTGATTAATTAAATAAGTTAAGAAAACAAAATAAAAAAAGAATACAAACAAAACCAAAAAAAATGCCCAATGGGCCTAAATGCTGAAAAGAAAAGAAAAGAAAAGGGGGTGTTGTTGCAAAAAACGTTAGGCCCAAGTGTTGAAGCCCATATTGCTTTATTGGATCCAGTGAGGATTGGCCTTGAGGGTGCATGGTGGATCTCCAGTCAAGGCTCTTGGATTCCAACTTGATTGTGATCTGATGGTGCAGGATACTCTTCTGGCCATGTGGACTACTGGATCCTGTATGAAATATCATGAAAATGGAAAATGTTGGACCTGGGATTCAAACCCAGGTCCTCTCCCTTCACGCAAGCGGCTTTGCCAACTGAGCCAACTGTCCATTCGCTTATACATATCAAACGAAAATAATATAATTTAAAATTTCCAGCAATTATTAAAAATAAAAAGAAAGCGCGTGCAGGTTCAAACTGTCCAATGAGGGGCTGCCATGCATTGTCTTCTTCCTCCCTCCGTCGTATTAGACCTGGAAACCTATAGTGACAATTTTTTTCCTGTCACTATAGCACATGCATCCTGTAACATTCATGATACACAATATAATTTACATATGAGGCCATGGGTCAATTGGCCTCATCCTCCTTAGCAAGATGGTGTCCTTAGTTTGAGCTAACTTTGGCCATTGCGAAAAATCCCAATTTAGAGGTTTGAATCCTAACAATGGTGGAATGACATTCTTGTACCTAAGCTTCAATTGGACAATTCAAAAACCTTCTATGCATCCATACAAACTCAAATATGCAATTAAAATTGATTAATAACGCAAGAATATAAGAACACGAAGTTAGGAAAAGTATGGCAAACTGTGACTTGTAGGAAGTGTTTTGTTGTGTGTCAAGGCTTGGTAACGGTTGGAAAAGCTTCAAGGGATATCCAGGAGTGGATTAGGATCCTTGTTTGGGACTAAAATAGGCTGGAGACTGAAATTCAAATTTGACAAATTTGGTGTTTTTTTTTGTAAAACTTTCAGGGGTTCCCTAGGCTCTGTGTGCGTGTTTGGTGCTGGCTAACGGCTTGTTTATATAGAGAGTAGTGAGGAGACAAATAAACAAGGGCAATAACCACCATGATTATGTGGTTTCAAAACCATGAATGCAAAGTTGTAACCTTGGCCAAAAGCATGGGATTTTTTCCATTTTTCAAATTTGCATGAATGTAGACATGTTGGTCTTGCTGCACACGAAATTTGGGGCCTTTCCATGTATCAAACCAAGCCCAAATGATAATGGCCCATATATGTTGCAATAATTTTGATTTATTTGATTTTTAATTAAATAAAATTAATATAAAATG
This sequence comes from Vicia faba, assembly GCA_948472305.1. Classification (NCBI taxonomy): domain Eukaryota; kingdom Viridiplantae; phylum Streptophyta; class Magnoliopsida; order Fabales; family Fabaceae; genus Vicia; species Vicia faba. Next base: position 369,207,521 of record OX451738.1, on the reverse strand, counting down.
CAAATAAAATCAAGACTATGAAAAAATGGTTGTATGGGTCCTCTATAATCTTAGGAAGATGTTTGAAGTCCAAGAAAATGAGCCATTGCCTTAAAAGCTCAAATTTGCTCAATGCACTTTTCTTGAAATTTCCCAAATTTTCCCAACTTGGGCAAGCCATAACTTTCTCAATTTTTATCTCATGATGATGATCTTTGATTTTTTGTAAATCCCAAGATGTCTACTTGAATCCCTTTTTTGATCAATTTTGAATTTGAAGATGTTATCTTGATGTTAAAGGTCTTGGCAAAATGTGGCTTTTATTGACTTTCTAAAAATGACATGTAATGTATGAACTTGTATCTTTCAAATGGTGCATTTCTTGGACTTTAGGGATGAAGATAAGTTGTAGGGAATTGAATCCTCTTCAAAATGAGCTTTGGTTGGGGAAAATGAATGAAGTGTGAGAAATTTATGCCTGGTCAAAGTTTGGTTGACTTTTCCTATAGAAACCCTAATTAGTAATTTTTGACTTTTGGTGAATTAGGACCATTTCTTGAGGAATCATGATCAACCCTTGATCAAATGAGGGATATCACTTCAAAATATTGATGTTGACCAAAAAACTTGAAGTTTGACTGTATATAGGCCACAATTGACTTTTGACCTAACATAGTTGATTTTCAAGCATTTGAGTAATTGACTGAGTAAACTTGTTGTGAAAGGCATGTAATTTGGCATGGATGATCTTGAGGACATATTAGGACCATGGAAAACATTTGAGACCATTGGATCTCACACATCTTGATGAAAACTGAAACCCTAGTTGGAAGACCAATGCTTAGGAGGAAAATTTGTCTGGTCAATTCTTGGCCAACCTTGAGCAATTGAGGAACTCTAGGAGTATGTCTTGTATGAAAATGGGAGGGAAAATTTTGGGGTAAAACAGCTGCCCCTGTTCAATCTTCTTAGACCTGAGGATGTAGATTGGCTTGTTTGCCTTTCGTGATCTGAAGGTGGGAGATGATTGAACACTAGAGTGTCTAGAAATTTGCACTCGTCTGAAGTGATACTATCGGTGAATAATATCGGGAATGGGCTTAGATATGCCATTTGGAAAAGATGATAGAAGACTGTCAGAGATGGACTTAAAGATGCCATCCAAGGAACATGACAGAGAGTCATCGAAGATGGGCTTAAAGATGCCATCTAAAGTAGATGTTGACTTCATAAGAAGTCTCTTTGTGGGGATTCCTGTTCCTGCTGTCTGAGGAGGAATCCGCATGGGAATGTTTTGCGGGAATAAAGTCTAGGAGCTTCGGTTGTCCATTACTCTACTAGGGAGTTATCTCTTGATTGGAGAGATGAAAGCAAACTGTTATCTGGTCAGGATCCAGGCTCCACAACGACTTGTTGAGGATAATAAGGCTTACTATTATCCAGTCATATTCCAGGCTTCACAATGACTTATCGGGGAATATAAAATTAACTACTATCTGGTCGGTTCCAGGCTTTACAATAATTGTAAACCTTGAAATGTTATCTGGTGGTATCCAGGCTTCATAGTAAAAATAAATTGATATCTGGTTGGACTTCAAGCTTTACAGCATCTTTAACTGGATAAGAATCAGAAAATCTTAGTGTCGATTTAATTGAACCAGAGAAAGGTCTTGAATTATCTTTTACTGGATAAAGAATCAGAAAAATCTTAGAGTCGATTTAACTGAACCAGAGAAAGTGTCCACCGGAAATGAATCAGAATAAATCATTGGTCGATTTAAACTGAACCAATAGAGGTCTTGGGTTATCTTTAACTGGATAAAGAATCATAAAAATCTTAGGGTCGATTTAACTGAACCAAAGAAAGTATCTACCGGAAAAGAATCAGAATAAATCATTAGTCAATTTAAACTGAACCAGCAGAGGTCTTGAGTTATCTTTGAATGGATAGGAATCAGAAAAAATCTTAGGGTCGATTTGACTGAACCAGTGAAAGTATCCACTGAAACGGAATCAGAATAAACCATTGATCAGATTAAACTGAACCAGCAGAAGTCTTGAATAAACTTTAACTAGATAAGAATCAGAGTAAATCTTAGTGTCGATTTAACTGAACCAGATAAAGTATCTACTGAAAAAGAATCAGAATAAATCATTGGTCGATTTAAACTGAACCAGTAGAGGTCTTGAGTTATCTTTGACTAGATACGAATCAGAAAAATCTTAGGGTCGATTTGACTGAACCATAGAAAGTATCCACCGGAACGGAATCGAAATAAACCATTGATCGGTTTAAACTGAACCAGCAGAAGTCATGACTAAACTTTAACTGGATAAGAATCAGAGTAAATCTTAGTGTCGATTTAACTGAACCATAGAAAGTATCTACCGGAAAAGAATCATAATAAGTCATTGGTTGATTTAAATTGAACCAACAGAATAAACTTTAACTGGATAAGAATCAGAGTAAATCTTAGTGTCGATTTAACTGAACTAGGGAAAGTATCTACCAGAAAAGAATCAGAATAAATCATTGGTTGATTTAAACTGAACCAGTAGAGGTCTTGAATTATCTTCAACTGGATAGGAATCAGAAAAATCTTAGTGTCGATTTAACTGAACTAGAGAAGGTATCTACCAGAAAAGAATCGAATAAATCATTGGTCGATTTAAACTGAACCAGTAGAGGTCTTTTGAGAATGATCTTTTTGAGGAAAATGCTGAAATAGCCCTTCATCGGACGTAGCCTTTGAGAAGATTGTCAGGTCATATAAATATTCAATGATGTTTGTTGATTTGATCTTTCCTGAAAAGGTAAAGAGTTAGTCATATGAAATGTCATGATGTATGAAATGCATTGTATAATGATGTTCTCAAAATAAATGAGATTATGTTGTATGCAATATGTATGCGCATGCCATGATGTATGAATATGGAATGCTGCTGTGATATTTCCTAGTCTGGGAAAATAAATCCCTGACTTCTGTTGGAGAATACTGGGAAGCTAAATCCCGGACTGCTGTTTGGTAGATGAGGAAAGTGAGTCTTTCATTTTCTCTAGGAATGATGAATGGAGATAGTTTACTGGGGATTTCCACTTTCTGTTTGAGGATATCTTGTCGGGGATCTTTGACTCCTGCTTGAGAATGACTCTGAGGGGAACACGATGCTTTGTTGGGAGATTTTACAATGTAGAGAAATATACTCCGTTGAGGGATGAACTTTCGCAGCTATAGAAATAAACTCTACCTGGGATAAGGCTTTATAAACTGTTCGAGATTATAAAAACTTAGCTGGATTCCAATTCTCAGAGGGAACTTTGCTGGAAGAGGTAATTCCTGCTTTGGGGAAGAAGAGATCAAAACTTTGGTCGATTTCACTCTGTGTGGATATGGATATAACTAGGACGTATGCTCAGGATGTAGCAGTGACTTTGCAGTAGGACGTCTCTGCCTTTGTACCTGTTGGGGACATAGTTGCGAGGACTACAAATGGCTTTTTGGACTTTGTCTCATTTCTTAAAGTCCTTAGCAACTGTCTTTCTGTTTTTCATGCAAGTATTTGTAAACATTAATCATATTCAAATGCATATGTCAAAAATAACCACTGGACGTTTTTTGCAAAACAAAACATAAAAATAAGAAGTTTTGTACTTTCAAAGAAATGATTTGTATTGAGTTTTTGATGTTTTACCTGTAATAGGCATTTTTTGTACAAAGAGACTGACATTCTAGTAGGAGAAAGCCGTCATGAAAATGAAAACTATACAAAATAGTGTACAAAGAGAAAACAACTATGTGTAATAATCCCATTGAGTTTTAATTCTGCTATTGCCCTTATGTCCTTGAGCGTCTCATCACTTTGCTACTTGTCCGAAGTTAACTGGATTGATTGGTACCGTTTGAACTTGATATTTGATACTGAAGTCTGGTTGCAAGATGATCCAACGGGACATAGTTATACACTTTAAATCCCTAACTTTTTCCTGTACCGTCCTTTCGGGTTTTCAGTCCATCGGGATACCCTTTTTTGCCCAAGCCGCCTTTTCAGGTCTTCAACTTGCCGGGTGTACATATTTTTTGTATTTATCCCTAATTTTCCCTGAACCCTTTTGGTTCGCCGGGATGCCCTTATTTTTGCCTAGGCCAGTCAACCTAGCGGGTCTTTATTCATGCGTAGTAATTTTTTAACTATGTTTGCATTCACATGGTGAGGAAGGTCGTTGTAACGCCCGATATTTAATTATTTATTTAATTAAATATTTTTGAATATTTTATTTTATTAATTCATTTTTTTATCGTCGAAGTCAGAATTATTTTATTAAGTCAGAATAATATTTAATCAGATTTAATTTGGTGGAATTAAGTTAAAGTTTTATTTTATTATTAGGCTTAAATGTAATATTGGACTTAATTGGTGGTGGTGTGTAGTAATTAGAGAGGTATGTCTTTTTAGGCCCATTTGAGTTTTTAAGATTAAATAGAATATGATATATTATATTAGAATAGAAATAGAAGAATAGAATAGGGTTTTGTATCAGGAAGAAAAAGAAGAGGAAAATAGGGTTTGGAAGAAGAGAAGAAGAAAAAGAGGAAAATTGCTTCTAGTACCAAAATTCCCCAAAAATTCGGTTGAAGTCTTGTAGAGCTGCTCCTAATCCAAGGTAAGGGTGGAGTTCTGACTCTATAATAGGGTGTATAATTAATAGTATGTGAATTTGGGTTATGAATATTATTTTTAATTGTGTTTGAAATTGGTATAGTGATGAAATTGAGAGATGATTTAGGATTAAATATAATTAAATAATATATATATTTAAGGTGCCTTATTATGTTGCCTTGCAAACAAAAATTACATTCTTGTTTGGACATTACTGTAGCGCTGTGTTTTATAGTAACACGTTGGGAGTATTGTAATTTTATACTGTAGCGCATAATAGAAGTAGTAATGAAGGCACTTGTTTTGAAATAACATCCAAAGGTAGCATTCCCCTACTGTAGCGCAAGGAGGGAGAAGAAATTGGAGTATGTTGGCTTACTGTAGCAATATAATAAAGAAGTAGCTTTTTGAGAAATTAATCAAAGGCACTTGGAGTGTGAACAAACTTTCTGTAGCAACTAATGAATTAATAATTAGTAACATTTATTTTAGACTTACTGTGGCTTAGAAATGTGGTGGTATTGAAAAGCAGTTTTCAATTAACTAGTATTCTGTAGCGCAATTAAGAAGAAGTAGTATATAGAAGAACTTACCAATACTGTAGCGTAATTGGGAAATAATACTTAATGGCATATTTTGTAACAGTAGGGCTAAAAGAATTGCACTTAGAAGTGTTATGGTTGCTCCTGTAGCGCATGTAGAGTGAGGCAGCATTGAGAGGCATTTGTTTTGCCCTGTTACTGCAGCGACAGCGAATATGATTAAGTAGTATTCGAAGATATGAGCTCGCTACTGTAGCGACTATGAAGTGACAATACTTAATGGCACTTGATTTGGCAAGCTGTAGCGAACTCTTGTAGTAGTGTTTAAAGGCACATGGAATGTTAACTGCTTATTGTAGCGAATTTTGAAGTAGTATTTAGAGGAAATTACTTGCAGTATTGTAGTTATTATGTTCCGGTTTGCAAATACAGAATATTTAATAATAATGATGTAATATCTTTAATAAATAATTTTGTAGGATTTATAGAGTAGATTGATAGTAACCGATTTTAACCGATTTTAGCCCAAACAGTCTGAATTATTATGCGGGTTATGGTAGTAATTTTGGTTGATATGTTGGGTGGCATTTTTGTTGAAAAATGTGAATTTTGCAGGTGAAGTCGAATTAAGTTGAATGCTTCCAGTTTATGGAATTGTGTTGTTGGTTATTGTTGTGAATAAGTCGTTGTCGAATAGATTGTTGTTGTTGAATATGTTGTTGTTTATATGTTGTGATTGATAAGTTGATTAAGTTGTAGGCCTATGGCCAAGTGTTGATTTACTGTGGAATTAATGTACAGCTGAGTTGTTAGCGAGAAGCTATTCACGATGTTCTGTTGATGATTTATAATAAATAAATGATATTTGATGATTTATAATAAATAAATGATGTTTAATAAATTATTTTGATGATATGAGATGTTGATGATGAGACGTTGAGATGCATTTGAGATATTGTTGTTTTGAGATGTTAAATTGAGATGTTTTGAGATGTTTTGAGATGTTAAATTGAGATGTTTTGAGATGTTTTGAGATGTTAAATTGAGATGCTTTTGAGATGTTAAATTGAGATGTTTTTGAGATGATTTGAGATGTTGTTAACCTGGGTGTTATTATTGCATTCATGGTTGTGTCACATACATTGCATTTTTGAGATGGAGCTTATGCTCGTTGAGATAGCCTGGATTGGCAAATTTTGAGATGAAGGTTATGCCTTGTTGATGCCTCTATTCATTGGCAAATTTTTGAGATGGGAGTTCTGCTCCAATGGTACCACATGCATTTGCATAGTATTGAGTCACATTATATGATTTCATGAAGAAGTGTATTTTGATGTTGATGAATGTATATTATTATTGAGATTGTTGTTTATTATGAGATGAAAAGTGGTGATGTTATTGATCTAATTTAATATATTAATTATCATGCGCTTTATTATATTGTTAGATATCTCACCCCTTCTGTTTGAATGTTGCCCTTATGTTGGTAACGTGCAAGTAATCGAGAGTGAAGGTTGTATACCTTCAGTAGTTTGAGTCGGTGTCATTGCTCTGATATGTAACACTCGGGGGGATGAATGTTTGCTGATTTTTGATTGTTGATTTTCAGTTGTTGAATTTTTAATTGATTATTATTAAATATGAGATGTTTCGAAGTTGTTGTTTTGTTAGATATGTTATTAAGAACTCTGCTGCATAGATGTTGATTTATTTGATTAAAGATGTTATGTTGATGGTTTATCCAATGTTTGAAAAAGTGTTATATATCCACGATGAATGCAATGAATTTGTTAGAAGAATTTGTGACGTCCCGATTCATCTGTATGATTGAAATTTTATAACTCTGATTTATCTATGTAAATTGTTGGGGTAGAATTGGGGTGTTACAAAGTTGGTATCAGAGCAAGTCGGTCCGTCCGGCCAAGTTGACTAATGTTGTTTGTGAAGATGTGAAAAACACAAGAAGGGGGGGGGGGGGTTGAATTGAAAACTTGGATCTAAAAAGCTTAATGACACAGTATTTTTATCCTGGTTCGTTTGATCTCAAACTACTCCAGTCCACTCGTCAAGGTGATTTCGCCTCTCTCCAACGAGGTCTTAATCCACTAATCTCAACAAGATTACAAAAGCTACTTTGACAACTGTTAAAGTCTTCTTGAGTACAACCACAATCCGGTTAATCTCAAGGATCTCTTTTTCAATATGATTATACAATATGTTTTGTTGTTTTTCTAACAAAAACGGTTTATTACAACTGTGATAAATTACACAGGTTTATAGCTTAGAATAAAGAATGAAATTGCTTGCAGCTTGAATATGCGTGAGTGGTGATCTATCAAAATTGTTGTATGTACGTGCGTGCTTCATTTTGAAAGCTGACTTGTTTATATAGGCAGTGTAATGACATTGATCATAAAGCATGTTTAATGTAATTAACACACTTTCCTTTTGGAGAAGATCCTGTCTGAAGGAAGCCATTGGAATTGATGTTGTCTTGAATGTTCAGTAATGCTTCAGAATCTTTTCTTCTTTACTGCTGATGACGCTTCAGAATATTGATGACTTGGTTTGATATGTTCTTGTTCAGAGTCAGAGTTTACTTTGATTAAGTGCAGGTTCTGGTCATCAATCTTCAGCGTATGTTCTGATTGCTTCAGCGTGTAGCACTTATGGCTTATCTTCTGATGCTGATTTGATCAGAACTTCTGCATACATAAAACATATTTTTAAGGTGCATATTTGTTCTTTGTATTTATTTATTTTTTGTATTTGTTATCATCAAAACTCTAACCAAGGTTTGTATAGTCAAACTATGTCCTAACAATCTCCCCCTTTTTGATGATGACAAAAACCAGATTTTTCAATTAAAAAATAAAGAATAAAAAGTTTAGAATTAAGAAGAAAAACTCCCCCTGAGTTGATTAATTCCCTTAAGTTCCTTGAATCTTTGAGCATCAAAGTTTAACTGCGTCTTTCATCAGAGTTTGTACCTGTTCAAGCTTTTCAAAAGATAGAGGTTAAGTAGTCCAGAATGTTTGAGACTTCTGTCTCAATAAACCGTTATTGAAAATATCTTACTTTATCCCCCTTTTTGTCAGTTATCAAAAAGGCAATATAATCAGAGCTAAAAAGTTGATTTATATTAAAAACAAGAAGCAATGAAAAGTAGTCCAGAACAGAAGCAATGTAAAACAAACGTTACATGTAAACAAATTTAAAACAGAAAAAAATCTAAGAGGGAGGAGGAAGGCGTGTGAACAAAGCTTCCAGCAAGCCCTTGATCTGGGTGTTAGATTCTTCTTGTTTGCCCAAGATGCTCTTGATTTCTTTGTTTGTGTCCTCCTGCTTATCCAACCTTTCCTGGATAACAGCATTTGCTCTCTTTAATTCTTCCAGAGTTTGCATGACATAGGAAGGAGCTGGAGATTCTTCAGTATCTGGACGCTTCTCAGAGCATTCTGTAGCTTGATCACATTGAACCATTTCCTCTGCTGAGATCATCTCTTCTGGAGCAGCAGTCAGGGAGATACCTTCTGATTCTGGTTGAACTTCATCTGAGGGACGATGTTCTGACCAGGGAGCATTATCCAGATGGAGAATCTCCTCCTTGAGCAGATGGCTCAGAACTTAGTCTTCAAAAACCTTTAGCATATCACTGAAATTCCGTCGAACCTGTTCATAGCTCTGTTCTTTTAGCTTTAGTGTTTCAGAACTTAGCCAGTTTCTGAAACTTGTCCATAGATAATCAGAAGCAGCAGGATTAATCGTCTCTAGATTAGCATGCTTCAAGGAGGTTATCCATTCCTGTTTCAAACATCAGGTGTGGTTTCAGTTGGTTTTGGTTTGGGGATGGCAGTTTTGTGAGATATAGCAGCTAGTCTTTCCAATGCAATTGGATCAATGACAAGTCTTACATTGTCAGCTGAATTGCTCTTGGGTGAAGGAGTTGGAGAGTCAGGTATGATGATTGGACTGGCAGGGGAATTTGGTGGTGTGGATTCCAGAGAAGAAGGAATTTGTGGAATGTCTAGGATGGTGAGAGGCATGCGAATGGTAAGTAGTTCAGTAATTCCTGGGATTGGTATAGTATCTGAATCTAAAGTAGGTTCTTCAGATTGGTTGGATGAAACATTGTGAGGTTCTGGTTCATGGGTCTCAGATGGTTGATTCTCAGAAGTTTGAGCTTCTGGTTGTTCAGGTTGAGGTGATGGTGGATGAGGAATATCTTGTTGTGGAGAGAGAGGTAGTGGAATATCTTGTTGTGGAACATCTGTTATAGTTTTAGAGTTTGAATTATCAGGATTTGAGGATTTGGATTTTGTGGTGTGGGAGATGAAATGTCTTGGTCAAAAGAGTCAATATCAGACAGAACTTTGGCAAGTTCTGGTTGAGTTTGTTCAGGATTTGGATTGATAGGAAGGGAGTGAGTTTCTCTTAGACTTAGAGTTTCTGATGGATCAAACCCTATGTCAAAGTCATCAAAAGTTTGTGGAGTTGGATGTTCTGATTGGGTAGTTAAGGTTTCAGATGTTGATATAGTTATTGATTCTAAAACAGTAACAGAGGAAGGATTACCTTTCTTTCTTGCAGCTTTTGGAGTCTTCTGAGATGGTCCTTCTGCTGCTGCTTTCCTTTTCTTGGTCTTCTTCAGAATAACTTCTGGAGCAGATTGATGCAAGTCCTGGATGTTTATTTCTGGTGCAATGCCATCTGCCTTGCACGCATCCATATATCTGACAATTATCTCAGGCTTGGAGTCAATCTCAGAGAAAAGAGGAAAACCATCCAGAGGAATTCTTTTGGAAGTGATGGTTGCAAAATAAGTAACGTTGGGTCAAATGCTATAGTGAGCTGGTTTCCTGTGCTTCAGTCAAATGCTCTATCAGCCTATTCTCTATTAGAATATCTGATATGAGTCTTCCCAGGGGTATCCAGTCCCTTTTGGTACGCTCATCTTCTCTTGTTTCCTTTACACTGGTCCTCAGATGATTAAATAACAAGTGAGGGAGGTTTACCTTAGTCTTCTTGGAGATAAAGTAGATCAGAAACTGCTGATCAATGTTTATATAGTCAGGAGAGCTAGTTGGCTTCCTGTGGTTGACGCATCCCATAATTATTTTACCCCAAATTCTGTGATGATCCTTCAGATCCCTAATCTTGCTGAAGGGTAGGCCCAGAGTAAATATTTCCCTTGCAATAGAAGCTACATCAGAACATCTTTCAGCCATGTCAATACATCTGACACCTCCACCATTGTAGCCAATAAGGCTTGAAATTAGGTCTTCTGTAATGACAATCTTCTTCCCCATGACATACGAGGTAACTTGATGGTTTGAGGAGGAAGCATGTATCCAGAATTCTTTGACAATAATTGGAAACGTTGGCCCTAGAAGACGGTCAAAATATCTGTTCCAACCTTGAGCATTGACGTCTTCATGCAGATTGAAGTCGTTTTCTTGAAGGCTTTCAAAGTCAATAATCAGTTCTGAAAGAACTTCCAAATTGTCAATGGGAGTGAGTAACGTTCTGTATGGTTCTTCGTACTGTTCCAGAGAAGCAGTTTCCTGAGTACTGATGTTTTGGATGCTTGAAGAAGCCATGTTCACACAAGAAAATTTGAGAAAGATGAAAGGTTTTTTCTGAAAGAAAGAACTGAAAACAATAGAAGGTATTGAGAGAGTAAAAGTGAAAGAATGTAAAGAGTGAAACTTGAGTTTAAAAAGATTTTCTTGAAAGCATAAACAGTAAGAGAGAGAAACAATTAATCATGATTATAAGCATTAATGATAGCTTATTTTAGGGGATTCAGAAAGATATTGGAACGGTTACCCATGACGTGTGTCTCAATGAACCCAATCAGCGCTTTTGACCTTTCAGAAAAGTGAACGCGTGTTCAGCCTCAGAAGGTAGTTGATGAATGGATGACAATTGTTTGCTTACGTGAACAACACACTTCTATCCTTGAAATGAAACGTTCAGATCTTCATGGATAGATTCTGATGCAATCTGTACTTCTAAAACTCTGAAGGCAGGTTGATCAGTAGTTCACAGAAAATAACTAAGTTCTGAAGGTTAAGATATGTAAATAAAACAATTTATTTTGGGCAAAGCTTCATGCTGAGATGTTTCAGAATGAAGTTAAACCTATCTTCAGAAAGAGGTTTTGTAAGGACATCATCCCATTGATGGTCTGTGTCAATGAATTTTAAGTTAAGGATCCCTTTCTGAATATAGTCCCTAATAAAATGATGTTTTATTTCTATATGCTTAGCCCTAGAATGTAAAATAGGATTTTTACTGAGACAAGTAGCAGAAGTATTGTCACAGAGGATAGGAATGTTACTCTCAAATATATTGAAGTCTTCAAGTTGACTCTTCATCCAGAGCATTTGCGTACTACATCAAGCAGCTGTTATGTATTCAGCTTCTGTTGTTGATAGTGCTATTGTGGATTGTCTTTTGCTGGACCATGAGATCAGATTTTCTCCCAGAAACTGGAAGCTTCTAGAAGTGCTTTTACGTTCTACTCTGTCTCCAGCAAAGTCAGCATCACATTATCCTAGTAAGCTGTAATCATTTGATTTTCTATAAAACAAACCCAGATTAGCAGTACCTTTCAGATACTTGAAAATTCGCTTAACTGTTGTTAAGTGAGATTCTCTAGGATATGATTGGAATCTAGCACAAATGCAAATACTGAATAGAATGTCAGGCCTTGAAGCCGTCAGATAGAGAAGATAACCAATCATACCTCTGTAGACCTTCTGTTCTACCTTTTTACTTACCTCTTCCTTTTCCAGAATGCACGTGGGATGCATTGGAATATTTGAGGGCTTACATTCTGAGTGATCAAATTTCTTCAGAAGTTCTCTGACATATTTGCTCTGATGAATGTAAGTTCCTTCTGGAGTTTGATTTATCTGAATGCCCAGAAAGAATTTGAGTTCCCCCATTAGGCTCATCTCAAATTCTGCCTGCATACATTTAGCAAACTCTCTTCCCAGAGAGGGTTTAGTAGATCCAAATATGATGTCATCAACATAAATCTGACAAACTAACATGTCATTCTTAACTGTCTTACAGAACAAGGTTGTGTCCACTTTCCCTCTGGTGAATTCCTTTTCTAATAGGAAGTTACTTAGTCTTTCATACCAAGCTCTGGGAGCTTGTTTTAGACCATAGAGTGACTTCTTTAGTTTGAAAACATATTCTGGATTTTTGGAACTCTCAAAACCAGGGGGTTGGTGCACATATACCTCTTCATCTATATAGCCATTTAAGAATGCACTTTTGACATCCATCTTATACAGAGTGATGCCTTTATTAACAGCAAATGATATTAAGAGTCTGATAGATTCTAACCTGGCGACTGGAGCAAAGGTTTGTGTATAGTCTATCCCCTCTTGCTGACTATAACCTTGTGCCACCAGTCATGCTTTGTTTCTGATGACTTCTCCTTGCTCGTTCAGTTTGTTTCTGAACACCCATTTTGTACCAATGACGTTAAATCCTCTTGGTTTGGGAACCAGATCCCATACGTCATTTCTGGTGAATTGATTTAGTTCCTCTTGCATTGCCAGAATCCAGTCATTGTCCAGAAGTGCTTCATCAATTTTTGTTGGTTCAATCAGAGAAACCAGTCCCATGAAGGATTCTTCAGAGTTTCTGAATGTTGATCTTGTTCTGATTGGATCTTCCTTCTTTCCCAGTATTGTATCTTCTGGATGACCAATGCTGCTTCTGGATAGTCTTTTTTGGAGTTGATCAACAGAAGGTGCTGGATTGCTTGCAGTGACTCTTTCTGTTGTTGAGGGAGTGTATATATTGAGAACCTCTGATGAGTTGTCTTCAGTACCTGTGAGTTCAACTTCTATACCTGCAAGGAGTTCATTCTACTTTGACTTTTGAGAGTCAAGCTTATCATCAAACCTAACACTGATTGACTCTTCAACAATCTGTGTTTCTGTATTGTATACTCTGTACCCTCTCGAGCGTTCAGAGTATCCTAACATAATACACTTTTGTGCTTTATAGTCAAACTTGTTCAAATAATTTTTTGTATTCAGAATAAAACATGTGCATCCAAATGGGTGAAAATAAGAAATGTTGGGCTTTCTGTTCTTCCACAATTCATATGGAGTCTTTTCCAGAATAGGTCTTATGGAGATTTTATTCTGAATGTAACACACTGTGTTTATTGCCTCTACCCAGAAGATCTTAGCAACTTTAGTCTCGTTGATCATGGTTCTGGCCATTTCTTGTAATGTTCTGTTCTTTTGTTCTACAACTCCATTTTGCTGGGGAGTTCTAGGACAAGAGAAATCATGCAGAATTCCTTTTTCATTAAAGAATAATTCAAAATCTTTATTTTCAAATTCTCCACCATGATTACTTCTGACTTTGACAATTCTAAGATCCTTTTCATTCTGAACTTGGTTGCAGAAGGTAACAAACACAGAGTGTGACTCGTCCTTGTGTCTTAAGAACTTTACCCATGTCCATCTGCTATAGTCATCTACGATTACTAACCCATACTTCTTTCCACTGACTGAAGCAGTTTTTACTGGTCCAAATAACTCAATGTGCAGAAGTTCTAATGGCTTAGAGGTGGAAACAACATTTTTGGATTTGAAAGCAGGTTTTGCAAATTTGCCTTTCTGACATGCTTCACACAGAGCATCTGAATTGAACTTCAAGTTAGGAAGTCCTATGACTACATTGAGTTTGTTAATTTGAGATATTCTTCTCATACTAACATGTCCCAATCTTCTGTGCCAGATCCATTGCTCGTTGTTAACAGACAGTAGACATTTTACATTCTGACTCTTTAGTTCAGAAAGTTTTATTTTATAAATGTTGTTTTTCCTCTTTCCATTAAATAGGATAGTCTCATCTTTCTGACTAACAGCTTTGCATGAATTTTGATTGAAGATTATATCATAACCATTATCACTTAATTGACTTATGGATAACAGGTTATGCATTAATCCATCAACTAATAAAACATTACTTATAGAGGGAAGATTTCCATTACCTACTGTTCCAGAGCCAATGATCTTTCCTCTCTGATTGCCTCCAAATCCCACGTGGCCTCCAGGCTTAAGTTCCAGGCTTTGGAACATATGCCTTCTTCTCGTCATGTGTCGTGAGCAGCCAGAGTCCAGGTACCATGATTGGTGTCTTAGCCTTGCTGCTAAAGATATCTGACACATGTATGATTTTATCCTTAGGTACCCACATTTTCTTGGGTCCTGATTTGTTAGTTTTACCAAAATTCTGATTGAATTTTGGTTTGACAGAATAATCCCTACTTGTGTATTTTATGTCATGTGTGTGCCCATATATAAAATGTGAATTAAGTGGTGTGCGTTTTATAACTTACTCCATGTCATTTTTTGGTGTAGGTACCTTACCTTGATATCCTATCCCTTTTCTGCCATTTCTGCTAACTCCATAGATCATTGAAGCCATTTTGCTTCTGTTTATGTTTTTAGCTAGAAACTTCTGAAAGCTGTGATCATACTCTTTGATGATCTCATCAGCATTGTTGGGAGTTTCAGAGATTGTTTCCTTCTGTGAGTTTTGCAAATGATTTTCTAATTTTGAAATTTTTTCTCTTAACTCAGAATTCTCCAATCTGAGACTCTCAGTCTTTTCAGAGTCAGAGGCAAGATTCCTTTTCAGGTTTTTGAATTTGACTCTGGTCTGCTGATACCTTTCCAGAATTTCATTTAGGCTTTCAGCAAGTTCAACCTTAGTAAAGTTTATGGTAAAGTCAGGGAATACCTCTTCAGTGTCTGATTCTGAATCTAAACCAGAAGCTTCACTTTCTTCTGATACGTTTTCCATGAGAGCTATGTTTGCTCTTTCATCATCTGATTCTGAGTGAGCTTCAGATGTGTCAGAATCATCCCATGTAGCCATGAGGCTTTTCTTCTTTTCCTTGAGAAACTTCTTTTTAGGATTTTCCTTCTGAAGCTTTGGGGAAGTCACTTTTGTAGTGTCCTTGCTCATTAGATTCATAGCAGATGATGTCCTTGTTGTTTAGCTTTCTGTATCCTGGAGAACCTTCAGATCTTCGGTGTCCAAAAGATGACTCAGACTTTCTGTATTTGGAGGAGGATTCATTCTGATTATCTGATCTTCTGGGATTTCTGAACTTCCTTTGTCTCTGCTTCCACAGTTGGTTCACCCTTCTGGAGAGGAGAGACAGTTCATCTTCTTCTGATGAGGATCCATCAAAAGTTTCTTCCACAGCCTACAAAACTTTGGAGTCAGATTTTCTGTTAGATTTTAAGGCTAATGGCTTACCTAGCTTTTGAGGTTCGTCTTCTTCTAGCTCTATCTCGTGACTTCTGAGGGAGCTAACAAGTTCCTCCAGAGAGATTTTATTGAGATCTTTGGCTAGCTTAAGTGCTGTGACCATTGGCCTCCATTGTTTGGGCAAGCTTTTGATGATCTTTTTAATGTGATCAACAGTAGAATACCCTTTGTCAAGAACTTTTAGTCCAACAACAAGAATTTGAAATCTTGAAAACATAGTTTCTATTGATTCACTATCTTCCATCTTGAATGCCTCATACTTCTGAATAAGCGCAAGGGCCTTGGTTTCTTTGACTTGAATGTTGCCTTCATGCGTCATTCTCAGAGAGTCAAACATATTCTTGGCAGTTTCTCTGTTTGATATTTTCTCATATTTTGAGTATGAGATGGCGTTGAGGAGAATTGTTCTGGCCTTGTGGTGGTTTCTGAATTCACACTTTTGCTGATCAGACATCATTTTCCTGTCTATCTTCTGACCACGTCCATCCACAGGATGTGTGTATCCATCAGTCACCATGTCCCACAGATCAGCATCATGGGCCAGAAAGAAACTCTCAATTCTGTCTTTCCAGTAGTCAAAGTTTTCTCCATCAAAGACTGGAGGTTTACCACTGAATTTGTCCCTGTCTTCATTGTTGTCAATGCTGATGTTTTGGCTTGGTCCCACCATAGTGTTTTTCTGAAGCTTGGATCTTGTACTGACACGGTTAAGTGTTTAAGCTCAGAACCAAGCGCTCTGATGCTAATTGAAGATGTGAAAAACACAAGAAGAGGGGTTGAATTGAAAACTTGGATCTAAAAAGCTTAATGACACAGTATTTTTATCCTGGTTCGTTTGATCTCAAACTACTCCAGTCCACCCGTCAAGGTGATTTCGCCTCTCTCCAACGAGGTCTTAATCCACTAATATCAACAAGATTACAAAAGCTACTTTAACAACTGTTAAAGTCTTCTTGAGTACAACCACAATCTGGTTAATCTCAAGGATCTCTTTTTCAATATGATTATACAATATGTGTTGTTATTTTTCTAACAAAAACGGTTTATCACAACTGTGATAAATTACACAGGTTTATAGCTTAGAATAAAGAATGAAATTGCTTGCAGCTTGAATATGCATGAGTGGTGATCTATCAAAATCTTTGTATGTACGTGTGTGCTTTATTTTGAAAGCCGACTTGTTTATATAGGCAGTGTAATGACGTTGATCATAAAGCATGTTTAATGTCATTAACACACTTTCCTTTTGGAGAAGATCCTGTCTGAAGGAAGCCGTTGGAATTGATGCTGTCTTGAATGTTCAGTAACGCTTCATAATCTTTTCTCCTTTACTGCTGATGACGCTTCAGAATATTGATGACTTGGTTTGATATGTTCTTGTTCAGAGTCAGAGTTAACTTTGATTAAGCGCAGTTTCTGGTCATCAATCTTCAGTGTATGTTCTGATTGCTTCAGCGTGTAGCACTTATGGCTTATCTTCTAATGTTGATTTGATCAGAACTTCTGCATACATAAAACATATTTTTAAGGTGCATATTTGTTTTTTGTATTTATTTATTCTTTGTATTTGTTATCATCAAAACTCTAACCAAGGGTTGTAGAATCAAACTATGTTCTAACAGTTTATTCCTTAGTACGTGACAAGTGTGTGAAGCACTGTCGGTGCTTGTTGTTTTTCTAATCGAGTTGTATGCAGGAGTTGGTTTGGAGATAAGCGGGGGAGAAACTTTGTTTCTCTGATACATTTTGGTTGTAAGATGTTAGTTCGGTATGCTGTTGATGGCGATAATGCAAGTATTACTAAAGTTTTGTTGTTTCCCGAATATGAAGGTGTCATGGATTAAAGACTTTGTTTGTTAATCAAGTTGGAACATTTTGAAGGAGGATGATCATACATTGTTAATGTTTACTTCTCGAAGGATGAGGAGCAATGTAACGATTGTTGATATACGAGTAGATTTTGAATCTCTAATATTTCTGAAGGTGATTTCTAAGTAACAAGGACAATTTTTAGAAGATGGAATTTGGGAAGTTGCGATGTCTCAGCATTGCTGGTGGACTGTGAAGTTATCAGTTTGAGTAGCCTTGCGTAAGATGTTGACTTTTGAACGTTGTTAGAGTGACAGATTTATGTAGACCTTGTCGTGGGATCCTTGTAAGTGATTGTAAAAGATGTTGAAGTTGTTGGAATATTTTTGAATCACGAGTCAGAGTCAGAAATACGAGGAGATGAGTATGATTTCAAGAATGGTAAGTGTTGGTAATGATACAAAGATATTTTGTTCTGATGTTATCATAAAGTGTGTGAATGTATGTCGCTGCATGACGTCAGTGTTCGCATTTTCAGATAACTTTGGAAATTCATATCTTGTGTTCCGAGTATCGGATTAGTGTTCTGTTTGAACCTATGAGGAGATAGAAATGTATTCTATCATATGAGAGTGTTTTCAAATATGGTTGATGCATTCCCATATGGAGGAACTCTGAATTCGTTTACGGAACTAGAGGTTTTTCTTTGGGCATGATTGGTTATTATCGCGGTTATTCGAGATGAGGTCAAGCGTAATATGTTGTTAACGAATAAGTTGAGAAATGAGATGTTCAACATTAAAAGGGATAGTCGTTCTTCATTTCAAGTATAGGATGTTGCATGTGAAGAAAGTTTTGTAGAACTAAAGAAAAGATTGACGACTGCTCCGGTATTGGTTTTGCCTAATCCGAGCAAGTCATTTGTAGTGTATTATGAACGCGTCTAAGATGGGACTTAGTGGTATCTATGTTGAAGGTTTGGAGACATTGTCTTTTTGGTTCTAGATTTGAAGTATTTAACGACCATAAGAGTTTAAAGTATTTATTTGATCAGAAGGAATTGAATAGGAGACAATGAAGATGGTTGGAGTTATTGGAAGATTATGATTTCAGTTTGAATTATCATCTAAGGTAAAGCTAATGTGGTGGCTGATGCGTTAAGTCAAAGGACTTTACATATGTCGGTAATGATGGTTAAAGGGTTGGAATTAATTGAACAATTTAGAGATGTGAGCTTAGTTTGCAAAGTGACCGCGAAGAGTGTTATGTTGGGGATGTTAAAGATTAACAATGATTTTCTGAACAGTGTCAAAGAAGCTCAGAAGTTAGATGTGAAATTGGTAGATTCGATGGTTGGACTCGATCAGTCTGAGAATGATGATTTCGAGTTAGATGCGCAGGGTGTGTTGAGATTCCGTAATCGAATTTGTATTCCTGATGATGCAGGGATGAAGAAAGTAATTCTTGAGTTGGAGGATACTTAACCTTCGTGTGAGGCTAAGTGAGTGTAATGTGGACCGTGTAAAGCGTTGGTGTCTCATCGATAAAATCGAATGAGAGGGAAATTGTGGGAGTATTTGCAAACCTCATTGGAAATTATTGGATTATAGTGCGTTAGGTGACTTGAGTGCAAGTTCTAAAGGAACACTATTATAGTTTAGTAACGATGGTTTATACTCCATTATGATTGTCGGCTATCTATTGACAAATTGAGGAACTGATCACCCTTAATCTCTTGTTGATAGTAGACGAGATCGTGTTGGATGGTATAAACTTGTCTTGCTATCTTAATGGTGAGTGAAGTGGTTAATGTTATATCAAAAGGTAGTCCCTCACCAGTTTGTGTGAAGTAATAGAGGAATTGCTAGGAAAGAGTTGTGATGTATTGAATAATTCGAAGTAGCGGATTTACATGCGAGCTAACGTCGTAAAGTGAAAGATTGAGAATATCAAGTGAATAATGGTTTTATGGTGGATGTTGAGGGAAGCCTAGAACTGGAATGAGGATTGTAAACTGTATAGTTGGCATAAACTTTATGAGGATGGTGACTTAAGATGGTTTATCAGAGTTACGCAACTGAAGCGTATGTGGCGCAGTTATTATGAGTATACGACTCTATGTGCTTGATTTGGTAGATTGTTGATGTAGGGGTGATGTGCCAAGGTGTTGTGATATCTCAGAGATATTTGTTGATCCTATAAGGAATTTATTGTAGTTGTTAGTGGGTGGTGAGTTGTGTGTATATTTGTTTAGTTATATTGTTAAGTTGATGTTATAATAATTTTGTCCCTGTTGTTGTGATGTTGTTGTTAGTTACTGTAAATGATGGATAATACTCCATAATATGATGAAGTTGATTATGTTGGATATGTTGATGTCACTATAAGAGTGATACGATGATATGAATAGAGTTGTTGATATTGTGTTGATAATTGACATACATATGTATATATGGGAATTAAATTGTGTATGTGTTTTTGGTGTTGAAAATGTTGTTAAGATGCTAATGTAATGTTGTATATCCAAGTATAAGTGTGTTACCAATTTAAATGTTGATATGTTAAAATATTGTTGAAGTGGTTTATAAGTTATTAACAATTATGTCGCGAACATGATGAATGATTAGCACGTGTGGATTTGAATTATATCATATTGAGCGTTGTTATGTCGAGAAAGTAGTGGTCGAAGTGTTGCCAAACGTGAATTGAAGATCAGAGAGTTGGATGCGAAATTCACATTAAGAGTGACTGTATCAAGTAGATTTTCGAGGACAAAAATATTCTAAGTGGGGGAGACTTGTAACGCCCGGTATTTAATTATTTATTTAATTAAATTTTTTTGAATATTTTATTTTATTAATTCAATTTTTTATCGTCGAAGTCGGAATTATTTTATTAAGTCGGAATAATATTTAATCGGATTTAATTTGGTGGAATTAAGTTAAAGTGTTATTTTATTATTAGGCTTAAATGTAACACGAGGCTTAATTGGTGGTGGTGTGTAGTAATTAGAGAGGTATGTCTTTTTAGGCCCATTTGAGTTTTTAAGATTAAATAGAATATGATATATTATATTAGAATAGAAATAGAAGAATAGAAGAGGGTTTTGTATCAGGAAGAAAAAGAAGAGGGAAATAGGATTTGGGAGAAGAGAAGAAGAAAAAGAGGAAAATTGCTTCTAGTGCCAAAATTCCCCAAAAATTCGGTTGAAGTCTCGTAGAACTGCTCCTAATATAAGGTAAGGGTGGGGTTCTGACTCTGTAATAGGGTGTATAGTTAATAGTATGTGAATTTGGATTATGAATATTATTTTTAATTGTGTTTGAAATTGGTATAGTGATGAAATTTAGAGATGATTTAGAATTAAATATAATTAAATAATATATCTATTTAAGGTTCCTTATTATGTTGCCTTGCAAACAAAAATTCCAGTCTTGTTTGGACATTACTGTAGCGATGTGTTTTATAGTAGCACGTTGAGAGTATTGGAATTTATACTGTAGCGCATAATAGAAGTAGTAATGAAGGCACTTGTTTTGAAATAACATCCAAAGGTAGCATTCCCCTACTGTAGCGCAAGGAGGGAGAAGAAATTGGAGTATGTTGGCTTACTGTAGCAATATAATAAAGAAGTAGCTTTTTGAGAAATTAATCAAAGGCACTTGGAGTGTTAACAAGCTTTCTGTAGCAACTAATGAATTAATAATTAGTAACATTTGTTTTAGACTTACTGTGGCTTAGAAATGTGGTGGTATTGAAAAGCAGTTTTCAATTAACTAGTATGTTGTAGCGCAATTAAGAAGAAGTAGTATATAGAAGAACTTACCAATACTGTAGCGGAATTGGGAAATAATACTTAATGGCATATTTTGCAACAGTAGCGCTAAAAGAATAGCACTTAGAAGTGTTATGATTGCTCCTGTAGCGCATGTAGAGTGAGCCAGCATTGAGAGACATTTGTTTTGCCATGTTACTGCAGCGACAGCGAATATGAATAAGTAGTATTAGAAGATATGAGCTCGCTACTGTAGCGACTATGAAGTGACAATACTTAATGGCACTTGATTTGGCAAGTTGTAGCGAACTCTTGTAGTAGTGTTTAAAGGCACATGGAATGTTAACTGCTTACTGTAGCGAATTTTGAAGTAGTATTTGGAGGAAATTACTTGCAGTATTGTAGTTATTATGTTCCGGTTTGCAAATACAGAATATTTAATAATAATGATTTAATATCTTTAATAAATAATTTTGTAGGATTTATAGAGTAGAAATAATAGAGTTTTTGGCCGATAACTAATTAACCAATTTTAGCCCAAACAGTCCGAATTATTATACGGGTTATGGTAGTAATTTTGGTTGATATGTTGGGTGGCATTTTTGTTGAAAAATGTGAATTTTGCAGGTGAAGTCGAATTAAGTTGAATGCTTTCGGTTTATGGAATTGTGTTGTTGGTTATTGTTGTGAATAATTTGTTGTCGAATACATTGTTTTTGTTGAATATGTTGTTGTTTATATGTTGTGATTGATAAGTTGATTAAGTTGTAGGCCTATGGCCAAGTGTTGATTTATTGTGGAATTAATGTACAGCTGAGTTGTTAGCGAGAAGTTATCCACGATGTTCTGTTGATGATTTATAATAAATAAATGATGTTTGATGATTTATAATAAATAAATAATGTTTAATAAATTATTTTGATGATATGAGATGTTGATGACGAGACGTTGAGATGCGTTTGAGATGTTGTTGTTTTGAGATGTTAAATTGAGATGTTTTGAGATGTTAAATTGAGATGTTAAATTGAGATGTTTTTGAGATGATTTGAGATGTTGTTAACTTGGGTGTTATTATTGTATTCATGGTTGTGTCGCATACATTGCATTTTTGAGATGGAGCTTATGCTTGTTGAGATGACCTGGATTGGCAAATTTTGAGATGAAGGCTATGCCTTGTTGATGCCTCTATTCATTGGCAAATTTTTGAGATGGGAGTTCTGCTCCAATGGTACCACATGCATTTTCATAGTATTGAGTCGCATTATATGATTTCATGAAGAAGTGTATTTTGATGTTTATGAATGTATATTATTGTTGAGATTGTCGTTGATTATGAGATGAGAAGTGGTGATGTTGTTGATCTAATTTAATATATTAATTATCATGCGCTTTATTATATTGTTAGATATCTCACCCCTTCTGTTTGAATGTTTCCCTTATGTTGGTAACGTGCAGGTAATTGAGAGTGAAGGTTGTATACCTTCGGTAGTTCGATTCGGTGTCATTGCTCTGATATGTAACACTCGGGGGGATGAACATTTGCTGATTTTTTATTGTTGATTTTCAGTTGTTGAATTTTTAATTGATTATTATTAAATATGAGATGTTTCGAAGTTGCTATTTTGTTAGAGATGTTATTAAGAACTCCGCTGCGTAGATGTTGATTTATTTGATTAAAGATATTATGTTGATGGTTCATCCGATGTTTGAAAAAGTGTTATATATCCACGATGAATGCAATGAATTTGTTAGAAGAATTTGTGATGTCCCGATTCATCTGTATGATTGAAATTTTATAACTTTGATTTATCTATGTAAATTATCGGGGTAGAATTGGGGTGTTACAATCGTCACCATCCATAGTGGTCAAGATCATGGCTCCACCAGAAAATATGTTCTTGATCACAAATGGCCCTTCGTATGTGGGAGTCCATTTTCCCCTGGGATCACCTTGTGGCAGGATGATGCGTTTGATTACCAGATCACCAACTTGATATACCTGACGTCTGACCATTTTGTTGAAAGCCTTGATCATTCGCTTTTGGTACATCTGACCATGACAAACAGTAGCAAGCCTTGTCTCATCAATAAGATTCAGTTGTTTGAGTTGAGTCTGGATCCAATCATCTTCGTTCAAACCTGCATCCTTCATGATTCTCAAAGAATGGATCTGGACCTCAATAGGTAGGACAGCCTCTATACCATACATCAGAGAGAAAGGTGTCGCCCCTGTTGACGTACGTGCTGAGGTGCGGTAACCATGAAGAGCAAATGGTAACATCTCATGCCAGTATTTGTATGTAACCGTCATCTTTTGGATGATATTCTTAATATTCTTATTAGCAGCTTCAACAACGCCATTCATCTTCAGCCGGTAGGGAGAAGAGTTATGATGTTGGATCTTGAATATATTAGAGTTCAGTGATCATAGTATTGTTGAGATTTGTACCATTATCTGTCATGATTCTTTCTGGAACACCACACCGACAGATAAGGTTATGCTTGATGAACCACGTCACAACATTCTTGGTAACAGTAGCAAAAGAGGCAGCCTCAACCCACTTCGTGAAGTAATTAATGGCGACTAGGATAAAGTGATTCCCGTTTGAAGCGGTAGGTCTGATTTCTCCGATCATGTCAATGCACCACATTGCAAA
The DNA here is from genome assembly GCA_948472305.1 of Vicia faba. Taxonomy (NCBI): domain Eukaryota; kingdom Viridiplantae; phylum Streptophyta; class Magnoliopsida; order Fabales; family Fabaceae; genus Vicia; species Vicia faba. The sequence continues at coordinate 369,183,777 of OX451738.1, read as the reverse complement.
GGGCCAGGGAGCAGTCAAGACGTTCAAGGGGACCGAAGGCACATGTAATTTATCAGCGTAGATCTGGAATTTGTGACAAGTCCGGGAATGCTGATAACAGTCTGCTTCCATAGTGGACCAGTAGTATCCTGCCCGTAGGATCTTTTTAGCCATGGTGTATCCACTAGAATGGGTGTCAAAGGTACCTTCATGTAAATCTGCCATAATCCTCTCTACTTCGCTCTTGTCTACACAGCGAAGTAAAGTAGAGTCGTGGTTGCGTTTGTAGAGGATTCCATTACTGAGGAAGAACTTTGCGGAGAACCTTCTCAGAAACTGCTTATCATTGACAGATGCCCCCTCCGGGTATTCTTGAGCTTCAAAATACCTTTTCACTTCATGGAACCAAGGTTTGTCCATTACTTCCTCATTATCAATCTCATAGCAGTAGGTTGGTTCATCTAATCTCTCAATAATGATCTGGGGAGCTTAATTGTCTCATCTGACCTTAAACATGGATAACATAGTAGCTAGCACATCCGCTAACTGATTCTCCTCTCGTGGAAAATGTTCAAAGGTGACTTCTTCAAAGTGTGGGAGCAATGTCAGCACATGCTCTTTGTAGGGAATGACATTAGGGTGCTTCGTGTCCCACTCTCCTTTGATTTGACTTATTACCAAGGTCGAATCTCCGAAAACACTCAAGAACTTGATTCTTAGGTCAATAGCAGCTTTGAGACCCATGGTGCATGCTTCATACTCAGCCATATTGTTGGTACAGTTGAAACATAGTCTGGAAGTGAGTGGAGTATGGCAGCCCTCATGAGATATGATTACAGCATCGATACCATTTCCAAGTGAGTTGGAAGCTCCGTCAAAACCATAGTCCACCGGGATCCTTTTCCAGGACCTTCATCCAGTCCAGGTTCTTCACAGTCAGTCACTAACATGATATTCTCATTCGTCGACTCAAAATTCATGGACTGGTAGTCGTCCACGGCCTAGTGGGCCAAATGATCAACTAATACACTTCCCTTGATTGCTTTCTGGGTTGTATATTGAATATCGTATTCGGTCAGGATCATTTTCCATCTTGCTATTCTTCTGGAGAGAGCGGGCTTCTCGAAGATGTACTTGATCGGGTCCATCTTAGATATCAATAAAGTAGTGTGGGTCAACATATACTGTCTCAGTCAGCGAGCAGCCCATGCCAAAGCAAACAAGTTTTCTCGAGCAGTGAGTATCTTGTTTCACAGTCGGTAAACTTTTTGCTAAGGTAGTATATTGCATGCTCTTTTCGACCAGACTCGTCATGCTGCCCCAGCACACACCCCATTGAATTATCTAACACTGTTAAGTACATTATCAACGGTCTTCCTTCAATCAGAGGCATCATAATTGGAGGCTCTTGAAGGTATTCCTTGATTCTGTCAAAGGCAGTCTGGAATTGGTCATTCCATTTTACCACTTGATCTTTCTTCAAGAGTTTGAAGATTGGCTCACAAGTAGCAGATAGATGGGAAATGAACCTAGCAATGTAGTTTAGGCGTCCCAAGAAGCCTCTAACCTCCTTCTTAGTGCGAGGAGCCGGCATCTCTTGTATAGCTTTTACCTTTGCAGGGTCTGCCTGAATACCCTTGTCATCGACAATGAAGCCTAGGAGTTTACCAGACCTTACCCCGAAGGTGCACTTGTTTGGATTTAACCTCATCTTGTACGTCTTCAACCTATCAAACAACTTTTGTAGATGATCAAGGTGCTCTTCCTCAGTTTGTGACCTGGCTATCATGTCGTCAACATAGACCTCTATCTCATGGTGGATCATGTCATGGAATAAAGCAACCATGGCTCACTGATAGGTTGCCCCCAGCATTCTTCAACCTAAATGGCATCACTTTGTAATAGAAAGTGCCCCACTGTGTGACGAAGGTTGTCTTCTCCATGCATTCAGGTTCCATCTTGATCTGATTGTAACCATAGAACCCGTCCATGAAGGAGAAGATCTTATGTTGTGCGATGTTGTCAACCAGAACATCAATGTGGGGAAGCAGAAAGTCATTCTTGGGGCTTGCCCTGTTCAAGTCTCTGTAGTCCACACACATACGTACCTTGTCGTCCTTCTTAGGCACTAGAACTACGTTAGCAGCCCATTGTGGATATGAGGTGATAGCTAAGAACCCAGCGTTTAACTGTTTCATAACTTCTGCCTTGATCTTCTCTGACATTTCAGGACGCATACGACAAACCTTCTGCTTTACTAGAGGGAAGTCTTCTTTTTTCGGCAGGTGATGGACCATAATATCAGTGTCTAGCCCTAGCATGTCCTCATATGACCAAGCAAAGATCTCAACATAATCATGAACCATCTGAGTCAATCGTTATTTGACACTAAGCTCTAAATTTGCACCTATCTTGACTTCTTTTATGTCCTCTTTTGTACCCAGATTCACTGTCTCAACTAGCTCTTCATGAGGTAGTATATCCCTTTCTTCCAGTTGTAGCAGTCTAGCAAGCTTTCCCCGTACCTCACAATCTTCCTCACCTTCGTCTTCGGCTTGGTTGATCGGATTTTCAAAGTCATAATCGGTCATAGCAGAATCATTATCAATGGGATCCATAGTGGATATGGATATGTAGTTTGATACGTGAGTGTGTGTAAGAGCATAGCTGCATTGATAAAATAAAAGCAGGAAAGAAAGACAGAGAGTGCAAAATTTGTATGCAAAACATCCAATGCTTTATTAATGACATATGACATTGAAAAATGATAACCTTCACAAATAAACCATTATGCCCCGGGAAAGACACAATGCCATAGAGTTTATATTGTTCATTTATTACATATCCGAAAACAAGAAAGACAATTACTCCTGAATAAAAGTAATCGATACAAATTCTTTAGCTATCCAGTTACTGCATCCACCGTTGGTAGTAGGGAAGATCCAGCTGTCCATGTCATAGCCGCTGTCAGCATCTTCTGTGGCGGAGACAACATCAATAGCATTGATTCCCGGGCCATGCTTGGGTATGGGTGCAGTTATGACGTTGGGAGTTTCTGGAGCATCGAATTCAATCTCCTTTGCCTTGATCAGATCTTGCACCTTGTTCTTCAAAGCCCAACAGTCTTTTGTATCACGGCCTCAATTTTCTGAATGGTAGGCACATCGAGCATTTGGGTTGTAGAGGGGAGATGCAGTGTTGGGATTCTTCGGAGCTTCCCTCAAAGTTACCAGATTAGACTTCAATAAGTGGGGCAAGACTTGAGACAAAGTCATATTGATCTGGGTAAAATGTCTCATAGGCTTTTCTGCTCTGGGCTGGTTGCTCCGATGTTGGGTAGCTGCAGGCTTGGATATCATTACAGCCCCTATCGTTGGACGGTGTTCGGTTCTGCCCTGATTTCTTTGGCTGTAAGTAGCATTGACCTCTTTCTTTCCCACAAAAGGTCTCTTTCCTGCACTTGAAGAGGCCTCCTTTTGAATCTTGCCACTTCTAATACCAGCTTCCACTCTTTCTCCAGTTAAGATCAGCTCAGTAAAATCAGTCGAGGAGCTTCCAATCAGATGGTTGAAAAATGGACCAGATAGAGTACCCAAAAACATGTCCACCAACTCCCTATCAGACAGAGGGGGTTGGACTCTTCCTGCTAGGTCCCTCCACTTCTAGGTGTAATCTTTAACGCCCTCGTTGGAACCCATATACATGCTTTGGAGTTGTGTACAAGTCGGAGCAAGGTATGCATTATATTGGTACTGCTTATAGAAAGCAGCAACCAGGTCTTCCCAGTTACGAATGTTGGTTCCCTCTAGCTGATAAAACCATTCTAGCTGAGTCCCAGATAGGTTGTCTTGGAAGAAATGGACCCACAAATCTCTGTCAGCAGTGTGAGGCTGAATATTCCTCACATAAGATCGGAGATACATCTTGGGACACGAGACCCCATCATACTTAGCAAACACTGAAACCTTGAACTTCTGCGGGATGACAATCCCAGAAACCAAGCCCAGCTCTTTAAAATCCAGCCCAGGTACTTTCTGGATTTCTGTTGCATTCAGACGATCCTCCAGCTTTTTGTATTTATCATCAGCAGGAGGATACTGCTCCTCATTATAATCAGATTCATCATCAGATTCCTCCGGGTTGAGGTCCTCCTCTCTTGTCTCCCCTTTCTGATTGTCTCCTTCTTTTAATGAAGTTACTAGTTCTGACGCTCGCCGCACTGGTCCTCTGATCCTTCTTCCTAGATTCACTAACCCAGTTGGTTTCTTTGGCTTCTTCTTTTTGTCCTTCAGTATGAGAGCTTTTAGATCTTCTTGCCCTTTAGCTAGAGCCACGATCATTTGCTGGAACTAGGTGTTTTGTGCTTGGAGATCCTTGATGTTTTGTTCAAAATCCATTTCTTTACTTGCTGAAATAAACAGTGAAGAAGATGAGAAACCTGCTTTGAAACTTGTTTATGCAATGATATGTAAGATATATGTATGCAATGTTTTCAAGGATTTCGGGAAATTTAAATTTGTGAACCAAAATGAAATAAAGATTTAATTAGTAGAATTCAAAATACAATTGCCTTTTAGGCTTACAATTGACAAATTCTAAAAATTAAGAAATCAGGTTTCCCATGGGCGCTTCCTCTTCGTGCCGAGATAGACATTAAGACCTCTTTCTTCGTGAAGTTTCTTCGTGAGCTCCAACACTTTCCTCTCATGGGTATAGAAATGATCTCTAAATGTATCACGTTCTTTCTTCAGATGAATCCAGGATCTCTGCAGTTCTTCAAGATCAGTGGGAATATTAGGGTGAAGAACTGTATAAGGAACATCCCCTTCAGTAATGGGCTCCACAGTCACTGGTAAGATGGCTATATATGGCATCACAAGGTTCTGAGCGTGAGCTCGTACCCATTGGAGGTAAGGTTCCATAAGGATGGAAGTCTTCGGCCCCAAAGTCTTGGTATCAAATCTATTTACCATGCCCTAAGCTCGTATGAACCTCTGACGATACCCTTGAACATCAACCTCATAATTAAACATAATTCCACGGATAAGCATCTCGTGAGGACCATCCCTTCGAGAATAACCAAATTGTCGCAGAGCCAGAGAAGGATTATAAGTTACGCCTCCCTTAACGCCCAGTAGTGGGACATTAGGGAGTTCTCCGCAGCGGTCAATAACAAAAATATCTACCATGGATTGGGAGTACCAGATAATATCCGCATGAGAAAGTGACATTATCCTTTGCGACCAGCCCAAACCTTCTTCATTCTTCAGTACTGATTTAGGGAGGTGAGAAATAAACCACATCGAAAGCAATGGAACACAACACATGAGAATCCCTCTTTCCTTTGTGGTACGAGTGTGGAAGGTATGCAAGATGTCTCCGAGTAACATGGGCACAGGGTTGCGAGAGAGGAAGACCTTGATAGCATTCACATCTATGAGTAAGTCTGGATTAGGGAACAGTACTAACCCATAGATTAGAAGGGCCAAGACCTCCTCAAAATCCTGGAAGTCCAAATCATCCCAAAACGGCTGAGCCCTCTCTATTAAGAACTTGGCTAGAAAACCCTTAACTCCACTTCGTGTTTCCCAGTTGGACACAATGTCAGACCATTTCAAATGTAAAGCTGAGGCAATGACTTCTGGCTTGGGCACTTCTTCTAAACCGGTGAAAGGTACCTGATCAAGAATAGGTATACCCAACATCTGAGAGAATTCTTCCATGGTGGGCACCAACTGATAGTCTGGAAAGGTGAAGCAATGGTGCTTAGGGTCAAAGAATTGAAAGAGAACACTCATCATCTTCTTATCAAAACCCGAGGTAACCAGATCGAGAAGTCGACCATAGTTCTTGGTGAATGAGGAAGTCTCGGGAACCCTTGATACTAGCTCTTTGAGTTGGAGAGGTATTCTCATAAAGCTTACCCGAATAGTATTTCTACGAGCGAAAGCAATGATCTGCAAAACAGAACAAAGATAAATTCCCCTAATCCTTGAAATGGTTAGTGTAATGAAGAATGAATGTTTATGATGTATGATGTCATGTTTTAAGCAAATTAATCACACACAAGAAAAGCACACAAGACCTTAGGTTTAGGCTTGCATGGGGTTTAGAGGTAAATACCCTCTTGAAGTTTAGTTGGTTCAACATGTCTTAGAAATAGTAATTGGGTTCTAAGGAATCTCAATATCACTGATCTTTCTTTATCGGTATTATTTCAGCTTAGCAATCTTTTCTTGTGGACAAAACATACCGAAAGTCTGATCTCAATGAGTGTAGTATTGAGTATCAATCGATTCCCAATTTACACCGAGACCGGCTATCTCACTACTTTCTAATGGCCAAGTTTGTTCAACTAAGGTTCTAAGGTCCATTAGTGCTTCATTACACCACGCGGCAGCCCCGTATTCTCCTCGACTCAACACAAGGGATACCGGTACTAACCAAAGTGTCACACCAACACAGCTTTCGCTTCAACCATATCGGTCTACACCGTACAGTCTCCATAATCTATTGTTGTTTACCTAAAAAGGTTCCCCCAGATCCAGGTGTAGGATCTATAGTAACAACCCAAAACAACCCTCCAAGGATAAAGCATGCAAAGCACAAAAATAAATTTTAATAATGAACTAACTCTAAGGTAAACCCCACTTTTGTTATCCCCAGCAGAGTCGCCAATTATGTGACACAGTGGCAGAACCGACTGTTATACTGGTTTGCGTTTTGTATTCGCAAATGTTGCAGTAAGCAAGAGTCGCCACCGTCTTTTCTTTTAACCAACAAAGGAAAGGGTGAAAAGAACAAAATAAGACCTTTTTAAGAGTTTTCTGAGTAAGGGGGGTAGATTATGGAAAGGGAAGGTGTTAGCACCCTTTCCATCCGTGGTTTTCCATAGGCTCTTAGAGGTTTTCTCATTTTAAAAATACCTTTGTGCTTTGTGTTTGAAAATGTTTTGGAAACGCCTTAGTACGACAAACTTTGTAATGTTTCTCGGAATAGTGGAGAAAGTATACAAATTGTTTTGAAATTGTTTTTGAAAAGTAGTGTTTGTGTAAGTGCAAGATGTTTGAGCAAACTTCTAACAACTATCTACTTTTTTACTCGAAAAAAGGTCGTTCTTTTCCTTTAGACAATGCTATCCTACTATTAGTGAGTAGGTAGCTTTATCGTTGAATGTTTGAGGGATAATCGAAGGGACGTTTTACAGTCATGAAGGCAACTTGTGGAGACGCTTTAGCAATTTTCTTGTAGGGACTAGATCATTGCAACTGTAGGGTCATCGAGGGACTATGATCTTTTGATTTATGGGTCTTTGCTAAAGCATTCCTGCCTCATGACTGTTTTATTTCTTAAAGGCAACCAGAGTGGGATACCCTAGAGGTGCTTGTGTGCAACTGTGTTCAATTCAATTATTTTTTTCTTTTTGTTAAGTTTGCTAACGTTTGATTATTAGTCTTTTCATACACACCTAGTTACTAGCAGTTAATATGTACATAAAATCAAGTGCGGAAAGCGTAAATCAAGACTATTACATGGCTTTCGGGGAGGGGTATTTACAATGTACAAAACTGGGGGAAAAGCAAAATAAAGAAAGCGAGAAAAAGCCCTACTTAGTCTATTACATACCAGGATACAATTACATTATCATAAAAATGCGAAAGTAAAATAAACGCACGCAAGATAAAACAATACGTCTAAGAAACTAAGAAAAATTCTAAGTAAAGAAAAATCCTTTTTGTTTTTGGGTTTTGTTAAAGAAAAATTAATTATAAATTTGATTAAGAAAACTAAATATTAAATGGAAAATTATTCTAGTTTATAAAAGAAAAACTAATTCTAATATATTTTTTTGACATTTTTATTATGAAAAGAAAATGATTAAATTAAAGTTCAAAGTTCTAGTTCATTTTAAATCAAGAAAATAGTTAAAATTTAATTAATAATTAATTAAGAAATTAACCATTTAATTAAAAAATCTATGCCTAATTTTTTATGGTCTTATTATTTGATTAATTAAATAAGTTAAGAAAACAAAATAAAAAAAGAATACAAACAAAACTAAAAAAATGCCCAATGGGCTTAAATGCTGAAAAGAAAAGAAAAGGGGGTGATGTTGCAAAAAACATCAGGCCCAAGTGTTGAAGCCCAGATTGCTTTATTGGATCCAGTGAGGACTGGTCTTGAGGGTGCATGGTGGATCTCCAGTCAAGGTTCTTGGGTTCTAACTTGATTGTGATCTGATGGTCAAATCTGATGGTGCAGGATACTCTTCTGGCCATGTGGACTACTGGATCATGTATGAAATATCATGAAAATGGAAAATATTGGAACTAGGATTCGAACTCAGGTCTTCTCCCATCACACAAGCGCACTTTGCCAACTGAGCCAACTGTCCATTCGTTTATACATATCAAATGAAAATAATATAATTTAAAATTTCCAACAATTATTAAAAATAAAAAGAAAGCGCACGCATTTTCAAATTGTTCAATGAGGTGCTGCCACGCATTGTCTTCTTCCTCCCTCCGTCGTATTAGACCTGGAAACCTATAGTGACAGTTTTTTGCCTATCACTATAGCACCTGCATCCTGTAACATTCATGATATGCAATATAAATTACATATGAGGCCATGGGTCAATTGGCCTCATTCTCCTGAGCAAGATAGTGTCCTTAGTTTGGGCTAACTTTGGCCATTGCGAAAAATCCAAATTTAGAGGTCTAAACCCTAACAATGGTGGAATGCCATTCTTGTACCTAAGCTTCAATTGGACAATTCAGAAACCTTCTATGCATCTATACAAACACAAATATGCAATTAAAATTGATTAATAACGCAAGAATATAAGAACACGAAGTTAAGAAAAGTATGGCAAATTGTCACTTGTAGGAAGAATTTTGTTGTGTTCCAAGGCCTGGTAATGGTTGGAAAAGCTTCAAGGGATATCCAGGAGTGGATTAAGATCCTTGTTTGGGACTAAAACAGGCTGGAGATTGAAATTTGAATTTGACAAATTTGGTGTTTTTTTTTGCGAAACTTTCAGAGGTTCCCCAGGCTCTGTGTGCATGTTTGGAGCTGACTAATGGCTTGTTTATATAGAGAGTAGTGAGGAGACAAAGAAATAAGGGCAATAACCACCATGATTATGTGGTTTAAAAACCATGAATGCAAAGTTGTAACCTTGGCCAAAAGCATGGGATTTTGTCCATTTTTCAAATTTACATGAATGTAGACATGTTGGTCTTGCTGCACACAAAATTTGGGGCCTCTCCATGTATCAAACCAAGCCCAAATGATAATGGCCCATATATTTTGCAATAATTTTGGTTTATTTGATTTTTAATTAAATAAAATTAATATAAAATGCAAATAAAATCAAGACTATGCAAAAATGGTTTTAGGGGTCCTCTATAATCTTAGGAAGATGTTTGAAGTCCAAGAAAATGAGCCATTGCCTTAAAAGCTCAAATTTGCTCAATGCACTTTTCTTGAAATTTCCCAAATTTTCCAAACTTGGGAAAGCCATAACTTGCTTAATTTTTATCTCATGATAAAGATCTTGGATATTTTGGAAATCCCAAGATGTTTACTTTAATCTCTCTTTTGATCAATTTTGCATTTGAAGATTTTATCTTGATGTTAAAGGTCTTGGCAAAAAGTGGCTTTTATTGATTTTCTAAAAATGACCTATAATGTATGAACTTGTATCTTTAAAATGGTGAATTTCTTGGACTTGAGGCTGAAGAGAAGTTGTATGGAATTGAATCCTCTTCAAAATGAGCTTTTGTTGGGGAAAAGTGGATGAAGTGTGAGAAAGTTATGTCTGGTCAAAGTTTGGTTGACTTTTCCTATAGAAACCCTAATTAGTAATTTTTGACTTTTGATGAATTAGGAGCATTTCTTGAGGAATCCTAATCAACCCTTGATCAAATGATAGATATCACTTCAGAATATTTATGTTGGCCAAAAATCTTGAAGTTTGACTGTATATAGGCCATAGTTGACTTTTGACCTAGCACAGTTGATTTTCAAGCATTTGAGTAATTGACTGAGTAAACTTGTTGTTGTGCAAGGCATGGAATTTGTCATGGATTATCTTGAGTACATATTAGGACCATGGAAAACATTTGAGACCATTGGAGCTCACACATCTTGATGAAAACTGAAACCCTAGTTGGAAGGCCAATGCTTAGGAGGAGAATTTGTCTGATCAATTCTTGGTCAACCTTGAGCAATTGAGGACCTCTAGGAGTATGTCTTATATGAAAATGGGATGTAAAATTTTTGGGTACAACACCGATCAACTGATAAAACCAAACCCGAACAAACCGAGTTACAAATCAGTCGAAATTGGGTCTAACAACTGGACCCATGGCTTGGGACGGCTTGGCATTTTGGGCTCGAATTATACCCAAACCGAATGAGTGTCCACCCCTACCAAATTGTTATGTCTAACTTATATATAGATATGAAGTGACACTAGAGTATATCAACTTGATATTTTCAATCTAACTCTACCGCTATTCTACATCAATTTGTTATCCTATCAAAATATATCTCATAACGAATCACTGTGTGTGTCAATATATAATCCATAACCGAGCAACATATATGGCCATGTATATACATAGTAACACGAAGCAACAGTATCATGGTAAGGTAGTAGCGAAGTATTGTATATGTATATAATAACTAATCAAATATATAGGAATGAAACACAAAGCTACAATTTGTAAAATATCAAATTGGGTTCTCAATTTTCCCCTCAATTTCACCAATATATCAAATTTCAAACACAATTAATCATCATATATTAAGAATTACATATCAAAACCTAACAATGTCAAAACCATAAAAATCAGAGATTTCAATCTAAACATCATTCTATGCATTAATACGTTATCATACAAACCCAATAACCATGTGAACACCCACCCTTACCTTGATTGCTTGAGCTCTTGAGCTTTTCCTTATAGGTTTTCTTCTCTTCTTCTCCACTTCTCTCTTTGCCTCTTTTTCCTCTTTCTATCTTCTAACCTTATCTTATCTCTTTCTCTTATTTTATCAAATCTCACAATTTCATAACAATTCTATTGGACTTACTTAATCCACTCTCACATTTTTTATTCACACTCTCAATCTAGGCCCAATTATTAATTCTACCACTTCTATATTATTTCCACCAAATAAAATAAATCACATAATTCAATTAAGTCAATTAAATCAATTAAATCAATTATGCACAAAATTATACAATTAATTGTAAATAATATATTTCACCAAAACCACCAATTATTAATTACTATATCATATAATAATTAATAAAATAAATTTATAATCTAATAAATAAAAATTGGGGTGTTACACTCGGTCATGAAGGCCGTGTACTTTTTGTCTAATTTTACATGGGGATTTGGTTGTATCCAGAATATGCATCTATAAACGACAGTAATTTAAAACCAGCAGAGTTATCAAATAATTTATCAATGTTCGACAGGGAATAAACATCTTTGGGGCAAGCCCTAGTGAGATCAGTATAGTCAATGCACATGTGCCATTTTCCATTACTCTTTTTGATAAGAACTACATTACGTTGAGCAAATGCCTTAATGGTAGTTGAAGAATGGAAAAACACAAGAAAGGGGGTTGAATTAGGATCTTAAAACTTAAAGTAAAGAACATGTTGGTTATCCTGGTTCGTTTGAACTCAAACTACTCCAGTCCACCCGCCAAGGTGATTTCGCCTCTCTCAAGCGAGGTCTTAATCCACTAATCAAACTTGATTACACAATCACAATGACAACTGTCAATGTCTTCTTGAGTCTAAAACTACAACCCGATTTTCTCAAGGAATTACACAGTAATATATTTGAAAGTGTACAAATATGTTTTCTAAATAAAACAATATCACAACAGTGATGTATTACACAAGTTTAAGATTACTAGGTAGAACTGGGTAAATATGCTTTACTTTTTCGTGCGTAGTAGTTCGTCACTTGAATTCTTCTTTTCGTCTTCTTTATATAGGCCATGCAAGAGTGACATAAGAAGATGCTTTTGGAATGTTCATAACACGAATTAATGATCTTTCTAAACCAGGAGATTCTTGTCCCCTTATAGCCGTTACTTTTGATTTTCCATTAATAAACTATAACACTTCAGAACTTTCTCACATCAGAAGATGAATGTTACTGTTGGGAGTCCCTTACTGCTTGTATCAGAACTTTACAAATCATAGTATCAGAGATCCTGTTACATAGCGTTGGTGCATTCAGAAGTTGTAACATAAAACTTCTTCATTCAGTGTATTACGCAGATTTGCTTCTAAGAATGTTGTGTCTGAACAGATCTTCAAAATTAAACTTCTCTCATCTTCTTATATCATAACTTCCAGATGTTCTAGCAGATCTTCTATGCTTCTTGCATCAGAACTTCCCTGCATATAAAGATACTTTTATTAGCAAGCATATTTATTCTTTATATATATATATATATATATATATATATATATATATATATATATATATATATATATATATATATATATATATATATATATATATATATATATATATATATATATATATATATATATATATATATATATATATATATATATATATATATATATATATATATATATATATATATATATATATATATATATATATATATATCATGTGTTTTTTATCATCAAAACTCTTACAGGGATGTAGAACCAAATTATGTTCTAACAATATCCCCCTTTTTGATGATGACAAAAACTTGTATATTTTGATGGAATATAAAGAGAGAAAAATTAAAAAACTCCCCCCTGAGTAAAATACTCAGATGACGAGAAAATAAAATACTTCCCTGAAGATCTTCTGATCTAGCTTCTGATAGGAGTCAAAATATCTTTCATTCTCCCCCTTTTTGTCAAGAATTAAAAAGTAGTAAAGACTCTATATGACTTGCTTTGATAGAAGTTGCTTGAAAAGGTGTGGCATCCTCTTCTGGATTCAACTGAGATCTTTAGAGAGCTTCTGATACTTTATTCTCATTACTATTCCCAATAGTTCTAGATCCCATAACATTTTCTTTCTGATTGCCTCTGAAACCTGCAAATCCTCCAGATTTAAATTCCATACTTTGGAACATATGCTTTCTTCTTGTCGTGTGTAGAGAGCATCCAGAATACAGGTGTTAAAACTGGTGTTTCAACCTTTCTGTTAAAAATATCAGCAACATAAATAATTTTATCCTTTGGTACCCATATCTTTCCGGGTCCTTGATTGTTAGAGTTTCCAAAATTCTGTCTGAATTTTGGTTAGCAGAAACCACATTACTGGAATATTTTATATCATGTGTTTGCTCATGGTTGAAGTGAGAGTAAAGGGGTGTGCATCTTATAACCATATCCTTGACCTTTTCAGGTTGAGATACTTTACCCTTGTACCCTATTCCTTTTCTCCCATTTCTAATAACTCCATAGATCATTGAAGCCATCTTGTTTCTATCTATGTTTTTAGCAAGAAATTTTTGAAAGCTCTGATCATATTCTTTTATGATTCTATCAGAGTTACTAGAAATTTTTGAAGCAATTTCTTCCTAAGTTTTTTGTAATTTATTTTCGAGATTAGAAATTGTTTCTTTAAGCTCAGAGTTTTCTGTTTTCAGTTTCTTAGTATCTTCAGAGTTAGAAACTAGATCCTTTTTAAGGTTCTTGTTTATGGCTTGAAATTCCCGATATCTTTCAAAAATTTCTGACAAACTCTATTCTAATTGAGATCTAGAAAAGTTAGAGAATACCTCTTCTAACTCTGAGTTTGATTCTGGTTTTGATTCAGATGATTCAGAGTCATCTGATAGGTTGGCCGTTTGAGCTATATTGGCTCGTTCATCTTCTGATTATGTTCCATCTTCAGAAGATTCAGAGTCATCCCATGTGGCCATAAGACTTTTCTTATTTTCCTTAGAGAGCTTCTTTTTAGTTTTCTCTATTTGAAGATTTACACAGTCGCTTTTGTAATCCCCCTGTTCATTGCATTTGTAGCAGACAATGTCTATATTTCTTGACTTTCTATATCCAGAAGATGATTCAGACTTTCTGTATCCAGAAGATGGTTCAGACTTTCTATATCCAGATGATGGTTCAGACTGATTCCCTGTTCTTCTGGAATTTCTGAACTTCCTTTGCCTGTGCTTCTACAGCTGATTGACTCTTCTGGAGAGAAGAGACAGTTCTTCTTCTTCCGATGAGGATCCACTAGAGTTTTCTTCTATTGCCTGCAAAACTTTAGATTTATATTTTTTGTTAGATTTAAGAGCTAAAGACTTACCTTTCTTTTGGGGCTCATCATCTTCTAACTCTATCTCATGACTTCTGAGAGAGTTGACAAGTTCTTCTAGTGAGATTTTGTTCAGATCTTTGGCCAGTTTGAGAACAGTGACCATGGGTCTCCATTTCTTTTTTAAACTTCTGATGATCTTCTTTACATGATCTGCAGTTGAGTATCCTTTATCCAAAACTTTTAGCCCAGTAACAGGAATTTGAAATCTTTAGAACATTGTTTCAATGGCTTCATCTTCTTCCATTTTTAAGGCTTCATACTTCTGAATGAGCGTAAAGACTTTGGTTTCTTTTACTTGTGTGTTGCCTTCATTCGTCATTTTCAAGGAATCAAACATGTGCTTTGCTGACTCTCTGTTTGTGATCTTCTCATACTTTGTGTATGAGATAGCACTCAAGAGGATAGTTCTGGTCTTGTGATGATTTCTGAAATCTCTCTTTTGATGATCTGTCATTCTTTTTATATTAATCTTCTGACCGCTTTCATCAATAGGATGTATATACCCATCAGTCATCATATCCCAGAGATCAGCGTCATAAGCTAGAAAGAAACGTCTTATTATGTCTTTCCAGTAATCAAACTTTTCATTGTCAAATATTGGGGGGTTGCTGCTGATTCTGTCTTTCTCATCACGATAATCATTGTTGATGTTTTGACTTGGTCCCACCATAGTGTTTTTCCACCTTGGATCTTTTTATGACACGGTTAAGTGTTTGCACCCAGATCCAGGTGCTCTGGTACCAACTGAAAAATGGAAAAAACACAAGAAGGGGGGTTGAATTGGAATCTTAAAACTTAAAGTAAAGAACACATTGGTTATCCTGGTTCGTTTAAACTCAAACTACTCCAGTCCACCCGCCAAGGTGATTTCGCCTCTCTTAAGCGAGGTCTTAATCCACTAATCAAACTTGATTACACAATCACAATGACAACTGTCAATGTCTTCTTGAGTATAAAACCATAACCCGATTTTCTCAAGGAATTACACAGTAATATATTTAAAAGTGTACAAATATGTTTTCTAAATAAAACAATATCACAACAGTGATGTATTACACAATTTTAAGATTTCTAGGTAGAATTGGGTAAATATGTTTTTCTTTTTCGTGCGCAGTAGTTCGTCACTTGAATTCTTCTTTTCGTCTTCTTTATATAGGCCAAGCAAATGTGACATAAGAAGATGCTTTTGGAATGTTCATAACACAAATTAATGATCTTTCCAAACCAGGAGATTCTTGTCTCCTTATAGCCGTTACTTTTGATTTACCATTAATAAACTGTAATGCTTCATAACTTTCTCACATCAGAAGATAAATGTTACTGTTGTGAGTCCCTTGCTGCTTGTATCAGAACTTTATAGATCAGAGTATCAGAGATCCTGTTACACAGCGTTGGTGCATTTAGAAGTTGTAACATAGAACTTCTTCATTCAACGTATTACACAGATTTGCTTCTAAGATTGTTGTGTCTGAACAGATCTTCAAAATGAAACTTCTCTCATCTTCTTATATCAGAACTTCCAGATGTTCTAGCAGATCTTATATGCTTCTTACATCATAACTTCCCTGCATATAAAGATACTTTTATTAGCGAGCATATATATATATATATATATATATATATATATATATATATATAATGTGTTTGTTATCATCAAAACTCTTACAAGGATGTAGAACCAAATTATGTTCTAATAGTAGTATCAATTATCAGATGATGGTAAGCTATCTCTGGATCCAAGCCGGGTATCTCTATTACACTTCAGGCGAACAAGTCTACATTCTCTTTGAGGCATGCCTTCGGCTGTCTTTTTGCCAAGTCGGGAGAATGATTTTATTAAGTGTAACACCCCGATTTTTATTAAGTGTCATATTTATTTTATTATTTCAAAAGTCTTTGATAAATAATGATTTCATGAAAATATTAATTTTGACCGGTATATCTATTAATATATTCGGCGATAATTAATCGGACCGATATTTATTTATTCGGGATTAATTGATTATGTGGTGTATTTGTTATATTATTTGAGATTAATAATAATATTTGTTGGATTATAATAGTAATTAATTAATATAAGTAATATATATATATATATATATATATATATATATATATATATATATATATATATATATATATATATATATATATATATATATATATATATATATATATATATATATATATATATATATATATATATATATATATATATATATATATATATATATATATATATATATATATATATATATCAGAAGAAGTAAGAGAAACACAGAAGTTATACAATAAGTATAATATATAATAATATGAAGTAAGTAGATTAAGTGGGGGGGGGGGGGGGGATAGTTGTGTTGTTGTTGTTTTAGTTATCAGAAAAGAAAAACAGAAAGAAAGAAATAGAGAGAAAGGGTTTGGAGGAAAGAAGAGAAAAAAGGGCTAGATCAAGAACAAGCGGGTTTATGGATTCAAGAGGAACCAGTAAGAACATCAAGAGGTAAGGGGTTTGATAATTTCTATCCTATAAATAAATTAATTATAGGTTTTATATGAGTTAGGGTTGTGAAGATTTGGGGGTTGTTCTTGAAATTTCTTGGTTTTTTTTTATGGTTAGATTATGTTGTTGAAATGGAAAGTTATTTTGGAGAAGTAGCACTATAAACAATACACTTAGATATTATAACTAGCATGAGATCAAATATTGCTTGGCATTAAATAAATAAAATAGTGTAAGTGGTAATGAAGTAATATTTTGGTACTGCATAATAACAATGACAAAATAAAATGCTTGCCTTGTTTATAACAGTAGCAGAACAATAGTAGAAACAAAGCCAATGTCGTACAGGAACTTTTAGTAAATGATAAAATTGGTAGATATGATTAATTAGCAGCAAAGTATTATTAGTAACAAGATGCAAAAAGTTGAAAACAGTCCCGTTTGGTCGAATTAGCCGAATTAGGCGGTATAATTAGTTGTCCAGAATTTAACGAAATTTAACAGGGTAACTAAGTTTTATTAGTAGGTAAATATGGTTATGTAATTTTGTTGAAATTATGTCAATTTTGCTGACTTGCTGGTACAACTGGGTAATTTGTTTTGTTCGATTTATGGACATTGTTGATTATAGGTCTTATGATCAATGTTGTGTTATTTTTGTGTTGTTTTGCGAGATATCATTGAGTATATATATATATATATATATATATATATATATATATATATATATATATATATATATATATATATATATATATATATATATATATATTGATTACGCTATTGATAATGTAATGTTAAGATATAATGTGAAATACATTGAATTTAAACGGTAATTCTGACAACTGGTAAATGATAAAAACGGGTCCGAATTAGTCGGTTCGAGTTGCGTTTCGGCGACTCGGTTGTGATGTTAATAATATTATTAATGCCAATTATTTTGGGATGATTTTTTTTATGACGAGTATATTTTTGGTGAATATTAATTCATATCCGGAATTAATTAAATTATGAATATTGTTGATACGCTTCTATTAATTGAATGCATGATTTTGGCGATTGATGAATTTTTGTTGATGATTTGCATAATGTAAAATAGGTTGTTGCTGATCGTTTTACCTTGGTGTTGGGTAAGCGAGTTGTTGAAGGCTTATGCCAATGATGTTGTTGTTGATTGTTGTTGTTACTGAATATGTGAGTCGTGTACATGGAGTCACATATGTCAGCATAAGCGAAGGGGGATGTAGCCTCGGCCTTAATGGCAAATGATGATGATGGCCTCTAATTACGGGCAATAGCGAAGGGGGCTGTAGCCTCGGGTACCACATGCATAAACATTGTCGAGTCACATTTATATTCATTGTGTCGTTGTCAGGGTTTATGTTGTTGATGTTGTTGAATGATTGTGTGATGCATTGATTGTGATTGATTTTATGATGAGGTTATGGTGTTGAATAGGAGAATTAATTTGGTAAATGAAGGTGTGAGATTGGAATGTATGTTGGATAATATTTATTACTAATAACTCGAAAATTATATATTATTTATCATTCCCTTATTTATATGATTGAATTATCTCACCCTTTACTTGCTTCGCCGTTGCCTTTATACTGGTAACATGCAGGTGATCCTCGTGGATGAATGGATTAGCTCGAGTCTTTTTGTGTCGCCTCTGCTCTGATTAGCGTAACACTAGGGAATGGGGTGCTTTTGACTATTCTGTTTAGGATAACATACATGTATATCATATTGTTCTATATGTGGAATATGTTGCATTTTGACATGTTTATGTTCATAACATGATATTATTATTTTGGAGATGTATATGCCTTGTATGGTATGACGTTGATGGATTTCGCTGCCTTTGGCATAATTATATGCTTACATGATATATGATAAAGTGATCGGTATATCCGACTTTTGATTATTGTGATGTTTCATTAAAATGCAAAGTGAAAAACCATGAATATGTGATGCCTCAATTTATGTTTGGAATTTTATTACTCTGATTTTATTATAAATACCGTTGGGTAGAATTGGGGTGTTATATTAGTGGTATCAGAGCAGGTCGGTCTGTCCGGCCAAGTTGTTGAGTCCTTAGTTGTTTAACAATCAAGTATTGTTAGTTGTTGATTCTAATCCTTGTTTTTTTTAAAGAAGAAGTTGTAATGGCTGGAAGGAATGCTGGTAGGAAAGATGCGGCTCTTGCTGCTGCTATGCAGGCAATGGCTCAGGCGTTTCAGAATCCGCCAAATGTTGACGAGAACACGGGGTCTCGTAGCTTGGCTACCTTCCAGAGGGAGAACCCTCCTACCTTTAAAGGGAAGTATGATCCTAAGGGAGCTCAAGATTGGCTTAGGGAGATTGAAAGAATCTTCAGGGTGATGGATTGCACTCTTGTGTAAAAGATTCGTTATGGTACGCATAAGCTGACTGCTGAAGCTGATGATTGGTGGGTGGAAACCCGCCAAAGGTTGGAAGTTGCTGGTGAAGAGGTTACCTGGGAAGTGTTCCGAAGGGTTTTCTTGAGAAAGTATTACCCGGAGGATGTTAGAGGAAAGAAGGAGATTGAATTCCTTGAGTTAAAGCAAGGAAGCATGTCTATCACTGATTATGCTGCAAGGTTCACTAAGTTGGCCAAGTTTTATCCGCATTATGATGGGCCAAATGGCGAGTTCTCTAAATGCATCAAGTTTGAAAATGGTTTGCATCCTGAGATTAAGAAAGTTGTTGGTTATCAGAAAATCCGTGTCTTTTCGGATTTGATTGATAGTTGTAGGATCTTTGAGGAGGACAGTAATGCTCATTATAAGATCATTTCTGATTGGAGGAACAAGGGTCAGCAGAGCCGTGGGAAACCATATGATGTGTCGGTTGGAAAGGGAAAGCAAAAAGTGATGCAAGGGCGAAGGACTAGTGGGGGAGATGCTCCTGCTAGTATTGTTTGTTTCAAATGTGGGAAAATTGGTCACAAGAGTAACGCTTGTGGAGCTGGTGAGAAGAGGTGCTTTCGGTGTGGTAAGATGGGTCATACCGTCACTGATTGCACTCATAGGAGTGTGGTTTACTTCAACTGTGGTGAGGGCGGACATATTAGCACTCAGTGTAAGAATCCAAAGAAATCTCCAGATGTGGGAAAGGTGTTTGCTTTATCAGGAAGTCAGACGACAAATGAAGATGGACTTGTTCGAGGTACTAGTTTCATTAATAGAATTCCTCTCATTACTATTATTGATACTGGTGCTACTCATTGTTTTATTTCCGCTGATTGTGTTAAGAGGTTGGATCTTACTTTATCTTCCTTGAGTAGAGACATGATTGTAGAGGTTCCAGTTAAGGGATCAGTTACTACTTCATTTGTTTGTGTGAGTTTTCCTTTGTCAGTCTTTGATAAAGACTTTGTTGTGGATCTTATTTGTTTTCCGCTTGTTGGGTTGGACGTGGTGTTGGGTATGAACTGGTTAAAAGCCAATTATGTTCATATTAACTGCTACGACAACACTGTGAGGTTTTCTTCTTTTGAAGAAGAGGAGCGAACCATGTTGGTATCGATGAAGTAGTTGAATGAGTTCGTGAAGGAAGAAGCATTGGTATTCTTGTTGATGGAAACTCTATCTGTTGAGAGTCAGGCTGTGATTTCAGATTATTCGGTGGTGTGCGATTTTCCTGAAGTGTTTCCTGATGAGATTCCTTGTGCACCTCCAGAAAGAGAAGTTGAATTTTCCGTGGATCTTGTACCTGGTACCAGACCTATTTCTATGGCACCATACAGGATGTCCGCATCCGAGTTGTCTGAATTAAAAAGTCAATTAGAAGAATTACTTGAGAAGAAGTTTGTGAGACCAAGTGTATCACCTTGGGGAGCTCCAGTTTTGTTGGTTAAGAAGAAGGACGATAGCATGAGACTTTGCATTGATTATCTTCAGTTGAACAAGGTAATAATCAAGAATAGATATCCTCTTCCGAGAATTGATGATTTGATGGACCGATTGGTTGGTGCTCGCATGTTTAGTAAGATTGATTTGAGATCGGGTTACCATCAGATAAGGGTGAAAGATAAAGATATTCATAAAACTGCATTCAGAACTAGATATGGACATTACGAGTATTCGGTGATGCCTTTCGGTGTCACTAATGCACCGGGAGTATTCATGGAGTATATGAATCGTATTTTCCATCCTTACTTGGATCGTTTTGTGGTTGTTTTCATTGATGATATTTTGATTTATTTTAAATCGGAAGAAGAGCACGCAGAGCATTTGCGTATTGTGTTAGAAGTGTTGAAAGAGAAGAAGCTTTATGCAAAGTTGTCAAAGTATGAGTTTTGGGTAAGTGAAGTAAGTTTCTTAGGCCATGTAATTTCCAGTAATGGCATTGCGGTGGATCCTTCGAAAGTTGATGCAGTGTTGAGATGGGAAACTCCTAAGTCGGTTACTGAGATTAGAAGTTTCTTAGGCTTGGCAGGTTACTATAGAAGGTTTATTGAAGGCTTTTCGAAGTTGGCACTTCCTTTGACAAAGTTGACTTGTAAAGGAGCTGCATTTGTGTGGGATATAAAGTGTGAAGAAAGTTTCATGGAATTGAAGAAGAGATTGACAACGGCTCCGATTTTGATCTTGCCTAATCTAGAGGAACCGTTTGTGGTTTATTGTGATGCTTCCATGATGGGTCTTGGTGGTGTGCTCATGCAAAATGGTAAAGTGGTTGCTTATGCTTCTAGGCAATTGAAGATTCATGAGAAGAATTATCCTACGCACGATTTAGAGCTTGCGGTGGTTTTTTTTGTATTGAAGATTTGGAGGCACTACCTTTATGGTTCTAGATTTGAAGTGTTTAATGACCATAAAAGTTTGAAGTACTTGTTTGATCAAAAAGAGCTTAACATAAGACAAAGACGGTGGCTTGAATTGTTGAAAGATTATAATTTTGGATTGAATTACCATCCTGGTAAAGCAAATGTGGTGGTCGATGCCTTAAGTCGAAAGACTTTGCATATGTCACTTTTGATGGTGAAAGAGTTGGAAATGATGGAGAAATTTAGAGATATGAGTCTTGTGATTGAAGTAACACCGAAGAGTGTTGTCATGGGAATGTTGAAGATTAAAAATGATTTCCTTGATAGTATTAAAGAAGCTCAGAAGCTTGATGTGAAGCTTGTTGATTTGTTGGTTAGTATTGGACAAACTGAGAATGAAGACTTTAAATTGGATGCTCAGGGTGTGTTGAGGTTCCGTTATAGGATTTGTATTCCCGATGATGTGGACTTGAAAAGAATGATTTTGGAAGAAAGTCATCGAAGCAATTTGAGTATTCATCCTGGTGCGACCAAGATGTACCAAGACTTGAAGAAATTATTTTGGTGGTCGGGTATGAAGCGAGAGGTAGCACAGTTTGTGTATGCTTGTTTGACGTGTCAGAAATCTAAGGTGGAGCATCAGAAACTTGCGGGATTGATGCAACCGTTAGAGATTTCAGAATGAAAATGGGATAGCATTTCTATGGATTTCGTAACGGGGTTACCGAATACACTAAGAGGACATGATGCAATTTGGGTGATTGTTGATAGGCTTACAAAGTCGACTCACTTTATTCCTATTAATATCACTTATCCTGTATTGAAGTTGGCGGGGATCTATACGCATGTGATTGTGAGATTACATGGTATTCCTCTTTGTATTGTTTCGGATCGAGATCCGAGGTTCACTTCATATTTTTGGAAAAGCTTGCAAGAGGCTTTAGGTTCTAAGTTGAGGTTGAGTTCGGCTTATCATCCTCAAACCGATGGTCAGACGAAAAGGACGATTCAATCGTTGGAAGATTTGTTACGTGCTTGTGTTCTTGAGCAAGGTGGTTCTTGGGATACTTACCTTCCTTTGATTGAGTTTACTTCTAACAATAGTTTTCATGTTAGTATTGGAATGGAACCGTTTGAAACTTTGTATGGTCGAAGGTGTAGAACTCCTTTGTGTTGGCATGAGTTGGGTGAAAGTGTAGTACTTGGACCAGAGTTGGTTAGAGAGACTACCGAAGCGGTTAAGATGATTAGAGAAAAGATGAGGATTTCGCAAAGTAGGCAAAAGAGTTATCATGATAAGAGAAGGAAAGATTTGGAGTTTCAATCTGGTGATCATGTGTCTTTGAGAGTCACTCCTACAACTGGTGTTGGACGAGCCTTGAAGTCAAAGAAGTTGACTCCTTGTTTTATTGGTCCTTATCAGATTTCTAGTAGAGTTGGAAAGGTGGCTTATAAGGTGGCGTTACCGCCAAATCCTTCGAATCTGCATGATGTGTTCCATGTGTCGCAACTTAGGAAGTATGTTCCGGATCCGTCACATGTGATTGAGATGGATGATGTTCAGGTTCGAGATAATCTTACGGTTGAGACAATGCCTTTGAGGATTGTAGATTGTGAGATGAAATCTCTTCTTGGTAAAGAAATAGCTTTGGTCAAAGTTGTTTGGATAGGAGTAGCTGGTGAGAGTATGACGTGGGAATTGGAGAGCAAGATGCGGGATTCATATCCCGAGCTTTTCGAATCAGGTAATTTTCGAGGACAAAATTCTTTTTAGTAGGGGAGAGTTGTAATGCCCCGATTTTTATTAAGTGTCGTATTTATTTTATTATTTCAAAAATCTTTGACTAATAATTATTTCGTGAAAATATTATATTTTGACCGGTATATCTATTAATATATTCAGAGATAATTAATCGGACCGATATTTATTTATTCGGAATTAATTGATTATGTGGTGTATTTGTTATATTATTTGAGATTAATAATAATATTTGTTGGATTATAATAATAATTAATTAATATAAGTATATATATATATATATATATATATATATATATATATATATATATATATATATATATATATATATATATATATATATATATATATATATATATATATATATATATATATATATATATATATATATATATATATATATATATATATATATATATATATCACAAAAGAAGTAAGAGAAAGACAGAAGTTATATAATAAGTATAATATATAATAATATGAAGTAAGTAGATTAAGTCGGGGGGGGGGGGGGGGGGGGGGGATAGTTGTGTTGTTGTTGTTTTAGTTATCAGAAAAGAAAAACAGAAAGAAAGAAATAGAGAGAAAGGGAGAAAAGGGTTTGGAGGAAAGAAGAGGAAAAAGGGATAGATCAAGAACAAGCTAGGGTTTGTGGATTCAAGAGGAAACAGTAAGAACATCAAGAGGTAAGGGGTTTGATAATTTTTATCTTATAAATAGATTAATGATAGGTTTTATATGAGTTAGGGTTGTGAAGATTTGGGGGTTGTTCTTGAAATTTCTTGGTTTTTTTTTTTATGGTTAGATTATGTTGTTGAAATGGAAAGTTGTTTTGGAGAAGTAGCACTACAAACAATACACTTAGATATTATAACTAGCATGAGATCAAATATTGCTTGGCATTAAATAAATAAAGTAGTATAAGTGGTAATGAAGTAATATTTTGGTACTGCATAATAACAATGACAGAATAAAATGCTTGCCTTGTTTATAACAGTAGCAGAACAATAGTAGAAACAGAGGCAATGTCGTACATGAACTTTTAGTAAATGATAAAATTGGTAGATATGATTAATTAGCAGCAAAGTATTATTAGTAACAAGATGCTGAAAGTTGAAAACAGTCCTGTTTGGTCGAATTAGCCTAATTAGGCAGTATAATTAGTTGTCCGGAATTTAACGAAATTTGACAGGGTAACTATGTTTAATTAGTAGGTAAATATGGTTATATCGTTTTTTTGAAATTATGTCGATTACGCCGACTTGCCGGTACAACTGGGTAATTTGTTTTGTTCGGTTTATGGACATTGTTGATTATAGGTCTTATGACCAATGTTGTGTTATTTTTGTGTTGTTGTTGCGAGATATCATTGATTATATATATTGATTACGCTATTGATAATGTAATATTAAGATATAATGTGAAATATATTGAATTTAAACGGTAATTCTGACAACTGGTAAATGATAGAAATGGGTCCGAATTAGTCGGTTCGAGTTGCATTTCAGCGACTCGGTTGTGATGTTAATAATATTATTAATGCCAATTATTTTGGGATGATTTTTTTTATGACGAGTATATTTTTGGTGAATATTAATTCATATCCGGAATTAATTAAATTATGAATATTGTTGATACGCTTTTATTAATTGAATGCATGATTTTGGCGATTGATGAATTGTTGTTGATGAATTGCATAATGTAAAATAGGTTGTTGTTGATCGTTTTACCTTGGTGTTGGGTAAACGAGTTGTCGAAGGCTTATGCCAATGATGTTGTTGTTGATTGTTGTTGTTGCTGAATATGTGAGTCGTGTACATGGAGTCACATATGTCAGCATAAGCGAAGGGGGCTGTAGCCTCGGCCTTAATGGCAAATGATGATGATGGCCTCTAATTACAGGCAATAGCGAAGGGGGCTGTAGCCTCGGGTACCACATGCATAAACATTGTCGAGTCACATTTATATTCATTGTGTTGTCGTCGGGGTTTATGTTGTTGATGTTGTTGAATGGTTGTGTGATGCATTGATTGTGATTGATTTTATGATGAGGTTATGGTGTTGAACAGGCGAATTAATTTGGTAAATGAAGGTGTGAGATTGGAATGTATGCTGGATAATATTTATTACCGTATTCTTTAATAACTCGAAAACTATATATTATTTATCATTCCCTTATTTATATGATTGAATTATCTCACCCTTTACTTGTTTCGTCGTTACCTTTATACTAGTAACGTGCAGGAGATTCTCGTGGATGAATGGATTAGCTCGAGTCTTTTTGTGTTGCCTCTGCTCTGATTAGAGTAACACTCAGGAATGGGGCGCTTTTGACTATTCTGTTTAGGATAGCATACATGTATATCCTATTGTTGTATATGTGGAATATGTTGCATTTTGACATGTTTATGTTCATAACATGATATTATTATTTTGGAGATGTATATGCCTTGTATGGTATGACGTTGATGGATTCCGCTGCCTTTGGCATAATTATATGCTTACATGATATATGATGAAGTGATTGGTATATCCGACTTTTGATTGTTGTGCTATTGCATTAAAATGCAAAGTGAAAACCATGAATATGTGATGCCTCAATTTATGTTTGGAATTTTATTACTCTGATTTTAGTATAAATACCGTTGGTAGAATTGGGGTGTTATATTGGGCGTACAGGATGCGCGAGCTCCTTGCTTCTTGTAGACGAGGAAGAGCTTTCAATGTCTAGTATGGGCTCATTTCCCTTCCTATTCTGCTCTCAGATCCTTCTTTGTGAATCTGTTGTCGAGGTCAATTGTGTCGACGCGCGGTAGTGGCTTGGGCTCCTCCAAACTGCAGGGCAGGGAAAATCTATTGGTCATTCTGGTCTGCATGTTGATGGAGCTTAAGCCTTTAGCAGCTGCCTCAAAGCATCTTTTTGTTGCTCGTATGTCCCCATGAAGGGTGGCGACGAGCCTCTGCTCGGTATAATGTTTCATCTTCAGGTGCACTATGGAGGACACCTCAATGAGTTCAACCAACATAGGCCTTCCGAAAATGTACTGGTATAATGAGGGGTAGTCCACCACGAGGAACTGCATCTTGATCGACTTGGATGTCTCTGCCACCCCGAATGTCACGATTAGCTCGATATAACCCCAAGGATTGGTGACGTAGCCGTTGAATCCCTAGAGGTCGGAGCTAACATAAGGGGTTAGGTGAGTCTCATCCAACTGTAGGGTGGTGAACAACTGGGAGTATATTATATCCACCGAGCTGCCTTGATCGACCAGGATATTCCTTACGTTGAAATTTTCCATTTGTGCTCTAACGAGCAGAGGATTACTAGAGTTGGGAGCCCTGTCGGGAAGCTCCTCTCGATAGAAGGCGGTGGGGATTGAGCTTCTCCAGATTTTATCGAGGGTGGAATTCTTGTCAGAGATGGTGTCCATGAGTTGCTCGAATATTCTCTTGACCGAGCCAACCGTGCATTTGTTGAAGCCCCCTCCAGATATGACCATTGTTGTGGGAAAGGTCTCCCACGGACTGTGGGTGGAGAAGTATAGGGGGACCTCATCTAGATCAGGAGAATAAAAATCTTCTGGTCGGGTGATGCTCAAGGTGTAACACCCAATTTCCCCAACGGTAGATCAATAAAATTAGAGTAAATTAATTTCAAATTCAAAACATAAAAAATATGATGTTATATTTTACAACATATCAAAAACCTACTCGTGTATAAATAAACTGATACATAACACATTTTTTCGGATGAACCAACACACTTTTAGCATAGTTCTCAACTTCAACTTTATTAACACAGCGGAAAAAGAAATCATGTTTCATCATTCAACATCTTCAATTTAATCACTGTTTACCGTGAAAATTGGTAAGCAACCACTGACCTTCCAAAAAGGGTTATTTTGGTGACTTGCAGGATTGATCAGATTGATCCTAAGACATATGCTGAGTTATTTATAAGTAAGTAGTAAGTTTAAGTGAAAAGGGTTAAAAGGGAAATTAAGAGTAAAGGCAAGATGCAGGCGAAAACTTGATAAAAGTTCAAGTAAAAAGTAAATAGAAAGGGGTTGAGAAGAGTTTAAGGATAAAGGTTTAAAAATGATAAGAAGTTCAAGTGAAGGAAAAAATAAAGTAAATGTGCAGTAATGATAAAGTTTGCAAAGGAATGTAAAAGAATTGTAAAGACTTTGATTGAAATAAAAGATGGTGTTTCAAACGTACATTCTCAAAATTCTTTCTCACACAGGGGGTACTTGAATATATTTGGGTGACTTGTACTAATAAGTTGAACACACGGGAATCTACATAAAACCTCTATATTTATACTACAACTAAGTAACCGTCGAACAGTTGTCTCGTTCCAGGATGAGGACAAGTGTCATATGCATGTGCTTCGACTTCTATCTTCATGCCATGTCGCTTTCCTTAACTGCCAAGTGAACTGCCTTTCCCTCCTTTCTTCAGATTCAAAATTACTTTTTGCTGATACAAAGCTTTCAGTCGAAGACCGAACGATCCTCTCGGTCGAAGACCACAAAAACTTCTTGGTTGAAGACCAACTTTAACTTAGAAAATTCTCTAAGTTTTTTCTCCTTTTTAGCAAGGATGACTTCTACACAACCTCTTTCATAGGCTCTTCTGGTCGAAGTGTCGACAACTTTAGATTTCTTCAATCTATTTTTAGCCAATAAGACCAATATGTTGTGGGTGTCGAATTTAGGAGCTAACAAATTTCCCCCCAAGAATGTCAATTTCGACGCAAGAAAAAATATTCATTCTTTGATGTATCTATTCGACACCTGTAAGCTTTTTCACCACAAAAGCTCATCGTACACTTTTTATCTTCCACCAACCACTGCTGGTATCAGAGTCATCATTACACTTTTCCAAGATGTCACTATCAGTCAGCCGTTACACGCTGCCATGATGGCCATTATCCCTATAACCTAGGAAAGTATGGCAAATGTCTCCATTACTTGTCCGTATAACTGCCTTAAAGCTCACCATGTGTCCCACTCACTCTGCAGCATTAAATGGTTTTGAGGGAAAACACACTTCCCTGGCCACTATAATTAGCTACGAGTACTTCTCTTTGGAATTTTTACAAACGCCTGAAATTCCTTGTTTCCCTGTACTCAAAAGAAACCTTTGAGAACTTCATCTCTTTCATCGTTCTTCTACCAACATAGCCATGGCTTTCCTCTCAAACGCTCCAAACAACCCCAAAACCAAAGATGCCTCTGATTCACAACAAGAAACAGAAGTTTTCGCAACTAGCTTTATCCCTGCCTTGACTGGGGAATGAAGGTTCGTTCAGGAACCCATGACTAAAGAATGGTGTGATTCCTACAACTCACAGGTACTCATTCCTGTTAGATATTCTGGGCAAATGTATGCCATGTCTGGTCCATTGTCTGCATGTATCGAAAACCTTAAGCAGAATAACGCTTTCTTCCCAACTTACCCTAGGCTCAAGCCTATAGGTTGCGCAAAGAAGCCCATATATGAACTGAGGATGCAACTCCTTCTAATCAACAACATTCTCAGACGAAAGAAGACATAAACCTCCAGTTTATGAATAAAGGGAACCAAATTTTTAGGTCTTTCCCTATCCTGACTTTGGAATATTTAGAATGGTTGAATAAGATGGAAATAATGCAAACCCAAATCTGGAAAGACGTGGGGATTTATGATCTGGTCAGGCTACCGAAGACTGGGTTATCTTATTGTCCCTTCATGCTGGTATCCTTTTTGTACTTTTGGGATAGCGCAACAATCACCTTCCATTTACCTTGTGGAATGGTGACCCCTACTCTCTTCAACATAGCATCCATCACTAGTCTTCGACCAACTGGTGACTACTTCGACCTGGAGGATATGTCTGAAGATACCATTGGGTTTTCGACTACAAAACCCACATATAATACTTTCATCAACCACTTTCATGACAAATCCAACAACACTGTTTCTGAAGTGGAACACATAGCTTTTTTAGCTTTGTGGTTGTCTCTTTTTGTCTTCTGTACCAAGTCACTCCAAGTGACAAAGAAAATGCTCACTTTTGCTACTCAGCTTCATCATGGCCACAATCTTTTTATTTGGCTGAATTAATTTTGGCCAACCTTTATGAGTCCATCAGTAATAGTGTGACTCAACTTAAAGTTATAGGTGATAGAGCCAGTTTTCTCCTTTTTGGCCCTTTATGGATTCTCCGGCTTTGGCTCAATGCCACGTTCGAATCATTTCTTCCCCAGAAGAATAAAATCGATGAGAGAGCCCCAGAGATCCTTATCAGGAGGGTCGAAGGCATCAGGTTGGCTATGTTGACTCCAACAGATGAAGGTCAACAATTTTAAAAAGCATTTACCAGCTTCGCAATGATGTTTGTGAAGGGAAAGGAATTATTTTCGACCATGGCTCCCTTTGCCAATCGAAAGGTTGTCCGGTATGGTTTACTCGACCATATCCCTCGATTGAGGATGAGGATTGTGTCGAAGAGTATCTGGCTATTTGGGAGTCTTTTCTTCGCCCAAGAATTATGCCACTGAGATTCAAAAGTCCAAAGAATCAACTGAGCTTGATTGCTTATCAACCGAACCTCATTTCTCGCCAGTTTGGCATAATTCAATCACTCCCAAACCCAATCTATACCCGAGAAAAGTCTTTGATGTATTATAATGCAGACTATTCGGAGGAGGCTGCTACCAAGCAAATTGGTAGGTATGTTGGTCGAACCGTACTAACCTTGTTCGACTTTAAACTCTACTTTCTGTATTCTCCCATCTTTGAAGGCTGGTGGAAGCAATACTACGACGAAGAGTTATTCGATGCAAAAGACTTTGCTGACCATCTTCAAGAGGCGTTTATGTTGGTCTTCGACAAGATTAAGAAAGGTGCTCTTTCTTCTTTAGAGAAAATGCCTTATTTTTCTTTGATTTAATCATTTGATATCTGGATCATGTTTGCTTATTTTCTAGCCGTCAAGAGAACCACTGTCAAGAAATGCGCTGAAAGCGCAAAGGGAGGAGACCCTTCTGCAAAAACTCCACCACAGGTAAATACTTTTCACCCTCAATTTCCTTTAACACATCACCAATGCTGACGTTTTCGAAACTTTTCTTTTTAGGCCACCAAGAAATCTACGCCAACAAAGAGGAAACTCCAGGAAGTCACACTCTCTAGTGATGATGAAGACACACCTCCTATCCCTCTCAAGAGGCAGAAGAAACCAATTCCCATTTCTGAACCTCACCCGAAAACCAAGATTAAGGTTATGGCCACCAGGCCTAAACCTACTCCTATCATCATTCAAGAGCCAACTGAACAAGAAATAGCTGCTAGAATGAACGATCCAAGCGAGAGCGACAATTCTAGCCCTGGTGCTGAAGTTACACCCAAGGTAATAATTTCGACCATCTAAGATTATTCCTTGAATTAGTTTTGCAATAATTCTAATAACAATCTCTCAATCCCCAGGACACTGTTAGCACTTCCAAACAGGTTCCCGTACCTGTAGAAGATTATATCACCTTACTAAACAGTGAAGACAATCCCACTTATAGACCTTCTTCAGCGAAAGGATCTTTTGTTAGTTTAGCCAGTGAGGTGAACCATACTTCTGAACATCAAACTGCAGCCATTGGGGAGCCAAGTAAAGAAGTCTTTAGTGAGGAAGATTCTGACTTTCCACACGCGAATCTCAGGACTCCACAGGCTACCGATGATGGGCAGGAAGAAGAAGAAGAAGTTGTTGAAGATGAAGTTGAAACAGAAATGGAGGGTGCACCAGATGGAGGAAATCAAAATAAGGACAATCATGCGTCTGCTGATAGAGGAAACTCCACAGAGGGGAAGAGAAATCCTACAAACATTGAAGATGTCCATATCCAACTACAGGATCTATCAGTCGGAGAAAATGTGGCTCGTGTCACCAATGAAAGAGTTACTTCGACAGGATCCCATACTAAAGAGGACTTGGTGCTACTTAAACGGAATAACCCTCTTGGCTATTTGAATGCCATTCTCGAAGGCAGAGAAAGTTCCTCTGATCAAAGCCATGAAGCTTCGACTGCATCTGGTAAATCTACTTTGGCTTCTCCCCTTGAAGAGGCGCTTCATAAAGTTAAGGCTCAACTTTTTAAGAGAGATTTGGTGTTGACCTTGGAGGGAGAACCTACTGCCCCCTCCTTTCTGAAGAATATGCTAAAATTTGTCAACCTTCTTATTGCTTCTCCTGATATAGATAGCATCATTCTGGATTTGAATTCAATCATTGATCAGGCTTCAGCTGATTAAAATCTCCGCAGGACTCTCAATCTCGAAATTGAAGAGGCAAATGGTCGCGTTTCTGCTGCTTGGATTGTTGTTGCTGAATCAGCTTCGAAGCTAAATAAGCTATTGATGGAACGAGAAGCTAGGAAAAATAGGTCGAAGAGATTGACCAAAGTACAGCCAGCATGAAAGCTCAGATCAAAGAATTGGAGGCTTAGATTGTCGCAAATGACAAACGCAAAGAAGATCTTCTTGCCGTCAGCAATGATGCTGAGAGCCAAGAGGAGCTTAACGATGGATTGAAATATGCTAATAGGCTCAAGCCTTGGATGCAAAGATCGGGGCTCTCCATCAGTCGAGGGCTCTGTGTGAAAGGCGCTTGGAACTCCAGAAGATCAAATATCTCCAAATTAAAGCCAATCTTCCATTTTGATTTAGACTTCTTGTTTGTAAAATGATGTTATAATGACTTGGAGCCATTTTGGCTAATTTTAATGCATCTTCCATTTTGGATGTATACTTCGACTATAAGATTAAACGCTGACTATTTTGACCTCTCGAAGTGCAGGTTTATACTTTTTTAAGTATTTACCATTCACTCTCAAGAGTCTTTTATCTTCATTTAATTCTTCGATCTCATAGGCACCACCAGAAAATGCTTGGATAATCTTAAAAGGTCCTTCCCATTTAGGAGATCATTTTTCCCATGTTTCTATCCTTTCGATCCATTGGGAGAATTACCTTCCATACTAGATCTTCAGGCAAGAATGTCTTGGGTTTTAATCTCTTGTTGTAAGATCTTTCCACTCTTTTCTTCTGTATCCTTAAAAGATCTAAAGCTTTCAGTCTCTCTTCGTCTAAATCAACTAGATCATCTAACATCATATTCCAATAAGATTCAGAAGGTATATCTTGATGTCTCTGAATCCTTGTTGACTGCAGACAGATTTCAACTGGAAACACTGCGTCATGACCATAGGTTAAACGAAATGGTGCCGTTCTGGTAGCTTCTTTAAGAGAAGTTAGACATGCCCATAAGATTTGATCCAACGTCTTATGCCAATTCTTTGGATTTTTTCCTACATGCTTTTTTATTAAGCCAATTACTACCTTATTTGCTGCTTCGACTTGGCCATTGGCTTGCGCATAATAAGGTGTAGATGTTAACAGCTTGAATCCCATTTCTCTAGAGAATTCTTGCATTTTTCTACCAGTAAATATTGATCCTTGATCAGTTGTTATTGTCTCAAGGATTCCAAACTTGTTCTGGACTGTCCTGAAAGCTTGAATGGGCCCAGTCTAAGGCATCTCATGGGTGCCACCCACCGACTGTGACCAGGACTTCCCGCACTCGTCGGGAAATATCATCATCTTTCCCTCTTGATCCAACTCCTATCCAAGATGCCCGTCGAGCATCCTCTCAGTCTGCTTGACTTCAGCGTCGTGTAAACCACCAGGGACCGATCAGAGAGATGCCCGCAATCAGCCTCATTCCCGGAACCAACAGCTAGTTACAGACACATTTTCCCGGTTTGACCAAGTCCTGGCAGTTACCTGATTTTCTGGACCTGTGTATCTAGGCGAGAAATCAAGAACCAATGCCCACGGGCCAGGGACAGTATATAAACCCTCACACCTGTGAGGGCCATGTATCACATACTTACTACTCACTACCTGATATTTACTAGTACCTTCTTGCTCCCGCTCTTACTTGATCATTGGAGTACCTTGAAGGTACAACCCCCTCTCTCCTCTGCCCAACTGAAGATCATCCTCCGGTCATTCTCAAGGTTCTGATCAACCACAAGATCAGTGGTGCCGTATGTGGGAATCTTCTATCCCTGTCTTTCTTCCCTCGGAACCTAAGATCAAAGCAATTATTCTTTCAAGATCCATCTCTCATATCATGGCCAACTATAACAATATTTACCTGTCCGGAAAAACATTCCTTTCCCCTGCTCGCAAGACTGATGGAAGCCAGGAACACCCTCGCCTTGAGGACAACCTGGGCCCCCATGAGGGACAAGCTGCGTCCCCTGATTCTGCTGACGCCCGGCGTGGCGACGACCTACTCTTGGATGAAGGACGTTCCAAGAATCCTGCTGAGGAACTACTAGAAACTTTGCAACTGGTTCCTATCCCTCTCAACACCGACCCGACCATGGAAGAACTGCTCGCTGCCCTAAATCAGACCAACACCCTCATCCTTCAACAAAACCATAGGATAGGAGCCTTGGAAAACAAGTGTTCAAGATCTCCTCCCCGAAGGACCCGAAGACGAAGTTCCCCCGGCGCATCACCACCCAAGCATGGTCACCGCCCAAGAAGGAAAGGTGCGATGTTTCTTTCTTCAAGAAACGCAATCACACACCTCCTGCCTGAGATCAAGACTCCCCTTCGTTCAAGAAGAGGAAGGACAACAGGCAGATCAACCGCACTCGATTTCCCTCTTCCGAGCCAAAACAAAAACAAAGGAGCCTCTCCCCTCGACAGGACCGCAACGATCGACATAGGAGAAATTATCACTCTACTTCTCCATCTCCCGTAAAAAATTAAGATGACGAGCCCCACGGCCCACTAACGAGGGAGATCACTGAAGCTCCACTCCCCGTAGGCCTAGAGAAGTTGCCCACTCTAGGGACCTATGACGGTATGACAGATCCTGACGAGCATATTGAGAGCATCGACGCGCTCCTCGATTACAGAGGGGTCAGGGGCGCCATCAAATGCAGACTCTTCTTGACTACTCTCGGGAAAGGGGCGATGGCATGGTACAAAAGTTTTCCCGACGAATCCATTACCTCGTGGAAATAGCTCGGGAAGATGTTTTTAAGGCATTTCACTGCCTCCCACCGACATCCTAAATCAAAAGCTTCGCTCGAAGAAATCATACAAGGCAAAGACGAATCTTTGTGAGCATACATTGAGCGCTTCAACAAAGAAGCGGTCTAGGTCCCGACAACGGACAACATGAAGAAATACTTGCTCGAGTGCAGGCTCTGTCCCTGAAGCGACTTTCCCAAGGCTGTGGGGATAGAAACACCAGCCATGCTCGATTCCCTTCTCCTAAAGGCCCAGGCGTACATACAGTACAAGGAGAAAGAGGCGGCCAACAGAGCACGGGAATCCAGGAACAGGGAGACTGCCAGACCCTCAAAGAATGATGAGTCCTCGACATCCCTTCGGGGGGAGAAGAAACGGGAGGACAGATCCGGTGACCCAAAAGACTACAAGGGACCGGCCAGTCGCTTCCACGACTACACCCCCTGACAACATCGAGGGAGCGTTTTCTTTCTGAATGCGCTAATTCTGAGTTCAAGCAAGTCGGGGTGCGCTTCCCCCAACAAATACCGTCAAAGCCCAGAACTGACAAATGCAAGTACTGCAGGTTCCACAAGAGTCACGGCCACAACACAGAGGATTGCATCCACCTCAAGGATGCAATCGAAATACTAATCAGAGACGGGCACCTCAAGTAGTACAAGAAAAAACAGGCCACCCGTGACGAAGCACCAGAGACAAAGAATGTCGAGGAAGGTAAAAAGTCCCCCGACCTCGACACCGTTCTTGTTGCCCTGAGCATCTCATGGCCGGAAGACTTCTACTTTCTGGACATGGAGGACGTCTCCCTGTACTTCTCCACCCACAGTCCGTGGGGATCCTTCCCCGTAGCCATGGTCATTTCTGGCGGAGGGTTCAATAGGCATACGGTCGGATCGGTGAAAAGAAGGTTCAACCAACTCATCTAGGCAAACTCTGATATGGACACCACACTCAACAAATTCTGAGGAGGATCTCACCCCCTCGTGTTCTACAGAGAAGAGTTACCGGAAGGAGCCCTAAATTCGAGCATCCCTCTACTCGTGAGAGATCGGATGACTAACTTTGACGTGCGTTGCATTTTGGTCGACCAGGGTAGTTTGATGGACATCATGTACGCCCAACTGTTCAACACTTTGCAGCTGAACAAGATCCAACTAACCCCCTACATAGGTTCTGATCTTCAAGGTTTTAACGGGGCCAGCACTAAGCCATGGGGATACATGGAGCTAATCGTCACTTTTGGCAGAGGGATAACAGCCATGGCCATAAAGACCCAATTCTTGGTGGTAGACTGCCCATCTCTCTACCAATGCATCTTCGGGAGACCCGCTCTCTCTGAACTCATCGCGGTCCCCTCCACCGTTCATCTCAATATGAAATACTACACGGCCGAAGGCTTGGTTTCCCCTCTTCATGGGGACATCTAAGTAGCCAGGAGGTGATTCGAGGCTTCTACACAAGGCCTCAGCTCCATCAACGCCCAGCCTCAAATGACCACTGGAGCCATGCTGCCCTCCAGCTTCGAGGAATCCAAACCACTGCCGAGGGTCGACACCATTGACCTCGACAGTCGCTTCTCCATGGAAGATAAGGCCGAGCAAAGGAATAAAGGGAAGGAGCCTATGGTCCAAGACGAAGGGTCAAATCTAGAAGTTCCAAATCGAAGTAACCCTTAAACAAATGTACCCACGTCCAGAAGCCAAATCGAAGCAATCCTCAAACAAGGGTACCCATACCCATCATCACAGATTCATCCATCAACCATTGGTAAGAATTGGCAAAAAGATCAATCTCTATATTTTCATGACACATCAACATTTGTAGTTTTATTCGATTTGTTATTCAAGACTAAAGATTTGGGTTCGACCCCAGGTCTGCCTTTGTTTTGCTTCTAACGCTTGTTGCAGATCCGGCATAAATAAGGCTAGTGCGCACAGAATCGAAGGACCTGGGCTTGGCACCCAGGTCATACTTTTCATTTTTCTAACATGCCTTTGCAGATTCAGTGCCCTCACAGCATCCACCCATGGATCGAAAGACAATTATCTCTCCCTGGGTCGAAGGACAAACATCCCTCTTTGGATCGAAGGCTACCCTTTTTCCTCTGGATCGAAGGCAACTTTCTTCCTCTAAATCAAAGCCATGATTCTCCCTGGATCGAAGGATCCCCTCACTCCTTCATATTTTATTTTTGTTCTTTTTTGTTATTTCTTTACTGATCCTTTTTATTTAAATTAATCTTAAATAAAAAAATCACGAAAAATATTAGGATAGCTTTTATTAATCAAATTAATTTATAAATAAATAAATAAATTATTTTAACCTCTTTCTTGAAATTAAAGCTAAATAGACTTAGGTTATATTTTCTTAAAATAAAAACAAAACAAAAAGATTTTTCACCTTAGGATTTTTCAGACATCTTTTCTACTTTGCGCACATTTAGATATTTTCATATTTTTCCATATTATTGTATCTGCCTACTGGATGTAATAGATTAAAACTAGGAAATTTACTGCTTTATCCCCCTCATTCTTGTAAAATGTAAATCCCCTCCTCAAAGCATTGTAATAACATAGATTTAAATTTCCACACGTTAATATTCTGCAATATATATTAACTGCTAGTAATTAGGCGTGTATGCTAATACTAATAATAAAACGCTAGCAAACTTAACAAAAAGACAAAAATAACTGAATTAAATCAATTGCACATATACACCTCTAGGGTACCCCACTTTAGTTGTCTTTAGAAATAAAACGGTCATGAGGCAGGAACGCTTTAGCAAAGACCCATAAATCGAAAGATCATAGTCCCTCGACGATCCTACAATTTCCTTTTTGGTAAATGATCTAGTCTCTAAACAAAATTTCTAAAGTGTCTCCACAAGTTGCCTTCGTGACTGTAAACGTTCCTTCGAATGTCCCTTATACATCCAACGATAGGGCTACCTACTCACTAATAGTAGGATAGCACTATCTAAAGGATAGGAGGAAAAGAAATATCCTTTTCGAGTATAAAAGTAGATAGTTGTTAGAAGTTTTCTCAAAAACATTTTGCACTTACACAAATACTACTTTTCAAAAGCAATTTTCAAAACATTTGCTTTGCTAACACTCTTGAGGACTGACACAAGAGTTAAAGCAAAGCAAATCGCCACACTAAGGTATTTTCCAAACATTTTTAAAACACACCAAACACAAAATTATTTAAAAATGAGCAAACCTCTAAGAGCTCGTAGATAACTACGGATGGAAAGGGTGCTAACACCTTCTCTTTCCATAATCTACCCCCTTACTCAGAATAATCTCGAAAAGGTCTTTTTCTATTCTTTTCACCCTTTCCTTAATTTGGATAAAAGAAAAGTCGGTGGTGACTCTTGCTTACCGCGACATTTGCAAACACAAATGCAAAACCAGTATATAACAGTCGGTTCTGTCACCGTATCACAACCGCAAACGAAGAAACTGAGAAAATGCTGGTGGTCGACTGTCGAGCTAATACGATCAGTTGAAAGCGAGAGAGAAAAATACTAATCGCCCTGTTCCTCTCGTATTTATAGCTGAAACAGTCCGCGCGTACAAAACACGCGCCTTGGGAACCCCAGGGTCGTCATCATGACACCCTATCCCTAGGCCATCATTTATGCCGCTCGACCGACACGTTTCCAAAAACACGCTACGTACCTCTCTAAATTCAACGGTCCCAACGGAAAACGTTTTGCCTCCCCGACAAAGAAGTACAACGGGAAAAACACTCATTTCCCTATCCTCCGAGCAGACATCAAAGTCTTCACTTCTGTGCCTAGAAGCAACGACTTGGGGGGCTACTTTTGTGGACTGGCCCGAAAGCTTGAATGGGCCCAGTCTAAGGCATCTCATGGGTGCTACCCACCAACAGTGACCAGGACTGCCTGCACCCGTCAGGAAATACCATGCTCTTGCCCTCTTGATCCGACTCCGATCCAAGGTGTCCGTCGAGCATCCTCTCAGTATTCCCTACTCCAGCGTCATGCAGACCACCAGGGACCGACCAGAGAGATGCCTGTAATCAGCCTCCTCCCCGGAACCAACGGCTAGTTACAGACACATCTGCCCGATTTGACCAAGTCCTGGCAGTTACCTGATTTTCCGGACTCGTGTATCTAGATGGGAAATCAGGAACAAATGGCCACGCGCTAGGGGAAGTATATAAACCCTCACACTTGTGAGGGCCAGGTATCACATACTTACTACTCACTACCTAATATTTGCTAGTACCTTCTTGCTCCCACTCTTACTTGATTGTTGGAGTACCTTACAGGTACAACCCCCTCTCTCCTCTTCTCAATTGAAGATCATCCTCTAGCCTTTCTTAAGGTTCCGATCAACCACAAGATCAATGACATTTTCTTGGTCCACATTGACTAAAGGAATTGCTCACCTATATATAATGTTCTTTTGAATAAATTCAATGACATTTTCTTGGTCCACATTGACTAAAGGAATTGCTTCAATCCATTTAGTGAAGTAGTCAATACCCACCATTATATATTTCTGGCTTTTAGATGATGTTAGTCGAATCTCTCTAATAAGATCCAAAGCCCATCCCCTAAAAGGCCAAGGTTTCACAATTGATTTAAGTTCGCTTGCAGGTACATGTTGGATGCCTGTATGTACTTGACATTATTGGAAGCCTTTTGCAAACTCAACACAATCTTTCAGCATAGTAGGCCAATATAATCCTTGTCGAAACAGCAACAGTTTCATTTTATGGCCTACTTGATGTGCCCCACATGCCCCAGCATGTGTAGTCAAAAGGGATATGTATGCCTCTGTTTCACTTAGGCACTTCAGTAGTACTCCTTCAGGCGTCTTTTTGAATGACGCATTTCCCATTAGAATATAAATTAACGCCCTATACTTTGTCTTTCATTATGTCGAAGCCATTGGATTTTGCAAATAATCTACTATAGGCTTTCTCCAATCTTGTTCTGTTAGATTGTCTATGAACGAAATTTCAAAGTTTTCTTGGTCAGCGTACCCCAGTTTTGTTGTTTCCAAATTTGTTGGAGACAACTTGGTTGATACTACTCTTCCCCTAACTTCGATTGCTTGTTGCAATTTTTTCTTCAAAATTTTATACCCAAATGAAATATGTGCTAAGTCATTAGCCACTTGATTTTCTAATCTTGGTATACGTCGAATGTTGATCACTTCAAATTTTTTCAACAAGCAATTGGCTATTACAAAATACATGATCAGATTTTCTCTTATACATTTGTATTCTTTTGTAACTTTCCTTATGGCTAACTCTGAGTCTCCTATTATTTCGACTCGAGTTGCCCCCAATTCCAACAAGATTTCAAGGCCTACAATTAGAGCTTCATACTCAGCCTCATTGTTCGAACAAGAACCTTCTATCTTGTACTTGAATGTTGTTGGAATTTTATTTGGAGAAATAATTAGAACTCCCACTCCAGTTCCATCTTTATGACTGGAACCATCGAAGTATAACTTCCAGAGTTTAATCTCCAGATAATTTAATGATTCTTCATTTATCGAGTGGTTAACTATAAAGTCTACTACCACTTGACCTTTTACAGCTTTGAGAGGCATAAAGGTTAAAGAATACCCAGTCAATGCAAGTGCCCATTTGCCAATTCGACTATGCAAAATGGGTTTCGATAACATATATTTGAGAATATCAAAATGAGACGAAACATAAACATTAACTGGTTTAATATATTGCTTGAGTTTTGTACATGAGAAGTAAGGACATAAACATAGTTTTTCAACTTCGCTATATCTTGTTTTTGCATCATTTAAAACTCTACTGAGGTAGTAGATAGGTCTTTCGACACCATTTTCATCCTCTTGGGCTAACATGCTCCCTAAAGTTTTATCAGATGCAACTATGTACAATCTCATACTCCTATTTCTACAAGGAGGCATCACAATAGGAGGTTTGGTGAGGTATCATTTGATTTTGTCGAAGGCCTCTTGTTGTTCTTTCCCCCATTTGAATCCTCTTTTGTTGACTCGCAGTAAGGGTGAGAAGTCTTGTTTTTTTCCACTTAAGTTGGATATAAATCTTCTCAAGAAATTTATCTTGCCAAGTAGAGATTGCAACTCCTTCTTGCTAGTTGGCTCTTTCGCTTCCAAAATGTCTTTGGTCTTGTTCTGGTTTATTTTGATTCCCTTTTTATGGACCACAAAGCCTAAGAAGTCCCCTGATTTTACGCAGAAAGTTCACTTTAGAAGATTCATCTTTAGACCATAGCTTCTCATCCTCTCGAAGGATTTCCGAAGATGGTCTATGTGATTCTTCCCTGAAACAGATTTAACAACAATATCGTCAATATAAATCTGCATGAAAGTTTCAATAAAATCATGGAAGATAGAGTCCATTGCTCTTTGATATGTTGCCCCTGCGTTTTTTAGGCCAAAATGAATCACTACCCATTCGTAAGTGCCTAAAGCCCCAGGTGTTGTACCCCAAAATTTGCCCTCCCATATTCTTTAAGAATTGCAAAGTCAAAGCTGCAAAATTCCCCAAGGGTTGCACAGTGCAAGGGTCTCCTAAACAGTCAAAATTAGGGTTTTGGTTCTGGCAAAGAAAATGAAGTTTCCAAGGGTCCAATCAAGTCTCACATGCCTATAAATTTGGTCAAGCATCCTCATATCAAGTTTCAAGACTTTCAGCACAAAATTGCACAGTCAAAAACCCTAATTGCACTACAATCAACTGTAGGGGCAAAGTGGTCATTTGACAGTCAAAAGTTCAAATTTTTGGTCAACATCTCATTTTGAAGCCACAAACATCATTTGATCAATACTTGATCATGATTCTCAAAGCTTGGCTCAAAAATCATCAAGATGCAAAAGTTTCCATATTTGGACAGTTGAAAAAGTCAACTGTAAATTGACCAGGGCATAACTTTCACATGGATTATCAGAAAAATTCCATCCAAAGCTCATTTTGAATAGAAAGACATTTCTTACAACTCCTCTTCATACTTCAAGTCCAAGAAATGCTCTCACAAAAAGTTATCAATTTCAACATTATAGGTCATTTTCAAAAGTCAACAAAAAGGGACTTTAAGTCAAAGGCCATAACTTGATATTGGTAAATCAAAATGACATGGGACCAAAGGCATTGGTTAGAGGACTCAAAGACCTTTCCAAAATGTCCAAGAACATGAGCAAAGCTTAAAAATTGAGCAAGTTATGCCTTGTGGAAGTTGGGAAATTTTTGGATATTTTGAAAAGTCAACATTGATTCAAATGACCTAAAATTGATAATGGGCCTCTTTTTCTTCCACAATTCATTATCCAAGGCATGTGCACGACCATTTGGCCCAAAGGGAAGTTTTTCTTCATTTTTTATTTATTTATTTGGATTTTTATTATTAATAATTCATTTAATTAAATAAAATACATGAAAAATACTAAACCTAGGTTTTTCAATCTTTTTATGCATATAATATCTCCAAGATTTCGTGCCTAACCAAATATAGAAAGAATAAATGGAATTGGACATGATTTGTATCAAAAACATGTGAAAAAAGATTGCAAAATAATGGCTTGAAAATCAAATATATTTTTCATCAATTCATGGATTTGTGATCAGTTTCTCAACCCTAGAACCTTCACACATAAGTACCAAGTGCAACCCTAATGCATACAGACTCCAAGCTGCGCCATAGACAAAAGAAAAAGCTTGCATTTTTACCTAAATTTTTTGAAACTGAAAACTGTTTTCCAGGGCGATTCAAGCTGAGATAATCATCTCATCACCTTCCTGAGACCTAAAGCAACGTGCCTGAATAGGTTTCCACGTCCCTAACCCCTTGAATCATTGTACAGAAGTCAAACTTTTTCACCTTTTTCTCATAATCATGTTTTACAATTTAGGCATATTCATGGCATTTTATTTGTAGATTCATACTAAGTGATGTGTTTTAAAGCTAACCATATACTTTGATTGGATTTTTATACACTGTATGCAAAACCACCATTGTCGTGTTTTAGGGTTACATGGATTCTGATTTAGGGCTTTGCGTTCAAGGAACAATTGGGGCACGAGAATGGCACCATCAGATTCAGAAGCTTCCAACCAATCCATTGATGGGGTCGCGCCCTATTTATATGCCAAGACTAGCTAATCGCTATTTTCCAAAAAGGCACATTTTGGAACGTTTACAAAACCGTGGCCTATGTTCTTTGTGTTTCAGAAAAAAAATAGAACGAAGAAGAAGACGCTTAGGTGGCGAGGCATGACTGGTTCATTTGAATTTTTGCGCGCAAAATCCACTAACCATTATTTTTATATTATATTGTTTGTTCTCCATAATACTTACAAAACGCGTTGAGTGCTTCAGTGGCAAGGCTTGTTAGTGGTAATCTCTAGGACCTGGGTTCGAGCCCCAGGTCCTCACCCTTTCCCTATTATTTTTCAATTGACGTTCCTATGCAGCTTCAATACTAAAGCACACCATGCATCTCCCAAACCAAGCCAGCCACGCGTACGCCAAGATCAATCAGAAGGCCATAGTTTAAGGAACATCATGGACGTGAGTCAAAAGCGCTACATGCTGGCATGGAAGTCAACGAGGCCAGAAGCTTATTGGGCTCAAATTGCTAAAGACCAACCTCCACTTTGGGGACAGAAACCCCCCTAGGTTTGCAATCTTCAATATTTTT
Organism: Vicia faba; assembly: GCA_948472305.1. Taxonomy (NCBI): domain Eukaryota; kingdom Viridiplantae; phylum Streptophyta; class Magnoliopsida; order Fabales; family Fabaceae; genus Vicia; species Vicia faba. The sequence goes on along the minus strand of OX451738.1, from coordinate 369,140,633 downwards.
TTATTCTTTTTATTTCAATTATTATTCTTTTCAATTAATTCCTTTGACTTAATTTTTCATAAAAAAATATAAAAACAATAAAAATCAGAAAAAGACAAAAATTAAATATATTTATTTAATTAGTATTTTTGTAAATAAAGTTCATTAATTAACTTAGTTTTTTTTATTTAGGTTTTAACCTTAACTTTTTTAATAAAAAATCTAAAATTGGTAGAATTAGGTTTAATTAATTTTTTATCCTTTTTTTCTTTTCTTTCACAATAATTAATTATTAAAATATTATTTGCTTTTATAAATCAAGATTTGCATGTAAATAATTAGGTTAATATTAGGTTAAAATTTAATACTTTTCTAATAAACTAAAACAATTAGAAATAGGGTTAATCTTAATTTCATTTAATTCTTTTTTTCATTAAAATCATAAAAATACAAAAATACCAAAAACAATTTCTTTTTTCTTTAATTTTAATTAATTTAATCATTTAATTTAATTTTGCAAAAAGGGTCCAACGCCCTCGTTCTTAATTCTTATTTAATTCGCGTGTTTATTTCTTTTTTCGTATAATTTTTATGTACCTCTCCCAAGGCCTTGTAAACTCGGACAATTTAATTTCTCGCACTTTATCTCTATTTACTTTCTGTCAAATCGGGTTCTGGAAATTTTGGCGATGTGGACCCGCGCCTTTTGTAATAGCTTAGAATTTTACCTTCTCGCACTTCTTAACTGTTAAATAAAATGCATGCAAGAATGAATGACAAAAATAAAAACAAATGCGTAGATCACCTATACCATGACAAGATAAAAATAAACGAATCTGACACACAAATCACACACCACCCCTAGGGTACGCCTCACTGTTGCCTTGCCTCGAAAGGTGATCGTCGAGTAGAGGATGTTTTAGTAAGTCCTCATGATCCGGGAACCTGGCATGAGGGTAGCTTCTAAGGTGTCTTCCCATTGCACTGGTGATCACCATGTCCCAAACCTCGAATTGACCCGAACACCTCCAACGGTGGTGCTAACTACCTCTCAATGGTGGGATAGTACTACTTTAAAGGACATTTACACAGACGAATTCCTTAGGGTAGGTAGACGACTCTAGATACTTGCTCTAATCTCAAAACAAATTCAAAAATACTTTTCACACCAACACATTTTCAAAAAGCTTTCAAAAGCAATTTTTCAAACACTCTTGAGGACCGATACAAGAGTCGAACTGAAATTTTCAAAGAAACTTTTTAAAACCCACAGTTGAAAAGCAAACAAACCATTTTTGAAAACACAATGAGCAAGTATCTAAGAGCCCATGGATAACCATGGATAGAAAGGGTGCTAACACCTTCCCTTTCTATAATCTACCTCCCGAACCGAGAGCAATCTCTATAAGGAATTTTTCTGTGCTTTTGTCCTTTCCATTTGGAGAAAATAAAAGATGGTGGCGACTCTTGCTTCCGCGACATTTCGCGAAACCAGCGTTAAACAGTCAGTTCCAGATCCACCGATCACAGAACTGGCGACTCTGCTGGGGAGTTAACTTAAAGTGAGGTGTACCTTAGGGTTAGTTCATAACTGTGTTTTCAATTGTCTGAATTGCTTGCTTTAAATTGTGGGTTGCTTGGGAGTTCTATAGATCCTAACTCGGATCTGGGGATACCTTCTTAGAAAGTAGCAACAAGGCTGTGAGGGAACTGTGTGGGGTATACCGACATGGTTGAAACAGTCTGCTACGTTGATGTGGCACTTTGGTGTGTACCGGTAACCCTTGAGTTCAGTCAAGGAAAGTACGGGGCCTCCGCGTGGTGTCGTGAAGCATCAACAGACCTTAGGAACCTTAATTGAACTATCTTGACCTCTTTAGGGTAGTGAGATAACTGACTTTGGTGCAGTCCGAGGTTGGTTGATACTCGATACTACACTCAATTGAGGGTTGCTTTCCTGGAATATTTCGGTCGCCAGTTCAGTGGCTAAATCGAAACGATGAACAATGAAAGCAATCCCGTGATATTGGGACCCTTAGAACCCGGTTACTTCTAATAGGACAGGTTGAACCCACCAACTTCAAGTGGGTACTACCCAGACCCCATGCTGGCCTTAAACCCTAAGGGCTTGTCTTGTGTGCCTTGTGTGCCTTACATGTTTGTCTTTGTAAATATATGTGGTGTGTTTAATCATAGCATCATGACATCATCCAGCATCATATGCATTGACTAACCATTTCAGGGGTTCGAATTTTCATATTTGTTCTTGTTTTATAGGACATGGAAACTGTTCGTAGAAAGACAATTCAAGTCAGCCTTGTAAGGGTCCCTCCTCAGCTTAAGGAACTTATATCCAGGATTCCCGAGAGCTCTTCATTCAGTGAAAGACATGGAAGTCTCATCAGCTTGGTCAATACCAACATTGAGGAAGACATGATCAAGGTCCTGTTCCAATTCTTTGACCCTCTACATCACTGTTTCACCTTCTTGGATTATCAGTTGGTACCTACATTGGAGGAGTTCTCCCGGCTCCTGAAGATCCCTATCCTTGATCAACTACCCTACAACGGTACGGAAAAGGAACCCAAGCTTGAAGAGATTGCTAAAGCCTTGCACCTACAGTCATCTGACCTCAAGGGACATTGGGAAGTTAGAAGTGGTATCAAAGGGTTCTTAGCCAGGTTTCTGTTTGAAAAGGCCCGTGAATGTTGGAACTCCCTTGATTTGCAAGCTTTTGAAGAAGTGGTGGCCCTCCTTGTCTATGGCTTGGTGTTGTTCCCTAACCCAGATCAGCTTATAGATATCAGTGATGTCCAGATCTTTATGTCCAGGAATCCTATACCTACGTTGCTGGGGGATATCCTTCACTCATGTTACACTCGAACCATGAGAAAAAGAGGTGTCCTTATGTGTTGCACTCCTCTCTTGGGAAGGTGGTTTATTTCGCACCTTCCACAATCAGTTTTGAAGAACGAGCGGGGTCTGAGATGGTCACAACGGTTAATGACTCTTACACATGCAGATATACATTGGTGCCCTAGGTCCAGAGAGGATGTCACTATCATTGATCGTTGCGGAGAGTACCCTAATGTTCCTTTACTTGGAATCAGAGGAGGTATTACTTACAACCCATGCCTGGCTTGGAGACAGTTTGGTTATGCTCGGAGGGATGGTCCTCATGACATGTTAATTCCTGACATAGTTTTTGACTTCGACAACGATACTCAAGGACTTCGTCAAAGATTTATCAGAGCCTGGAGGATGCCAAGTAGGATAGACAGTAAGACACTGGGGCACAGGAACTCCACCCCGTTGGAACCTTATCTCAAGTGGGTACGAGCCCGCTCCCAGAAGTTAGTGATGCCTTATCCCCATATGCTCCCTGTGATCAAAGAGCCAGTCTTGGAAGGAGAAGTGTCCTACACTATTCAGCACCCTGATATGCCCACATCCTGGGAGGAGATGCAGAAGAGCTGGATCCAGCTTAAGGAAGAACGGAATTCTCTTGAGACCAATCTACATGCTAGTGAAAAGAAGGTCTTGGAGCTCACCCGCCTGTTGCATGAGGAGAGGAATCTCAACACTTACATAGCTCCAAAGAGAATGCGTAGTGTATTTTGGGATTGATTTGCTTTTGTATTATTTTGCCCATGAGGCTTTGATGTATTAAACAATTATTCCCTTAATGATAATGTGTGTTCCTTTTTGTCTACAACAAATTTGAACTTTCGAACCCTTGAATGCATTGCATAAACACATATCATTCATCATGTGCATAGCATGTTTTCCTCTTTTCAGGTTGCTTACAGTTCTTCGCTGTTTATTTCAGCATCATGAATCCTGACTCGTCATCAACTGAGATGTCCATCAAAGCTCTTCAGGCGCAGAACGCGCAATTTCAGGAACTAATCATGGGCTTGGCTCAAGGCCAAGAAGAGCTGAAGGCTCTGCTTCTAAAGAAGGAAAAGAAGAAGAAGAGAAGGACTGTTCTTTTGAACTCGGGCCGAAGGTTTGGCAATACTCTGCAAAATGAAGAGGCTGGTTCTTCCATTGGCAAAGGTACTCCTCAGGCAGAAAAAGGTCCTAGTCCGGTAGTCTCCGACAACGAGACTGATTTTGATGAAGAGCAGTATCCTCCGGCAGAAGACCGTTACAAACAGTTGGAAGACAGGCTGAATGCTATGGAGATCCAACAGGTACCTGGGCTGGATTTCGGAGACTTGGGTTTGTCTACTGGTGTGATTATTCCTCGGAAGTTCAAAGCACCATCTTTCACTAAGTACGACGGGGCGTCTTGTCCCAAGCTGCATCTCAGGTCCTATGTTCGGAAGATTCAACCGTACTCAGCGGATAAGAATTTGTGGATCCACTTCTTCCAGGAGAGTCTTTCAGGGACTCGTCTCGAATGGTTCTATCAGCTGGATGGGACCAAGGTTCGTAACTGGGAGGAGTTGGCTACTGCTTTCTATAAGCAGTATCAATATAATGCCGACCTTGCCCCTACACGTACCCAACTCCAGGGTATGTCGTTAGGTTCAAGTGAAGGTTTTAAGGAGTACGCTCAGAAGTGGAGGGATCTGGCTGGCAGGGTGCAGCCTCCGTTGACTGATCGGGAGTTGGTAGACATGTTCTTGGGGACCCTATCTGGTCCATTTTTCAACCATCTTATTGGGAATTCTTCTGCTGGATTCACTGATCTTATTCTGACTGGAGAGAGAATTGAGGCTGGGTTGAAGTCTGGAAAGATTCCGAAGGGTGCATCGTCTAGTTCTGAGAAGAAACCCTTCAAGAAGGAGGCTAGTGCTGTATATGGCTCTAGAAGACAAGAGAAATCTGAGCGCCGCCAATCTGTCAGTGCGGTAATGATTGCCAAGCCTGCTGCCGCCCCTCGGCCAACCAATCCTCAAAGGGCTGAAAGACCCCGGAGAGAGTTTACCCGTTTGAGCATGACCTTGTCGCAGATCTTGCCGCAGTTACTATCCACCAACCTAGTGACTGTCAGAGAGGCCCCCAAAGGTGTAAACACTGCCTCTCCAAAATACAATCCAAATGCCCGCTGCGCGTATCATTCTGATAGCCCGGGGCACTCCACCGATGACTGTTGGGCATTAAGGAATAAGGTGCAAGACCTTATTAACGCGAAAGAGATACAGTTCGAAGCGCCTGAGAGGCCGAATATGGTTACTGCTCCTATGCCTCAGCATGGGGTAAATGCTGTGGATGAAGAGGTGTACGCTGTTTCTGTGGATGATCTAGCCACTCCCTTAATGACTGTCAAGAAGAACCTACTGCTGGCCGGTTTATTTCCGGGTTGCAGTGAGGGTTGCCTGTTCTGTGCTGTTTCCCTATCTGGTTGTCCCTTGCTGAAGTTAGGCATCCAAAGCCTAATGGATAGCAAGGAGATTCTGTTTAAGAAGTCTGCTGTTCAGTTGGTTCCGGTAGAAGAAGTTTCTGTGGTTACCATCTTCAATAATCCAATCAAGGCTCTCCCAAAGAAGCCTGTCCAAATCATGACTGTCGCACCTGTGGTTATCACTGTTCCGGGGCCTCTTCCTTACGTATCTGATGAAGCTGTCCCCTGGCATTATGGGGCAGACGTATATGTGAATGGAATTAAACAAGAGTTCAACACTGGCGCCAGTATCTGTGATATCACTGGCCCAGCCAAGGTTACCCGCAGTGGCAGGCTCTTCTCGCCTGACATTGCACCGCCCGCTACTCGAAGACCCCTCCTCATAACACCTACAAGTGTACCTGTTCCTGTTACTGACCAAGTTGTTTCCCCTGCTGCCGAGTCATCCAATGCTCGGGGTAAAGGAATTGAAGATGAGCCTGCCCGGATGGAGGCACCGATACCTATAAATGCTGAGGCCTCCCAACAAGAAATGGAGGAAATTCTAAAGATAATAAAAAAGAGTGACTTTAATGTTGTGGAACAGCTGGGGCATACGCCCTCCAAAATCTCCATGCTCTCCTTGCTTCTATGTTCAGAGGCCCACGCTAAGGCCTTGATCTCATTTCTCAAGACGGCCCATGTGCCACAGGAGACATCTGCAGTTCAGTTCACTGACTGTGTAGCAAATCTGACAGCGGACAACGGCTTGGGTTTCTCAGATGCTGACTTGACTGCGAAGGGAAGAGACCACAATGATGCCCTGCATGTCTCTATCGAATGCAGGGGCACTACTCTGGCACATGTATTGGTGGATACTGGTTCGTCCTTGAATGTGCTACCCAAGAAGGCTTTAGACCGTTTAGATTGTGAAGGCCTGGAACTGAAACCCAGCAATATTATCGTCCGAGCCTTTGACGGTTCCAAGAGGATGGTGCATGGAGAGGTTGACATTCCTATTCGTGTGGGCTCTCAGGTGTTTGACTCTACTTTTTACGTGATGGATATCCGTCCATCTTACTCTTGTCTATTGGGTCGACCTTGGATCCATAAAGCTGGGGCGGTGACTTCTACCTTGCACCAGAAGCTGAAATACCCTGTCAGAGGGAAGATCGTCACTGTGCAAGGAGAGGAGGAATATATGGTGAGCCACTTGAATTCCTTCAGATACATTGAGATGGATGGGGAGTTTATTGAAACCCCCTTTCAGCATTTCGAGGAGGTGCTTCCAATTTCAGCAGCAGCAGAAACAACAGTCGAAGAGAATGTTCCGTTGAAGATGGCTTCCCTGAAGGACGCCCGGGCTGTGGTTCAAAAAGGTGACTGTGCTAACTGGGGCAGGCTTCCCGACTTTACACAAAAAACTGACAAATTTGGGCTAGGTTTTACTGCAGAGGGTCAGAAAGCTATGCGGAAGGCGAAGACCAGAAGACCTCCTGTACTCATCACAAATCCAGGAGTGAATGCTGTTGGGGAGGACAATGAAGTGGATGAAGCAGAATTCAATAGCTGGATCTACCCGACGACCGAAGGCGGATTGACCAATTGGATTGTCAAAGACCATACTCCTGTTACTTTTGTTACGCAGTAATAAACTTCTTTGTTTTGTTATTTGTAATAAACAATAAATAAACTCTATGGCCCGGTGTCTTACCCGAGGCACCGTGGCTTCATTTGTGAGGGCATATAAATTGTCATTTCATATATCATAAATGAAAATCTTGGACGTTTTCTCGCATTTCAAATCTTATGCTCCTTTTTTGTCTTTCTTTCCTTTACATATATTTCAAAACAGCTGTATTTACACACACTCACTCATACAGGTTTCAATCCACTCTGGATCTCACTGGTAACGACTCTGCTACTGCCAGTTATGACTTCGAAAATCCAATCAACTTAGCCGAAGACGAAGGTGAAGATGATTGCGAAGTGCCTAGCGAGCTTGCAAGACTGTTACTTCAGGAAGAGAGGGCAATTCAACCACACGAAGAGCCAGTGGAGACAATAAACCTGGGTACTGAGGTAGACAGAAAGGAGGTAAAGATTGGTGCTAACCTAGAGCTCAGCGTGAAGCAACGGTTGACTAAGATGCTACATGATTATATGGAGATATTTGCCTAGTCCTACGAAGATATGCCCGGGCTGGATACCGATATTGTGGTCCATCACTTGCCTACTAAGGAAGACTGCCCTCCGGTTAAGCAAAAGGTCTGCCGTATGCGTCCAGAGATGTCTGAGAAGATCAAAGCCGAGGTTATGAAGCAGTTTGATGCTGGGTTCCTTGCAGTGACTTCTTACCCCCAATGGGTTGCTAATGTGGTGCCGGTACCAAAGAAAGACGGTAAGGTCAGAATGTGCGTTGATTACAGGGATCTGAACAGGGCCAGCCCCAAAGATGACTTCCCTCTACCTCACATTGATGTCCTTGTTGACAACACAGCTCAGCATAAGGTATTCTCTTTCATGGATGGGTTCTCAGGTTACAATCAGATCAAGATGGCACCTGAAGACATGGAAAAGACTACATTTGTTACTCAGTGGGGCACCTTCTGTTACAAGGTCATGCCTTTTGGATTAAAGAACGCTGGGGCAACCTACCAACGTGCCATGGTTGCTCTATTTCATGACATGATCCATCATGAGATAGAAGTGTATGTTGACGACATGATCGCAAGGTCCCAGACTGAGGAAGAGCACCTAGATCATCTGCAAAAGTTGTTTGACCGGTTGAAACTGTACAAGCTGAGGTTGAACCCGAACAAGTGCACCTTCGGGGTAAGATCTGGAAAGTTGCTAGGCTTCGTTGTAAGTGACAAGGGCATTCAAGTAGACCCTGCCAAGGTTAAAGCTATTCAAGAGATGCCAGTGCCTAAGACAGAAAAAGAGGTCAGAGGCTTTTTAGGACGCCTGAATTACATTGCTCGGTTCATCTCGCACCTGACTGCTACCTGTGAGCCAATCTTCAAGCTGCTGAAGAAAGATCAGGTAGTACGCTGGAATGATGAATGTCAGGCTGCTTTTGACAGAATCAAAGAGTATCTCCAAGAACCACCCATCCTTATGCCACCGGTTGAAGGGAGACCTCTAATACTATACCTGACAGTACTTGACAATTCAATGGGGTGTGTGCTGGGGCAGCATGACGAGTCTGGCCGAAAAGAGCATGCCATTTATTACCTTAGCAAAAAGTTTACCGACTGTGAGACCCGATACTCACTGCTCGAGAAAACTTGCTGCGCTTTGGTATGGGCTGCTCGCCGGCTGAGACAGTATATGCTGACCCATACTACCTTGTTGATCTCAAAGATGGATCCTATAAAGTACATATTTGGAAAGCCTGCTCTGTCTGGGAGAATAGCAAGATGGCAAATGATCTTGACGGAATACGACATTCAGTACACGACCCAGAAAGCCATCAAGGGAAGTGTATTGGCAGACCACTTGGCACATCAGGCCGTAGATGACTATCAGTCAATGAACTTCGAGTTTCCGGATGAAAGCATCATGATAGTGACTGATTGTGAAGTACCTGGACCGGATGAAGGACCTGAGGAAGGATCCCGATGGTCTATGCACTTTGACGGACCCTCCAACGCTTTGGGAAACGGTATCGGCGCTATAATCATATCACCTCAAGGCACTCATACTCCACTCACTGCCCGACTATGTTTCAACTGTACCAACAACATGGCGGAGTATGAGGCGTGCATCATGGGTCTTCAAGCTGCGATCGACCTAAGGATCAAGTTTCTGAGTGTCTTCGGAGATTCCGCTCTTGTGATCAATCAGATCAAAGGAGAGTGGGATACGAAACATCCGAACCTTATTCCTTACAGAGAATGTGTGTTGACCTTGATCCCCCACTTCACGAAGATAACCTTTGAACACTTTCCAAGAGAAGAGAATCAGTTGGCGGACGCGTTAGCTACAATGTCTTCTATGTTCAAGGTCAAATGGGATAATGAGGCTCCCCGGATCATCATCTGGAAACTGGACGAACCGACATACTGTTGCGATCTCGAGACTGAATTGGTGACTGAGAAGCCTTGGTACCATGAGGTAAAGAGATATTTGGAAGCTCAGGAATACCCTGAAGGTGCATCTGTCAACGATAAGAAGTTCCTGAGAAGGTTCGCGGAAAAGTTCTTCCTTAGCAACGGCATCTTGTACAAGCGAAACCATGATTCAACCCTACTGCGTTGTGTGGATAAAACTGAAGCAGAAAGGATCATGGAAGAGCTACATGAAGGGACCTTTGGTACACATTCCAGTGGACATACAATGGCAAAGAAGATCCTTCGGGCAGGGTATTACTGGTCCACAATGGAAGCTGACTGCTACCAACATTCCAGGACATGCCATAAATGCCAGATTTATGCAGACAAGGTGCATGTTCCTCCAGTTCCTTTGAATGTTCTGACTGCGCCTTGGCCGTTTGCAATGTGGGGCATAGACATGATCGGTGAGATTAAACCTACGGCATCTAATGGGCATCGCTTCATCCTAGTGGCAATTGATTATTTTACAAAGTGGGTCGAAGCAGTATCCTATGCTACGGTAACCAAGACTGTTGTGGCACGGTTCATTCGGCATAACCTGATCTGTCGGTACGGCGTCCCAGAAATAATTATTACAGACAACGGTACCAATCTGAATAACAAGATGATCACTGAGCTCTGCGATCAGTTTAAGATACAGCACCACAACTCTTCTCCTTACAGACCGAAGATGAATGGGGCTGTAGAAGCAGCAAATAAGAACATCAAGAAAATCGTGCAGAAGATGACAGTGACTTATAAGGATTGGCACGAGATGTTACCGTTCGCTCTCCACGGGTACCGTACCTCAGCTAGGACGTCAACCGGGGCAACTCCTTTCTCCTTGATTTATGGTATGGAGGCAGTCTTACCAATCGAAGTGCAAATACCCTCTCTTCGGATAATGAAGGATGCAAATCTGAACGAAGATGATTGGATCCAGACACGACTTGATCAATTAAACCTCATTGATGAAAAAAGACTTGCTGCTATCTGTCATGGTCAGACGTATCAGAAACGGATGATCAGGGCATTTAACAAAAAGGTCAGACCACAGGAATATCAAGTTGGGGATCTGGTAATCAAGAGAATCATCCTTCCTCAGAGTGATCCCAGGGGCAAATGGACCCCTACGTACGAAGGACCATTTGTGGTTAAACATGTGTTCTCAGGAGGAGCCATGATTTTAACCAATATGGATGGTGACGACCTTCCTCACCCCGCCAATGCAGACATAGTAAAAAGATACTACGCATGAAAAAAGACCCGCTAGGCTGACATGCCTAGGCAAAAATTAGGGCTTCCCGGCGAACCAAAAGGGTTCGGGCAAAATGAAGGGATGAAATGAAAAAATCTGTACACCCGGCAAGTCGAAAACCTGAAAAGGCGGCTTGGGCAAAAATGGGTATCCCGGCGGACTGAAAACCCGAAAGGGCGGTCCAGGCAAAAATTAGGGATAAAGCGTAATACTATGTCTCATTGGATCACCTTGCATCCGGAATCCGGTATCTACATCAAGTTCAGACGGCATCGATCAGTCAGCTTCACCTTCAACCAAGGTCATCAAGTGATGAGACGCTCGGAGTTATAAAGGTAATAGCAGAGTTGAAACCCAGTGGGATCATTCATTTCACACAGCTGTCTTATTTTCTCTTATACAAAATTTGTATAAACTCTCTTGTTCGGCGGCGTTCTCTTACTAGGACGTCAGCCTCTTGTACATTAACGCCTATTCACAGGCCATTCAAAAATCAATACAAATATATTTTTCAGTTAAAAGTGCCAATTGTTTTTCTTTTTCTGTTTTGTTTTGCGAAGAACGTCCAAGGTTCAACTTGTGATATATGCATTGACAATAATTTGCTAACTCATGAATATTTGCATACGAAACAAAGGATTAATTACAGATAACATTAGAAACAGGGGCAATAAAGAGTTGTCTAAGCAATCTAATTGTTCTATCCACTAAGGTACCAAGGTAGGTTCAGCCGAAGACCATAACCAGACACCTTAATTCCCCAGAGAGTAAGCAGTCAGTGCACTCTTCCTCAAGCAAAGTTATCAAATCTTAAGGAAGTTGGGTATCCTCCAGCAGATCTCAACATTCCCCAGCAGCATATATATTCTTAACAAATATCCACGGCAGTCTTGGTCTAAAGATTGTTCCCCAGCGGTATATCAAACATTCAGTGGAGTCACTTCCCAGATACAGCTCAAAACTTCCCCAAGAGAGTCCAATCCAGTTCCCCAAGAAAGTTGGAATCCATCTCCCCAAGCAGTAAGCTTATCCCCAGTAGATTCTGGAAGCTTATCCGCGCAGAGCACGAACGTGTCCCCCGGCTTTATTCAAAGAGTTATTTCCGTACTAGGATATAACTGGGTTATCCTCAGCCAAAAGCAACAGAAAGAGCGTCCTCGACGAAGCCTTCTTATCCCCAGCGAAGTCTATCAACACTTCCAATACAACAAGGGTATCCCCAGCAAGTTATTATCAACATTCCAGCAAAGTACCTCTCTCCCCACAGAGTATTGCCTCCCAGCAAGATCGCTAGAGTACTTTCCTCCCCGCAGAGTTATTCCATTCGCCAAGTTTATTTCCCAACGGAGTCATCTTCTCCTACCGGTATTCTTGCAATTATCATCCCCAACGGAGCAAAATCTATTCTTCAACATCAGCCCAGGAGTGACTTCCCGGCACCCGTCAAGGATTTACTTTCCTAGACGAAAAACATACATTCCTAAACATCACATACATCATTATAGCATGCATATACGCATCATATCTTACAAATCTCATTTATGTTGAGAACATCATTGCTTGATCTACATCATGCATTGCATATGACTGACCTTTACCTTTTAGGAAAGATTCAGTTAAGTTCTCAGCTATTTCAAGACCTACACCGGTTCAGTTAAGTCGACTCCAAAGATTTCTCTGTTTCTTATCCAGTCAAAGGCCTTCTCTAGTTCGGTCAGATCGACTCCAAAGATCTCCCTGTTTCTTACCCAGTTGAATACATTTCAAGACCTAGACCGGTTCAGTTAAGTCGACTCCAAAGATTTCTCTGTTTCTTATCCAGTCCAAGGCCTTCTCTAGTCCAGCTAAATCGACCCCAAACAGATTTTTCTGATGAAGACTCAGTAGAAGTTATCCAAGGTTTTCTCAATAATTGCTATTGAGATTGTAATCGCCTATGGTTCTCTCCCCGATACTGCGGAGATGATAATTCCATCCAAGGTTTTCTCAATGATTGCTATTGAGATTGTAATCGCCTATGGTTCTCTCCCCGATACTGCGGAGATGATAATTCCATCCAAGGTTTTCTCAATAATTGCTATTGAGATTGTAATCGCCTATGGTTCTCTCCCCGATACTGCGGAGATGATAATTCCATCCAAGGTTTTCTCAATATTTGCTATTGAGATTGTAATCGCCTATGGTTCTCTTCCCGATACTGCGGAGGTGGTAATCCCAAGATTATCTCAATGATTGCTGTTGAGGTTAAGGTCATCCAAGGTTCTCTCACCATTCCTGTTGAGGTAGTAACCATCCCTGGTTCATTCATCATCGTTTGAAGCTCCAGATCCAGTTCCTGTAACCAGTCAGGACACATCTACACAAAGAGTTTGAAGGCCAGCTCCTGTAATAGGTCAGGTAATCATTTTTCTTTTGCAGGTACGCAAGTTCTCGATAAGGAAGCTCTTACGCGATCAACATCCAGATGGCATCTATAAGGCCATCCACCTTCCATCATCTCTTAGCATGGCATCTATAAGCCCATCATCCTATCCATCAATCTCTAAATGGCATCTGTAAGCCCATTCCACCATCACACTGCTACCATGTGAGCGCAAATTTCTGGGCACTCTAGTGTTCAATCATCTTCCACCCTCGGATTACGAAAGGCACGTCAGCCAATCTGCATCCTCAGGTCTAAGAAGATTGAACATGGGCAACTGTTGTACCCCAAAATTTTCCCTCCCATATTCTTTAAGAATTGCAAAGTCAAAGCTGCAAAATTCCCCAAGGGTTGCACAATGCAAGGGTCTCCTAAACAGTCAAAATTAGGGTTTTGGTTCTGGCAAAGAAAATGAAGTTTCCAAGGGTCCAATCAAGTCTCACATGCCTATAAATTTAGTCAAGCATCCTCATATCAAGTTTCAAGACTTTCAGCACAAAATTGCACAATCAAAAACCCTAATTGCACTACAGTCAACTATAGGGGCAAAGTGGTCATTTGACAGTCAAAAGTTCAAATTTTTGGTCAACATCTCATTTTGAAGCCACAAACATCATTTGATCAATACTTGATCATGATTCTCAAAGCTTGGCTCAAAAATCATCAAGATGCAAAAGTTTCCATATTTGGACAGTTGAAAAAGTCAACTGTAAATTGACCAGGGCATAACTTTCACATGGATTATCAGAAAAATTCCATCCAAAGCTCATTTTGAAGAGAAAGACATTTCTTACAACTCCTCTTCATACTTCAAGTCCAAGAAATGCTCTCACAAAAAGTTATCAATTTCAACATTATAGGTCATTTTCAAAAGTCAACAAAAAGGGACTTTAAGTCAAAGGCCATAACTTGAGATTGGTAAATCAAAATGACATGGGACCAAAGGAATTGGTTAGAGGACTCAAAGACCTTTCCAAAATGTCCAAGAACATGAGCAAAGCTTAAAAATTGAGCAAGTTATGCCTTGTGGAAGTTGGGAAATTTTTGGATATTTTGAAAAGTCAACATTGATTCAAATGACCTAAAATTGCTAATGGGCCTCTTTTTCTTCCACAATTCATTATCCAAGGCATGTGCACGACCATTTGGCCCAAAGGGAAGTTTTTATTCATTTTTTATTTATTTATTTGGATTTTTATTATTAATAATTCATTTAATTAAATAAAATACATGAAAAATACTAAACCTAGGTTTTTCAATCTTTTTATGCATATAATATCTCCAAGATTTCGTGCCTAACCAAATATAGAAAGAATCAATGGAATTGGACATGATTTGTATCAAAAACATGTGAAAAAAGATTGCAAAATAATGGCTTGAAAATCAAATATATTTTTCATCAATTCATGGATTTGTGATCAGTTTCTCAACCCTAGAACCTTCACACATAAGTACCAAGTGCAACCCTAATGCATACAGACTCCAAGCTGCGCCATAGACAAAAGAAAAAGCTTGCATTTTTACCTAAATTTTTTGAAACTGAAAACTGTTTTCCAGGGCGATTCAAGCTGAGATAATCATCTCATCACCTTCCTGAGACCTTAAGCAACGTGCCTGAATAGGTTTCCACGTCCCTAACCCCTTGAATCATTGTACAGAAGTCAAACTTTTTCACCTTTTTCTCATAATCGTGTTTTACAATTTAGGCATATTCATGGCATTTTATTTGTAGATTCATACTAAGTGATGTGTTTTAAAGCTAACCATATACTTTGATTGGATTTTTATACACTGTATGCAAAACCACCATTGTCGTGTTTTAGGGTTACAGGGATTCTGATTTAGGGCTTTGCGTTCAAGGAACAATTGGGGCACGAGAATGGCACCATCAGACTCAGAAGCTTCCAACCAATCCATTGATGGGGTCGCGCCCTATTTATATGCCAAGACTAGCTAATCGCTATTTTCCAAAAAGGCACATTTTGGAACGTTTACAAAACCGTGGCCTATGTTCTTTGTGTTTCAGAAAAAAAATAGAACGAAGAAGAAGACGCTTAGGTGGCGAGGCATGACTGGTTCATTTGAATTTTTGCGCGCAAAATCCACTAACCATTATTTTTATATTATATTGTTTGTTCTCCATAATACTTACAAAACGCGTTGAGTGCTTCAGTGGCAAGGCTTGTTAGTGGTAATCTCTAGGACCTGGGTTCGAGCCCCAGGTCCTCACCCTTTCCCTATTATTTTTCAATTGACGTTCCTATGCAGCTTCAATACTAAAGCACACCATGCATCTCCCAAACCAAGCCAGCCACGCGTACGCCAAGATCAATCAGAAGGCCATAGTTTAAGGAACATCATGGACGTGAGTCAAAAGCGCTACATGCTGGCATGGAAGTCAACGAGGCCAGAAGCTTATTGGGCTCAAATTGCTAAAGACCAACCTCCACTTTGGGGACAGAAACCCCCTTAGGTTTGCAATCTTCAATATTTTTTTATTCTTTTTATTTCAATTATTATTCTTTTCAATTAATTCCTTTGACTTAATTTTTCATAAAAAAATATAAAAACAATAAAAATCAGAAAAAGACAAAAATTAAATATATTTATTTAATTAGTATTTTTGTAAATAAAGTTCATTAATTAACTTAGTTTTTTTATTTAGGTTTTAACCTTAACTTTTTTAATAAAAAATCTAAAATTGGTAGAATTAGGTTTAATTAATTTTTTATCCTTTTTTTCTTTTCTTTCACAATAATTAATTATTAAAATATTATTTGCTTTTATAAATCAAGATTTGCATGTAAATAATTAGGTTAATATTAGGTTAAAATTTAATACTTTTCTAATAAACTAAAACAATTAGAAATAGGGTTAATCTTAATTTCATTTAATTCTTTTTTTCATTAAAATCATAAAAATACAAAAATACCAAAAACAATTTCTTTTTTCTTTAATTTTAATTAATTTAATCATTTAATTTAATTTTGCAAAAAGGGTCCAACGCCCTCGTTCTTAATTCTTATTTAATTCGCGTGTTTATTTCTTTTTTCGTATAATTTTTATGTACCTCTCCCAAGGCCTTGTAAACTCGGACAATTTAATTTCTCGCACTTTATCTCTATTTACTTTCTGTCAAATCGGGTTCTGGAAATTTTGGCGATGTGGACCCGCGCCTTTTGTAATAGCTTAGAATTTTACCTTCTCGCACTTCTTAACTGTTAAATAAAATGCATGCAAGAATGAATGACAAAAATAAAAACAAATGCGTAGATCACCTATACCATGACAAGATAAAAATAAACGAATCTGACACACAAATCACACACCACCCCTAGGGTACGCCTCACTGTTGCCTTGCCTCGAAAGGTGATCGTCGAGTAGAGGATGTTTTAGTAAGTCCTCATGATCCGGGAACCTGGCATGAGGGTAGCTTCTAAGGTGTCTTCCTATTGCTCTGGTGATCACCATGTCCCGAACCTCGAATTGACCCGAACACCTCCAACGGTGGTGCTACCTACCTCTCAATGGTGGGATGGTACTACTTTAAAGGACATTTACACAGACGAATTCCTTAGGGTAGGTAGACGACTCTAGATACTTGCTCTAATCTCAAAACAAATTCAAAAATACTTTTCACACCAACACATTTTCAAAAAGCTTTCGAAAGCAATTTTTCAAACACTCTTGAGGACCGATACAAGAGTCGAACTGAAATTTTCAAAGAAACTTTTTAAAACCCACAGTTGAAAAGCAAACAAACCATTTTTGAAAACACAATGAGCAAGTATCTAAGAGCCCATGGATAACCATGGATAGAAAGGGTGCTAACACCTTCCCTTTCTATAATCTACCTCCCGAACCGAGAGCAATCTCTATAAGGAATTTTTCTGTGCTTTTGTCCTTTCCATTTGGAGAAAATAAAAGACGGTGGCGACTCTTGCTTCCGCGACATTTCGCGAAACCAGCGTTAAACAGTCAGTTCCAGATCCACCGATCACACCAGGGCATCGAAATGTTGTTTTCGACACATCTTCTTCAGCAATGAAGATCTGATTGTACCCAAAGTATCCATCGAGCACACTCATATACTCGAAACCAACGGCAGAATCAACAAGCATTTCCGCCACAGGCATCAGATATTCATCCTTGGGTGTTGCAACATTTAAATCTCTAAAATCAATGCAAACCCTTAATGTACCATTTTTATTTATAATAGGTACTATATTTGCAATCCATTCGACATACCTGGTCGTTCGGATGAACTTTCATTTCAGTAGTCTTTCGACTTCCGTGTTGATCTTCGACAAGATCTCTGGTGCAAAATGCCTTGGAGTTTGCTTGACATGCTTTTTTCCAGGCTTTATTGGCAGTTGAAGCTCCACCAATTATATGTCGAGACCAGGCATTTCATCATAATCCCATGCAAAACAGTCTTTAAACTCCTTCAACAATTGGATTACTTGGACTCTGAGCTCGAGATCTATCTTTGCACTGATGTATGTTGGTCTCTTCACCAATCCTTCGCCCAGGTCTATTTCTTCCAGAGGATCTTGTGCTAGCATTTTAACATTATTTGCCAACGGATCCTTTTCAAAACCCAAAAGCCCATCATCATAGATGGCATCTAGCCTCTGGCTTTTCACTTCCTCCCTTCTTAAGTCAGGTGGCTCAGGGTCGAAGTCTTTCCCAGGGCCTTCAGGAAATAGAACTTGTTCATTGGCTTTGATAGCCATATACTTCACTTCAGCCTCTAAGGCCGCTATCATTCTGTTTTCGGCTACATATACTGAAATCCTTTACAATGCTTGTGACTCAGTCATAATCACTTAATTCACTTCCCCAACCTGTTGGTCGTATATCATCAATTCCTCCAAAATTGATGTTGGACAAATCCTCCCTATCCCATTGAAACCCATGATCTGAGTGCAGGTACAGGGAACAAAAGGCATTGGGTGTTGGCGCCAAGTCGAAATATGGAGGGTTACATGGCCCTATGTGGGCCAAATTTCTATCGAAGCTTGTCCTGCCAATATTGTTGACTTCGACCATATAATAACTCTGTTCAACTTCGATATTTTCTACTATTCCATCTGGGCGCCAGATTGTAACACGCTGATGCATTGATGATGGCACTGCCCCTATGCCATGGATCCACTCCCTGCCTAGGAGAAAATTATAATTGGGTTTCACTGAGATGACTATGAACATTGTTGATCGAACTATTTTTCCCACTTTGAGTTCCAATTGTATTACTCCCATAGTGGTCCTAACTCCACCTTCATAGTTCGATAGAACCATGTTATGGGGCTTGATGTCTTCATCTCCTTTGCCAGCTTTTTCAGCATGATGTGAGGGATTATGTTAATTGTATCCCCACAATCAACCAGGACCTTGTTGATGGTTGCTTCCCCTACTTTTGCCCTTATGAACAAGGGTTTGAGGTGATTCTTCATTGCCTCAGTGGGGCGTTCGAAGAAAGCATTCTACTCTTCGACACAGTCGTTGTTCATAACGTAATAACATACTGGCCTATGTTTGGCCATCTTCTGTTCGCCCTTCTAGTCAGTCTCTTCGACTTCGACTTGTTGGTCATACTCCTTGAGTAACACTGACACCATATTGACCATGATATCTAGTGTAGCGTCAGACACAGAATCACATTCATCTTTTGATTCATTTTGTCCAAGCCACATCAATCTTCTGGCAACTAGCTCTCTTTCCAAAGGCTTTCTTGGTTTGCCCTTTCCTTTTCTTTGTGACACATTAGTGCTTGTTTCTGGTTAGGGCTCTTCTATAGCCTCTCTTTCGGCTTTTCGTTGTCTTTGATATCTCCTTCATTGAGAGCGTGTCATAGGGTTCTTTCCCTTGTAATTGCTCGACACATGAGCCACTTTGTTTTTTGTTGTTTGAAATTCCTTTCTATAGGCCAAGGAGGATCTTCTTGGCACATCGAATGTCTGCCATTTTTCCTCGTTGGGCCTTTTCCTACTTGCTGTTTTCAACTAGGTATCCACAGGGACATTTGTTTGAGGCCTGAACGTTGGTGGCCTATTCACCTGATTAACTGGCCTCTTTTGGTATCCCCTTCTGGGGTGATATCTCACCTCAGGATCCATATTGGGTTTGGCATTGGTGCCCCATTTCTTCTTTTCCGCATGCATACCTTGTATGTGTTCAGCAGCCTTTTTGTCGAAAATAGAGCTGCATCTTGGGCACAGCATGACCTCAGACTTATTTTTCTGGCATCTTTGCAGAAAGTCTGCCAGATTTTCATTTTCTTTAGGAAATGCAATTTTTTGATTTCCTCTTGTCTGATGGCATCTTCTGAAGCCTTAGGTTCAGATACTTCAACCATATTGATTTGCACATTGCTCTTACCAACTATATTCATCTTTTTCATCTTGGCTTCTAGGCCCTCCGTCGAACCTGTAACAGCAACCAAGTAGGAACTTGCAGTAGTTCCTTTGTTTGAACCTTCAGTGGCCCTTTTGTTTAGGCCTTCAGTAGCCTTTTTCTGTATCATTTCGACAGCTTCTTTGCTAACATCTTCAGTGAAACTTCTAAAGATGGGTTTGTCAATGAAGTTTGCTAAGACTTCAACCATGTTGATGCCTGAAGGTTCAACATAGTTGGCATCAGCTTGCAATAGGTTTGCGTCAATCTTCATGGGTGGTTTGTCAGCAAACTTAAGCCTTCCGTCTTTGATTGCGCCTTGAATGAGATCACTGAAAAGGAAACATTGTGAGGTTTTATGGCCCAAAAAATTATGATATTTACAAAAATCTTTTTTTTTCTTTAATCTAAAGGAGGCATTTTTTCCCCAGAGGGCACTATCATCTGGCCATCTTTAACTAATAAGTCAAATATTTCGTCACATTTTGTGACGTCGAAACTATATGTTCTCTTTGGGAACCTATCGTTATTCTTCTCTAATTCAGTAGGATTCTTCCAATTTGAGGGTGTTAACAGTTTGCAAGAATATGGTTGTCCTTGCTTTAATTCTTCTAAATCGATCTCACTCTCTTCGACAGTTATAGGATCACTAGATGTATCTGGATCATCATCATCCATTTCGACATGCGCTACCCTTTCTCTTCGATGAGTTTTATTCGCTTTAGCTTTTTCACCCTTAAGGCGTTCTACCTGTCGAACTCTATCGGCCAATTGGGCCATATCTCTCAGGTATTGGGTATCTAATTTCTTCCTAATGGAATAATCTAGACCCCTTGCAGCTATTACGACCAACTAATGTTCCGACACTTGTGTAAAGCATCTGGCTTTGAGTAGTCGAAATCTGTTCAGATACTCATCGATTGGCCCAGTGAATCTCCTTTTCACACTAGCTAATTCTTTCAAACTTATTTTGGTTTGTCCCATATAAAACTGTTCATGGAACAATCTCTCCAACAGATTCCAATGGTGGATCGAATTGGTTGGGAGTGTGGAAAACCAAGTGAAGGAATTTTTGGTTAAGGAACTTGGGAAATACTTAATCCTAAGATTCTCATCATTCGTAATTTCCCCAGCCTCTATCAAATACCTTGCCACATGTTCGACAGTGGACTCCGTCGTATCCCCTGAAAACTTGGTGAACTTTGGAACTTTCCACCTAGGGAGTAATTATGATTGTAAGATATGATCTGATAACAGAGATGTAAATTTTGTCCTATGAAAGCCAATATTCACTCCATTATGTGCCATTATTCTTTCGACCGTGGTTGTCAAGTTATTGTCTCCCACATAGTTATGGTGTTGAACCTGCTGTATTACCTTATCAGCATTTTGGTTTCTATTTACCATTACTATATCTTATTCGACAACTCTAGGGATTTGTGGGATGACCCTGGGTATTTCGACTCTAGGTTGTTAGATTTCCACATTATGGTTAATTCTAACTGGATGTGGATTCTGGTTAATGGTCATGTCATCCTATAAGACTACACCTTGATTTCCTCTTATCAGCTCTCTTTGGGGTTGTCGAATAGGTTGGGGAACCCCAAAAAATTCAGCCATGCACGTCATTTGCTGATTCGACTGGGTGGTATTTTGTATTAGAGGGTTTTGCATTGTACTCAAAGTTTGTGCTAACATTTGCACTATGTCATGGTTACTTTCATCCATTTGTTGCTTCAGGATTGTTGTAGAAGCATTTGTAAGGCTTGGCATCGTATGGGATGTTCCTCCTAAGAATTGGTTCCTACCCAAATTTGCCATACCAACTCCAGATCCCTGCAATGGCGAAGATGCACTCATTAAAGGGTCTGAAAATGTGGACGCATCATTCATAAGGCTTACCATTTTAGTAGTTGGCATGCCATAGGGTTGGTCTTGACCCATCCATGTTGTCGAAAATCCTGGAGGGATATAGGGTTGAACTCCTGGAATTCCCCTTGGTGGGGGTATTTCTGGTGGACCCCTAGGGCCTACATTAGAAAGTATTGGTCATGTTTGCATAACTGTTACTACTGGTGTCGAACCAGCCATTGATGGCAAAGGTTCACTAATTATGGGTATAACCGTGGTTCCATTGCCAGGAATTAGTGGAGGCATTTCTCCACTAGGCTGATTAGCCATTGTACTACTTCTTTTCATAGGTACGTATTCTTTTGTGGTTGTTTTGCAACTTCTTAATAACATACAACAATCTTTGAAAGAAAAGAAATTACTTGAAGCATTTATGATAAAAACTATTTTATCAAAGTTTATATAAAAATAAAAACACTCAGCAAGGTCCCACCAGGTGTGCCAATTTGTTTACCATGAAAATTGGTAAACAACCGTTGATCTTCTAAAAAAGGTTATTTTGGTGACTTGCAGGATCGATCAGATTGATCCTAGGACATATGCTGAGTTATTTATAAGTAAGTAGTAAGTTTAAGTGAAAATGGTTGAAAGGGAAATTAAGAGTAAAGGAAAGATGCATGCGAAAACTTGATAAAAGTGCAAGTAAAAAGTAAGTAGAAAGGGGTTGAGAAGACTTTATGGATAAAGGTTGAAAAACGATAAGAAGTGCAAGTGAAGGGAAGAATAAAGTAAATGTGCAGTAATGATAAAGTTTGCGAAGGAATGTAAATGGCAAGAAATGTAAAGGAATTGTAAAGACTTTAATTGAAATAAAACATGGTGTTTTAAACGTACATTCTCAAAATTCTTTCTCACACAGCGGGTACATGAATATATTTGAGTGACTTGTACTAATAAGTTGAATACACGGGAATCTACATAAAATCCCTATATTTATACTAAAACTAAGTAACCGTCGAATAGTTGCCTCGTTCCAGGATGACGACAAGTGTCCTCTGCATGTGCTTCGACTTCTATCTCCATGTCATGTTGCTTTCCTCAACTGCTAAGTGAACTGCCTTTCCCTTCTTTCTTCAGATTCAAAATTACTTGTTGCTGATACAAAGCTTTCAGTCGAAGACCGCAGGATCCTCTCGGTCGAAGACCACAAAAACTTATTGGTCGAAGACCAACTTTAACTTAGAAAATTCTCAAAGTGTTTTCTCCTTCTTAGCAAGGATGACTTCGACACAACCTCTTTCATAGGCTCTTCTGGTCGAAGTGTCGACAACTTTAGATTTCTTCAATCTATTTGAAATTCTGGCAGCAGATACTTAATGTCACAGTGAATGTTATGACACCGTATTTGACTTTCTTCAAGACAGTAAATCTAAAAGCAGTAAAGAACACAATCAATTGTTTACCCAGATCAGTGTGTAACAACACCTACTCTGGGGGCTACCAAGCCAGGGAGGAAATTCACTATAAGAGATATTAATTCAGGAATAAACCAACGAGTTTATCTCCTTCACTTAAGACTTACCCAATGCAACTTCAATCTAAGTTCAACTTAAACCTGAGTTCCTACTCACTCTCCCTCAATCACAACAGTGATACTAAACAATTGACTAATGAAATTATGAAGACACTCTTCAGAACATACACTTGATTTTGCTTCACAGCTTTTAATCAAGTAACACAAACACTCGTGCTTCAAAGCTTTGAGTGATACACAACCCTAACTTGACTTTGCTTCAAAGCTTTAATCAAGTGACACAAACACTCGTGCTTCAAAGCTTTGAGTGATACACAACCCTTATTATCAAATCCTACTCCAAGTCACTTATCACAATGATAATTGCTTGGATTACAGTAGTTATAACTATACAGTCCCTTATTGATCTTCTGTCAAAAGTATCTTTCACCAACAGTCTTCATGAGGAATATATAGGCAGCTATTCTTCAGTTAGGGCTTCCACGAAAATAGCTAGGGTTAATTAGGGTTAACCTCAAGACTTGGTCATAGGACTTTAACAACCAGATTAGGGTTAAGCAAAGTAAACCTAAGTCCACGTGAGAATCTGATATGGACTGAATAAACCAGATTCCTGAAAAATCTCAAATAATAAATCTGCACAAATGTTAGTTCAGTACAAGATGTCTTAACATTGGTTATGACAACAAGAATCCTGTTTACTGATTTTGGTAGAATGCAATAAATATGATCATTGCATAATGATCAGCTAAACACTCATATTGAGCAGCTCCTGTATGATATTCTTTTTCTGCAGAATGTACCTTGTATCCCAGAATGTTATGACATCAGTCATGACATTCACACAACTGGTTTTACCAAAAAACATGCCAACAACCAAACACTTACAAACTTCCCCTTTGGCAAATTTTTGGCTAAAACCCCTAAACAATCAGAGATTAGACAGCAGCAGAATTAATAATATCTACCAAGTCTAATTCTACCAAAATTATCACAAAATCTTCTCCCCCTCTTTAGCCATAAATAGGCCAAAGATAATTGTACTTTTAGGTTATACAGTCATCCAAAAGGAATAATAAAAACACAGAGAAAAAATCAAAAGTCATTTGCAGCATCAGGTACCAGCAACAAACTTTTCAACTGCACTGATCTTCAAGCACTGTCATCTTCAGAGGAGGCACTATCTTCAGCATTAAGCTAGTCTTCAGCAGTATCAATAACCGGGGGTTCAACATCCTTCTCAGTAGGGTTCTGGTGATCATCAAGATTTTCAGAAGATTTCCTAATGTTGTCATCCGGTGTCTCAACATTCTGAGTGACATCTGGATTCATTTCAACATTTGGACTAGCAGATTCTTGATTCAAAGGTACAGAAATGCCAGGTACAGAGTGATTCTCATTTAGAATCCTAGTGATAAGTCTAGCTATAGCTTGATGAACATAAACTGAGCCTTCCCTATTTGCTATCTCTGAAGGAACAAAAGATGATGGTTGAGAGGGTTTACCAGATGAAGAAGCTTGTGACCTTCTTGCATGTCTGGTTCGCAGCTTCTTAACCTTAGTGGGGTCAGCTGTCAGTTCACGAAGAGGAGTTATCTCTAGAACATCATAATCCATGCAGTTTGTGATTGCCCTAGGTTCTCGATCAGAGGATGCGGAAGAAGCAGTCGCCTTTGAAGAGGATGATGTCATGGATAGTTGAGACATTTTGAGAGTTTTAGAAAACAGGTAGCAGTAATAGTGCAGTCTTCGTTTGAGAGATTGAAGATTGTTGCAGAAACGCGAGAGGAGTGAGATATATGAATGTCTATTCAACTTCTTAAAAAATCTTGGAAAGAAATAGAGAAGTAGATGATTAGCCCAATCAGAGTAGACTTACCAAAAAAATCTCTCTCATCCCTTGTTTTAAGGAAAATTAATTGCTACATATCTTCATGTTGGCAAATACCCAGCTTGCCCCTCAAATTTTCAAATTGATTTGCATCAAGTGCCTTGGTAAAAATGTCAGCCAGTCGTAGTTCTGTGGCAACATGTTCCAGTTTAATCGTCTTCTCCTCTACAAGATCTCTGATGAAGTGATGTCTAATGTCAATATGCTTGGTCCTGCTATGCTGAATAGGATTCTTGGAAATATTGATAGTGCTCAGATTGTCACAGTATAATGTCATAACATCTTGTGTGACATTATACTCAGTAAGCATCTGTTTCATCCAGATCATTTGAGAACAACTACTACCAGCTGCTATGTATTCAGCTTCAGCAGTAGATAGAGACACACAGTTCTGTTTCTTGCTGAACCAGGAGACAAGATTATTTCCTAAGAAGAAACATCCTCCAGAGGTGCTCTTTCTATCATCAGCACTTCCAGCCCAATCAACATCACAGTAGCCATTCAGAGTTGGTTCACATCCATGAGAGTACAACAAGCCATAGTTGTGGGTTCCACTCACATACTTTAGAATTCTCTTCACTTGGTTGATATGAATTACTTTGGGTTCAGCCTGGTATATTGCACATACTCCAACTGCAAATGCAATGTCATGTCTGTTGGTTGTTAAGTATAGCAGACTTCCTATCATGCTTCTGTATAAGCTTTGGTCCACCTTGACTCCACTTGAATCTTTAGACAACTTTAAGTGAGTAGGTGTAGGAGTCCTTTTGTGACTGGCATTCTCCATCCCAAACTTCTTGACAATGTTCTTTGCATACTTGCTTTGAGACAGAAAAATTGAGTCTTCCATCTGTGTGACTTGCAGTCCAAGAAAGTAGGTCAATTCTCCCATGAGGCTCATTTCAAATTCAGCTTGCATCTGGTCAGCAAAATGTTTAACCATTTTATCTGACATTCCCCCAAACACTATGTCATCAACATAGATTTGAGCTACCATTATCTTTCCTCCTTCATTTTTGACAAAAAGAGTTTTATCCAAGCCTCCTTTCCTGTATCCTTTGTCAGAGAGGAATTTTGTCAACATGTCATACCATGCTCTAGGAGCTTGTTTCAGGCAATATAAAGCTTTCCTCAATTTGTAGACATGATCAGGGTAGTTTGGATCCACAAATCCTTTAGGCTGTTCCACATAAACTTCCTCATTTAAGTACCCATTTAGGAAGGTACTTTTTACATCCATATGAAATAACTTGAACTTAAGGAGACAAGCAATTCCCAATAGGAGTCTGATTGATTCCAGTCTGGCTACAGGAGCAAAAGTCTCATCAAAATCAACCCCTTCAACTTGAGTGTATCCTTGAGCAACAAGTCTTGCCTTATTCCTGGTGACAACTCCTTCAGCATCTGATTTGTTCTTGTAGATCCATTTTGTGCCAATGATGTATGTTCCTTCTGGTCTAGGAACTAACTCCCATACTTCATGTTGCTTGAATTGGTTCAATTCATCTTGCATTGCTCCAATCCAGTATTCATCAGTTAAAGCCTCCTTAACATTTCTTGGTTCAATTTTAGATACAAAGTAAGAGTTTGAGATGATTTCTCTAGATCTTGTAATGATTCCACTGTTAGGATCTCCTATGATGAGTTCCTTAGGATGATCTTTCTGAATTCTGATGGAAGGGTCTTTGTTAGCTTCCTTTGATTCAGATTCTGATAAAGTAGTTTTAGGAATATCATCCTTTTAAGTTGAAGTCTCAAAGAATGTCTCAACATCATATGGGACATTTGTTTCCTCATGGTAATCACCAACTATGACATTTATAGATTCCATCATAACTTTGGTCCTGGAATTGAATACCCTATAAGCTCTGTTGTTGGTAGAGTATCCTAGGAATATTCCTTCATCACTTTTAGGGTCCATCTTTCTCCTTTGTTCACGATCTGTCAGAATATAGCATTAGCTTCCAAATACATGGAAGTACTTCACTGTATGCTTTCTTCCTTTCCAAAGTTCATAAATGGTGGATGATGTTCCCTTTCTCAAGGTGACCCTGTTATGGACATAACAGGCTGTATTCATAGCTTCAGCCCAAAAATGAATAGGAAGTCTTTTGGCATGTATCATTGCTCTGGAAGATTCCTGTATAGTCCTGTTTTTCCTTTCCACAACTCCATTTTGTTGAGGAGTTATGGGTGAAGAGAATTCATGATTAATTCCTTCTGAGGAGCAGAACTCATCAAACTTATTGTTTTCAAATTCCTTGCCATGATCACTTCTGATTCTGACAATGCATCCTTCTTTTTCTCTTTGAATTCTTTTGCACAGTTCCTTAAATACTTCAAATACATCAGACTTTTCTTTAATGAAGTTAATCCAGGTGAATCTGGAAAAATCATCCACAACAACATAGGCATATCTTTTTCCACCAAGACTTTCTACCTGCATTGGTCCCATCAGATCCATATGTAGAAGTTCTAACACCTTAGAGGTGGTCAGATGTCTTGACTTTGGATGTGACATTCTAGTATGCTTTCTAATCTGACATTCACCACAGACTCTCCCTTCATCAATTTGCAGCCTTGGAATCCCTCTGACTGCTTCCATGGATATAATCCTTTTCATTCCTATTAGATGTAAATGACCAAGTTTTTGGTGCCACAGTTTCACTTCTTTTTCTTCTTTGGCAATAGAGCACACAGAAGAATAATTAGTGTTCTTAGACTCCCATAAGTAGCAATTGTCTTTAGATCTGACTCCTCTCATTATAACTTCTTGTTTTTCATTAGTTACAAGACATTCAGACTTGGTGAAGTTGACCTTGAATCCTAGATCACATAATTGACTGATACTTATAAGATTAGCAGTCAAGCCTTTTACCAGCAATACTTCATTTAGGTTTGGAACTCCAGGGCAGTCCAAGTTTCCAACTCCTTTGATTTATCCTCTAGCACCATCTCCAAAAGTCACATAGCTAGTAGTGTGAGATTTAACATTATTGAGAAGATTCTTGATTCCAGTCATGTGTTTAGAGCATCCACTGTCAAAGTACCAGTCTTCCTTTGTAGAGACTCTAAGGGAGGTGTGAGCTATCAGGGCAGTAGCCTTTTTCTTCCACTGTTGAGTATATGGTGCCTTGTTAGACTTAGGTTTGACAACTGGGGTCTGATTAGGATATCCATATAATCTGAAGCAGAATGGCTTTATGTGACCAAATCTCCCACAATGATGACATCTCCATCTTTGATACTTTTTCTTCATATTTCTCTGTTCTCGATGTTGAGTGCTGTGTTGTGACATCTGCTTTGACATTTGTTTATCAAGCCTGATCTTCTTCTTGTCTACAATAGATTTCTTTGCTGCCACAAATCCTAGACCAGACTTGTTTCCCACATTTTGTCCAACCTGAAGGATTTCTTCTAATTTGTCAGTTCCATTTGTCAGCATCTTGACAGATTTGGTCATCTGGTCAAGTTTTGAGTTTAGCATTTGAACTTCCCCTTCTAGATGACTTATAGTATCAATGCATGCCTTCTTCTCAGCCTCCAGCTTTACTATGAGTTTTGTTTGTCTCTCATTTTGCTGACAGACTTCAGCACTTCTGATACATAACTTCTTGTAGGAGTCAGCCTATTCTTCAAATGTCACTTCCTCATCACTAGAGTCACTCTCAGAGTCACAAATACCAGTTAGCACAGTAACTAGTTTGGTAGATTCTTCTTCAGAATTACTTTCTGAGTCACAGTCAGACCAAGTAACAGACATCCCTTTCTTTTGTTTCTTAAGAAAGGTTGGACATTCAGCTCGAATGTGCCCATATCCTTCACATCCATGGCATTGAATTCCTTTGCTTTGATTTCCCTTCTCTTCAGACTTTGGTCTTCTGCTGGAGTCATAGGATCTGTTAATGTCAGAAGGAATCTTCTTAACATTTGACCTTGACTTTGGGTCCATTCTCTTGATGAGTTTGTTGAAATGTCTTCCAAGCATGGCTATAGCTTCTGAAATATTTTCTTCTTCATCCTCCTTGTTTTCATCTTCAGTATTAGATACAAGTGTTATGCTCTTGTTTTTCTTGTCAACATTGTCACTGATCCTCATCTCAAAGGTCTGAAGAGACCCAATGAGTTCATCCACCTTCAAGTTGCAGATATCCTGAGCTTCCTCTATAGCAGTCACCTTCATTGCAAATCTTTTATGCAAGGATCTGAGAATCTTTCTCACCAGCTTTTCTTCTGACATCTTTTCTCCCAATGCTCCTGAGGTGTTGGAAATTTCCAAGATGTTCATGTGAAACTCATGAATGGTCTCATCTTCCATCATCCTTAGGTTCTCAAATTTGGTAGTCAGCATCTGGAGCCTTGACATTTTTACTTTGGATGTGCCCTCATGGGTAGTTTTGAGAGTGTCCCAAACCTCCTTGGCCAGTTCACATTGATGTACTAGTCTGAATATGTTTCTATCAATTCCATTGAACAAGGAATTTAATGCTTTGGAGTTACCCAGGGCTAACTCATCTTCTTCTTTGTTCCATTCTTCCTCAGGTTTCAGACTGGTTGTCCCATCTTTCCCAGTTATGGTGGGATGGTTCCATCCTTTGTCAGCAGCTCTCCAAGCCTTTTTGTCCAGTGATTTTAAGAAGGCAAACATACGAGGTTTCCAGTAGTCATAATTTGATCCATCCAGAATGGGTGGTCTGTTTCCAAAACCTCCTTCTTTGTCCATAGCGCCAGAAAATAATATCCCTAGATCTCACCCAGTAAGACAGGCAGGGTGCCTGCTCTGATACCAATTGAAATTCTAGTAGCAGATACTTAATGTCACAATGAATGTTATGACACCGTATCTGACTTTCTTCAAGACAGTAAATCTAAAAGCAGTAAAGAACACAGTCAATTGTTTACCCAGTTCAGTGTGTAACAACACCTACTCTGGGGGCTACCAAGCCAGGGAGGAAATTCACTATAAGAGATATTAATTTAGGAATAAACCAACCAGTTTATCTCCTTCACTTAAGACCTACCCAATGCAACTTCAATCTAAGTTCAACTTAAACCTGAGTTCCTACTCACTCCCCCTAAATCACAGCAGTGATACTAAACAATTGACTAATGAAATTATGAAGACACTCTTCAGAACATACACTTGATTTTGCTTCACAGTTTTTAATAAAGTAACACAAACACTCGTGCTTCAAAGCTTTGAGTGATACATAATCCTAACTTGACTTTGCTTCAAAGCTTTAATCAAGTGACACAAACACTCGTGCTTCAAAGCTTTGAGTGATACACAACCCTTACAATTAAATCCTACTCCAAGTCACTTATCACAATGATAATTGCTTGGATTACAGTAGTTACAACTATACAGTCCCTTATTGATCTTCTGTCAAAAGTATCTTTCACCAACAGCCTTCATGAGGAATATATAGGCAGCTATTCTTCAGTTAGGGCTTCTACGAAAATAGCTAGGGTTAATTAGGGTTAACCTCAAGACTTGGTCATAGGACTTTAACAACCAGATTAGGGTTAAGCAAAGTTAACCTAAGTCCACGTGAGAATCTGATCTGGACTGAATAAACCAAATTCCTGAAAAATCCCAGAAATAATAAATCTGGACAAATGTTAGTTCAGTACAGGATGTCTTAACATTGGTTATGACAACAAGAATCTTGTTTACTGATTTTGATAGAATGCAATAAATATGATCATTGCATAATGATCAGCTAAACACTCATATTGAGCAGCTCCTGTATGACATTCTTTTTCTGCAGAATGTACCTTGTATCCCATAATGTTATGACATCAGTCATGACATTCACACAACTGGTTTTACCAAAAAACATGCCAACAACCAAACACTTACACTATTTTTAGCCAATAAGACCAATATGTTGTGGGTGTCGAATTTAGGAGCTAACAATCACAAACCAACGTTTAATCAAATAAAAGAGAGTTACAATACTCCAAAAAATCATCAAAACAAAACAACAATTAAGAAAAACAAGCAAGCATTCATTCCCCGGTGTTATGTATCATAGCACAATGCCAAATCGAAACAAATCATAGTTAACTTCGTCTACTGCGGATCACCTACACGTTACCCACGTAGGGGCAACATTCAAACAGAAGGGTGAGATATCACAACAGTACAATATGTTATATAATAATAAGGATGCGAGAGATATATCATGTAAGATTTCATGCTTAACATCATCAACCACAAATTCACAATGATCATACAAACATATATATTGTCTTGATCCTTCATACAACGCATACCAATTATGCAACTCAACATCATCATCGTATAAATAATTCAACAATATAAAATGCGACTGACACTGATGCAAAATGCATGTGGTACCATCAGGGCATAAGCCCTCTCCATAATTCCAAATAGGGCAATAATAGGGCATAAGCCCTCAATATGACAGGGTATAAGCCATCAATAATTTGCCAATCCAGGCCAACAACAGGACATAAGCTCTCAACGATGGATGTATGCAACATGCAACAACACAACTATGCAACTACAGGGTATGATCCCACAACATTATACCATTTCATGCCAACAACAACGTCGTCATACTGCAACATAACCTACAATTCTTTCATACATCATGTATACAACACCGATACATTCAATCACAATATTTTACATTACAACACATACAACTTACACACACCTCATAACTTTTCCAACAAAATATTAGTCTACTGCCATCAAAATGAATATCACATTTTAGAAAATATTTTTAGCTTTCCAACGGTCCAAACGGCGTGCCAAGCGGACACCCGAGTCAAAAGTTATTGAATTTTCAAGTTTACAAAAATGTTGTCAAAACAGTGGGCAATCGATTGCACTAACAAAGAAATAAATTGCACCCTGTTCTAGAGGCCAAAAGTCACAATTTTTAAGCAGTGCAATCGATTTCACCCTCACAA
Organism: Vicia faba; assembly: GCA_948472305.1. Classification (NCBI taxonomy): domain Eukaryota; kingdom Viridiplantae; phylum Streptophyta; class Magnoliopsida; order Fabales; family Fabaceae; genus Vicia; species Vicia faba. The sequence goes on along the minus strand of OX451738.1, from coordinate 369,108,928 downwards.
CAATCGATTGCTTACTGAAACAGAAGCAAAAATTCACCAAGATGGATGGGACACCCAGAAGAACCATATCATGTAACCGTACTCGTAGCTCCATTCGTCTGGTGTTACATTACTTTTGGCCTCATCAGGAACAAGATGATTCTCAAAATCATCAAACAAAGCATCCATATCACCCTGTTTCACCGTCAGAGGAGCAGATACATCAGAATCACAGGGTCCTAAAACTAGGGTTTTTCATAGGGATTTTGGAGGTGTTCATATCATCTAAAGACTAGTTCTTCTGGTTCTTTCTTCAAACAGTGAATTATGGATTAGGATTTGTGCTCTTCAATTACTTATGAACTAAATTATTTGAAGTTGGCGTCCGATCAAAGTCATGGACGATGATGTGTAACCTAAGTCAAGGGAAAAATTGAATACGAGGGAAAATAAGTGCATTGGAAGGTTAACTTTATGTTATCCAAGCCATGTTGATTCATAGGTGTTGGATGATGGCTACAACATATGCGGCTCACATTCATCTTGATGGATCATTTAAGTAAAGAAGGACTTTGAACTTTGAATCTTAAAGAAGGGAAAGATAAATAATGTCATTCGTTGGAATTCAAAGCTTACAAGGTTACATATGATTTACAAGATCATATACTATGGATTTTTCAACAAAATCAAAAGAAAATTTGAAACTAAAAGAGAAAGATATAGGAAGGAGATATCATTGAGTTTTCAAAAAGAGGTATATACAAGCTTCAAAGGTCAACATTACATAGCCAAATCTATATTCATCACAAAATACAAGAACTATTCTTCCGCTAAATCTCCAATTGTCATCTTCCATTGTTCAACAAATTTCCGTCATAACCGTTCTTCATATAGCTAATTACATGCCTTCGTCTTGCTGTGATAATCCAATAGCATTATAGCTTGACAACAGACCTAAATTCATTTGTACACTCACGAACTTGAATCAAAAGTGCAAACAAACAATTCACTACAACAGGAGAAAACCAGACCTGCATGACAAAATAAGAAGAAAATACCAAGATCAGTTTTGGTAACCACAGCTCAACTCGGTTCAAATCTAACCATTCATTTCTCTAACTAACGAGCTGATTCAATGGCTCAGATTCGATTTTTCGTAATTAACTTTCTAACAGAAATCCTTGACCTAACACACCAACGCAGCGTTTCACAAATTCTTATTGTTGTTTTATTTTATTAATATTGATAATTGATATAATAAATAATTGCTGAAAATTTGATGGACTTGGTTAAGATTGTTGGACCAAAACTGTTCTTCAGGCCCATGGTATTTCTTGGTATAGCACAAAGCTTGTGAACAAAAAGGCTTCTTAGACTCAAATTTGATGGGCCTAGCACCCAGACTCTACTATTTCCACACACCATGATCCACTCTGCGCCCCCTCTGTATAGAATGTTGATTGTTTTCTATTAATTTTTTCCTATTTAATTTTCTTTGCATAATTTTTACTGATAAAAATGCATGAATAAAATAGTGGAAAATATTGGGAATTTTTAGAAATTAGTGAGATTTCTTTTAGGTGTGCTAATTTTCGCAATCTTTATTTAACATGTCTTAATGCAATTCTTGTATGATGATGGTGCTTGAGCCGTAATATTTATTGGCATTATTGTATGATAATTTTGTTGAAGAGTTCCAAGAGGTTTTCGAAGCGAGCTAAGAGCATGGTCTTCATCAAGTAAATCTGAGGAAACTTTTGGTAGAGTTTTCCTTATTGCTCGCGCGCATTGAAGAGGCAACATACCTTCTCTGTTAGGTACCGCTTGAATCTCTGTAATTTTTTATTTGAAGTCCTACCTTGAAGTATATAATTTTTGTTTCAAAGTCATACCTTTAAGTAGACAATTTCTTATTTGAAGTCCTATCTTGAAGTAGGTAATGTTTGATTTAAAGTCCTATCTTGAAGTAGACAATTTCTGATTTGAAGTCCTACCTTGAAGTAGGCAATATTTGATTTAAAGACCTATCTTGAAGTATGCAATTTCTGACTTGAAGTCCTACCTTAAAGTAGGCAATGTTTGATTTAAAGTCCTACCTTGAAGTAGGCAATGTTTGATTTAAAGACCTGCCTTGAAGTAGGCAATTTCTGACTTGAAGTTATACCTCGAAGTAGGCAATGTTTGATTTAAAGACCTACCTTGAAGTATGCGATTTCTGACTTGAAGACCTACCTTGAAGTAGAAAATTTTTGTATGCACTTGTGCAATAGTTTGGGGATTTTTCTCACATAAACTTGACAAAGATAAGCTTTATGTTTCATTGAATGTTCGTGTAATTTATGAGCTCTGTGATTGATCCTTTATCAAGAAATTTGTGTGTATAGTTTTTTTATCGCTTGCGAGGCTTAGAATGGGCAACAGACCTTCTCCGTTAGGTATCACCTGAGCTTTCCTTAATCTCTCATTTTTGCATCGTCTTTAATTAATATTGCCATGAGAAGGAGGATAGAGATGCATGACTGGAAGTCCTACCATCGTAGGCTATGTTTCTGAGTAGATAGGAATTAACTTGGATGATGCTAATATGTGGTACATGTTCACTTTCTACTTCGATTTATGTTCAATACTTGTTGTGATGCTTGTTCACTTTTTACTTTGATACATGTTAAAACTCTTGTATGCTTGTTCCTATTGCTTGATACTTGCATGTTCACTTCTTATCCTATGATGCTTGTTCATATTGTGATGCATGTTCACTTCTTATCCTATGATACTTGTTCATATTGTGATGCATGTTCACTTCTTATCCTATGATGCTTGTTCATATTGTGATGCATGTTCACTTCTTATTTTATGATGCTTGTTCATATTGTGATGGATGCTCACTTCTTCTGTTTGGATACTTGTTCAATGTGATGCATGTTCACTTCTTATCTTCTTTTGATTCATGTTCAAATATTGTGATGTCCCGATTCACCTTAGTCTAATGCATGTTTAGGTGCCTTTGTTGTGATGTCCTAATTCACCTTAGTCTAATGCATGTTTAGGTAAACTTTGTTGTGATGTCTTGATTCACCTTAACCTAATGCATGTTTAGGTAAACTATATTGTGATGTCCTGATTCACCTTAGCCTAGTGCATGTTTAGGTAACCTTTGTTGTGATGTCTTGATTCACCTCATCCTATAGCATTATTAGGATCATTCATTTCTATTGTGTGCTTGTCATAATAGCTTATGCATATATTTATTGTTCAAATGTTTGGTTGATGTCTTATATGCTTGTCCTGATAGCATTCTCATCATATTGCATGTTTAGGATATCTTACTTCTCTTCTATGTTTGTCATGATAACATGTACATGCCTATTACTTGTTTAGATATACTTTGTGTTACTTGTACACTCTCCTTGTTTGTGTGATCACTTAGCCTAATGCTTGTTTATGCATCCTTTGTGTTACTTTTACACTCTCTTTGTTTGTGAGAGGCCATGCTCCTATAGGATTCTCGATTCAGTCTTGTTTAAGACGAATTGCATAGACCCCCAGGTTTGTAAACCGAGCATGATAACTTTAGGTAGGATTTCGTGTAATATAACCTTAGGACCACACTCTCATGATAACAAGTAGGTTTGATATCCCTTAGCTTGAGGTTTAGTTATTGCATTGCATGTATGTAAAACTAAAACCTTTTCCTCAAGAAAACTCAAAAGACTAATAAACATGATGTGTGCATATAGGTCATGAGTCTTAAGAACATGCATAGTACTTTGGATATGAGACGCTTGGCTCGACCATATAAAAGTATCTCATGTCATAGACTTTAATATTGAACATATCTCAAACACTTTCATAAACACAGGTGAAGTACTCGGATACCTCCGGCCTTGGAGGACCATCTGAGGTGTCCTCTAAAAAAACACTCAACCAATTCATACTTCTTTTACCTTCGGTCCTTTTTATTTTGAAATTTTTTTCAGGTAAGAACATGTTAATTCTTTATTACGACAATTTCTCGAGTCTCTAAAGGTCGAGCGACAGTAGAATGCATAATTAGTATCGTTCATTAAAAACACAAACAAACAGAAACTTTTGAGCCGAACTATGAAGCTCTGATTCCTTAAAATGGATACGTAGGTATTATACCCCAAAAGTGTCCCTCCCATTTCAAAAGATTTCCTCACGCTCCTAGGGTTCTCAAACACTCAAGACTATTCAAGGGTTGACCATACAAACCCCCATCCTAAGCAGTGACCTACATCTAGGGTTTTACTTTTCTCAAAGGAAATTGGACTTCTAATGCCTCAAGTGGATTTCATGGTTTCTCATATGTATCAAGGTACCCTCATGCCAAATTTTAATCCTTGCAACACAAGTTTGCTCAGCCAATTAGCCAGTCGATTAAAAATCAACTATATTGGACAAAAAGTCAACTTTGACCAATTTACAATCAAACTTCAAGATTTTTGGTCAACATCAAGATTTTGAAGTTAGATTAATCATTTTATAAAAGTTTGATCATGATTCATCAAGAAGACTTAAGATTCATCAAAAGTCAAAGGTTGCTAAATTAGGGTTTTCTTTAGGAGAAGTCAACTGAACTTTGACCAAGCATAACTTTCACATTCCTCATCAAAAAATTCTCAACCAAAGCTAATTTTTGTGTAAATTCAATTCTCTACAACTTTGTCTCTCTAAGCCAAAGGCCCAAAAATGCTTCATTTAAGAGATATGGGCCAAAACATTACAGGTCATTTTAAAAGTCAACAAAAAGAAACTTTTTGTCAAAGCAAATTACATCATGATAAAGTCTTCAAATGTAAAAATGATCAACATGAAAGTTGTATGGGACATCTTGAGCTTTACAAAAATTCTAATATCACCTTCATATGGTAAAATTGAGAGAGTTATGATTTATGCAAGTTGGGCAATTTTGAGAAAATGCATGAAATCCAATTTGAGCAAACTTGAATTTTTGGAAAAATGAGCTTATCTTTTAGTTTCCAAATGTGTTCTTGAACTTATAATAGACCTCTAAATCTATTCATACACCCTTTTATTTTTTATTTCATTTATTTTGATTTTATTTATTTAAAGTCAAGATTAAATCAAATAAACATTAAAAGGAGGTGCAAGGCATAAGAGGCTTTTGATTTGGTTATTTTGGAGGCCCGTGACCAAGCTAAAAACTGTGCATGTTTATTTTTAAATCAAATATTCATGGTTTTACCACCTTCAAATTATTTCTGAAACAAATCAAAGGCATGTGTTGTACAAAGTCCAAGTATATGTTTCTGACCTAATCTCTTCATCTATATATAACCATCATATTCAAACAATAAGGATACAAAAAACCTTGCAAGAATACTCCCACAAAAAACCTCAAAATTTCTCAAAGTAGGAAAAACATGAAACTTTGTTTTCAACCTTTCTCAAAGCAAGCTAGCCATCTAAATCGATTTTAGGGACATTACAGAGTAAGTTGGGATCATCTTTGATGATCAAAAGAGCCTGCAATAAGCAACCATGATTCACCGATTTACATAATTTCTTGAATTTTGTATTTTAGTTTCTATCGTGTTTTTCTTCATACTAATGATACTAATGTGTTCCTGAGGTATAAATATGCAGGTCTGAACCATCGAATGAATCCCATGATGCCAGGATCATGTGTTGTCATTCTTAAATCGATTTACAATAGTTTCTTCGTATTTCATTATGCAGGGAGAATTAGCCAAAAATAAGGCCACCATTGAACTTGCAAGGGTCAAATTAGGGGAGCAGGGTCCCTTTGAATCACTAACACACTCTATTTTACAGGTTGAAGAAATTAGCTCGTCGGAGAAGACGACCGGAGCTAGGGATTCGGCGCCTCTACGACCTATTCATTTGTTTCTATTTTATATTTATTTGATTTCATTCTACTACCGGATGTAACAACCACCCCAGTGGCAAGAGCGCGCATGTTAAGGCATTGATCTATAAGGGCGTGGGCTCGATCCCTGCCTTTTGCAACCTTTTTTTTTATATTTTCCAATTTATGCAGGTTTAACATATTTTATGTAGCACTCATTCTTCTGACACCAACCAGCCCTTGGCCTGGTGGTAAGTTGTGCGTGGAGAATGTTGAAAGACCTGGGTTCAACACCTACCCCATACAATTATTTTTCTTCATTTTTTGCAACTAACCTATTTTCTCTTAATTACAAAACCCTAATTCTTTAAACCTAATTATTTTATTAATCAACATTTAACCCAAATTAATTCTTTTTAAAAATCCTAACAAATTAGGTTTTGCTTTTTTTTATAAATTAATTTTGAATTTTTTTATTATTTATTTATTAATTAGGTTATTTAGTATTTTTCTCAAATAATTAAAATTAATTTGACTTTAGGTTTTTTATTAATTAAAATTAATTAGACTTAGGTTTTTTTTAATTAACATCGAATTAATTCCATAAAAATCACATTCAAACATTTTTCAACATTTTTTATTTCTTATCTGTTGGCTCCTAAATTCGACACCCTTGTTTGTTATCAATATAGACCATTAATTATGAGTTTGAAGAGTTTCCAGGTTTCGACCAGCTGATCCTGTCGAATGCTCATCAGAAAATGGCAAGGTACTTAGAGAGTTTCTTTTAAGTGGGAATCTTGTTACCTTCGACGTCGAAGGAACTTCTCGACAAAGGTATCTGATGCCCAGGGTGGAATGGTTTGAGATTCGAATGTTTGGAGGGAAAACAGTTCCCAGCAGTTACCAAACGCAACGTGCCAAGATCAGGAGCGTCGAATGCTGTGAGCGTGCCATGTGGTGTCATCTCGAAGCGACGTAACTGCCCAACGGTTACTTAAGATGTGTTTTAGTATAAATACTAGTTGTTCACGTATTTTTTCGCGTGTGTTCATCATTATATACAAGTCACTCATCTAGATTCAAGTACCCAGTGTGAGCGAAAGAATTGTTGAGAATGTATGTGTGAAACACCATTTAAATTAATCAAAGTCTTTTATATTCAAGCACTTTATTGCCTTTCATTTACTCATCTCCGTCGAAGCCTTTTATTTAACGCTTTCATTTATTCTATCAAGCTTTTCTTCATGCAATTTACATAAAGTGTCTTTACTTTACTGGCATTAATCATCATTAGATTTAGTCAAACCCCAGAAAATCAACCATGTCTTAGGATCAATCTGATCGATCCTACGAGTCACCAAATAAGTAACCTTTTGGAAGATCAGCGGTTGTTTACCAATTTCCACGGTAAACAAATTGGCACACCTGGTGGGACCTTGTGTTGATTTTTAAGGTTAACCGTATTTATACAAAATATCATCTTTTTCTAGAAGTATTGCATGTTATTGAGAAGTGGTAGAATATACACTAACGATACCAATACTAGGAGAAGAAGTGAAGTGATGGCGAATCCGCCAAACAATAGCGAAATCCCACAAACAAATGCGGGAACAACAGTTATCCCAACCGCAAGTGAAACGGTAACCGCTGGTTCAACACCAGCAGTAACGGTCACACAAACGGGGCCATTACCTCCATTCACTGGCCCCAGAATGCCTTTGGGAACTCCCCCACCAAGGGGAAACCCAGGAACTAGGCCTTATGTTCCCCCAGGATTTTCGACAGTCGGTCTAAATCGAGAACCACTCTATGGCATGCCAACTGCTGAATTGGCTAGCCTGACGAATGCTGCGTCCATTTTTTCAGACCCTTTAGTGAGCGCCTCTTCGCCACTCCAAGGTTCCGGAGTTGGTATGGCGAACAGGGGTAGGACCCAACTCTTAGGAGGAACGTCTCAAGTAGCGCATGGCCTTACGAATGCCTCGACAGCAGTCTGGAGGCAGCAAATGGACGAAAGCAACCACGATATGGTTCAAATGTTGGCACAAACTTTAAGCACAGTGCTAAATCCTCTAATACAAAATACCACCCAGTCGAATCAGCAGATGACAGCGCAAATGGCGCGTCTGGCCGATTTTTTTGGGGTACCCCAACCTATTCGACAGCCCCAAAGGGCACAGATGAGGGGAAACCAAGGTATAGTTCTAGAGGAAGAAACCACTATTAACCAAGTCCAGCAGCCTGTCGAAGAAAACCTTAGGACGCGATTGGAACAACCCGGGGTCGAAGAACCTAGGGTCATAGCCCCAGAAGCAAGGATAGTCAATAGAAACCAAAATGCTGACGAAGTAGTTCAGCATATCCAATACCAGAATATGGGTTTGGAAAATAACTTGACAGCCATGATTGAAAGAATCATGACGCAAAATGGGATGAATACGGGCTTCCGTAGGCCCAACTTTACATCCCCACTGTCAGAATATGTGTTACAAACAGACTTACCTCCTAGATGTAAAGTCCCTAAGTTCACTAAATTTTCAGGGGACACGACAGAATCCACTGCCGAACATGTGACGAGATACTTGATTGAAGCAGGAGAGATTTCAAACAACGAAAACCTGAGGATTAAGTATTTCCCAAGTTCCATAACAAAGAACGCGTTTACTTGGTTCACAACTCTTCCCCCCAATTTGATCCACCATTGGACCCAGTTGGAGAGATTGTTCCATGAGAAATTCTACATGGGACAAACCAAGATAAGCCTGAAAGAATTGGCCAGCGTAAAGAGGCAATTCACTGAACCTATAGACGAATATCTAAATAGGTTTAGGTTGCTCAAAGCAAGATGCTTTACGCAAGTGCCAGAACATGAGTTAGTCGAAATAGCCGCAGGAGGTTTAGATTATTCCATTAGGAAGAAATTAGACACTCAATACCTGAGAGACATGGCCCAATTGGCCGATAGGGTTCAACAGGTAGAACGCCTTAAAGCTGAAAAAGCCAAGGCGACAAAAACTCATAAAAGAGAAAGGATAGCATATGTCGAAATGGACGATGAAGATCCAGAAACCTTCGACGAAACTATAACCGTCGAAGAAAGCGAGGTCGATTTAGCGGAGTTAAAACAAGGGCCACCATACTCTTGCAAACTACTAGTCCCCTCAAGTGGAAAAAACCCCACTGGTCCTGAAAGGGCCAACGATAGGTTCCCCAAAAAGACTTACAGTTTTGATATTACAAAATGTGATGAAATTTTTGACTTACTTGTAAAAGATGGCCAAATGATAGTACCCCCAGGGGTAAAAGTGCCTCCTCTTGATCAAAGAAAGAAAAGAGGCTTTTGTAAATATCATAATTTTCTGGGCCATAAAACATCTCAATGTTTTCTTTTCAGGAATCTCGTGCAAGATGCTATCGAAGAAGGGAGGTTAAAATTTGCTGATAAGACCCCTATGACTGTGGACTCTAACCCTTTGCAGGATGAAGCCCATTATGCTGAACCTTCAGAGGTGAATGTGATCGAGGCGTCCAGAAGTCAGGTGAAAAGGCCAGGAATAACTATGGTCGAAGTCACCAAGGATCATGCCAACATGCCAATCTTTGGCAGTTTTTCTGGGAATCTTTCTAGAAAAACAATCGAAGCAGTCCAAAAAGCTGTTGAAGGCCCAAAACTGGAGACAGTTGGAGCCCCAAAATCTGGAGCAAAACCCAGTTCCTACTTGGCTGCAGTCCAAGGCCAGACAGAGGACCTGGAGGCCCAGATGAAGCAGATGACTCTTGCCACCAAAGACACCATGAATGTCAACATGGTCGAAATCTCTGAATCAAAAGCATCAGAGGAGGCCATTAGGCAAGAGCAGGCAAACAAAACGGCTTTCCCTCGGGAAAACAAAAATCTGGCAGATTTCCTGCAAAGATGCCAGAAGAAGAAGTCAGAAGTGATGTTGTGTCCTCGATGCAGCTCGATTTTCGACAAGAAAGCTGCTGAACACATCCAAGGTGTAAGAGCAGCAAACAGAAGAAGGGAAGGTGTTGATATTCGACATGACCCCAGAAGAACCTACCAAAAGGGTTCAAATCAAGAGAAGAGGCCACTGACTTTCAGGCCTCCAACCAATGTGCCAGTTGATACGTGGTATAAAACATCAGGTCGAAAGAGACCGAGCAAAGAAAGGTGGCACTCCTTCGAAGTGCCAAGAGGTTCATCTTTGACACACAAGAAAGAACCTCAGGTTGTCGCCTCTAAAGTGACCCAGGTATCAAGTAACTACAAGGGAAAGAATCCCATGTCTCGATCCCAATGGAGAAGATACCAGAGGCGGCGAAAGGCTGAGAGGGAAGCTACCAATGAACCAAAGCCAGAATCGAGTTCAAATGTCCCTCAGAGAAAGCAGAGAAAGCCTCTGGAAAGGCAACCAGTGACCAATAGACTGGTATGGCCTAACCAGGGCAAAGTTGATAACGAAGATGGCTCTGAGTCTGATGACACCCTAGATATCATGGTGAACATAGTCTCAGTTTTTCCAAGAGAGTTCAACCGCCGGATGGAGGTCGAATCAAACGATTGGGAAGTCGAACAAGAAATGGCCAAGCATAGGCCAGTACGCTACTTCGTCATGGATAATGGCGGTACTGAAGAGCAAAATGGTTTCTTCGAACCACCTGCTGAGGCGATGAAAAATCACCTCAAGCCTTTATTCATAAGGGCAAAACTCGAAGAAGCCACCGTAAATAAGATCTTGGTGGACTGTGGGGCAACCATCAACATCATCCCTCACTTTATGCTGAGAAAAATAGGCAAGAGTGATGAAAACATCAAGCCTCACAACATGGTCCTGTCGAATTATGAAGGCGGAATAGGGACCACTATGGGTGTGATCCAACTAGACCTCAAAGTAGGATCCATCCTTCGACCAACTATGTTTATGGTCATACCGGCCAAACCAAATTATAATCTTTTGTTGGGCCGAGAATGGATACATGGTGTTGGAGCAGTACCATCATCAATGCACCAAAGGTTGATACTATGGCGTCCTGATGGAATGGTCAAAAATATAGAAACGGATCAGAGCTATTACTTGGGCGAAGTAAATCACCTAGGGAGAGCTGACTTCGACAAAAATTTGGATCACATTGGGCCATGCCTAGCACCTGACTTCGACTTGGCGCCATCGCCAAATACTTTTTGTTCCTTGTACCTGCACCCTGAACATGGTTTTCAATGGGACAGAGAAGACTTGTCCCACATTGATTTCAGTGGGCTAACTGACATCCAGCCAACTGGTTGGGGAAGCGAATTTAGTGATAATGACTGAGTCGCAATCACTACAGCGAATTTCGGCTTATGTAGCCGAAACAAGGATGATAACTGCTCTCGAAGCCGGAGTAATATATATGGCCACTCAGACCAATGATCAAGAGCTACCTTCTGCAGGTCCTGGAAAGGATTTCGACCCAAAACCTCCTGATATCATGCCAGAAGGAATGCAGGAGCAAAGGCTCGACACCATCTACGACGATGAGCCTTTGGGATTCGAAAAGGACCCCCTGGCGAACAACATCAAAATGTTAGCATAGGATCCTTTAGAAGAAATCAACTTGGGCGAAGGGTTAGAGAAAAAGCCAACTTACATTAGCGCAAAAATAGACCCAGAGCTCAGGTTTGAAGTGATCCATTTGTTAAAGGAGTTCAAGGACTATTTTGCATGGGATTACGACGAGATGCCTGGTCTCGACAGAGGATTGGTAGAACTTCAGTTGCCAATCAAACCTGGGAAGAAGCCAGTCAAGCAAAGTCCAAGACGCTTCGCTCCAGAAATACTGTTGAAGATCAAAACAGAAGTCGAAAGACTGCTGAAGTGCAAATTCATACGAGCTACGAGGTATGTCGAATGGATTGCAAACATTGTGCCAGTGATTAAGAAAAACGGCACGTTGAGGGTATGCATAGACTTCAGAGATTTGAATGCTGCTACACCCAAAGATGAATATCCTATGCTTGTGGCGGAAATGCTAGTCGATTCTGCCGCTGGCCATGAGTACCTGGGCATGCTCGATGGTTATTCAGGATATAATCAAATTTTCATTGCCGAAGAAGATGTGTCGAAAACAGCTTTTCGATGCCCCGGGGCTTTAGGCACTTACGAATGGGTAGTGATGCCTTTTGGCCTAAAGAACGCTGGGGCAACATATCAGCGAGCGATGAATTCTATCTTCCATGATTTTATTAACACTTTTATGCAAGTGTATATTGATGATATTGTTGTAAAATCTGTTTCCAGGAAGAACCATATAGACCACCTTCGACAATCATTTGAAAGAATGAGAGAACATGGTCTGAAAATGAACCCTTTGAAGTGTGCGTTCTGTGTAAAAGCTGGAGATTTCTTGGGCTTCGTCGTCCACAAGAAAGGAATCGAAATCAACCAGAACAAGATGAAGGCAATCTTGGAAGCGAAAGCGCCAGCGAACAAAAAGGAACTGCAATCTCTGTTGGGCAAGATAAATTTCTTAAGGAGATTCATATCTAACCTAAGTGGAAAAGCTCAAGCCTTCTCACCCTTACTTCGATTGAATAAGGAAAGATTCGAGTGGGGGCAAGAGCAACAAGAAGCTTTCGACAAAATCAAAGGGTATCTCACCAAGCCACCTATTTTGGTGCCTCCTTGCGGCAACAGGAGTATGAGATTGTACATAGCTGCATCCGACAAAACTTTGGGAAGCATGTTAGCCCAAGAAGATGAAAATGGAGTCGAAAGACCCATTTACTATCTTAGTAGAGTTTTGAACGATGCAGAAACTAGATATATCGAAGTTGAAAAATTATGTTTATGTCTTTATTTCTCTTGTACAAAGCTCAAACAATATATAAAACCAGTTGATGTGTATGTTTCGTCTCATTTTGATGTTTTCAAATACATGTTGTCGAAACCCATCCTGCACAGCCGAATTGGCAAGTGGGCACTAGCATTAACTGAGTACTCATTGACCTTTATGCCTCTTAGGGCAGTAAAAGGGCAAGTGGTAGCAGACTTTATAGTCGACCACTCAATTCAGGTTGAGAATATAAATTACATGGAGATAGAGCCTTGGAAATTCTACTTTGATGGTTCCAGCCATAAAGATGGAACAGGAGTAGGGGTCTTGATTATTTCTCCAGAAAAAATTCCAACAACTTTCAAGTACAAGATATCAGGTACTTGTTCGAACAATGAGGCTGAGTACGAAGCTCTAATTACTGGCCTTGAGATATTGTTGGAATTGGGGGCAACTCGAGTCGAAATAATGGGAGACTCAGAGTTAGTCATTAAGCAAGTCACAAAAGAATATAAGTGCATAAGAGAAAATCTTATTATGTACTTTGTGATAGCAAATCGTTTATTGAAAAAATTCGAAGTGGTCAACATTCGACACATACCTAGATTGGAAAATCAAGTAGCCAATGATTTGGCACAAATTGCATCTGGGTACAAAATTTCAAAAACGAGATTACAAAGAGCAATCAAAGTTCGAGAAAAAATAAAAGCAACTAGCCTGTCCCCAACAGATTTGAAATCGACAAGACTAGGGTATGCTGATCAAAGGAACTTTGAAATATCGTTCATAGACAATTTGTCAGAGCAAAATTGGAGGAAACCCATTGTAGATTATCTACAAAATCCAGCAGCTTTGACAGAACAAAAAATAAAATATATGCCGTTGAGTTACGTACTCATGGGTAATGAGTTATTTAAAAAGACGCCTGAAGGGGTATTGCTAAAGTGCTTAAGCGAAACTGAAGCATACATAGCCCTTTCGACTATGCACGTTGGAGCATGTGGGGCTCACCAAGTAGGCCATAAGATGAAATGGTTGTTGTTTCGACAAGGACTATACTGGCCCACCATCTTGAAAGATTGTGTTGAGTTCGCGAAGGGTTGCCAGGAATGTCAAGTCCATACGGGCATCCAACATGTACCAGCAAGCGAACTTCACTCAATAGTGAAACCTTGGCCTTTTAGAGGATGGGCGTTGGATCTTATTGGAGATATTCGACCAGCATCATCAAAGAGCCAGAAGTATATACTGGTAGGCATTGATTATTTCACTAAATGGATCGAAGCTATTCCTTTAGTCAATGCAGACAAAGAAAATGTCATTGAATTTATTCAAAAGAACATTATCTTCAGATTTGGAATCCCTGAGACTATAACGATTGATCAAGGATCAGTGTTTACTGGTCGAAAGATGCAGGAATTCGCTCAAGAAACATGCTTTAGACTCTTAACATCAACACCTTATTATGCGCAGGCAAATGGTCAAGTCGAAGCAGCGAATAAAATAGTGATCGGCCTGATAAAAAAGCATGTAGGAAAGAAGCCAAAAAATTGGCATAAGACGTTAGACCAGTTCTTGTGGGCCTGTCGAACGTCCCCAAAAGAAGCCATAGGTACAACACCATATCGGCTAACTTTCGGTCATGACGCAGTACTGCCAGCGGAAATTTGTCTTCAATCAGCAAGGGTTCAGAGACATCATGATATTCCCTCTGAGGTTTATTGGGATATGATGTTAGACGAACTAGTAGATTTAGACGAGGAAAGACTACGCGCTCTCGACCTACTGAGAATTCATAAGAAAAGAGTGGAAGACTCTTACAATAAAAAAGTAAAACCTAAGGCATTCTCGCCTGGAGAATTAGTTTGGAAGGTGATTCTCCCCATGGATCGAAGGGATCGAAGCATGGGAAAATGGTCACCCAAATGGGAAGGACCATTCAGAATTATCCAAAATTTTTCTGGTGGAGCTTATGAGGTTGAAGAGTTAGGCGAAGATAAAAGACTCTTGAGAGTAAACGGCAAATATTTGAAAAAAATATAAACCTATGCTCCAAGAGATCAAAATAAATAGCAATTAATGACCAAATTAACCATAAAAAGCCAAAACGGAAAATTATATAGTGATTAGCCAAAATGGTTGCATTGTCTTACAAATATTACAGTACATGGTTAATAAGTTGCTGAGCAAATTAGAAATGGATAGAAGCTTTAATTCGAAGATACTTGGCCTGCTGCAACTCCAGCTGTTTGTTACACAAGGCAGTCGCCTGAGAAAGTTTGGCAATCTGGTCATCAAAGGCTTGGGCCTTCTCAGGGAACTCCAAGCCTCGTGTAACTTCAACTTGGCTCTCTGCGTCCGAAACAGTCGAAAGGAGCTCCTCTTTGCGCTTGGTGTTAACATTTAACTTGGCCTCCAACTCCTCGATCTGCGCCTTTATAGAGGCGTTATCTCGATCTGTGGCGTCGATTTCCTCCTGCTTAGATGTCTTCTGTTTCGACAATTCTGCAATTCGAGAAGTTGTTTCAGCTACCTCGGTCCAGGCAGAAGAACTCTTGCCATGTAGTGCTTCGAGTTGGTTGTTGAACCCCCTTTGACGTCTATAGTCCGCAGAGACTTGGTCAACAATGGAGTATAACTCCAAGATAAAGCTGGAAACCTCTGGAGATACAACAAGCAAATCGACTGCACTCAGAACAGCTCCCAGACAAGACGGAGAAGTAGGATCCCCCTCCAAAGCCTTCATTAGATCCTTTTTGAAGAACTGAGCCTTGACCTTCTTCAAAGCCTCATCAAGAGGAGAAGTCGAAGTAGACTTCCCCGATGCAGTAGAAGCATCATGACTAAGGTCAGATGAATTCTCCCTACTCTCAATGATGGCATTCAGGTAGCCAATTGGATCAGTTTGCTTCAAAAGGGCCAAGTCTTCTTTAGACTTGGGCTTTGTCGAGGTGGTCGTTCCTACAACAGCGGTGGCTTGGGGTTGAGGTTGTTCAGTAGCGTCAGCATCAACATGACCCTCTTCGACATATGGTTCAGTAGTGTCAGCATCAACATGATCCTCTTCATCGTGTTGCTCCTCTGTCAAATCGACCACTTGAGCTTCCTTTGGGTGTTGTTCCTCTGTTTTGGCAAGGGCTTCATCGCTCGCCAATTCCTCCTCTTGTTGTCTACTATGTTCAGCAGAGTCTTGTGTTGAAGTTTTTGGTGCTGAACTTTCGGTGGTCTCCTGAAAATAGAAGAGGAAGAATATTCTGGTTTAGAGAGATACACAATCGAACATGATCGTCGACACCTAAGTTAAAAATGGTCGGAGGTACTACCTGTAGAGGAATTTCAGCCCCAGGGCTAGAATTATCACTTTCAACGGGTTTGCTGAGCAAGACGTTCAGCTCCTCCTCCATGGGCTCTTCGATGATCACAGGAGGTGGCCTGGATTTTCTCCCTGCAACCTTGATTCTGATCATAGGTCGAGGCTCAGGAGCAGGGGCATCTTTCTTCAGCTTTCTCCGTTTGAGAGGAACAGGGGGAGATTCATCCTCGTCGTCACTCGCAGATTCGACCGTTAATGCAGGTCGTTTATTAGGTGCAGGTTCCTGAAACCCCAAATGGAGTTGATTTAGAACGCCATATCGAAAATCAGGATGTTAAAACCAGCAGGAAATAATAAAAATTTGGTTACCGGTGCTGAAGGTTTTGTAGAGGGACCTCCTCCCTGATGGCTTTTTGTGGTTTTCTTTGCTGCAGGTTTTCGAACAACTGAAAGAAGACGCGTTCACAAGTTATAATTGACAAGTTATAAGTCGAAATGGAAAGACAAATATAATTTGAAGAGTGAACGTACATTTCTTTATTTTGTCAAGGACCAAAACGAAGGACTTCTGGAGTTCGTCCACAAAATCTTTTTCATCGGAGAATTCTTCAGCATAATAACTCTTCCACCAGTCTTCAAAAGATGGTGAATAGAGGAAGTTGAGTTGGTAGTCGAACAACGAAAGTACTGTCCGACCAGCGTACCTACCAATGTGCTTGGTAGCAGCATCCTCAGTGTAATCATTACAAAAATACAACATTGATTTCTCCCTAGGGAAAATGGGAGAAGGAAGTGATTGGATGATACCAAACTGTCGAGAGATCAAATTTGGCTGATAAGCAATCAGGCTCAGATGATTCTTGGAACTCTTAAAGCGCAATGGCATTATCCTGGGAGTGAGAAATGCTTCCCACAGTTTTGTGTGCTCTTCGAGATGAGGATCCTATGATGACTTGGGATGGGGCCTGGTGAACCACCCTGGACCAAACTTTCGACGGGCGAAAGGAGCCATGGTCGAGGTAAATTCTTTCCTCCCTGCAAACATCAAAATGAAGTTTGCAAAGGTCTGTTGGAGTTCCAGCCCATCCTCAGTGGGAGTCGGTAAAGTCGGCCTGGTACCTTCGATACGCCTTTTGGCTATCTCATGAGCTTGTTCATTTATTTGAGTTTTCTGAGGTAAAAAAGACTCAAAAGTGGCGTTTAGCCATAGTTGTAGTAGCCAGAAGGGTCATGCAAGCAGCAAGCTGGCTCTATTTTCTATTACCTTTAATAGAGTCGCCCCACTGCTTATCGACTCATATAGGTTCGCCAGTATTAATTCGGCCAAACAGATGTTTTGACCGTGGTGAAGCTGGGTAGCAAGGGTGACCATTTTCTTCGTCACCTGTAGAGATTTCGTGCAGAACACGAAGCGTGACAGCCAAAGGGCTAGAAACGCAATGTGCTCCACGTCCGTCACCTTAGCTGTCGATTTGTCATGATAATGGTTGGTGTAGGTGGTGTAAGTGGGTTTGGTAGCTGAAAACCCAATCTGGTCTTTAGACATTTCCTCTGGGTCAAAGTAATCCCCAGTTGGTCGAAGACCGATAATGGCAGCCACGTCGAAGAGAGTGGGTGTTACCATTCCACAAGGCAGGTGGAAGGTGAAGTGAGTATAGTCCCAAAATAGCAAAGAAGCTACCAGCATTTCAGGGGAGTAGTTGAGACCAGTCTTCGACAGCATGACTAGGTCATAAATCCCCATGTTCTTCCAAATCGAAGCATGGCTTTTTTCCATCTTGTCGAGCCAAGCGTTGTAGTCTGGTGTAAGGCTAGGGCTAGACCTAAAAGCCCTAACCCCTCTGTTGAAGAAACGAAGATCTATCTTTTCTTTTGCAGGATCTTCGTTGTCGTCTGTAGCCTTTTTGGAGCACCCAACGGGTTTGAGTGCCTCAAGCACTGGGAAGAAGCTCTTGAGCTTTGTTGGGTCAACAATTCATGCAGATAGAGGACCAGACATGGCGAAAACCTGGTTGGAGTATCCAACAGGAATCAGCAGTTGAGAAGAGTGAGTCTCACGCTCAGCAGTTCCCAAGGGTTCGGGAACCCTTCGCATTCCTTTGGAGTTAACTGTTGGAACAGTTGAAAAGATTTTCGGTTGGGCAGTTTTAGAGGGAGTGTTAGAACTGGGGACATTAGAAGAACGAGAACCTGAAGCCATTTTTTGGGTTGAGATGAAGATGGATGAAGAACAAAGTTTTTTGCAGAAATTTCTGTTCAATATTAAGGCTTGGATGAAGAAAGCGTGAAAAGTCCCACGAGGGGCACTTAGCGCTATTTATAGTGATTGGAAAATCACAAAACTCGAGGTCATTTAATGTTTCAGACAATAGTGGGGCACGTGGCGCTCATTTGCTGATGTAGTCGTTATGCAGAACAGAAACGGTGCAGCATGCATCCTCGATTTCGGGGAATTGTCATGATGACAATCTGTGAAAAGACATTGGGCATGCCAAACGCCTTACTGAAGTGACGTCTTAGGAACAGTTGGAATGATGGCTTTTTAGGATTTTCAGTTGGTTGGTAGGAGACGAAAAGCGCACGAGCTAATCTGTGGCTAAGAATGAAGGACAGGTGTCGGGTGGAATCTCAAAGAATGCCTTTTTTCTTTTCAGCGTCGAAATAAGGCATTCTTGGGGGGGCAATTTGTTGGCTCCTAAATTCGACACCCTTGTTTGTTATCAATATAGACCATTAATTATGAGTTTGAAGAGTTTCCAGGTTTCGACCAGCTGA
The DNA here is from genome assembly GCA_948472305.1 of Vicia faba. Classification (NCBI taxonomy): domain Eukaryota; kingdom Viridiplantae; phylum Streptophyta; class Magnoliopsida; order Fabales; family Fabaceae; genus Vicia; species Vicia faba. The sequence continues at coordinate 369,090,191 of OX451738.1, read as the reverse complement.
TCCTATCGAATGCTCATCAGAAAATGGCAAGGTACTTAGAGAGTTTCTTTTAAGTGGGAATCTTGTTACCTTCGACGTCGAAGGAACTTCTCGATAAAGGTATCTGATGCCCAGGGTGGAACGGTTTGAGATTCGAATGTTTGGAGGGAAAACAGTTCCCAGCAGTTACCAAACGCAACGTGCCAAGATCAGGAGCGTCGAATGCTGTGAGCGTGACATGTGGTGTCATCTCGAAGCGACGTAACTGCCCAACGGTTACTTAAGATGTGTTTTAGTATAAATACTAGTTGTTCACGTATTTTTTCGTGTGTGTTCATCATTATATACAAGTCACTCATCTAGATTCAAGTACCCAGTGTGAGCGAAAGAATTGTTGAGAATGTATGTGTGAAACACCATTTAAATTAATCAAAGTCTTTTATATTCAAGCACTTTATTGCCTTTCATTTACTCATCTCCGTCGAAGCCTTTTATTTAACGCTTTCATTTATTCTATCAAGCTTTTCTTCATGCAATTTACATAAAGTGTCTTTACTTTACTAGCATTAATCATCATTAGATTTAGTCAAACCCCAGAAAATCAACCATGTCTTAGGATCAATCTGATCGATCCTGCGAGCCACCAAATAAGTAACCTTTTGGAAGATCAGCGGTTGTTTACCAATTTCCACGGTAAACATTATCGCATTTAAATTTTTAGAGAAATTGTATAGGACGCGCGACGTTTTTTATTGTAATAGTTTAGATTTATATTTTTGCATTTTTTCTATTATGTAACTGCTTACAAGATGTAATAGTCTAGGGCTTAATTTCTGCACTTTATTTTCCGCATCTTTATGTAATTTCCTCAAAGCCTTGTAATAGCTTAGGGTTTACTTCCCGCACCTTTACTTTTCCGTATATTATAATGCTAGTAATTAGGCATGTATGGCAAGATAAAAATAATCGTTAGCAAACCCTAATACAAGATAAATAACTGAGTTGAACATACTATTCACACTCACACTTCTAGGGTAACCTCTCTGTAATACGGTGGGAGAACTGACTTGAGGTTTTGCGTTTTATCGCAAATGTTGCAGTTTAGCAAGAGTCACCACCGACTTTTCTTTTATCCAAAAAGTAAAGGTGAAAAAGCACAAGAAAGACCTTTAGAGATGTTTTCTTGAGTTCGGGGGGTAGATTATGAAAAGGGAAGTTGTTAGCACCCTTTTCATCCATGGTTTTCCATGGGCTCTTAGTTACTCGGTAGATCAACTTGCTTTCGTTTGAACGTGTTTTGTGGTGTGAGCTTTGAAAGTATTTTGAAAATATCCTTGTAATGGTTCTCGTCTCTATGAGAACGTATAAAAAGTTTTGTTTCGAAAGATAGTTCAAAGGTGTACTCGCGGATTGTGATTTGGAAAGTGGTTTTCGGAAAGATATTTTGCAATGGTTCTCGTCTCTATAAGAACGTATACAAAATGTTTTATCTTTTGGAAATGTTTTGAAATAAGAGTGTTGATGTATAAAAGTGTTTTTTGTAGTTGCAAGCAAACGAGTTACTAAGAGCGAAACTACCTACTCAAAAGGTCTTAAATGTGCTTTTCCTTCTCCTTTAGATGTGGTTATCTTACCATTGTTTTGGTAAGAAGTCCCATCATTGGATGTGAAGGGACGGGTGTAGGGACGTTTGCATAGTCATAGAAGGCAACTCATGGAACATTTTAGCAATGTTGTTTAGGGACTAGATCGTTTACCGAAGGCAACATCGAGGGTCATCGAGGGACTACGATCTTTTATCGAGGGTCTTTGATAAAACGTCCATGTTCGAGGAACATGACTATTTTCCGAAAGGGGACAAAGTGAGATTACCCTAGAGGTGTTAGTGTGCGGGTGTGTTAGTTTGCATGCATTTGTCTTTGATTTTTGGTGAGCTACTTGTTAGTTTTTTTATCTTGTCATACATCTTATTTTACTAACCATATATGAAAAGCAAGTAAAAATGAGGAAAATAAAATCTAAGCTATTACATCATTTTAGAGGGATGGGGGGTACAAATTAACAATAGGGATGAGGTAGAAACTAAAATATTACAACCATATCGAACAATAACGAAGATAATGTAAAAACAGTGCAAAATATAGGAAGAAATGCATTTTGAACCACTATGTGTCGACCCATGCTGCTATGCATCGACACATAGCTTTTCCCTGCTCCTGTAAAACAAAAATGACTCAGTATGAGTCGACACATAATGGGATGTGTCGACTCATGCACCCTTCTTGTCTCGATACGAAACGCGTATGTATCGACTCATAAACCCTTCTAGCTTCTGCTCTGTGACCTGAACTCAGTATGGATCGACGCATGAGGGTTATGTGTCGACTCATACCCTGTTTTTTTCACTAGGATGGGTCGATACATGATGGTATGTGTCGATGCAAGCTGCATTTTCCTGCCTTAAACATTGTTTTACTGATTGTACAGGTTAGTTTATGGCATATAATGAATAAGCATGAACAACAAATGATTGAATAAGTCTAAACAAGGTGCAGATGGTTAGTTCAAAAAGATATTAAAGTGCTACATCTTGTCTTCAAAATAAACAAATCATTATTGATGTATGATGAGATATCAAGTTAAGAAGACTTACCTCTGGACTGCACTGTCTGTTTTGAATCTGAATGTTTTTCCAAATGTGATTAGGATCTCAATGAATCTCCAGAAAGCTACTCTGGACTGTTGAAACTAAGCTGGACTGTACTGTAATGTTTATGGTGTTTTGAGGATAGGGATGAACAGCACTACAGGGACTGTTTTTTGGTTATGTTTGGACAGTCTTTGAGGAAGAGTTTGTATGGTGGAGCAATGAGTTGGGTTTCTGTTTTGAACAAGAGCAGTTTTTGTTTTGAAAATGAGTCAAAGTTGCACAGAATATTGTTTTTCTGCTCAACAAAACTCTCTATCTTTTCTCTAGAAAAATTTTCCTCTCCTTAAAATCCAGCCTCTAACTTCTTTGTCTTATCAGACAGTCCTCTTTTGTAGACCCCTTGACTGTTGTTTAGGGGGGGAGACAAATAATTCATTTTGAATTATTTTTGCCTACTGCTTTGATACTTTTTGCACACAATTTTCCTTTGCCATTTTGGTGCAATTTTGGGGCTATTGTGGTGCTGGTTTGGGCAGACTGCATAGAGCAGTTTTGGACTATATTGGGCAGCATGTATACTTGGGATGCAGCATTGCACAAGCTTTCTTTTAGGGCAGCCTGGGGTGTTATGGCATATCATATTTTATTCAACTTTGGACATCATAGTTTGTAGCATGTCACAAATTTGGTCTTGTGCACATTATGTCAAAGGAAAAAATATTGTGACAAGGTTTTAATCAAAACATAATTTTAGAATTTGTAATTTTGAAAAATGTCACTTTGTAATAACTTGAATTACTTGCATCATCTTGAATTATTTGGAGTTGTAGTAAAATGCAGTGAAGCAAATGAAATTAACCAAGTATAGAGAATACTTAGAAAAATCTCAAAGTCTTGCAAAGTTGGATTTTTGATTCTCTTGACTTTTGATGATCAAACTTCATTTTTTTGGATGTCTTGACATAATGTGATTTTTGGGACTCAAATTTGATCCAAAAGTCAAAGTTTGACTTTTTTAGTGTCTGGTTGACTTTTCCAGCAAAAACTCCAATTTTGCTCATTTTGCCCCCTTTTGATAATTTGAATGACTCTTCTTAGAAAATGTGGTCTGAGGCTTGAAACTTGACTGAAGTAATTCTAATAATCCTTGAGACAGGAGAGGGCAAATTTTGGGGTACACAAGCTGCCCCTGTTCAATCTTCTTAAACCTGAATAGTTAGATTGGCATGTTTTGCCTATCGTGACTCGAAGGTGGAAGATGATTGAACACTAGAGTACCCAGAAATTTGCACTTGGTGATGTGATGGTTAAGGGGATAGGCTTAAAGATGTCATTTAGAGAGGTGATAGAAAGTTGTAGGAGATGGGCTTAAAGATGCCATCCAGGAATTATTGTTGAATTGTGACTGTAAGCTGAAACTGAATGAGTATCAGAATGGCGTCCGTGTTTGGAGCGTATCTGAACTATATCTGAAATCTGAATCTTAATGAATATCAGGATGGAATCCGTATCGGGAGCGTATCTGAATTGTGTCTGAACTTGAAATCTGAATGAGTATCAGAATGGCTTCCGTGTTTGGAGCGTATCTGAACTGTATCTGAACTTGAAATCTGAATGAGTATCAGAATGGCTTCCGTGTTTGGAGCGTATCCGTACTGTATCCGAACTTGAAATCTGAATGAGTATTAGAATGACTTCTGTGTCTGGAGCGTATCTGTACTGTGTCTGAATGGGTATCAGAATGGCTTCCATGTTTGGAGCGTATATGTACTGTATCTGAAGTTTGAATCTGAATGAGTATCAGGATGGCATCTGTGTCTGGAGCGTATTTGTACTGTGTCTGGAAGATGAATCTGAATGAGTAACAGAATGGCTTCTGTGTTTGGAGCGTATCTGTACTGTATCATGATTGCATATTGTCAATGGTAATTGTTTAATCTTATCCTGAAAAGGGTAAAATGTTAGTTAAAATACCAAGTCATGTCGTATGAAATGTATGATGCAATGTATTTGCTTTATCAATGCTTATGATATATGTATGCAATGTATGCGTATGTGAGCTGATTTTATGTATTGCTGTTTGATTGAGGAGAATGGATCCTTGAAAGCTGCTGGGGATATATGGATTCTTCATGTCTTGAAGTTTGAAGTACTGGAAAAAATTCGCCTGTGAGGGCAATGCCACATATTGCTTTGAGGAGTCCTGAGAAAATTGATGATCTCTACTGGGGATTAATAATTTGAAGTTTTAGTTCCACTGAGGATCTAGATGATGTATTGTGGGGATTGCTTATGAAATAGCCTAGAGACGTTTTTCCGGCTCTTTCAACTTATCAGTAATTGTCTTTCTCACTTTGTTTATTTGTAAACAGTAATTATGTTCAAATGCATATGTTCATTAATGAATCTTTGGACGTTTTTGCAAATAAAACACAAGTGTAAAGGAAAAGACAAATAGTTTTCTGTACTTTCAAAGAGATATCTTTGTATTGACTTTGAATTAGTATTTTGTACAAGGGAGACAAACATTCTAGTAAGAGAATGGCGCCATAAAGAGAAATAAAAACTTTATACAAAGAAATATAGCTATGTGTAATAATCCCATGGGATTTCCATTCTGCTATACACTTCGTATCTCCGAATATCTTATCTATTTGTTGCTTCGTCCGAAGATGATTGAATTGATCAGAAACTCTGAGTTTGTCGGGGGAAGTCAAGAGGTTGTCCTCAAAGTGATCCAGTGAGACATAGTCGTACGCTTTAATTCCCTAACTTTTTCCTGGACCGCCCTTTCGGGTTTTCAGTCCACCGGGAAACCCTTTTTTGCCCAAGTCTCCCTTTCGGGTTTTCAACTTGCCGGGTGTACAAATTTTTTTTATTTTATCCCTAATTTTTTCCCGAACCTTTTGGTTCGCCGGGATGCCCTTGTTTTGCCTAGGTGTGTCAACCTAGCGGGTCTCTTAGGCGTAGTATCTTTTGACTATGTCTGCGTCCGCATGGTGTGGCAGGTCGTCGTCCATGGTGGTTAAGATCATTGCCCCACTGGAGAATATGTTCTTGATTACAAATGGTCCTTCATAGGTAGGAGTCCATTTTCCCCTGGGATCACTTTGTGGCAAGATGATGCGCTTGATCACTAGATCTCCAACTTGATATACTTGGCGTCTAACTTTCTTGTTGAAAGCCTTGGTCATCCATTTTTGATACATCTGACCATGGCAAATAGCAGTAAGTCTCTTTTCATCAATTAAGTTTAGTTGATCAAGTCGAGTTTGGATCCAATCGTCCTCATTCAAACCTGCATCCTTCATAATCCTCAAAGAGGGGATCTGAACCTCAATAGGCAAGACAACCTCCATGCCATAAACCAAAGAATAGGGTGTTTCCCCAATTGACGTGCGAGCCGTGGTACGATAACCGTGGAGAGAAAATGGTAGCATCTCATGCCAGTCCTTGTAGGTGACTGTCATTTTTTGTATGATCTTTTTAATGTTTTTATTTGCAGCTTCAACAACACTATTCATCTTTGGCCGATAGGGGGATGAATTGTGATGCTGAATCTTGAACTGCTCGCACAAGGCGGTGATTATAGTATTGTTAAGGTTTGTACCATTGTCAGTGATGATCCTTTCTGGGATACCGTACCGGTAAATGAGATTCTGCTTGATGAAGCGGGTAACAACATTCTTAGTAACGGATGCGAAGGAAGCTGCTTCAACCCATTTTGTAAAATAGTCAATGGCCACTAGAATTAAGCGGTGTCCATTAGAGGCTGTTGGCTTGATCTCTCCAATCATGTCGATTCCCCACATAGCAAAGGGCCAAGGAGCCGTTAAGACATTCAGAGGAACCAGAGGTGCGTGGACCTTGTCAGCATAAATTTGACACTTATGACAGGTCCGGGAGTGTTGATAGCAATCTGCTTTCATAGTAGACCAATAATAGCCTGCTTGTAGGATTTTCTTCGCCATCGTATGCCCGCTGGAGTGAGTGCCAAAAGTACCTTCATGTAATTCAGCCATGATCTTTTCAGCCTCAATCTTATCCACACACCGAAGTAAAATGGAGTCGTGATTGCGTTTGTACAGGATGCCATTACTCAGGAAGAACTTAGCAGAGAATCTCCTTAAGAAATTTTTATCATTGATTGAAGCTCCTTCTGGATATTCTTGAGCCTCGAGATACCTCTTGACTCCATGAAACCAAGGCTGGTCCACTATCTTTTCAGTATTAATCTCGTGACAGTATGCCGGTTCATCCATTCGTTCGATGGTGATTTGGGGAGCCTCGTTATCCCAATTAAGTTTAAACATAGATGACATTGTGGCTAGAGCATCTGCTAGCTGATTTTCTTCTCGCGGGAAATGCTCGAAGGTAATCTTCTCGAAATGTGGTAACAATGTCAAAACATGTTCTTTGTAAGGGATAAGGTTTGGGTGCTTAGTGTCCCATTCTCCTTTGATCTGACTGACGACCAAAGCTGAATCTCCGAACACATCTAAAGACTTGATTCCCAAGTCTATGGCAGCCTTGAGACCAAAGATGCATGCTTCGTATTCCGCCATGTTGTTTGTACAGTTGAAGCAAAGTCTGGCAGTAAAGGGAGTGTGACACCCTTCCGGGGATATGAGTACAGTGCCGATACCATTACCAAGTGTATTGGATGCCCCATCAAAGAACAGGGTCCATCGGGATCCTTGTTCAGGTCTGTCATATGGTCTGATTTCTTCACAGTTGTCTAATGTCATGATGTCTTCATCCGGGAATTCAAACTTCATGGACTGATAATCTTCTACAGCTTGATGGGCAAGATGATTAGCTAGCACAATGCCCTTTATAGCTTTCTGGGTAGTGTACTATATGTCATATTCTGTTAGGATCATCTTCCATCTAGCTATCCTCCCAGACAGAGCAGGCTTTTCGAAGATGTACTTTATCGGATCCATTTTAGATATCAAAAAAGTAGTATGAGTCAACATATATTGTCTTAGCCGGCGAGCAGCCCATGCCAGAGCACAACAAGTTTTCTCGAGCAGTGAATATCTGGTTTCACAATCGGTAAACTTTTTGCTCAGGTAGTAAATAGCGTGCTCTTTTCGGCCAGACTCGTCATGCTGCCCCAACACATACCCCATTGAGTTTTCTAAAACAGTCAAATATAAGATCAATGGCCTTCCCTTGACTGGTGGTATCAAAACAGGAGGCTCTTGTAAGTATTCTTTGATCTTGTCAAAAGCAATCTGGCATTCATCATTCCATCTGACTACTTGATCTTTCTTCAACAGTTTGAAGATTGGTTCACAAGTAGTTGTTAGGTGAGAAATGAATCAGGCAATATAGTTCAAGCGTCCCAAGAATCCTCTGATTTCCATCTCAGTACGAGGAGCAGGAATTTCTTGTATCGCTTTAACTTTGGCAGGATCAACTTTGATGCCTTTGTTGCTGACAACAAAACCTAAGAGTTTACCGGACCAGACTCCGAATGTGCATTTGTTTGGATTCAACCTTAGCTTGTACTCCTTCAACCTCTCAAACAACTTTTGCAAGTGATCAAGGTGCTCCTCTTCAGTTTGTGATCGGGCTATCATGTCATCTACATAGACCTCTATCTCATGATGTATCATATCATGGAATAAAGCTACCATTGCACGTTAATAGGTCGCCCCAGCATTCTTCAGTCCGAATGGCATCACTTTGTAACAGAATGTGCCTCACTGTGTGACAAATGTAGTTTTCTCCATGTCCTCAGGTGCCATTTTGATTTGGTTATAACCTGAGAATCCATCCATGAAGGAAAATACTTTGTGTTGGGCCGTATTTTCAACCAGGATATCAATGTGGGGAAGTGGAAAATCATCTTTAGGGCTGGCCCTGTTTAAATCTCTATAATCCACACACATTTGTACTTTGCCATCCTTTTTAGGCACAGGAACAATGTTGGCAACCCATTGAGGATAGGAAGTGACAACCAAGAACCCAGCATTGAATTGTTTCATAACTTCCTCTTTGATCTTCTCTAACATGCCAGGTCTCATGCGGCAGACTTTTTGTTTCATTGGTGGACAGTCTTCTCTTGTTGGCAGACGATGTACCACAATGTCTGTATCAAGTCCTGGCATGTCTTCGTATGACCAGGCAAAGATCTCAACATAATCATGCAATAGCTGAATTAGACGCTCCTTGACACTCGGATCTAGATTGGCACCCACTTTGATTTCGTTTCTATCTTCCTCGGTACCCAAGTTGATTGTATCCAACAGTTCCTCATGAGGCTGAATAGCTCTTTCCTCTTGTTGTAGTAGTCTAGCCAATTCCCTTGGTACTTCACAATCTTCCTCACCTTCGTCTTCGGCTTGGTAGATTAGATCTTCAGAGTCACTAAAGACCATAGCAGTATCGTTACCCATGGGATCCGGAATGGAGGGGTACCTGCATTTGTGAGTGTGGGTGTGTGTAAGGGTATAGCTATCTTTAAACAATAAAATGTAAAAGAAAGACAATGAGCACAAAAAGTTTGTATGTGAAAAACGTCCATGATTCATTGAATGTCATATGAAGATGAAATAAAAACCCTTACAAATGGACCATTGCGCCTCAGGTAAGACACAAGGTTGAAAATGTACGAATTGTTTGTGAATATTACAAGTCCAACAGAAATGTAAAAGATAAATTACTGAGAGATGAAAGTTATCGGAACAAAGTCTTTGGCTTCCCAATTGCGAAGTCCTCCGTTGACAGTAGGAAATATCCAATCCTCCAAGCTGCCATCTTCTTCACTGTCTTCCACTGTGTTGACCTCTTGGTTGCTAATCTTTAAAGGTGGCCCACCAGCACGGGCACGGCGCACATCCTTCTGAGCACTTGAAGTAAACCCTAAGCCAAACCTGTCAGATTTATACGGAATGTCTGGAATCTGCCCCCAGATGGTGCATCCACCCTCCTCTACTACTGCCTTTGCGTCTTTTAGAGATGACATCCGAAGCAGAGGTCTTGTGATCTTGGGGATCGAGGATACCGTCTTGGTTACTGCTACCTCTTGATAGACTTCTTCGAAATGTTGAAAAGGGGTTTCAATGAACTCGCCATCCAATTCCACATACCGGAAAGAATTTAGGTGGCTAATCATGTACTCTTCTTCTCCGTGGACAGTGATAATCTTTCCATGGACCGGGTATTTCGGAATCTGGTGTAGTGTAGAGGTGACAGCACCAGCATTATGGATCCAGGGCCGTCCTAGTAAACAGGAGTAAGAGGGGCGGATGTCCATCACATAGAAAGTTGAGTTGAAAGTTTGAGTTCCCACTTTTATGGGGATGTCCACCTCCCCGTGGACCATCCTCTTTGAACCATCAAATGCTCTCATGACTATATTACTGGGTTTCAACGTTAGTCCTTCGCAATCCAATCTGTCGAGAGCTTTCTTCGGTAAAACATTCAAAGATGAGCCAGTGTCCACCAAGACATGGGCCAGAGTTGTTCCTCTATACTCCACAGAGACATGTAATGCCTCATTGTGTTTTCTCCCTCTTGGTGTTAGGTCAACATCAGAGAAGCCTAAGCCGTTATCAGCTGTCAAGCTGGCCACACAATCTTGGAATTGGTCAGCGGATGTCTCTTGTGGCACATGGGCTGTCTTCAGAAACTTCACCAGAGCTTTCACATGTGCCTCAGAACACAGCAGCAATGCAAGCATGGAGATCTTGGAGGGAGTTTTCCCCAACTGTTCAACAACGTCATAGTCACTCTTCTTTATTGTTCTCAGGATCTCCTCCATTTCCTTCTTGGAGGTTTCGGGGATGGTCAGTGGTTGAGCCTTCATCCGGACAGTCTCTTCTTGAATACCTTTTCCTTGAACATCAGCAGCAGAAGTATTGGTGGGGATAATAGCAGGGGTTGTGTCATCTTTGCTGGTAGGAGCACTTGCAGATATGATTATTGGTATGGAGGTAATCTTTAGAGCGGTCGCGGGTCCAAAAACTGCCTCTAGAGGGGCAATTTCTGGAGAGAAGATTCTTCCATTACGGGTAATTTTGCTAGTTCTGGCAATATTGCTAATGTCAGAGTCCTCTTCTTCGGAGCTTATTTCTTCGGCAGTCAGTCCCTCTTGTTTGATACCATGGTAGTAGATTTCTCCACCGTAATTCCACGGTACTGTTTTATCTGATTCATACGGGATCGGCCCGGGCATTGTGATCTTAAGAGAAGTAGTTTTTGGAACCGATGTAATCCTAACGGGTATTTTGGGGACCCTGGAAGGATTGGCGGAGATGGTTATGATTGAAACGTCTTCAACAGGAATAGGTAGAACATGAGCATTTTCAAACAGAATTTCTTTGTTGTCTATCAGGCGTTGAATGCCTGTCTTAAACAGAGGGCAAACAGTTGGTGAGGATAAGCAATGATGGCAGTCTTCCTTACAACCTGAGAATACACCAGCTTTCAACAAGTTTATCTTAATGATTGGGAGCGGAGTCAAGAGTTCATCCACTGTGGTAATAAACAAATCTTCCTCGATAGCATTAGTGTTGTTACCATGCCTAGGCATCGGAGCGGAAATGACATTTGGTTTCTCAGGTGCGTCAAACTTAACTTCTTTTACATCTATAAGGTCTTGAATTTTGTTTTTCAGGGCCCAACAGTTGTTAGTGTCGTGACCCGGACTTTTGGGTGATAATGAGGGGACGCAGTGTTAGGATTCTTTGGGGCCTCCTTTAAAGTTGCCAAACTCAATTTCAGAAGATGTGGTAAAACCCGGGCTAGATTCATATTAATCCTGGTGAATTGCCGGACTGGCCTTTCCACCCTCGGTTGGTTACTTCTTGGTTGATCAGATGTAGGCTTTGGGATCATAATGCCCCCCACCATTGGTCGACGTTCAACTCTTCCTTGATTCCTTTGTGAATAGACAACATATACCTCCTTCTTCCCAGTGAAAGGTTTTCTCACAGCTGTAGAGGCAGATGAATCCTTCTGAATCTTTCCACTTTTTATACCAGCTTCCACCCTTTCTCTGGTTAATATTAACTCAGTAAATCCAGCAGATGAGCTCCCAATCAAATGGTTGAAGAAAGGGCCCGATAGAGTGCCCAAGAACATATCCACCAACTCCCTTTCAGACAGAGGGGGTTGCACTCTTCCAGCTAGATCTCTCCATTCCTGCGCGTAATCTTTGAAACCCTCATTTGAAGCCACAACCATACTCTGAAGTTGAGTACGGGTGGGCGCCAAATCTGCATTATACTGGTATTGTTTATAGAAAGCTGCGGCAAGATCTTCCCAGTTATGGACGTCGGCCCTTTCTAATTGGTAAAACCAATCGAGTTGTGTTCCGGATAAACTATCTTGGAAAAAATGCACCCATAGGTCTTTGTCGGTGGAGTGCGGCTGAATCTTTCTCACATATGATCAGAGGTGCATTTTAGGACATGAAACCCCATCATATTTTGCAAATAACGGCACTTTGAACTTTGGTGGGATCACAATTCCCGACACTAGCCCCAATTCTTCAAAGTCTAGACCTGGTACCCTCTGTATTTCCATAGCATTCAGACGCTCTTCAAGATGTCGGTATTTATCATCCGCTGGAGGATATTGTTCCTCGGAGTAATCTTCCTCTTCCTCCTCCTCTTCAGATTCTGACGGAACAACTGTTTCTTTTCCTTTTCTTTCTCCTTCATCAGATGTTGCTGGAAAATCCAAGGTTCTTCTAGTCTGTCCTTAAAATCTTCTCTCCATGATTACAACACCGATTGGTTTCTTCTCTTTCTTCTTCTTCTCTTTTCCCAACAGAGTCTTCAGCTCCTCTTGCCCTTTAGCCAGGGTTGTGAGTAACTGTTGAAACTGCATGTTTTAAGCTTGAAGATCTTTGACCGTCTGTTCGAGATCCATCTTTGGAATAAACAGTAGAGAGATGAGGAAACTTGTTGCAAAGACCTGTTTATGTTATGATGAATGATATTTGCATATGTAATGTTTTCAAGGATTTTAAAAGATTCAAATTTGTTTAAAACAAAAGAGAATCACACGTTATATTAATAAGATAGAGTTTGAGTACATCAATGCCCCTTGGGCAAAATAATACAATACTCTAAGATAAAAAAGTAGTGCACATCCTCTTTGGCGCAATGTAGGCATTTAGAGTCTGCTCCTCATGAAGTAGCCTAGTGAGTTCCAAAACCTTCTTCTCTCTTGCGTAGAATTGGGCTTCGAAAGTATCACGATCTCCTTTGAGCTGTATCAAATCCCTTTGTAGGTCTTCAAGAGATGTGGGCATGTCAAGATGTAGGATAGTGTATGGAACTTCTCCTTCCTTAACAGGCTCAATGATCACTGGGAGAATGGAAGGATAAGGCATCATAAGACTTTGAGCATGTGTTCGTACCCACTTGAGGTAAGGCTCAAAAGGGAAGGAATTCTTGTGTTCCAAAGTCTTGCTATCCACCTTGTTTAGCATCCTCCATGCTCGGATGAATCTCTGGCGAAGACCTTGATCGTCGTTGTCGTAGTCGAATATCAAGCCTTGAATCAATATCTCATGTGGGCCATCCCTTCGGGCATAACCAAACTGTCTTAGAGCCAAGCATGGGTTGTAGGTGATGCCTCCCCTAATTCCAAGTAGAGGGACATTAGGAAATTCTCCACAACGGTCAACAATGATAACATTCTCTTTGGATCGAGAGCACTAATGAATATCTGAATGTTTGAGCGTCATTAACCTTTGTGACCACCTCAAACCTTGCTCATTTTTTAAGACTGATTGGGGAAGATAAGAAATAAACCATCTTGCCAGGAGAGGAGTGCAACACATAAGTACACCTCTTTTCCTCATTGTACGAGTGTGAAAAGAGTGTAAGATATCTCCAAGCAATGTAGGCACCGGGTTGCGTGACATGAAGATTTTGACGGCATTCACATCTATGAGTTGGTCAGGATTGGGGAACAAGACCATCCCATAGATAAGGAGAGCCACAATTTCCTCAAATTCTTGCAAGTCCAAGGAATTCCAACAGCTTTGGGCCTTCTCAAACAGAAACTTTGCTAAGAAGCCTTTGACACCACTTCTAGTTTCCCAATGGGTTGTGACATCAGATGAGTGCAAGTGCAGAGCTTGAGCAATCTCTTCTGGATTTGGATCTCTTTCTATACCATTGAAAGGTAGTTGATTGAGAATTGGAATCCTCAAGAGTTGAGAGAATTCTTCCAGAGTGGGCACAAGCTGATAGTCGGGAAATGTGAAGCAATGATACAAAGGATCAAAGAACTGGAAGAGCACTTTCATCATGTCCTCCTCTGTGTTGGAGGTGACCAAGTTGAGTAGACGGCCGTGCCTCTCAGTGAATGGAGAGTTCTCAGGGATCCTTGAAGCTAGCTCCTTGAGTTGTGGAGGAATTCTTACAAGGTTGACTTGGATAGTTTTCCTACGAAGTGAATCCATATCCTACAAAACAGGAACAGAGATGAATTTCCAAAATCCTTGAAATGGTTAGTGAATGCATATGATGTTCATGATGTTATGCACAAGTATGTATATACAAGCAAATCAAACAAGTTCTTATTTTAGGCTTGCATGGGGTTTCATAGGTAAGTACACTCTTGAAGTATGGTTGGGTCAACCTGTCCTAATAATAGTAATCGGGTTCTAAGGAGCTCAATATCACTGGATTGTTTCCTTGTTCATTGTTTCAGCTCAAGCCTCTTTAATGGCGACCGAAATATCCCAAGAAACCAAACCTCAATGAGTGTAGTATCGAGTATCTACCAACTTCGGACTGCACCAAATCCGGTCATCTCACTACATCCTAAAAGGCCAAGTTGGTCAAGTAAAGGGTTCTAGAAGTTCATTAGTGCTTCATGACATCACTCAGCGGCCCCGTATTCTCTTTGATTGACTCAAAGGATACCGGTACCCAAAAATATGTCACACTAACATAGCTATTGCTTAGACCATGTCGGTATACCCCGCACAGTTTCCACAACGTATTGCTATTTACCTATAATGTTTCCCAAATCCGGGTGGAGGATTCAAACCCAAACAAAGAACTATAATGTAAAGCAAACAAATCAAATAATGTAAGCAAATAAATGTGATCTAGCCCTAAGGTAACCCCACTTTTAATTAAATCCCCAGCAAAGTCGCCAGTTCTGTAATACGGTGGGAGAACTGACTTAAGGTTTTGCGTTTTATCGCAAATGTTGCGGTTTAGCAAGAGTCGCCACCGACTTTTCTTTTATCCAAAAAGGAAAGGTGAAAAAGCACAGGAAAGACCTTTAGAGATGTTTTCTTGAGTTCGGGGGGTAGATTATGAAAAGGGAAGGTGTTAGCACCCTTTTCATCCATGGTTTTCCATGGGCTCTTAGTTACTCGCTAGATCAACTTGCTTTCGTTTGAACGTGTTTTGTGGTGTGAGCTTTGAAAGTATTTTGAAAATATCCTTGTAATGGTTCTCGTCTCTATGAGAACGTATACAAAGTTTTGTTTTGAAAGATAGTTCAAAGGTGTATTCGTGGATTGTGGTTTGGAAAGTGGTTTTCGGAAAGATATTTTGCAATGGTTCTCGTCTCTATAAGAACGTGTGATCGGTGGATCTGGAACTGACTGTTTAACGCTGGTTCGCGAAATGTCGCGGAAGCAAGAGTCGCCACCGTCTTTTATTTTCTCCAAGTGGAAAGGACAAAAGCACAGAAAAATTCCTTATAGAGATTGCTCTCGGTTCGGGAGGTAGGTTATAGAAAGGGAAGGTGTTAGCACCCTTTCTATCCATGGTTATCCATGGGCTCTTAGATACTTGCTCAATGTGTTTTCAAAAAGGTTTGTTTGCTTTTCAATGTGGGTTTTAAAAAGTTTCTTTGAAAATTCCAGTTCGACTCTTGTATCTGTCCTCAAGAGTGTTTGAAAAATTTGCTTTGAAAGCTTTTTAAAATGTGTTGGTGTGAAAAGTCTTTTTGAGTTTGTTTTGAGATTAGAGCAAGTATCCTTGAGAACCTACCTACCCTAAGGAATTTGTCTGTGTAAATGTCCTTAAAAGTAGTGCCATCCCACCATTGAGAGGTAGGTAGCACCACCGTTGGAGGTGTTCGGGTCAATTCGAGTTTTAGGGACATGGTGATCACCGGAGCAATGGGAAGACACCTTAGAAGCTACCCTCATGCCAGGTTCCCGGATCATGAGGACTTACTAAGACATCCTCTACTCGACGATCACCTTTCGAAAGGCAACAGTGAGGCGTACCCTAGGGGTGGTGTGTGCGATTCGTGTGTCGTTTTCATTGATATTTGTCCTTTGTCATGTTATGGGTGATCTACGCTTGATTTTATTTTAAGTCCATACCTTCTTTCATGCTTATTTAACAGTTAAAAGTTGCGGGAAAGTAAATTCTAAACTATTACAAATGGCGCGGGTCCACATCGCCAAAATTAAACCGGGCCCGATTTGGCAGAAAATAAATAAAGCAAAGGAAATAAAAGTGCGAGAAGTAAAATTGTTACAACGCTTTGGGAGAATTACATAATTATAATAAACGACATAAAATAAATGCGCGAAATTAAATAAATTACGAACATGGGCGTTGGACCCTTTTGCAAAAAATTAAAGTTAATGAAGGATTGAAATTAAAATTTAAAAGAAAATGTTTTTTTTAGATTTAATAGAAAAAAAGGATTAATTCAAATTAAAATAAAATGTCAAACCCTAATTCTAATTATTTTTTTTATTAAGAAAATATTGAAATTTTTAACTAAATGAAACCTAAGTTAATTTACATGCATTTTTTAATTTATGAAAATAAATAAAATAAATATTATTATTGTAAAAAAAGGAAATTAAAAGGAGTAAAATTAACAATTAAACCTAAATTCTATATTTTTGTATTTTTGTTATTAAAAGAAATTAAAATTGTAACCTAATTAAAACTAATAATTACATGTTAATTTATTTATGAAAATATTAGAATGAAATAATTTATTACATTTTTTATCTTTTTCTGGATTTTTTATGATGTTTTTATATTTTGTAGAAAAAATAATTAATTAATTAAAAACAATTGAATAAAATAAAATGACAATTAACAATAAAAATAAAAACAAGTAAAAAAAAAAGAAAGAAATTGCAAACCAGGGGGGGTTCAGGCCCTAAAGTGGAGGTATTGTCCAAGCAAATCTGGCCCATTAAGCATTGAAATCCGTTGACTTTTGTGCAAGCATGTGATGCGTCTGACTATGGTACATGGTGCTCTTCAGATCTGAGCCCTTGATCTGCATCTCTTGGACGCGTGGACCTTTGGATGATGATGGAGCATGGTGTACATCAATACTGACGCTGCATAGGAATTAGTATGGTAAAACAATATTGAAATATGCAAGACCTGGGACTTGAACCCAGGTCATGGGAGTCACCAACATCACACTTGGCCAGCTGAGCTACAACGCACGCTTTGTATATATAACAACAAATAAATAACAAAAATCAAAATTGGTTAGTGGCCACTAAAAAGCACAAAAACGCGCGCTGATTTGAATTAGCGTATCATGCACTGCCACGATTTCGTCTTCCACACTATCCCTGTAAAACAAAAACAAAAGCAACGGTTTTATGCGCGTGGCCTTAGGGATGTTTTCAGAAAATAGCGAATAGCTCGATTCTAAATATAAATTAGGCGCGAGGGTTGGGATTTCTTCGTCTGGACGTGCTCATGCCAATGATATTACTCCTGAGTCCTAATTTTGCCTTGGGTAAAAAACCCCAATTTTGCAAACCTGTAACCCTAGAAATCGATCATGGTGAAATCCCATATACAATACAAAAATCAAATTGAACATAATGGTTAGCTTTGAAACATCACAAGGAACAAGAATATATAATTGAAATGCAATGAGGATGCCTAGAATTGAAAACACGATGGTGACTTTTTCTCTGTACAGGAGAGGTCCTTATTACCAATTCTTTGCGTATTGATGGATGTTTGGAGTTGGAATATGATCAGGAGCCCACAAGGAAGCTTTTGGAATGAGTATTAGGGTTTGAATCGACCTAGAACACTGATTTCAGATTTGAGTTTTATGGAAAAATTTTCAAGTTTGCAAAGTGTTCTTTAGCACAGCTTTCAGTGTTCTAGGATTAGGTTTTGAATCATGCTTATGTATTGAAGCTATTAGGTCAAGAAAATTGAATAAAATCCATGGCCATAATGGTTTTCAATATTTGATTTCTTAAGGATCTTTTCCATATCTTTTCATGTGTATTTTGCTCTCAATCATGCCAATCAGCTCCAAATCTTTCCCCATTTGCATTTACACGAAATATTGACCTTAAAACATGTATAAAAAGATTGGTTTTGTTAGGTTAAATATTTTTCACATATTTAATTGATTTAATTGAATTAATATAAATAAAAACTCAAATAAATAAATAAAAATGAGAAAATACTTCCCTTTGGGCCAAGTGGTCGTGCATATGCTTAGAATGATGAATCATGGAAGAAAAATGGGCCCATTAGCAATTTTAGGTCATTTGGATCAAAGTTGACTTTTCAAAATATCCAAACATTTCCCAACTTCCACAAGGCATAACTTGCTCAATTATTAAGCTTTTCACATGTTCGTGGACATTTTGGAAAGATATTTGAGTCCTCTAACCAATGCCTTTGGTCCCATGTCATTTTGATTTACCAATCTCAAGTTATGGTC
The DNA here is from genome assembly GCA_948472305.1 of Vicia faba. Classification (NCBI taxonomy): domain Eukaryota; kingdom Viridiplantae; phylum Streptophyta; class Magnoliopsida; order Fabales; family Fabaceae; genus Vicia; species Vicia faba. The sequence continues at coordinate 369,071,881 of OX451738.1, read as the reverse complement.
TTTGACCTAAAGTCCCTTTTTGTTGACTTTTGAAAATGACCTATAATGTTGAAATTGATAACTTTTTGTGAGAGCATTTCTTGGACTTGAAGTATGAAGATGAGTTGTAGGAAATGTCTTTCTCTTCAAAATGAGCTTTGGATGGAATTTTTCTGATAATCCATGTGAAAGTTATGCCCTGGTCAATTTCAGTTGACTTTTTCAGCTGTCCAAATATAGTAACTTTTGCATCTTGATGATTTTCTGAGCCAAATTTTGAGAATCATGATCAAGCATTGATCAAATGATGTTTGTGGCTTCAAAATGATATGTTGACCAAAAATTTGAACTTTTGACTGTCAAATGACCATTTTGCCCCTACAGTTGACTGTAGTGCAATCTAGGGTTTTGACTGTGCAATTTTGAGCTGAATGCCTTGAAACTTGATATGAGGATACTTGACCATATTTGTAGGCATATGAGACTTGATTGGGCCTTTGAAAACTTCCTTGTCTTGATCAGAACACAAACCCTAGTTTTGACTGTATAGGAGGCAGTTGAATTGCATAACCCTTGGGGAATTTTGTGACTTGGCTTGGCAATTTCTTGAAGAATATGGGAGGGCAAATTTTGGGGTGCAACAGTTGCCCCTGTTCAATCTTCTTAAACCTGAGGATGCAGATTGGCTGACGTGCCTTTCGTAATCTGAGGGTGGAAGATGATTGAACACTAGAGTGCCCAGAAATTTGCGCTTGCATGCTAGCAATGAATGGGGGAATGGGCTTATAGATGCCATTTGGGGGTTGATGAATAGGATGATGGGCTTATAGATGCCATCTGGATGTTGATCGCGTAGGAGATTCCTTAGCGAGAACCTGCATACCTGCAGAAGAAAAAATGAGTACCTGACACGTTGCAGGAGCTGATTTTAAATGCTTAGAAAAGATGCGTCCTGACTGGTTACAGGAGCTGAGTCTGGAGCTTCAAACGGAGATGAACGAACCAAGTATGGTTACTGCCTTAGCATGAATGGTAAAAGAACCTTGGGTGATTTTAACTTCAACAACGCTCGTTGAGAAAATCTTAGCGGGAATTACCATCTTTGCAGTATCGGGAAGAGAACCATAGGCTATTATAATCTGAAAGGGAATCACCTCACTCGCCGTCGGAGAGGGGAATCATAGGAAAAGGAATTGTTACCTCACACACCGTCGGAGAGGGAAACATCTGAAAAGGACTTACCACCTCACTCGCCGTTGGAGAGGGAACCATAGGATACTATCACCTCACACTCATCGTCGGAGAGGGAAACATCTGAAGAAGGAATTACCACCTCACGCACTTGCCGGAGAGGGGACCATAAGAGACTATCACCTCACACTCATCGTCGGAGAGGGAAACATCTGAAAAGGACTTACCACCTCACTCTCCGTTGGAGAGGGAACCATAGGAGACTATCACCTCACACTCACCGTCGGAGAGGGAAACATCTGAAAAAGGAATTACCACCTCACGCACTTGCCGGAGAGGGGACCATAAGAGACTATCACCTCACACTCATCGTCGGAGAGGGAAACATCTGAAGAAGGAATTACCACCTCACGCACTTGCCGGAGAGGGGACCATAAGAGACTATCACCTCACACTCATCGTCGGAGAGGGAAACATCTGAAAAAGGAATTACCACCTCACGCACTTGCCGGAGAGGGGACCGTAGGAGACTATCACCTCACACTCATCGTCGGAGAGGGAAATATCCGAAAAGGACTTACTACCTCACACACCGTCGGAGAGGGAACCATAAGAGACTATCACCTCACACTCATCGTCGGAGAGGGAAACATCTGAAAAACTTCTACTGAGTCTTCATCAGAAAAATCTGTTGGGAGTCGATTTAGCTGAACTGGAGGAGGCTCTTTTTTTTTTATAAGGATGTGATGAAGGAATCTGAGACGATTGCTACTCCAAATCTATGATGAAGGAATCTGGGACGATTACTACCTCAGCCGAATGATGAAGGAATCTGGGACGATTACTACCTCAGTAGGATGGTGAAGGAATCTGGGACGATTACTACCTCAATAGGATGATGAAGGAATCTGGGACGATTGCTACTCCAAATATATGATGAAGGAATCTGGGACGATTACTACCTGAGCAGGACGATGAAGGAATCTGAGACGATTGCTACTCCAAATATATGATGAAGGAATCTGGGACGATTACTACCTCAGCAGGACGATGAAGGAATCTGAGATGATTGCTACTCCAAATATATGATGAAGGAATCTGGGACGATTACTACCTCAGCAGGACGATGAAGGAATCTGAGACGATTGCTACTCCAAATATATGATGAAGGAATCTGGGACGATTACTACCTCAACGGGAAAAGACTTTTATCTGTTGATCGTTCTTTCCTGAAAAAGTAACGAATTAGTTGTATGCCATGTCATAATGCGTGAATTGCATGATTTTAAGATGTTCTCAAAAATAAATGAGATTGGGGTGATATGATGCGTCTATGCATGCTATAATGATGTATGTGACGTTTTATGAATGTGTTTTTCGTCTAGGAAAGTAAATCCTTGACGGGTGCCGGGAAGTCGTATCCTGGGCTGATGTTGAAGAATAGACTTTTACTTCTGCTGGGGATGATAACTGCAAGAATACCGGTAGGAGAAGATGACTCCGTGGCGGAATAAACTTGGCAAATGGAAGATTCTGCGGGGAGAAAAAATGCTCTAGCGACCATGCCGGGAAGCAATACTCTGTGGGAAGAGGGATGCCTCGCTGAGTGTTGATAATAGTTTGCTGGGGATACCCTTGTTGTGCCGGAAGTATGAATGGACTTCGCTGGGGATAAGAAAATTGCGTCGACGACGATCTTTCCGTGGCTTTTGGCTGAGGATAACCCAGTTATATCCTGTTAAGGAAATAACTCTTTAAATCAAGCCGGACGACGCGTTCGTGTTCTGCGAGGGGGTAAGCTTATTGCTTGGGGATATGTGGGTTCCAACTCTCCTGGGGAAGTATTGAACTGTATTGGTTATGTTCTTCAACGGAACCTACCCTGATACCTTGGAGGATAGAACGATCAGATTGCTTAGACCACCCCTTATTGCCCCTGTTTCTATGGGGGAGGCATTTGTGGGGTACTGATAGTTGTTGATGGACAAACCTTCTTCTGGTAGACAGATGGCAGGACATAGTCGTACGCTTTAATCCCTAACTTTTGCCTGGACTGCCCTTTCGGGTTTTCAGTCCACCGGGATACCCATTTTTGCTCGAGCCGCCTTTTCAGGTTTTCGACTTGCCGGGTGTACATTTTTCCATTTCATCCCTTCATTTTGCTCGAACCCTTTTGGTTCGCCGGGAAGCCCTTATTTTTGCCTAGGCATGTCAACCTAGCGGGTCTTTAATTTTGTGTGGTATCTTTTCGATTATGTCTGTGATTGCAGAATGCAGGTAGGTGCCCATGGCTGCTTGTGTTGCCATATTACCAGAAGGTGTCTGATCGTGCAAGATTCGTTGCTGGACTGCCCCAAGTGACTCAGGCAGAGGTTTGCCCCAGGCTATTTGGCCTTTGAGAGATTCTCTGGATCTTGACTGGGCTGCCCCAGATGATAGACCGTGATCATGCCGTGCCCCTGGATTGGAGATACTCTTGTTCATTAGACTTTCGTCATGCGAATTTCTATGCTGCTCAAACAAAAAGTCACATGCAAACAAAGTTATGTTAAAAGTGCAAAGCTTATGTCTGTCTTGAAGATTTTGAAAATGCATTCTTTTTCCATAAAACAAGTGAATGTTTGTAAAACATGATGTCAACTCCGTATTTACCGTAGGCCTTAAGGAGTCAGGATACCTTTCGTGATAGTATGCTTTCGAGCTAACCCGTGCTTCAGCTAGGATTTTCGAGGGTTATAACGTGGCCTGGTTCACGGTTTAAGAAACAAAGGATAAAGGCTCAAATTATTTGTACCCACCCGCTCTTCGTGATGTTCTCCAAACCTAAACTCGGTTGATCGTGCATTAGACCTTGCTCGAGTCTTTGCTTTGATGTTCCAATAATGGTTCAGATGTTGATGATTTATTTTGAATAGGCAGTCATTTGCTTTGGTTGAGGGTTTGTGAGACCTCTTTCTTGATTTTTGTTATCCCTTTCTTTTTTTGCCTGAACTGTTTCCTTTTTCGGAATTACAGTCAGCGGGATGCCCCCGTTTCGTAAGTCCCTTTTATAGGTTTTGACTTTTTGGGCTTTTCATTTATGATTTTTTGATAATGACTGCCTGTCCTTATGATTGTTCGGAACCATCACTGTCTTTTGTTTTTGGAAAAACTCATTTGGTGCCATTCATTGTGCACTTGGATCAACTGAGAAGACTACCCTGCCCCGGGTTATGATTAAGGGTTTCAATTTTCGAAAATAAAAACTCCTACTTCTTTGGCTCAGAGGGGTTGACGAGGGATTATCTTCCTTATAACTCCAGTGTTTAGGATTTGAAACAATGCCTGTACCTCATCAGCAGGGTCTATTCAAAAGCATACTGTAATGATCATGGTATCGTTTTCGTCATCCTCCCTCAAGAGGCTCAGAATTATTAACCGAGAGTTGACATCAGAAAAAATATGAAAAGAATATAATAAAAATAATTGTATTAATTCCCAAAACAGACATATGCGATGCATTGATAGAATAAAAGAGTTTGCTATGACATTAATTGTTTATATAAGCAAAGAAAAACACAACTCAGAAATTCAAATAAACAAAAGGTCTTCAACGATTGGGTAACGGAGCAGTGATTATGTTCGGAGTCTCAGGCACTTCAAACTGAATCTCTTCGGCGTCGATCATATCTTGGATCTTGTTCTTGAGAGGCCAGCAATTGTCCGTAGTATGCCCCGGGCTATCAGAATGATACGCGCACCTATCATTGGGATGATAGTTGGGAGCAGAGGTGTTCGGATTCCGAAGAGGAGCCCTTAAGGTGATCAGCCCTGCCTTCAACATTTGTTGCAGTGCTTGATCCAGCGACATGTTGAGTTTGGTGTACTGTCGTTTCTCCTTGCGTTGCTGCCCCTGTCCTTGTTGAGCAGGTCCGGGATTGGAGATCTGGATTGCCCCTATCTCATGACGGCTCTTTTTACCGTGCACGACATTGGATTCTTTCTTTCCATGATGAGGCTTTTTGTCTGAAGGTGCGGCCTCTTGAATTTTCCCAGACCGGATGCCAGCTTCTATTCGCTCTCCAGTCAAGATAAGATCTGTGAATCCAGCAGACGAGTTCCCAATTAGGTGGTTGTAGAACGGACCAGACAGGGTCCCCAAGAACATATCGACAAGTTCCCGATCAGTCAGAGGTGGCTGTACCCTTCCAGCAAGATCCCTCCATTTCTGCGCGTACTCTTTAAAACCTTCACTTGATCCTAACGACATACCCTGGAGTTGGGTACGCGTAGGAGCAAGGTCGGCATTATATTGATACTGCTTGTAGAAAGCAGTAGCCAACTCCTCCCAGTTACGAACCTTGGTCCCATCTAGCTGATAGAACCATTCGAGATGAGTCCCTGAAAGACTCTCCTGGAAGAAGTGGATCCACAAATTCTTGTCCACCGTATATGGTTGAATCTTCCGAACATAGGACCTGAGATGTAACTTGGGGACAAGACGCCCCGTCATACTTGGTAAAGGATGGTGCTTTGAACTTCCGAGGAATAATCACACCAGTTGACAAACCCAAATCTCCAAGATCTAGCCCAGGTACCTGTTGGATCTCCATAGCATTCAGCCTATCCTCCAACTGTTTGTACTTGTCTTCGGCAGGAGGGTATTGTTCGTCGTTGAAATCTGTCTCGTTGTCGGAGACCACTGGACTGGGAACCCTTTCCCCCTGATGACTACCTTCCCTCACAGATGGAGTTGTCCTCTCAGTTTCAATCTGCGGTGCATTCCCAGATCTGCGTCTAGGGCTGAATAAGACAGTCCTCCTCTTCTTCTTTTCTTTCTTCAAGAGCAGAGCCTTCAGATCTTGTTGCCCCTGGGTCAAGTTCATGATCAACCCTTGGAACTGGGCATTCTGAGCCTGGAGGGCCTTGATGGACTGCTCAGCTGATGATTCAGGATTCATGACGATCGGCTGAAATAAACAGCGAAGAAGGGTAAGCAACCTGTCAAAGGGATACCTGCAATGCCATGAGATGTATGACATGCATGTAATGTTTTCAAGGACCTCGCGGGGTAAACAGAGAAACTTGTTAGAATTGGAAACTGGCAACTTGATTGAAGGTACTTCATGTTGTTGAGAGTCCTTCTTCAAGGGTCAAAGGCTCACCATATCCAGTGGGTCATAGCCCCTGACAGCTTTGGCTAGAGGAAAATAAATCCCCTTTGCCCCTTGCTGGGATGTTTGATTCATCATGACCTGCATCACAAGCCCTTGAGATCCTTGAAATGGGTTAGGATGTATGCAATGGTATGATGTCATGCTATGCATGGGGTGATGTAGGTAAACCCTGTTATGAGTCCCAATTAAGGACTATAAACAGACCCTGCAAGAAATTCAGTATACTTTGTTATGAGTCCCAATGAAGGGCTATAAACAAAACCTGCAAGAGATCTAGTAAACCCTGTCATGAGTCCCAGTTAAGGACTATAAACAAAACCTGCAAGAAATTTGGTAAACCCTGTCATGAGTCCTAGTTAAGGACTATAAACAAAACCTGCAAGTAGTTCATGTGTCAGCTAACAAGCATGCAAGTAGGCAAGTACAAAAGCACACAAGTCACACAAGAGAAACCTTTAGGGTTTAAGGCCAGCATGGGGTCTGGGTAGTACCCTCTTGAAGTTGGTGGGCTCAACCTGTCCTATTAGAAGTAACCGGGTTCTAAGGTTCCCAATATCACGGGATTGCTTTCATTGTTCATCGTTTCGATTTAGCCACTGAACTGGCGACCGAAATATTCCAGGAAAGCAACCCTCAATTGGGTGTAGTATCGAGTATCAACCAACCTCGAACTGCACCAAAGTCAGTTATCTCACTACCCTAAAGAGGCCAAGATAGTTCAATTAAGGTTCCTAAGGTCTGTTGATGCTTCACGACACCACGCGGAGGCCCCGTACTCTCCTTGACTAAACTCAAGGGTTACCGGTACACACCAAAGTGCCACATCAACGTAGCAGACTGTTTCAACCATGTCGGTATACCCCGCACAGTTCCCTCACAGCCTTGTTGCTACTTTCTAAGAAGGTATCCCCAGATCCGGGTTAGGATCTATAGAACTCCCAAAACAGTCCCACAATTTAAAGCACACAAGGAAAACAATTGAAAACATAGTTATGAACTAACCCTAAGGTACACCTCACTTTATAAAGGTATCCCCAGCAGAGTCGCCAGTTCTGTGATCGGTGGATCTGGAACTGACTGTTTAACGCTGGTTCGCGAAATGTCGCGGAAGCAAGAGTCGCCACCGTCTTTTATTTTCTCCAAGTGGAAAGGACAAAAGCACAGAAAAATTCCTTATAGAGATTGCTCTCGGTTCGGGAGGTAGGTTATAGAAAGGGAAGGTGTTAGCACCCTTTCTATCCATGGTTATCCATGGGCTCTTAGATACTTGCTCAATGTGTTTTCAAAAAGGTTTGTTTGCTTTTCAATGTGGGTTTTAAAAAGTTTCTTTGAAAATTCCAGTTCGACTCTTGTATCTGTCCTCAAGAGTGTTTGAAAAATTTGCTTTGAAAGCTTTTGAAAATGTGTTGGTGTGAAAAGTCTTTTTGAGTTTGTTTTGAGATTAGAGCAAGTATCCTTGAGAACCTACCTACCCTAAGGAATTTGTCTGTGTAAATGTCCTTAAAAGTAGTGCCATCCCACCATTGAGAGGTAGGTAGCACCACCGTTGGAGGTGTTCGGGTCAATTCGAGTTTTAGGGACATGGTGATCACCGGAGCAATGTGAAGACACCTTAGAAGCTACCCTCATGCCAGGTTCCCGGATCATGAGGACTTACTAAGACATCCTCTACTCGACGATCACCTTTCGAAAGGCAACAGTGAGGCGTACCCTAGGGGTGGTGTGTGCGATTCGTGTGTCGTTTTCATTGATATTTGTCCTTTGTCATGTTATGGGTGATCTACGCTTGATTTTATTTTAAGTCCATACCTTCTTTCATGCTTATTTAACAGTTAAAAGTTGCGGGAAAGTAAATTCTAAACTATTACAAATGGCGCGGGTCCACATCGCCAAAATTAAACCGGACCCGATTTGGCAGAAAATAAATAAAGCAAAGGAAATAAAAGTGCGAGAAGTAAAATTGTTACAACGCTTTGGGAGAATTACATAATTATAATAAACGACATAAAATAAATGCGCGAAATTAAATAAATTACGAACATGGGCGTTGGACCCTTTTGCAAAAAATTAAAGTTAATGAAGGATTGAAATTAAAATTTAAAAGAAAATGTTTTTTTTAGATTTAATAGAAAAAAAGGATTAATTCAAATTAAAATAAAATGTCAAACCCTAATTCTAATTATTTTTTTTATTAAGAAAATATTGAAATTTTTAACTAAATGAAACCTAAGTTAATTTACATGCATTTTTTAATTTATGAAAATAAATAAAATAAATATTATTATTGTAAAAAAAGGAAATTAAAAGGAGTAAAATTAACAATTAAACCTAAATTCTATATTTTTGTATTTTTGTTATTAAAAGAAATTAAAATTGTAACCTAATTAAAACTAATAATTACATGTTAATTTATTTATGAAAATATTAGAATGAAATAATTTATTACATTTTTTATCTTTTTCTGGATTTTTTATGATGTTTTTATATTTTGTAGAAAAAATAATTAATTAATTAAAAACAATTGAATAAAATAAAATGACAATTAACAATAAAAATAAAAACAAGTAAAAAAAAAAAAGAAAGAAATTGCAAACCAGGGGGGGTTCAGGCCCTAAAGTGGAGGTATTGTCCAAGCAAATCTGGCCCATTAAGCATTGAAATCCGTTGACTTTTGTGCAAGCATGTGATGCGTCTGACTATGGTACATGGTGCTCTTCAGATCTGAGCCCTTGATCTGCATCTCTTGGACGCGTGGACCTTTGGATGATGATGGAGCATGGTGTACATCAATACTGACGCTGCATAGGAATTAGTATGGTAAAACAATATTGAAATATGCAAGACCTGGGACTTGAACCCAGGTCATGGGAGTCACCAACATCACACTTGGCCAGCTGAGCTACAACGCACGCTTTGTATATATAACAACAAATAAATAACAAAAATCAAAATTGGTTAGTGGCCACTAAAAAGCACAAAAACGCGCGCTGATTTGAATTAGCGTATCATGCACTGCCACGATTTCGTCTTCCACACTATCCCTGTAAAACAAAAACAAAAGCAACGGTTTTATGCGCGTGGCCTTAGGGATGTTTTCAGAAAATAGCGAATAGCTCGATTCTAAATATAAATTAGGCGCGAGGGTTGGGATTTCTTCGTCTGGACGTGCTCATGCCAATGATATTACTCCTGAGTCCTAATTTTGCCTTGGGTAAAAAACCCCAATTTTGCAAACCTGTAACCCTAGAAATCGATCATGGTGAAATCCCATATACAATACAAAAATCAAATTGAACATAATGGTTAGCTTTGAAACATCACAAGGAACAAGAATATATAATTGAAATGCAATGAGGATGCCTAGAATTGAAAACACGATGGTGACTTTTTCTCTGTACAGGAGAGGTCCTTATTACCAATTCTTTGCGTATTGATGGATGTTTGGAGTTGGAATATGATCAGGAGCCCACAAGGAAGCTTTTGGAATGAGTATTAGGGTTTGAATCGACCTAGAACACTGATTTCAGATTTGAGTTTTATGGAAAAATTTTCAAGTTTGCAAAGTGTTCTTTAGCGCAGCTTTCAGTGTTCTAGGATTAGGTTTTGAATCATGCTTATGTATTGAAGCTATTAGGTCAAGAAAATTGAATAAAATCCATGGCCATAATGGTTTTCAATATTTGATTTCTTAAGGATCTTTTCCATATCTTTTCATGTGTATTTTGCTCTCAATCATGCCAATCAGCTCCAAATCTTTCCCCATTTGCATTTACACGAAATATTGACCTTAAAACATGTATAAAAAGATTGGTTTTGTTAGGTTAAATATTTTTCACATATTTAATTGATTTAATTGAATTAATATAAATAAAAACTCAAATAAATAAATAAAAATGAGAAAATACTTCCCTTTGGGCCAAGTGGTCGTGCATATGCTTAGAATGATGAATCATGGAAGAAAAATGGGCCCATTAGCAATTTTAGGTCATTTGGATCAAAGTTGACTTTTCAAAATATCCAAAAATTTCCCAACTTCCACAAGGCATAACTTGCTCAATTTTTAAGATTTTCACATGTTCTTGGACATTTTGGAAAGATCTTTGAGTCCTCTAACCAATGCCTTTTGTCCCATGTCATTTTGATTTACCAATCTCAAGTTATGGTCTTTGACCTAAAGTCCCTTTTTGTTGACTTTTGAAAATGACCTATAATGTTGAAATTGATAACTTTTTGTGAGAGCATTTCTTGGACTTGAAGTATGAAGATGAGTTGTAGGAAATGTCTTTCTCTTCAAAATGAGCTTTGGATGGAATTTTTCTGATAATCCATGTGAAAGTTATGCCCTGGTCAATTTCAGTTGACTTTTTCAGCTGTCCAAATATAGTAACTTTTGCATCTTGATGATTTTCTGAGCCAAATTTTGAGAATCATGATCAAGCATTGATCAAATGATGTTTGTGGCTTCAAAATGATATGTTGACCAAAAATTTGAACTTTTGACTGTCAAATGACCATTTTGCCCCTACAGTTGACTGTAGTGCAATCTAGGGTTTTGACTGTGCAATTTTGAGCTGAATGCCTTGAAACTTGATATGAGGATACTTGACCATATTTGTAGGCATATGAGACTTGATTGGGCCTTTGAAAACTTCCTTGTCTTGATCAGAACACAAACCCTAGTTTTGACTGTATAGGAGGCAGTTGAACTGCATAACCCTTGGGGAATTTTGTGACTTGGCTTGGCAATTTCTTGAAGAATATGGGAGGGCAAATTTTGGGGTGCAACAGTTGCCCCTGTTCAATCTTCTTAAACCTGAGGATGCAGATTGGCTGACGTGCCTTTCGTAATCCGAGGGTGGAAGATGATTGAACACTAGAGTGCCCAGAAATTTGCGCTTGCATGCTAGCAATGAATGGGGGAATGGGCTTATAGATGCCATTTGGGGGTTGATGAATAGGATGATGGGCTTATAGATGCCATCTGGATGTTGATCGCGTAGGAGATTCCTTAGCGAGAACCTGCATACCTGCAGAAGAAAAAATGAGTACCTGACACGTTGCAGGAGCTGATTTTAAATGCTTAGAAAAGATGCGTCCTGACTGGTTACAGGAGCTGAGTCTGGAGCTTCAAACGGAGATGAACGAACCAGGTATGGTTACTGCCTTAGCATGAATGGTAAAAGAACCTTGGGTGATTTTAACTTCAACAACGCTCGTTGAGAAAATCTTAGCGGGAATTACCATCTTTGCAGTATCGGGAAGAGAACCATAGGCTATTATAATCTGAAAGGGAATCACCTCACTCGCCGTCGGAGAGGGGAATCATAGGAAAAGGAATTGTTACCTCACACACCGTCGGAGAGGGAAACATCTGAAAAGGACTTACCACCTCACTCGCCGTTGGAGAGGGAACCATAGGATACTATCACCTCACACTCATCGTCGGAGAGGGAAACATCTGAAGAAGGAATTACCACCTCACGCACTTGCCGGAGAGGGGACCATAAGAGACTATCACCTCACACTCATCGTCGGAGAGGGAAACATCTGAAAAGGACTTACCACCTCACTCGCCGTTGGAGAGGGAACCATAGGAGACTATCACCTCACACTCACCGTCGGAGAGGGAAACATCTGAAAAAGGAATTACCACCTCACGCACTTGCCGGAGAGGGGACCATAAGAGACTATCACCTCACACTCATCGTCGGAGAGGGAAACATCTGAAGAAGGAATTACCACCTCACGCACTTGCCGGAGAGGGGACCATAAGAGACTATCACCTCACACTCATCGTCGAAGAGGGAAACATCTGAAAAAGGAATTACCACCTCACGCACTTGCCGGAGAGGGGACCGTAGGAGACTATCACCTCACACTCATCGTCGGAGAGGGAAATATCCGAAAAGGACTTACTACCTCACACACCGTCGGAGAGGGAACCATAAGAGACTATCACCTCACACTCATCGTCGGAGAGGGAAACATCTGAAAAACTTCTACTGAGTCTTCATCAGAAAAATCTGTTGGGAGTCGATTTAGCTGAACTGGAGGAGGCTCTTTTTTTTTTGATAAGGATGTGATGAAGGAATCTGAGACGATTGCTACTCCAAATCTATGATGAAGGTATCTGGGACGATTACTACCTCAGCCGAATGATGAAGGAATCTGGGACGATTACTACCTCAGTAGGATGGTGAAGGAATCTGGGACGATTACTACCTCAATAGGATGATGAAGGAATCTGGGACGATTGCTACTCCAAATATATGATGAAGGAATCTGGGACGATTACTACCTCAGCAGGACGATGAAGGAATCTGAGACGATTGCTACTCCAAATATATGATGAAGGAATCTGGGACGATTACTACCTCAGCAGGACGATGAAGGAATCTGAGACGATTGCTACTCCAAATATATGATGAAGGAATCTGGGACGATTACTACCTCAGCAGGACGATGAAGGAATCTGAGACGATTGCTACTCCAAATATATGATGAAGGAATCTGGGACGATTACTACCTCAACGGGAAAAGACTTTTATCTGTTGATCGTTCTTTCCTGAAAAAGTAACGAATTAGTTGTATGCCATGTCATAATGCGTGAATTGCATGATTTTAAGATGTTCTCAAAAATAAATGAGATTGGGGTGATATGATGCGTCTATGCATGCTATAATGATGTATGTGACGTTTTATGAATGTGTTTTTCGTCTAGGAAAGTAAATCCTTGACGGGTGCCGGGAAGTCGTATCCTGGGCTGATGTTGAAGAATAGACTTTTACTTCCGCTGGGGATGATAACTGCAAGAATACCGGTAGGAGAAGATGACTCCGTGGCGGAATAAACTTGGCAAATGGAAGATTCTGCGGGGAGAAAAAATGCTCTAGCGACCATGCCGGGAAGCAATACTCTGTGGGAAGAGGGATGCCTCGCTGAGTGTTGATAATAGTTTGCTGGGGATACCCTTGTTGTGCCGGAAGTATGAATGGACTTCGCTGGGGATAAGAAAATTGCGTCGACGACGATCTTTCCGTGGCTTTTGGCTGAGGATAACCCAGTTATATCCTGTTAAGGAAATAACTCTTTAAATCAAGCCGGACGACGCGTTCGTGTTCTGCGAGGGGGTAAGCTTATTGCTTGGGGATATGTGGGTTCCAACTCTCCTGGGGAAGTATTGAACTGTATTGGTTATGTTCTTCAACGGAACCTACCCTGATACCTTGGAGGATAGAACGATCAGATTGCTTAGACCACCCCTTATTGCCCCTGTTTCTATGGGGGAGGCATTTGTGGGGTACTGATAGTTGTTGATGGACAAACCTTCTTCTGGTAGACAGATGGCAGGACATAGTCGTACGCTTTAATCCCTAACTTTTGCCTGGACTGCCCTTTCGGGTTTTCAGTCCACCGGGATACCCATTTTTGCTCGAGCCGCCTTTTCAGGTTTTCGACTTGCCGGGTGTACATTTTTCCATTTCATCCCTTCATTTTGCCCGAACCCTTTTGGTTCGCCGGGAAGCCCTTATTTTTGCCTAGGCATGTCAACCTAGCGGGTCTTTAATTTTGCGTGGTATCTTTTCGATTATGTCCGTGCTTGCAGAATGCAGGTAGGTGCCCATGGCTGCTTGTGTTGCCATATTACCAGAAGGTGTCTGATCGTGCAAGATTCGTTGCTGGACTGCCCCAAGTGACTCAGGCAGAGGTTTGCCCCAGGCTATTTGGCCTTTGAGAGATTCTCTGGATCTTGACTGGGCTGCCCCAGATGATAGACCGTGATCATGCCGTGCCCCTGGATTGGAGATACTCTTGTTCATTAGACTTTCGTCATGCGAATTTCTATGCTGCTCAAACAAAAAGTCACATGCAAACAAAGTTATGTTAAAAGTGCAAAGCTTATGTCTGTCTTGAAGATTTTTAAAATGCATTCTTTTTCCATAAAACAAGTGAATGTTTGTAAAACATGATGTCAACTCCGTATTTACCGTAGGCCTTAAGGAGTCAGGATACCTTTCGTGACAGTATGCTTTCGAGCTAACCCGTGCTTCAGCTAGGATTTTCGAGGGTTATAACGTGGCCTGGTTCACGGTTTAAGAAACAAAGGATAAAGGCTCAAATTATTTGTACCCACCCGCTCTTCGTGATGTTCTCCAAACCTAAACTCGGTTGATCGTGCATTAGACCTTGCTCGAGTCTTTGCTTTGATGTTCCAATAATGGTTCAGATGTTGATGATTTATTTTGAATAGGCAGTCATTTGCTTTGGTTGAGGGTTTGTGAGACCTCTTTCTTGATTTTTGTTATCCCTTTCTTTTTTTGCCTGAACTGTTTCCTTTTTCGGAATTACAGTCAGCGGGATGCCCCAGTTTCGTAAGTCCCTTTTATAGGTTTTGACTTTTTGGGCTTTTCATTTATGATTTTTTGATAATGACTGCCTGTCCTTATGATTGTTCGGAACCATCACTGTCTTTTGTTTTTGGAAAAACTCATTTGGTTCCATTCATTGTGCACTTGGATCAACTGAGAAGACTACCCTGCCCTGGGTTATGATTAAGGGTTTCAATTTTCGAAAATAAAAACTCCTACTTCTTTGGCTCAGAGGGGTTGACGAGGGATTATCTTCCTTATAACTCCAGTGTTTAGGATTTGAAACAATGCCTGTACCTCATCAGCAGGGTCTGTTCAAAAGCATACTGTAATGATCATGGTATCGTTTTCGTCATCCTCCCTCAAGAGGCTCAGAATTATTAACCGAGAGTTGACATCAGAAAAAATATGAAAAGAATATAATAAAAATAATTGTATTAATTCCCAAACAGACATATGCGATGCATTGATAGAATAAAAGAGTTTGCTATGACATTAATTGTTTATATAAGCAAAGAAAAACACAACTCAGAAATTCAAATAAACAAAAGGTCTTCAACGATTGGGTAACGGAGCAGTGATTATGTTCGGAGTCTCAGGCACTTCAAATTGAATCTCTTCGGCGTCGATCATATCTTGGATCTTGTTCTTGAGAGGCCAGCAATTGTCCGTAGTATGCCCCGGGCTATCAGAATGATACGCGCACCTATCGTTGGGATGATAGTTGGGAGCAGAGGTGTTCGGATTCCGAAGAGGAGCCCTTAAGGTGATCAGCCCTGCCTTCAACATTTGTTGCAGTGCTTGATCCAGCGACATGTTGAGTTTGGTGTACTGTCGTTTCTCCTTGCGTTGCTGCCCCTGTCCTTGTTGAGCAGGTCCGAGATTGGAGATCTGGATTGCCCCTATCTCATGACGGCTCTTTTTACCGTGCACGACATTGGATTCTTTCTTTCCATGATGAGGCTTTTTGTCCGAAGGTGCGGCCTCTTGAATTTTCCCAGACCGGATGCCAGCTTCTATTCGCTCTCCAGTCAAGATAAGATCTGTGAATCCAGCAGACGAGTTCCCAATTAGGTGGTTGTAGAACGGACCAGACAGGGTCCCCAAGAACATATCGACAAGTTCCCGATCAGTCAGAGGTGGCTGTACCCTTCCAGCAAGATCCCTCCATTTCTGCGCGTACTCTTTAAAACCTTCACTTGATCCTAACGACATACCCTGGAGTTGGGTATGCGTAGGAGCAAGGTCGGCATTATATTGATACTGCTTGTAGAAAGCAGTAGCCAACTCCTCCCAGTTACGAACCTTGGTCCCATCTAGCTGATAGAACCATTCGAGATGAGTCCCTGAAAGACTCTCCTGGAAGAAGTGGATCCACAAATTCTTGTCCACCGAAGGCAACTCATGGAACATTTTAGCAATGTCGTCTAGGGACTAGATCGTTTACCGAAGGCAACATCGAGGGTCATCGAGGGACTACGATCTTTTATCGAGGGTCTTTGCTAAAACGTCCATGTTCGAGGAACATGACTATTTTTCGAAAGGGGACAAAGTGAGATTACCCTAGAGGTGTTAGTGTGCGAGTGTGTTAGTTTGCATGCATTTGTCTTTGATTTTTGGTGAGCTACTTGTTAGTTTTTTTATCTAGTCATACATCTTATTTTACTAACCATATATGAAAAGCAAGTAAAAATGAGGAAAATAAAATCTAAGTTATTACATCATTTTAGAGGGATGGGGGGTACAAATTAACAATAGGGATGAGGTAGAAACTAAAATATTACAACCATATCGAACAATAACGAAGATAATGTAAAAACAGTGCAAAATATAGGAAGAAATGCATTTTGAACCACTATGTGTCGACCCATGCTGCTATGCATCGACACATAGCTTTTCCCTGCTCCTGTAAAACAAAAATGACTCATTATGATTCGACACATAATGGGATGTGTCGACTTATGCACTCTTCTTGTGACGATGCGAAACGTGTATGTATCGACTCATAAGCCCTTCTTGCTTCTGCTCTGTGACCCGAACTCAGTATGGATCGATGCATGAGGGTTATGTGTCGACTCATACCCTGTTTTTTCACTAGGATGGGTCGATACATGATGGTATGTGTTGATGCAAGCTGCATTTTCCTGCCTTAAACATTGTTTTACTGATTGTACAGGTTAGTTTATGGCATATAATGAATAAGTATGAACAACAAATGATTGAATAAGCCAAAACAAGGTGCAGATGGCTAGTTCAAAAAGATATTAAAGTGCTATATCTTGTCTTCAAAATAAACAAATCATTATTGATGTATGATGAGATATCAAGTTAAGAAGACTTACCTCTGGACTGCACTGTCTGTTTTGAATCAGAATGTTTTTCCAAATGCGATGAGGATCTCAATGAATCTTCAGAAAGCTACTCCGGACTGTTGAAACTAAGCTGGACTGTACTGTAATGTTTTGGGTGTTTTGAGGATAGGGATGAACAACACTACATGGACTGTTTTTTGGTTATGTTTGGACAGTCTTTGAGGAAGAGTTTGTATGGTGGAGCAATGAGTTGGGTTTCTGTTTTGAACAAGAGCAGTTTTTGTTTTGAAAATGAGTCAAAGTTGCACAGAATATTGTTTTTCTGCTCAACAAAACTCTCTATCTTTTCTCTAGAAAATTTTTCCTCTCCTCAAAATCCAGCCTCTAACTTCTTTGTTTTATGAGACAGTCCTCTTTTGTATACCCCTTGACTGTGGTTTAGGGGGGAAACAAATAAGTCATTTTGAATTATTTTTGCCTACTGCTTTGATACTTTCTACACACAATTTTCCTTTGCCATTTTGGTGCAATTTTGGGGCTGTTGTGGTGCTGGTTTGGGCAGACTGCATAGAGCAGTTTTGGACTGTATTGGGCAACATGTATACTTGGGATGAAGCATTGCACAAGCTTTCTTGTAGGGAAGCCTGGTGTGTTGTGGCATATCACATTTTATTCAACTTTGGATAGCATAGTTTGTAGCATGTCACAAATTTGGTCTTGTGCACATTATGTCAAAGGCAAAAATATTGTGACAAGGTATTAATCAAGATATAGTTTTAGAATTTGTAATTTTGCAAAATGTCACTTTGTAATAACTTGAATTACTTGCATCATCTTGAATTATTTGGAGTTGTAGTAAAATCCCATGAAGCAAATGAAATTAACCAAGTATAGAGAATACTTAGAAAAATCTCAAAGTCTTGCAAAGTTGGATTTTTTATTCTCTTGACTTTTGATGATCAAACTTCATTTTTTTGGATGTCTTGACATAATGTGATTTTTGGGACTCAAATTTGATCCAAAAGTCAAAGTTTGACTTTTTTAGTGTCCGGTTGACTTTTCCAGCAGAAACTCCAATTTTGCTCATTTTGCCCCCTTTTGATAATTTGAATGATTCTTCTTAGAAAATGTGCTCCGAGGCTTGAAACTTTACTGAAGTAATTCTAAGAATCCTTGAGACAGGAGAGGGCAAATTTTGGGGTACAACACTCTCTTTGTTGCCTTCGGAAATATGGTCACGTCCCTCAAAAGTGGGGATACTTTAGCAAAGTCCCTTCAAATAAAGATCATAGTCCCTCAATGATCCTTCGACATTGCCTACAAAAAATGATCTAATCCCTCCAATCAATTGCTAAAGTATCTCTATATGTTGCCTTCGATGACCATACAATGACCCTTCGCTTGTCCCTTCACATCCAATGGATAGGGCTACCTACCAACTAATGGTACGGATAACACTATCTCCAAAGGAGAAGGAATAGAATAAGAAAGACCTTTAGTGGGTAAGAAACTCCTAATTACTTGCTCAAAATTTTTCTCACAACTCTTTTCTAAAATAAACATTTTTTCACATCACACTTTTCAAACAAAATATTTTCAAATACTTTGTACACATTTATGAGGACTGATACAAGAATCATTACAAAGTTAGATTTTCAAAAATATTTTTCAAAACAAACACACAAAAATAAAATTTTCAAAAGTGAGCTAGCGATTAAGAGCCCGTAGATAACTGCGGATGAAAAAGGTGCTAACATCGTTCCTTTTCATAATTTACCCCCGAACTCAAAATCTTCAAGGTCTTTCCTGTTCTTTTCATCCTTTCCTTATTGGATAAAATAAAAGCCAGCGGCGACTCTAGCTATCCGCATATTTGCGATAAAACACAAAGTCAGTTCTCCCACTGTATTACAGAACTGGCGATTCTGCTAGGGATATACTTAAAAAAGAGGGGTTACCTTAGAGTTTAGATCACTTTTTTACTTATTTTTATTGTTTTCCATGTTTGCTTTAAATTTAAGGTTTGCTTGGGTTCATTTACTTGCAAAGATCCTACACCCGGATCTAGGGATACCTTAGGCAAGTAGCAATAGATCATGGAAACTGTACAACATAGACCGATGTGGTTAAAGTGATGGCTACGGTTAGTGCGACGCTTTGGATTGTACTAATGTTCCTTGAGTCAGTCAAGGATAACATTAGGCTTCCGCGTGGTGTCATTAGCACTAACTGACCTTTAAAACCTTAATTGACCCATCTTGGCCATTAGAAGGTAGTGAGATGGCTGGATTTGGTGTTGTTCAAGATTGGTTAATACTCGATGCTACAATCATTGAGATACGACTCGCGGGATATTTTGGTGGCAAGTCCGTTGTTGTACTAAATTAAAACCTTCGAGAAAGATCATGATGTGAGATCCCTAGAACCCGGTTACTATATTAGGACAGGTTGAGCCAACTTAACTTCAATAGAGAAGGGTATTTACTTATGGACCTTATGCAAGCCTTTAAACCTAAGGCTCTTGTGTGATTTTTTTATGTTTGCTGCTTGTTTAAACATGAACATAAAATCATAACATCATGACATCATAACATATGACATGACATTCTTACTAACCATTTCAAGGATCTTAGGGATCTTTGGTGCAGGATTATCATGAGCCAGATTTCTAGCAAAGGGAAAGAGGATTTATTTTACTCTAACCAGATACCGTTAAACATCAAAGTATATACTCTTGGTTCAGAGGCTAGGACCCACTCGGTATGGTGAGCCTGATTCTAATAGAAGGACGTTCAAACATGAAAGCACAAAGTTCTCCAAGATAAAGCTGCAACCAAATTTCTCTTTCCAATATTTTTTATCCAATAAGATCCTTGAAAACATTACATTAGCATCTACATATCATATATCTCATTACATAACATGTACTTTCAAGACATGTTTTCTCATCTTCTTGCTGTTTATTTCAGCAGAAACATGGATCTTGAACAAACAGTCAAAGATCTCCAAGCTCAGAATACCTAATTCTAACATATATTCCTGAACTTAGCCAAGGGGAAAGAAGAGCTGAAGGTATTGGTCACCAATGAGAAGAAGAAGAAATCAAAGAAACCAATTGGTGTTCTTAACAGGGGAAAAAAGGTTCAGAGGTCCTGTCAAGAAAGCTCGAGATCTTAACATCCCATCTGATGAATATGACAAGCAGGATGAAGACAGTAAACGTGTGAAGACTGAAAAAAGCCATCATGGTTCAAACAAATGTCCTGATGAAGAGGAAGATGATTACTTGGATGAGAAATATCCCCCTGCTGATGAGAAATACAATTTGCTGGAAGAGCGTCTGAGGGCTATGGAGATCCAGAAGGTGCCCGCATTGAATTTTGATGATTTGGGTCTTGTTTCAAGAGTTATCATCCCTCATAAATTCAAGACTCCTACCTTTGCTAAGTATGATGACATTTCTTGTCTGAAGCTGCATCTGAGGTCTTATGTTCGGAAGATCCAACCACACACTGCTGACAAGAAACTGTGGATTCATTTCTTTCAAGAGAGCTTGTCTGGAACACAGCTGGAATGGTTATATCAACTAGAAGGGACCAATATTCACACGGGAATATTTGGATGCTGATTTCTATAAGCAATACCAATATAATGTTGATCTTGCGCCAACCCGTATGTAACTACAGAGCATGATCATGGGCTCTGGTGAAGGCTTTAAAGAGTATGCCCAGAAATGGAGAGATCTTACGGGCAGAGTTCAACCTCCTTTGGCTGACAGAGAATTAGTTGACATGTTCATGAGCATACTAATAGGTCCTTTCTATAATCATCTGCTAGGGAGTTCTTCGGTTGGTTTCATTGAACTAATTTTGACCGGGGAACACGTTGAGAATGGGATTAGAAGCGGTAAAATTCAAGTGCCTACATCTTCAGATGTTGTGAAGAAGCCTTATAATGGTAAGAGGGAATCCAATGTTGTGTACGACCAGAAGGGTCGTAATAAGAGCAATCGTAACTAATCTGTTGGGGAGATTATTGTTATAAAAAAAGGGGGAGATTGTTGGAACAAGTTTGGTTCGTTAACTAATCCTTGGAGTTTTGATGATAACAAATACATTTGTATGGAGAACAATTTGTTACTCTAAAAATTTGTTTAAGTGTGCATATTTTATTCATAGAATCTGGACTTTGAGTATGCAAGTTGTGGACTCTAGACAAGTGAAGTTCTGGATTCTGAACGATGCAACTATGGACTATGTGATATCCAAATCCACTCTGAACCGTTGAAGACTAAAATGTTTACAGCAAAAAATATTCCGCTACTTATATCAAGTAAAATTGGAATGCACTAGTGCTGAGCATAGTACACATTGAATCTAGAAGATCAACATAATCTAAAGATTAGTGAAGTTTGAAGATTGACGTTATCAAGAAGTAAGCAGAATCTGATGTAAAAGAGAATGACTTCAAACTCCGAATAAGCTTCATCAATATTTATCTAAAGCCTCTGATTCAAAGAGACAACGTCTGAAAGAAGATCTAAAATAATCTTCAAATATGTAATCTAGGTTATCAAGTTAATTCATCTAAAAGAATTTATCCAGAAGGCATATGTGATATACTCTAACTTTCTACGACTCTGATATATCAAGCTTTGAAGAACTCAATGTGATCAAACTTGATCATATCTGTGATCGGTGGAAATAGAACAAACTGTTTTAGTTGGTTTCGTGAAATGTCACGGTAAGCAAGAGTCACCACCGTATTTTATGTTCTCCAACATGGAAAGGACAAAAGCACAGCAAAATTCCTTATTCGAGAATGTTTCTCGGTTCAGGAGGTAGATTTATAGAAAGGGAAGGTGTTAGCACCATTTCTATCCATGGTTATCCATGGGCTCTTAGGTACTTGCTCTTATGTTTTCAAAATTGTTTGCTTTTCAAGTGTGTGTGGGTTTTGAAAAAGTTTCGTTTGAAAAATTTCTAAGTAACTCTTGTATCTCTCCTCAAGAGTGTGTGAAAAATTTGTTTGAAAACCTTTTGAAAGTGTAGGTGCGAAAAATTGTTTTTTGTTTGTTTTGAAGAGAGCAAGTACCCATGAGATCTACCTACCCTAAGGAATTAGGCTGTGTACAAGTCCTTTAGATAGTGCTATCCCACCATTGAGGGGTAGGTAGCACCATCGTTGGAGGTATTCGGGTCAATTCGATTATCGGGACAGTGTGGTCACTGAAGCAACGGTAGGACACCTTAGAAATAACCCTAATGTCCTAGATCCTTTTATCCGAGGCAACCGTTTCGAGGCAACTGGATCTTAGGCAAAAGGGTGACCTCTAAGACACCCTATGCTTGATGACCACGTTCGAGGCAACCAGTGAGGCGTACCCTAGGAGTGGCATGTGCTTTATGTGTTGTTTTTCAGTTAATGTTTTGTACATGTTATTTGTGAGCTACGGATTGATTTTATTATTCATACATTCTTTCATGCATTATTAACAGTTAGGAGTGCGGAAAATAAATTGCAGAAATATAAATCTAACTATTACAAGGCGCGGGTCTATACATCGCCAAAAAACAAAGACCCGTTTGAAAAAATAAACTGCGAGAAAATAAATAAAGCAGTAAAAGAGGTCCTAATTAACTATTACATTTCCAGAAGCAGTTACATAAATATAATGAAAATAAATTATAGCGCGAGAGAATCGAATCGGGACGTCTTTAGGGTGTTGACCCTTTTTTAAGAAAGAATTGAATTTTTTGTCTCTTTTTTTTGTAATTAATGAAATTAAAACTAATAACTAATTAATTAATTTATTAAGAAAATGATATTTTTGTGTTTTTGTGTTTTTAATGAAAATAAAGAGAAAATAAATAGAAATTAAAAGTTAGCAAAACCTAATTCTAAATTGTTTTTATTTATTGTAAAAGAGTATTAAAGTTAATTAATTAAGCTAATTTAATTTAATTTACATTTTTATTTACAAAATAAGTTAATAAATAATAAAATGTTTTTTGGATTTTTTCTGAATTTTATTGCGAAGAATTAATTATGGGTTAATTAAATAATAGTAATAATAATGAGAAAAAATAATTAGCAAATAAACTAGAAAAATATAAAATAGGAAAAAAAATGAACCAAAGGGGGGGTCTGGGCCCTGAAGGAGGTGGAGAAGTAATTTGAGCCCATTTGCACAAAGCCATGTTTGACTTCCTGATCAGGTGTGCTAGCGTTGATTGGGGACTATTGTGGTCCTTCATCTTTTGTCATCAGATCTAGACTCAAGGACACATGGCAACTCAATGCTTGAGGGCATATGATGGAACACACTAACAAGCCTGCACACAATTATATGAAGAAAAATATTATGGAAATTATGGGGGGCCTGAGAATCGAACCCAGGTCCCAATGATCACTACACAAGCGCTTGGCCATCTGAGCTGTATGCTTTATTTGTTACTCAAATCAAACATAATTATTATATTAAAGAATCAAAACATAAGCCTGAAAAAAAAATGTTAAACGCGCGCTTTTTGAAACAACAAATGAGAGGGAGACGTGTCAGCGTCTTCTTCCTTAGTTACTGGTTTTTTTACCTGCGGATTTCTATCCGCAGGAAGTTTCGCAGGCTGCTTCAAAAATGGTCCTCATGCCATGAAAACGCCACCTAAAGCCATGGACACATTCGTCTTGGTCCCCTGATCACATCCCTACTCATGGTTCGTCTTGATTTCTCCTGAAAACCAAACGCCTAAAAACCACATACACAAACCCTAGGCATGGATTTGGTCATACAAGGCATAAAAATGGAATTGAATAATGCTGTTAGATCCGGAATCAAACAAGCAACATGATTATACCAAAATTTTTGAGAAAAAATGCAAGAATGGAGAGTATAGATCTCGTGCACAGGGGTGAGTTTGAGACAACTTACAGCGTCATATAGGTGATCTCAAGATGCGTTTTTGGTCTCTTTAGCTTCAGGGTATGGCAATGAAGAAGGCTACGTGCTTCTTTTGATCTCAAAGTGCCTGTAACCTAGCTTTCGATCCCTCACTTTTTTGACAAATTTCAGTTTTGGTTCTTGCCGTTTTTTGTGAGCTCTAGGTCGTGCTTGAGGTAGGGAACACTTGCATATGTAGTAATGAATGAGAATAGGTCACATAAAGAGCCAATGATCCATTACAATGATGTTTTTGGATTTCTTCATAACCACCATTAAAGCATTTTCCAATTTTGTTCAAATTTGAATTTTCATGCTTAAAATGAGCTTTACACGAATTTGGTAGGTGTATTATGACACATGAAAGCCATTCAAATCAAAAGATGTTATTGAATTAATTTTTTTGATTTTATTTGAATTTTATGGATTTAAATGAATTAAATCAAATAAAATTAAATAAAAATAGAAAAATTAATGTTTAATCTTGAAATTGATCATGGGACACTTGGGTGGCATGACAAGGCTGAATCAAGTGGAAAAAGTGGGCCCTTTTGTCAAAAATTGAAGTTTCAAGGATAGTTGACTTTTGCCATTTCACAAAAATTTCCCAACTTCTCCAATGCATATCTTGCTCAATTTTGATCATATGAACATGTTCTTGGACATTTTAGAAAGGTCTTGAAGTCCTCTAACCAATGCCTTTGGTCTCATGTCATTTTGATTTACCAATCTCAAGTTATGGTCTTTGAGTTAAAATGCCTTTTGTTGACTTTTGAAAATGACCTATAATGTTGAAATTGATAACTTTTTGTGAGAGAATTTCTTAGACTTGTAATGTGAAGATGAGTTGTAGGAAATGTTATCCCCTTCAAAATGAGCATTGGATGGGATTTTTATGATGAACCATGAAAAAGTTATGCCTTGGTCAAGTTACAGTTGACTTTTCAGCTGTCCAAAAATAGAAACTTTTGCATCTTGATGATTTTTGAGCCATTCTTGTGGAATCATGATCAAGACTTGATCAAATGATGATTGTGGCTTCAAAATAAGATGTTGACCAAATTTTTTGACTTTTGACTTCCAAATGACCATTTTACCCCTACAGTTGATTGTGAAGCAATTAGGGTTTTTGACTGTGCAACTTGACCTTGTGAGCCTTGAAACTTGACATGTAGGTGCTTGACAATGTATATGAGCATATGGGACTTAATTGAGCCCTTGAAAACCTCAACTTCCTTGCAAGAATCAAAACCCTAATTTTGACTGGCTTAGGAGGATGGTTTGACTGTGCAACCCTTGAGTAGACTTGAGCAAATTGAGATGATGCTTGTCAAAACTTTGAAGAATATGGGAGGGCAAATTTTGGGGTACAACAGTTTCCCCTGTTCAATCTTCTTATACCTGAGGATGTAGATTGGCTTGTGTGCCTTTCGTGATCCGAGGGTGGAAGATGATTGAACACTAGAGTGCCCAGAAATTTGCACTCGCATAGTAGAATGTCAACAGTGTGATGGTGGGAATGGGCTTACAGATGCCATTTGGAAAGATGGTGGATAGGAGGATGGGCTTATAGATGCCATCTGGAGATGTGACAGAACCTTGTCGGGAATGGGCTTACAGATGCCATTTGGAGACTGTTGGTAGGTGGATGGGCTTATAGATGCCATCTGGAAGTGGTATGTTGAATTGTAATTTTTGTAAGTTGAAAGAGGGAACCTGTGTAGGGTTTCCTGATGATGAGCTTGTGTAAAGCTGCATCTTAGAAAGAAGGACACCTGTGTAGGGTTGACTGATGATGAGCTCGTGTAAAACTGCATCTTTGGAGGAAGGAAACCTGTGTAGGGTTTCTGATGACGAGTCCATGTAAAACTGCATCTTTGGGAAGAGAGAACATGTGTAGGGTTTCTTTGACGACGAGCCCGTGTAAAACTACGTCTGGAGAGAGAGAACCTGTGTAGGGTTTCTTCGAGATAAGTTCGTGTAAAATTTCTGGATGAACCGGGGTAAGGTCATTTTGAGATAAGTCCGTGTAAGACTTCTGGAGGAACCAGGGTAAGGTTACTACAGGATAAGTTCGTGTAAAACTTCTGGATGAACCGGGGTAAGGTCATCTTGAGATAAGTCCGTGTAAGACTTCTGGAGAAGCCGGGGTAAGGTTACTGCAGGATAAGTTCGTGTAAAACTTCTGGATGAACCGGGGTAAGGTCATTTTGAGATAAGTCCGTGTAAGACTTCTGGAGGAACCGGGGTAAGGTTACCGCAGGATAAGTTCGTGTAAAACTTATGGATGAACCGGGGTAAGGTCATCTTGAGATAAGTCCGTGTAAGACTTCTGGAGAAACCGGGGTAAGGTTACTGCAGGATAATTTCGTGTAAAACTTCTGGATGAACCGGGGTAAGGTCATCTTAAGATAAGTCCGTGTAAGACTTCTGGAGAAACCGGGGTAAGGTTACTGCAGGATAAGTTCGTGTAAAACTTCTGGATGAACCGGGGTAAGGTCATTTTGAGATAAGTCCGTGTAAGACTTCTGGAGGAACCGGGGTAAGGTTACTGCAGGATAAGTTCGTGTAAAACTTCTGGATGAACCGGGGTAAGGTCATATTGAGATAAGTCCATGTAAGACTTCTGGAGAAACTGGGGTAAGGTTACTGTAGGATAAGTTCGTGTAAAACTTCTGGATGAACAGGGGTAAGGTCATCTTGAGATAAGTCCGTGTAAGACTTCTGGAGAAACCGGGGTAAGGTTACTGCAGGATAAGTTCGTGTAAAACTTCTGGACGAACCGGGGTAAGGTTACTGTGATAAGTTCGTGTGAAACTTCATCTGAAAGAGAAAGAACCTGTGTAGGGTTGCCTTATGATGAGCCCGTGTAAAACTTCATCTAAAATTGAGAAGGAACCAGTGTAGGGTTTCCTGATGATGAGTCCGTGTAAAACTACATCTGAAATTGAGAAGGAACCGGTGTAGGGTTTCCTGATGATGAGTTCGTGTAAAACTACATCTGAAGTTGAGAAGGAACCGGTGTAGGGTTGCCTGATGATAAGTCCGTGTAAAACTACATCTGAAGTTGAGAAGGAACCGGTGTAGGGTTGCCTGATGATGAGTCCGTGTAAAACTACATCTGAAGTTGAGAAGGAACCGGTGTAGGGTTGCTTCATGATGATCAAGTAGATAATTGTCCTGTCTGGTTTCAGGTGTTAACCTACGATCAGTCGTCCATAGAATTTTCCTGGCTTGTTACAAGTATTAATTTGGTACTTGGAAAGGTTGATGGTAGCCATCTTTTGATTGACCTTTTCCTGAAAAGGAAAAACATTAGTTGTATGCAATGTCATGATGCATGAACTGCATGATTTTAAGATGTTCTCAAAAATAAATGAGATTTGTGTTGTATGATGCGTATGCATGCTATAATGTATGAAGATGTGATGTTTATGAATGTATTCTCGTCTGGGAAAATAAATCATTGACGAATTCCGGGAGTTTGTTGAATCCTGGGTTGATGTTGAAGAGTAGAGTTCTTCGTTTCCGCTGGGGATGACGGTTGCAAGAATAAAACGGTAGGAGAAGATGACTCCGTTGGGGAATAAACTTGTTGGAGAGATTACTCTGCGGGGAATCTGCTCTGTGGGAAGAGATACTTCGCTGAGGTTTTGATGATAACTCCACTGGGGATTCCGTTGATATGTTTTGTTGAGGATTCTGATGAACTCCGTTGGGGGTAGGAAGAGCTTCGCCGAGGACGATCTTTCCGTGGTAATTAGCTAAGGATAACCCAGTTATAAGTTCTGGTGAGGAATAATCTTTGGATAAAGCCGGGGAGATGCGTTCGTACTCTGCAGGGATAAGCTTCCAGAATCTACTGGGGATGAGCTCCCAGAATCTACTAGGGAGATTGATTCAACTCTCCTGGGGAGACTTTTGAACTGTACTGGGGAATAGCTCCACTGGGGTGTCTGGTATTCCGCCGGGGAATAATCTTATATTAAGACGGCCGGGGATGCTTGATTAGGAACATCTGTATACTCTGCTGTGGAATATTGAGATTTTCTGGGGATACCCAACTTCCTTAAGGCTGACAGTAGATTAACTCTGCTTGGGGAGAGTGTTGTTGACTTGCTGGAGATACTGTGCCTTTTTAGGGCTGACGGGAGACCAACTCTGCTCGGGGGAGAGTATTGTTGAACCTTGTCTTACTCCCGGGGAGTGGAGGCCTCTTGGTTATGTTCTTCAGCCGAACCTACCCTGGTACCTCGGTTGACAGAGCAACTAGATCGCTTGGACAACTCATTATTGCCCCTGTTTCTGATGTGGGAGAAGAAGATACCTTGTGGAGGCGCTTGATGACTGTCGGTTGACAAATCTTCTTCTGGTAGGCAAGTGACGAGATGACGGAACATAGTCGTACGCTTTTGATCCCTAACTTTTGCCTAGACCGCCCTTTCGGGTTTTCAGTCCACCGGGATACCCATTTTTGCCCAAGCCGCCTTTTCAGGTTTTCGACTTGCCGGGTGTGCAGATTTTTCTATTTCATCCCTTATTTTTGCCCGAACCCTTTTGGTTTGCCGGGAAGCCCTTATTTTTGCCTAGGTGTGTCAACCTAGCGGGTCTTTGATTATGCGTAGTATTTTTTCGACTGTGTCCGTGCTCTCAGGATGTAGGGAGGTGCCCCTGTCAGTAGTGTTGTGTTGCCCTACTACCAGAAGATCTTTGTTTTATCGTGCAAGATTCGTTGCGGGAATCCTCGTCTAATGCCCCAAGTGATTCAGGCGGAGATTTGCCCCACGTTGATTGGCCTTTTGAGAGATTCTCCGAATCTTGACTTAACTGCCCCAGATGATGGACGATGATCATGCCATGCCCCTTGATTGGAAGTGCTTTTGTTCATTAGATATTCTTCACGCGAATTTCTCTGTTGTTCGAACAAAAAGTCATATGCAAACAATGTTATATTAAAAATGCAAAGCTTATGTCTGTCTTGAAATTTTGAAAATGCAGTTTTTTTTCCATAAAAACAAGTGATTTTTTTTGTAAATTGTGATGTCAACTCGTTATTTTACCGCAAGCCTTAAGGAGTCAGGATACCTTTGGTAACAGTATGCTTTCGAACTAACCCATGCTTCAGCTAGGACTTTTAGGGGTTGTAGCGTGGCCTGGTTCACGGTTTAAGAAATAAAGGATGAAGGCTCAAATTTTATTTGTACCCACCCGTTCTTCGTGATGTTCTTCAAACCTAAACTCAGCTGATCGTGCGTTAGACCTTGTTTGAGTCTTTGTCCTGATATACCAGTGATGGTTCGGGTATTGACAGTTCATTTGGAATAGGCAGTCATTCCTTTTTTGTGTTGAGGGTTTGTAGAACCTCTTTCTTTTTGATTTTGTTATCCCTGTTTTTTGCCTGAACTGTTCCTTTTCGTGATTACAGTCAGCGAGATGCCCCAGTTTTGTAAGTCTCCTTCATAGGTTTTGACTTAATGGGCTTTTGTTGTTGAAAGATAGTGACTGCCTGTCTTTATGATTATTCGGAACCATCACGGTCTTTTGTTTTGTAAGGACTTCTTTGGTGCCATTCGTTGTGCACTTGGATCAACTGAGAGAACTACCCTGCCCCAGGTTATGATTAAGGGTTTTAATTTTCGAAAAGAAAAACTCCTACTGCTTTGGCTCAGAGGGGTTGACGAGGGATTATCTTCCTTATAACTCCAGTGTTTAGGAATTGAAACAATGCCTGTACCTCATCAGCGGGGTATGTTCAAAAGTATACTGTAGATTATGGTATCGTTTTCGTCATCCTCCCTCAAGAGGCTTAGAATTTACAATCGAGAGTTGAACGTCAAGAAAAATAAAAGCAATTTTGAATATAGAGAACACAATTACTTCAAAACAGACACGTGTAATGCATTAATGAAATAATAGAGTTTGACATGATAATTGTTTGAATAAGCATAGAAAAATACAATATCAGAATTTAAATGAACAAGAGTCTCTCAATCCTAGCCATGTTTTGGCAAGGGAGCAGTGATCACATCGGGAGTCTCAGCAGGCTCGAATTCGATCTCCTTGGCGTTAATCATGTTCTGAATCTTGTATTTCAGCGCCCAACAATCCTCGGTATCATGCCACGGGCTACCAGAATGATAAGCACACCTTGCATCTGGGTTGTAGCTTGGAGAAGAAGTCTTAGGATTTGCAAGAGGGTTGATCACTGCAATCAGGTTCATCTTCAACATGTGCTGCAATGCTTGTGACAATGGCATGTTGATGTTGGTGAATTGTCTTTTAGGCTCGTCTGGCCTTTGCTGATTTCCCTTTGGCGGTTGTCGGCGTGACGCAGAACCTGAGATCATGACTGCCCCTACGTGTTGGTCACGACGATCCTTCTGACTGTACGCAGCATTGGACTCTTTCTTGAATGGTTTCTTCTCAGCGTTCAAGGAGTCACCCTTTTGTATCTTCCCGGACTTAATACCAGCTTCTATCCTCTCACCAGTCAAGATCAGATCTGTGAACCCAGCAGAAGAATTCCCAATCAGATGGTTGAAGAAAGGACCAGACAGGGTTCCCAAGAACATGTCAACAAGCTCACGGTCAGTCAACGGTGGCTGCACCCTGCCAGCCAGGTCTCTCCACTTTTGCGCGTACTCCTTGAACCCTTCACCCGTCCCCAGTGACATACCCTAGAGTTGGGTACGCGTAGGAGCGAGGTCGGCATTATATTGATACTGCTTATAAAAAGCAGTTGCCAAGTCCTCCCAATTACGAATACTGGTTCCATCCAGCTGATAGAACCATTCGAGCTGAGTCCCTGAAAGACTTTCCTGGAAGAAATGGATCCATAGATTCTTGTCTGCCGTGTAGGGCTGGATCTTCCTTGCGTATGAACGGAGGTGCAACTTAGGACAGGAAGCCCCGTCGTACTTCGCAAAGGCAGGTGCCTTGAATTTGTGAGGGATCACCACCCCAGAAGATAAGCCTAGGTCTCCAAAGTCCAACCCGGGCACCTGTTGAATCTCCATGGCATTTAACCGGTCCTCCAATTGTTTGTACCTGTCCTCAGCAGGAGGGTACTGTTCATCATTGAAATCTGTCTCGTTGTCGGAGACCACGAGACTAGGAACCTCTCTCCCTTGTGGGCTGTCTTTCCCAGCAGATGGGGTGGTCAGCTCAGCCTCATTTTGTGATCCATTCCCAGATCTGCGTCTAGGGTTGAACAAAACAGTCCTTTTCTTCTTCTTCTTCAAAAGCAAAGTCTTCAATTCCTGTTGTCCTTGGGCTAAGCTCATGACCAGCTCCTGGAACTGGGCGTTCTGGGCCTGGAGGGCCTTGATAGCTTGTTCATTGGATGATTCAGGATTCATGATGATGGCTGAAATAAACAGCGGAAAAGATTAAGCAACCTGTAGAAAAGAGTACCTGTAATGCAATGATATGTATGTATGCATGCGATGTTTTCAAGGATCTCACGGGGTAAATAGAGAAACTTGTTAGAATTTGAATTTGGGTAGCTTGATTGAAGGAACTTCATGTTGCTGAGAGTCCTTCTTCAAGAGTCAAGGCTCACCATATCGAGTGGGTCATAGCCCCTGACTCAAGTCATTAACCTTGGCTAGAGGAAAATAAATCCCCTTTGCCCCTTGCTAGACTTTTGATTCAGCATGACCTGCATCACTCAAACCCTTGAGATCCTTGAAATGGATTAGTCCTTATGCAGGATGTATGCAATGGTATGATGGCATGATGTTATGCTATGCGTGGAGTGATGTAAGTAAACCCTGTTACGAGTCCAGGTTAAGGACTGGAAACAAACCCTGCAAGAAACTCATGTGTTAGATGACAAGCATGCAAGTAGTCAAGTTTGAAAGCACACAAGTCACACAAGACAGCCCTTAGAGTTTAGGCCAGCATGAAGTTTTGGGTACTACCCTCTTGAAGTTTCGTTGGTTAAGACCTGTCCTATCAAAAGTAACCGGGTTCTAGAGGATCCCAATATCACTGACTACCCTCAATCGGTCATAACTCCAGCGTCGCAATCTTTTCTTGCGGCCAGAATCATCGCAAGAGTTTAGCCTCAATGGGTGTAGCATACTGCTACTGTTCTATGGCCAAGTTGGGTCACATTAGGGTTCTAAGGTCGGTTGGTGCTTAATGACTCCTCAGAAGACCCATATTCTCCTCGTTGCAACACAAGGGATATCGGTACAGACCAAGGTGCCACACTAACGTAGCCACTGCTTCACCCGTGTCGGTCTACGCCGGACAGGTCCCTCACAGCTTATGCTACCTAAAAGGGTATCCCCAGATACGGGTTAGGATCTATGAAACTCCGATGCAAAGCCCACAAATATAAAGCAATCAAAGCAAAGAAATTGAAAACATAAGTATGATCTAATCCTAAGGTACACCTCACTTTTATGATCCCCAGCAGAGTCGCCAGTTCTGTGATCGGTGAAAATAGAACAGACTGTTTTAGCTGGTTTCGCGAAATGTCGCGATAAGCAAGAGTCGCCACCGTATTTTATGTTCTCCAACATGGAAAGGACAAAAGCACAGCAAAATTCCTTATTCGAGAATGTTTCTCGGTTCGGGAGGTAGATTTATAGAAAGGGAAGGTGTTAGCACCCTTTCTATCCATGGTTATCCATGGGCTCTTAGGTACTTGCTCTTATGTTTTCAAAATTGTTTGCTTTTCAAGTGTGTGTGGGTTTTGAAAAAGTTTCGTTTGAAAAATTTCTAAGTAACTCTTGTATCTATCCTCAAGAGTGTGTGAAATTATTTTTTGAAAACCTTTTGAAAGTGTAGGTGCGAAAAGTTGTTTTTTGTTTGTTTTGAAGAGAGCAAGTACCCATGAGATCTACCTACCATAAGGAATTAGGCTGTGTAAAAGTCCTTTAGATAGTGCTATCCCACCATTGAGGGATAGGTAGCACCATCGTTGGAGGTATTCGGGTCAATTCGATTATCGGGATAGTGTGGTCACCGAAGCAACGATAGGACACCTTAGAAATAACCCTAATGTCCTAGATCCTTTTATCCGAGGCAACCGTTTCGAGGCAACTGGATCTTAGGCAAAAGGGCAACCTCTAAGACACCATATGCTTGATGACCACGTTCGAGGCAACCAGTGAGGCGTACCGTAGGAGTGGCATGTGCTTTATGTGTTGTTTTTCAGTTAATGTTTTGTACATGTTATTTGTGAGCTACAAATTGATTTTATTATTCATACATTCTTTCATGCATTATTAACAATTAGGAGTGCGGAAAATAAATTGCAGAAATATAAATCTAACTATTACAAGGCGCGGGTCTATACATCGCCAAAAAACAAAGACTCGTTTGAAAAAATAAACTGCGAGAAAATAAATAAAGCAGTAAAAGAGGTCCTAATTAACTATTACATTTCCAGAAGCAGTTACATAAATATAATGAAAATAAATTAAAGCGCGAGAGAATCGAATCGGGACATCTTTAGGGTGTTGACCCTTTTTTAAGAAAGAATTGAATTTTTTGTCTTTTTTTTTTGTAATTAATGAAATTAAAACTAATAACTAATTAATTAATTAATTAATAAAATGATATTTTTGTATTTTTGTGTTTTTAATGAAAATAAAGAGAAAATAAATAGAAATTAAAAGTTAGCAAAACCTAATTCTAAATTGTTTTTATTTATTGTAAAAGAGTATTAAAGTTAATTAATTAAGCTAATTTAATTTAATTTACATTTTTATTTACAAAATAAGTTAATAAATAATAAAATGTTTTTTGGGTTTTTTCTGAATTTTATTGCGAAGAATTAATTATGGGTTAATTAAATAATAGTAATAATAATGAGAAAAAATAATTAGCAAATAAACTAGAAAAATATAAAATAGGAAGAAAAAAAATGAACCAAAGGGGGGGTCTGGGCCCTGAAGGAGGTGGAGAAGTAATTTGAGCCCATTTGCACAAAGCCATGTTTGACTTCCTAATCAGGTGTGCCAGCGTTGACTGGGGACTATTGTGGTCCTTCATCTTTTGTCATCAGATCTAGACTCAAGGACACATGGCAACTCAATATGATGGAACACATTAGCAAGCCTGCACACAATTATATGAAGAAAAATATTATGGAAATTATGGGGGGCCTGGGAATCGAACCCAGGTCCCAATGATCACTACACAAGCGCTTGGCCATCTGAGCTGTATGCTTTATTTGTTACTCAAATCAAACATAATTATTATATTAAAGAATCAAAACATAAGCCTGAAAAAAAAATGTAAAACGCGCGCTTTTTGAAACAGCAAATGAGAGGGAGACGCGTCAGCTTCTTCTTCCTTAGTTACTGGTTTTTTTACCTGCGGATTTCTATCCGCAGGAAGTTTCGCAGGCTGCTTCAAAAATGGTCCTCAGGCCATGAAAACGCCACCTAAAGCCATGGGCACATTCGTCTTGGTCCCCTGATCACATCCCTACTCATGGTTCGTCTTGATTTCTCCTGAAAACCAAACGCCTAAAAACCACATACACAAACCCTAGGCACGGATTTGGTCATACAAGGCATAAAAATGGAATTGAAAAATGCTGTTATATCCGGAATCAAACAAGCAACATGATTATACCAAAATTTTTGAGAAAAAATGCAAGAATGGAGAGTATAGATCTCGTGCACAGGGGTGAGTTTGAGACAACTTACAGTGTCGTATAGGTGATCTCAGGATGCGTTTTTGGTCTCTTTAGCTTCAGGGTATGGCAATGAAGAAGGCTACGTGCTTCTTTTGATCTCAAAGTGTCTGTAACCTAGCTTTCGATCCCTCACTTTTTTGACAAATTTCAGTTTTGGTTCTGGCCGTTTTTTGTGAGCTCTAGGTCGTGCTTAAGGTAGGGAACACTTGCATATGTAGTAATGAATGAGAATAGGTCACATAAAGAGCCAATGATCCATTGCAATGATGTTTTTGGATTTCTTCATAACCACCATTAAAGCATTTTCCAATTTTGTTCAAATTTGAATTTTCATGCTTAAAATGAGCTTTACACGAATTTGGTAGGTGTATTATGACACATGAAAACCATTCAAATCAAAAGATGTTATTGAATTAATTTTTTTGATTTTATTTGAATTTTATGGATTTAAATGAATTAAATCAAATAAAATTAAATAAAAATAGAAAAATTAATGTTTAATCTTGAAATTGATCATGGGACACGTGGGTGGCATGACAAGGCTGAATCAAGTGGAAAAAGTGGGCCCTTTTGTCAAAAATTGAAGTTTCAAGGATAGTTGACTTTTGCCATTTCACAAAACTTTTCCAACTTCTCCAATGCATATCTTGCTCAATTTTGATCATATGAACATGTTCTTGGACATTTTGGAAAGGTCTTGAAGTCCTCTAACCAATGCCTTTGGTCCCATGTCATTTTGATTTACCAATATCAAGTTATGGTCTTTGACTTAAAATGCCTTTTTGTTGACTTTTGAAAATGACCTATAATATTGAAATTGATAACTTTTTGTGAGAGTATTTCTTGGACTTGGAATGTGAAGATGAGTTGCAGGAAATGTTATCCCCTTCAAAATGAGCATTGGATGGGATTTTTCTGATGAACCATGAAAAAGTTATGCCTTGGTCAAGTTACAGTTGACTTTTCAGCTGTCCAAAAATAGAAACTTTTGCATCTTGATGATTTTTGAGTCATTCTTGTGGAATCATGATAAAGACTTGATCAAACGATGATTGTGGCTTCAAAATAAGATGTTGACCAAATTTTTTGACTTTTGACTGCCAAATGACCATTTTACCCCTACAGTTGATTGTGAAGTAATTAGGGTTTTTGACTGTGCAACTTGACCTTGTGAGCCTTGAAACTTGACATGTAGGTGCTTGACAATGTATATGAGCATATGGGACTTGATTGAGCCCTTGAAAACCTCAACTTCCTTGCAAGAACCAAGACCCTAATTTTGACTGGCTTAGGAGGATGGTTTGACTGTGCAACCCTTGAGTAGACTTGAGCAAATTGAGATGATGCTTGTCAAAACTTTGAAGAATATGGGAGGGAAAATTTTGGGGTACAACAATATCATATCAGAAGCTTCTAACCCAAAGAATTTAAGTGTGCAGAAGGAATTACATTTGAACTCTAATAAAGCTTCACCATTCTCTATCAAAAGCCTCTGACTCATGATGTTAGTCATAACAGGAAGAAGTGTGAAAATATTAAGTACATCACGTGACTACAGTATAACATCCTATCAACTACACTGTAAATAAGATAAATGATTGTTCATTGTACAATTATTGTTCACACGTCTCATCCTAGTGTTTATACAACCACTCTACTCTCTTGCTATGTAACATCATACTCAATCTCCATTTCTACAACTAATCTATTTTCTTTATCTATTTAAAGAGAAATTGGAAGATTGAAAAGTGTATGGAAGAACTGGGTAATAACAATGTAGTCAATACATAACCACGAGGGAGTAAAATACAAAAAGCAAAAAAGAGTGAACCTGCTTAAAAGAAGAAACACACATAAAAAGAAGAGAGAATAAGAATTTTATTGAAAATACATATATGGATCTGAACATGAAGTAATCACTCATATGCAAAGGAAAATGAGAAGTGAAGAATATCACAGAGCTAAAAAATGAAGATACTTATGGATCTAAAAGAATAAGCACAATATGGCTCTATCATAGAGCAGAAAAGAATTATAAACAAGAAAATAATATCATTTGATATGAAGATCTTCAGGGAAAATAAGGAGAAACACTATAAGCTTTTAATTCATATCTCTTAAAGTGTTATCTTTTATGCTTAAAAGTATGTGTAATTAGCTTAATGAAGAAGCAATTTTCGTATGCACAAACCATGTAATCTTAACCTTGTGAGGTTAATTTCCTTGAGAGGCCAAGTTTGGTCAGATTCCTTGAGATATCAATAACAGTTGTTATTGAGGTTGATTTCCTTCAAGACTAAAGCTTTAGTTAGGATTCTCGAGATGTCAATGACGATTTTTCTTTGAGGTGATTTCCCCAATAGACCATTTGGTTGAGAATTCTTGAGATGTTAATGACAGTGTGTAATTAAGTTTATAATTGAAGGTTAATTTGATTATTGGATTAAGTCCTTATTGGTAAGGCGAAATCACTCTGATAGGTGAACTGGATTAACCTTGTTAACGGTGAACCAAGATAGAAATACTTGTGTTCTTTTTATTGTTATTTACTTTGTATATGAGTATTGTTTAATTTTTGTGAGAGAGAGAAAAAGATTTAATTTCTTGAAACCAAATTCAAACCCCCCATATCTTGTGTTTCATTTAACCTTCATAGATGAGTTCTACAAATTCAAAAAGGATGACGACCATTGTGTATTATGTATGTCTGAAAAGTGTATCCCTGGTGGCAGAATAAGTTACAATCTCATATTCCCAAAGAATATGTGGAAGCTCCTCTACCCAATTACCCTTATATCTTTCAAGCATCCTCTTTAATCATCTTAATAATACCTTGTTGGTGCCCTCGACTTGTCTGGTGGTTTGAGGATGTTCTACTAATGTAAAGTGGTGCTTGACTCTAAGTTATTCAATGATTTTCCTTAATTTCTTATTTGTGAAGCTTCATTCTTTATGACGATAGATTGTGGTATTTCATATATTGCTGCAACATTTTTTCTTGAATAATTTCTTAATGTTACTAGGTCTAATCTTCACCAAGGCTTTGATTCGGTCCACTTGGTGAAATAATCCACAATCATATTTAGAAACTTTAACTACCCTATAGGCAATAGGAAAGAGCCAAGAATATCCATGTCCCACTAGGAGAACTTCCACGACACATCTAAAGTGTTGATTTCGTATAAGGGGCCATGTGATCGTCTTTGTGCTTCTAACACCATTCACATTTCATCTAATAGTGCTTGGAATCTTGGACCATTGAAGACCAGTAGTATCTGACTGTGAAGACATTTTAATCCAAAGATCTTCCACCTAAATGTTTTCCGAATATACCCTTGTGGACTTCGTTGAAGATATATTTGGCCTCCTCATGATCCAATCATTTTAATAGCGGGTGGAGGGGCCTCTTGTGTACAACTGCCTTATTATTAATTACCATAATGCTCTCTTCTTCACTAAGCTGGATTCGGTGGAATCCGTGGGTAGAACTATGTTTCTAATGTATATCATGATCAATACAACCTACAATGACTCTATTACTTTCAATCACGACATTATTTATGTTTTTAGTTAATCATTTGTATTGGTGTTTATCCTTATATTTAGTGCTTGCTATAGTCTAATCATTTATTATTCAGTATTTAAATTTAATTTTTATTGAGAAACATTCTTTAAGTCTAGAGACAAATTTAGATTTAAATTTAAAACTCGTAAGGGTTATCAATACATAATATTATTGTATTGGTTAGTTGACCGAAAGATCATTAATTAATAATAGAATTGGTCTTGTGACATTAATCATTAATGAATAATGTTTGTAAAGCGTTACATGATAATATTAAATGATAACTAAAATATGTATAAATTGATCATTAAAATACATCGGAAGAAAGTTGATTTAGTGTAATCCCAACATCTTCTTAATCAATGTTAATTTTATCGTTAATTTATTGGTTTTATAGATCAATAGTTATTTCCAATCACACTACACACTCTTTCACTTTAAAATTATATCAATTGTTGATAGATTGTTTATCATACCAATACACATTAGTTTCCGGTGATAATATATTTGAAGGGACCTTTGAGAGTTAGGTAGTATTGGCTGTAGAGACATGGTGATGTCCACCTAGTACTATCACCTAAGCTAACACTCTCACTTTGCCATGAACATTTTATGGTGTTATGGATATTTTTGGCCCTTTCCACAAATGGCTCACAGACAAATCAAATACTAATTCATTCTAGTGAATTACTTCACCATGTGAATAGAAACATAGGCTATGAAGATGTTCTAGTCCCACACTAAAGCAGGCTCTAGAGGCACACTCAATCAAGTTTGAAGGCGCAATCAGAACCGTAAGTGATGACCACATAATGACCTTTCAACCATTGTTTTTCAGGAAAACTATCCAATTAGGATTTCCATCTTAGAAACCCTAGAAATTCTTTTTATAAATGATAACTCATGACTTCGGTTAAGATACAAAATCTCTAAACTCTGAACTTTCATATGTGTAATTAATCACTAACTTAGATGTCACTGTTTACAAGTAAACCAACCCTTAAGTCTAGCAACCGTCATTGTCACCATTTTACTATCTCTTGGACCATCGATTTAGACCCATTATATATCATTTATAAGAGATTTTATTCTGATGCTCCACTTTAACCTGGCACCTACACATATTTCCATAATGTTCATGTTATCCTTATTAAAATTTTATCAAAAAATGTGAATGAAATATCTGGTAGAACAAAAAAAAATCAGATAGTTTTATATGAAAAATCCAGTATACTGAATATTTCAAAATTTCATAATGTTATGGCACTTACCATTTTCTTTTTTTAAAAGTATCTATTTATACCAGATTTTTTAGCAATGACCAAAAATTTCATAGTTGAAAAATTATTAAAATTTTTAAAATAGTTGTAACTTACCGTATTTTTTTGTTAACGAGTGAAATATCTGGTAGTGTTAATTGAAAAGTTGAGATTTTGTCGACAGTTTTGTATAACGTGATTGCACCGACCATTTTATATGATCCATAATGAATCCAAAACTCTATAAATAGGGGTCACACGTAGTTAAGAAAAACATCTTACAATGCCTCAGTTTTTGTTTAAGGTAGAAGTATACTTTAACGGGATGAAACCTCCTGAGATCTAAGTTGAATGATATGTTGTCCCACACCGAAAACAAAAAGGTAAGTAAGATTGAGTTTCGTGCAGACTAGATTGATACTTATGGAAAGGTGAAATACAACCCTATTGAGCTGAAAATCAATGAAGATTTGAAAGTTATATGGAGAACATTTCATCGTAGACTAAAGAAGGGACCGATCGAATTCGACGCAACAATTTCTAGATCTGTGGATGACATAATAAAAATGTTGAAATGTACATAATCATCTGGTAGTGTATAGATGTTATTTTTTATTATTGTTGTATCAAAATGTTAACTAATAAATAGTGTTGTGCCAATGTTTAAGTAATACTACACAAAGCATATAAATAATACAAAAATGATAATACGGTCTAAATGGGCCCCCATGTGCTATGAGTGTTACCTGCAATGCCAAAGTATAAACCTCACCATATGGGTTCACCGAACCCATGAGGTTATCCATAATTACTACTATCATCTGCAGGCATTGAGCGTCATCCGTACCATATAGAGGCGGTAAATGCAGCAACACGTCATCAGATGGTACCCCAATATCAGCATGAGATGGTCCAATATCATCTCCATGCTACCTGTGTGAGATGATGTGAATGTGTGATAGAGTAAAGTACCACTCCAAGTACACATCCACTTACTCCACAGGAAACTGAACCTCTACTATACGATCTCTAATGGCACACGCAGAACCCAAAAAGTTACCATGAAACCAAATATCAATGCCCTCGGATGGAATAGTAGGGATTGGTTATGGGATGTCCTGAACATATCCAAACTGGCACAAACACCTCTCAGATGAGTGTCTAGCCACTAACGTCTCTCATTGCAAATAACTAGAAAAACTGAAGTGTCATCGAACTCCTGATGCGCTCTATGGTCCGTGTAGGGTGTCCACATGACATAATATATAGTCAGTAAATTAATCCTCCTCATGTACTCCACAACACCTTTCATGTTCGCATGTATACCCCTCTATCTCTTGGCTTGAGGGGACTAAGTAGTGGTAGGAACAACCGACGTCTCACAAATAGACGAGAAATGCTCGTATATCCTACACTGCATAATAACAAAGACTCGGATAACCAGAAAAATATCATAAAAAGAACTAACATAATAAGAAATAATAAGTTGGTTATACCTGAAATAGACTCATATAACTAGAAAGCTTCATGGTCTAAAAAAATAGTCACCTCTCCAAGTGTAGCATATAGAACAGTCATACAACACACCCTCGTGCCCAATTGCAATGCTCAAGGAAAGTAAACAATCACATGTATATTTTACAAGATATAGCATGCATACCCTATTGGAATCTTCATAGATACCCTGATGCACTAGATTTCCATACCTATCCCGCAACCCATATAGGCAAAAATGAATACCCCTACAGAATCTAAAATTCTATATCACATGGTTATTACTAACCCTCAAGTCTTGTACATCAGTCATATGTGCAAGATTTTGGCTAAGGAGAGGAGAGGTGAAGAACCTACATGCCATCAGAATATGGAACAAAGAGGAGACATCATCCAATGTAATCATCATCTCCCCAAATGGAAGATGGAAGAAAGATGTCTCCTTGTGTCATCGCTCAACAAAGGTTGTCAATAGTTGAGCATTGAGCATGGTCAACAAACAGTTCACCAAAGGAAGGAGACCATAATCTTTAATAATAGCCTTTACCTCCTCTAGAATCTCAAAATATGAGAACTTCTTTAGCTTTAACTCATGGGTGGGCACCTGTTGCTGCGATAGAGCGGCAAGAAAAAAGTAAGTTATTAATTTACTGGGTGATATTTAGGTTATATCGTATTGTGTCCATAAATATTGGTGAATTGAAATGTCGTTCGACAAATCTCTCATTAATGAGTTTTGATTTAATTGGTAAAACATAAAAACATAAAAGTAAATATGAACAAGAAAGAATTTATTCTCTAGAGAGAAGAAATTTATCAAGCATGCATATAATCTACTTCTCACAAACTTAAACTTGTCGACCAATTACACTCAATCTATAATACTCCTCGGAGTTATCTAGCATCGCTCACTCCCTAAGTTATTTCTAACCCAAAGTAGAGAGAACTACTATATCAGCTCGGCAACGATCTCTCAGCCAACCTCAACAACACATCACACATCCATATTACTCGTATCGACGATCTCTCAACAGACACAACCAACACAGAAGAATTATGCTTCGACACCCATTAAGATTGTTAGCTCTAAATCTATCTCTAGAATCCAAAAACTAATAGATAATCATCCTAGATAAAGATTTGATCAGTATATATCTATAACAATCCAAACTCCGAGCACAAAGCAAAAATCTAAGATAACAATCGACACAGATTTGTAAAACAAATTAAATATAACTCCATGGACAACAAATATACACGAGTTTAAAGTAAAATCATATACCAAACCCAACCAAAGATAAATATATAAAGAGGAAGAGAAATGAATCAAAAATATCTCGATTTGTCAGCGCCGATTGATGATCAATCCACCCTGGATTATCCGTATGCAAGCTCCGAAGTTGTTTTCTAAGCTCTCTACCAAAAAATGAATTTTTGATGAGTTGGAAACAAATACTCCAAAACATAACCTGAAAAATGGGCATTTTGTCCCTTTCAACGCAATTTTATCCAGAGGACTGCGCTAAGCGGCAAAATCTCGCTAAGCGCGCTCTACTGTCATGAGGAAAAAATTAGCTTTTTGCTTTTGCCATAACTTGAGAACTGTAGCTCTGATTTATGCCCGGTTTGAAGAGTTGGAAAGCTTATTCAACTATATATCTAATAATGCCTAAATATCAACCAAATTGATGATTTCTTATTCTCGATTTTGAGCTTTATTCATTGACGAGTTGCTTAAAATCGTGCATTCGAAGCCGTGACTTCGACACTTTATTGCTCATGCTCCAAATACGCATCAATACCTAGAAAATTAAAGGAAAACTATCAAACGATACACAAATATACAAAAAATCAATTAAATACAATTTATACATAATTATATAAAAATTGGAGAATTATTCAATGATATTAACAATAAAAAGTCGATAAGTGCAACAAAAAGTATATACAAAAATAGCTACAATTTGCACTTATCAAACTCTCCCTTACTTGAACTTGTTTGTCCTCAAACAAAGCGAAACAACTCAAAGAACCAAAAGTAATAAACCAAAATATCATGAATCAACAAGTTTTGAAAACGGAAAATAAATGCAATGGTTCAAATGAAAAATGCTACACACGATGAAACATACTTACCACTAAACTACGACGATAACATAAACATGAAATGAATGCTAAAAATAAAAATTATGCCAAACATTATAAAATAATACTAGTTCACAAATGAATCACACCTATCAAACACAATCATCAGTAGATGAGAAACACACAAAAATGAGTTATTTTCACTCATCCACAATCTTGCAAACAAAAGACTAAATTATGCATTCATCCAAACACTCATATTGAAAATACAAAGGCAAGAATCTCAAGGACTTTTCAAGGTTGTAATGTGGCTTGGTTAAAAAATAAGGGATAAATCATAAAGATAATCGAACCAAAAACTTGTCTAAACCTAAGGGAGTGATCAACTCACAAAGACTCAAGCAAAATAATTTTAATCAAACTTCTTCTTCATTCCAAATTTAAAACCAACACACATCACTTACTAACACAACATTATTCCATACTCTTTTTGTTTTTGTTTTTCAAAATTTTTCTCTTTTTTTTTTCTTTCTTTTTTTTTCTTTTTCACTTTTTTTCTTTCTTTTTCTCTTTTTCAAACTCATAACAATCAACAAAATAAGTGACCAAATAAATCTCTCCCTAACTTGAATTCAACCAATATTAAAGTGAATACTCTCTACTTTCTAAGGCAAATTAAAAATTCAAATAAAAAATTATAGTTGAGGGTTCAAGAAAACAAAATAATCAATATCCATATAAAAAAATGAACCAAACACTCATAGACAAGCATTTTAAAAAAACAACATAGATATCGACAAAAAGGTGTCAAAAGAGGTTATTAATGATCACACACTCACAAGGTGAATTGACTATTTGGCCAAAATAGTTGTGCTCAAAATGGAATAAAAAATGCCTTGATTATTTTCATGCTTTCATACAACCAACACAAATAAAAGATTAAGCATAATAAAATTCAGTTAAAACAAGAGTTGTGGTCTCTAGCATATGTGAACAATGAAAAGCTACCTCACAAAAAGGGTAGGAACTAAAGTGATTCACAAATGAACAAGTATACAAAAGAATGAATGACATAAAAATTGTAAAAAGTCTAAGTATCATGAATATGATAAAGTATATAAAGCGATAAACACATACCTCAAATATGTACAAAACTTTAACAAAATCATTACCACGCATTCGTAAGTTGAAACACTCAAACTTGGAAAATCACCAAAAGCGACCTCAAGCTATCGAGTAAAAATTGAGTCCAAAAAAAAAAGAATTAAAAATATTAATGTTATTTACTATTTAAAGCCTAGGTGGAAGTGAGAAAGAGGAAATCCAAGCGAAAAATAAAAAATAATTCACTGGCTCTGAACAGCAGAGCGCGCTAAGTGGCACAGAGTGTGTTTAGCGCTCTACACCAGTTGCAGAAAAACAGGACAACAACTGGTGCAGCTGCTATGTAAGATCCACAATCACCCTACACACTCAATTTACAAGAATTATAATATTTACAACATTAACAAACACACCTCCACAAACTAAACACGACAAGCTTGCGGAAAAACACAAATTGACATAACAAAACTAACGGATGAAAGTGAATTAACAAGTTGAAAAGTGAAATTTTGAGAATTTAAAACAAGTCCAATTTCAACTTGTTAAAACACAAGTCAACACATACATAAACGAATACAAACAAAACATGCTTGTTTTACGTTGTAAGCTCGACGCCTTTATTGTACGAGCTAGTAACCTCCCCTCGTCATGCTATGATATTGTCACACCGTGCAAACCTAAAGAAAGGGACGTAACATCCACATAACAAACGTTACGAAAACGAGACAATTCACAACAATACGTGAAAGCAAAGAAAAAATACATATATGCACAAGTATGGAAAGTAAACACAAAACGTGTACAAGTAAAAATAGACAAGTTTATGTACACATTCTATACAACATATACATTAATTACAAAACTAAAAAACA
The DNA here is from genome assembly GCA_948472305.1 of Vicia faba. NCBI lineage: Eukaryota > Viridiplantae > Streptophyta > Magnoliopsida > Fabales > Fabaceae > Vicia > Vicia faba. The sequence goes on along the minus strand of OX451738.1, from coordinate 369,026,895 downwards.
AAAGAATTATCGTAATCCAAAAACAATAGAACAAATCCCCGGTAACGGTGCCATTTTGTTGTTGTTGTAAAGTGGAAAGCAAAAAGTAAGTTATTAATTTACCGGGTGATATTTAGGTTATATCATATCGTATCCACAGAGATTGGTGAATTGAAATATCGTTCGACAAATCTCTCGTTAATGAGTTTGGATTGAATTGGTAAAATATAAAAACATAAAAGTAAATATGAATAGGAAAAAATCCATTCTCTAGAGAGAAGAAATTTATCAAGCATGCATATAATCTACTTATCCCAAACTTAAACTTATCAACCAATTACACTCAACCTACAATACTCCTCAGAGTCATCTAGCATCGCTCACTCCCTAAGTTATTTCTAATCCAAAGTAGAGAGAACTACTATATCATCTCGGTGAAGATCTTTCAGCTAACCTCAACAACACAGCAGACATCCATATTACTCATATCGATGATCTCTCAACCGACACAACCAACACAGAAGCATTAAGCTTTGCCACCCATAAAGATTGTTAGCTCTAAATTTATCTTTAGAATCCAGAAACTAACAGATAATCATCCTAGATAAAGATTTGAGCAGTATATATCTATAACAACCAAAACCCCCGAGCACAGAGAAAAAATCTAAGATAACAATTGTGATCGGTGGGAACGAGAACTGACTGTTTTTTAATGCTGGTCCGCGTTTGCGTTTGTTTTTGCAAAGTGTCGTGGTAAGCAAGAGTCGCCACCGTCTTTTATTTTATCCAACAAGGAAAGGACAAAAGCACAGAAATATTCCTTTTCGAGATTGTTTCTCGGGTTCGGGAGGTAGATTATAGAAAGGGAAGGTGTTAGCACCCTTTCTATCCGTGGTTATCCACGGGCTCTTAGGTACTTGGTCACTATGTTTTCAAAAGGTTTGCTTTTCTTTGTGATTGTGGGTTTGAAAATTTTTTTGTTTGAAAACTTCAATTTAACTCTTGTTTCTGTCCTCAAGAGTGTATGAAGTGTTTTTGAAAACTTTGTTCGAAAAGTGTAAGTGCGAAAAGTTTTGTTTTGTTTTTTAAAATGAGCAAGTACTTAAGAACAACTACCTACTCAAAAAGGAATTAAACTGTGCAACTGTCCTTTAGACAGTGCTATCCCACTATTGAGGAGTAGGTAGCACCGTCGTTGGAGTTTTCGGGTCAATTCGATTTTAGGGACGTGTGGTCACTAAAGCAACGTTAGGACGCTTTAGTGGTAATCCTAATGTCTTAGATCATTTTTATCGAGGCAACCGTTTCGAGGCAACTTATGATCTTGGGACAAAAGGACAACCTCTAAAATATCCTATACTTAATGACCACTATTGAGGCAACCAAGTGAGGTGTACCCTAAGAGTGGCATGTGCATGTGTGTCAATTTTCAGTTTATATCATCTTTATATTTTTAGGTGTTCTACCATTTGTTTTTTAGATCTTGTCATACAATCCTAGTTAGCATACATCTAAGCAGTTAATATATATACAGGAATTTAAAGTGCGGAAATTGTAAGTCCTACGCTATTACAAGGCTTCGGGGAGGGGGATTATTTACATGTTCAAAATTGGGGAAATAATAAGCAGTTACAATAAAATAAACGCGCATGAATCTTAGAAATCCTAAGCATATAATCTTTTTGTTGTTTTATTTTATTTTTTGGGAAAATTCTAAATGTTCAATTAAGTCAAATTTAATTAATTAAAAATACTGATTAAAATTAATTCTAAAGCAAACCTAATATTTTTTGCATTTTTTGTTTATGAAAATGATTGACTTTAAATAAATCCTAAGTCTACTGATTTTAAAAATTGGAGAAAATAAGTTAAAATGATTAACTAAATTAAATCCTAATTCTAAGTTATTTATTTTTATGATTTTTATGATTTTTATGTTGATTAAAAAAAAACTAAAAGAAATAAACAAAAACAAAATAAACAAAGTACAAATGGGCCAGGCAGCAAAACAAGAAAAAAAAAATATAATTCTGGAGGTCTGGGTCGAAAGAGGTGCAGGTTGTCTTTCGACCCAGTGAAGAGGCTGGATCGAAGGTGCATGAGGGGCTGCACTCTGAGGGTATTCGATCTGGTCATGTCATTCTTCGATCTGGAAATCCTGGGTCCAGTTCGAAACTAGACTACTGAGCTTCGAAACTTTGAACAGGGATCTGAGAATGTATTTCCTGCAAAACGAAACACATATTAAAGGTCCAGGGGGATTTTACCCCCCTGGTTCGAATCTACCCCTTATTCGCACCTGCTGATCTGGGTCTGGGTTTGTTTTATCCTGGGATTCGAAGGGGAAACTCAGATTGTGCCCAAGCAATGGCATAATCTCAACTTTGCGCTGTAGCTTATATGTAGCACATTAAATCAGCAGTAATAATATGAATATGCAATCAAAAATGAATTTAAAAACGAGTTTGAGATTAGATTTTTCTTTTACCAAACAGAAGTGCTTCGATCTGTAGTTCTGAGGGTGGAAGTGTTCGCTGGGCAGCAGCTTTGGCTTGGAAAATTCTGGGCAGCGTCTCTCCAAGTTCTCTATTTTTCTGTATATTTTCGTGTGTGTCCTTCGCAATCATTTGTGATTTCTTTATATATAGGGGGTGGAGGGGACAGGAAGACAAAAGTTTAAATGACTTTGATTATGTGTTTGACAGCCATGAAGGAGGATTTGTAACATTAATTATGTGTTTGAAAGCCATGAATGAGAGTTTGTAACGTTGGCTAAACACATGGGATCCTGTCCCTGTTTGAATTTTGAATGACATGTAGATGACCTTCGAATGCTCCCTTTCGAATGGGCTGATGGTCTCCTTCGAATGCTCCCTTTCGAATAGGCTGATGGCCTCCTTCGAATGCTTTTCGAAAGCTTCTTCGAATGGACCCTTTGAATGCTTCTTCGAATGGACCTTTTGAATGCTTCTTCGAATGGACCTTTTTGGAATTCCAATCGAAGGACACTATTATAATGCCAGTCGAAGTACTTGTCCATAATGCCAATCGAAAGGCTTGTCCAGAATGCCAATCGAAAGGCTATTTCAGAACACCCATCAAAGGATCTTTCAGAATGCAAATCGAAAGCCTTGACATAATGCCAATCAAAATGCTTGTCCATGATACCAATCGAAAGGCTCCTTCAGAACACCAATCGAAGGGTCTTTCAGAATGTAAATCGAAGCGCTTGTCCAGAATGCCAATCGAAAGAGCTTGATAGAATGCCAATCGAAAGGCTCCTTCAGAATACCAATCGAAAGGTCTTTCAGAAGCAAATCGAAATGTCCTTAAAGCACCACTCAAAAAATTTCTTTTTCCTTAGGCAAGAGTTTGTGATCAACCATGCAGGGGGAAGACTTTGGGAAACATGAGAGGGCAAATTTTGGGGTACAACAACAATCGACACAGAATTGTAAAGCAAATTAAATATAACGCCATGGGTAACAAATATACATGAGTTCAAAGTAAAATCATATACAAAACCCAACCAAAGAGAAATACACAAAGAGGAAGATAAATGAACCAAAAATCTCCTGATTTGTCAGCGCCGATTGATGATCAATCCACCCCGAATCATTCGTATGCAAGCTCAGAAGTTATCTTCTAAGCTCTATGTACCAAAAAATGAAGGTTTTGATGAGTTGGGAACAAATATCCCAAAACATAACCTAAAAAATGGGTATTTTGGCCCTTTTAACGCAATTCTGTCAAGGGGACCGCGCTAAGCAGCAAAATCCCCCTAAGAGCGCTCTACTGTCATGAGAAAAAAAATTAACTTTTTGCTTTCGCCATAAATATCAACCAAATTAATGATTTCTTATTCTTTGATTTTGAGCCTTATTCATTGACGAGTTGTTTAAAATCACGCGTTTGAAGTCGTGTCTTTGACACTTTATTGCTCATGCTCCAAATACGCATCGATACCTATAAAATGAATGGAAAACTATCAAACGGTACACAAATACACCAAAACTCGATTAAATACAATTTATACATAATTATACAAAAAGCGGGGAATTATTCAACGATAGTAACAACAAAAAGTTGATAAGTGCAACAAAAAATATATACAAAAATAGCTACAATTTCCACTTATCAGCAACTTCAGCAAAATTCGGTCATGTAACAAACAAAGTAAAAAGCATCAGTTAATTAAAAGTATCAATAATAAATAAAGTCACATCATTGGTATATCATATACATACCTCTTCCTGCCATAATCTGAATGCCACATGATCCACATATCTAGTGAGGACAGAACATTCACTAGGCCCACCAGGAAACCCTCCATTGTGTAAATATAGCTTTGTCGAAGCCAGAGTAGTGACCTCTACGTCAACAGGAGGAGTAACCTCCATATCATCCATAGCAAGCGCCTCAGTAACCGTATGCAGAGCAGTCTCCTCAATAGTCGTCCACAGATTAACCTTTATAGCAGTCAGAGCCTCTATTTTAGAAAGATGGGGCACATTTGTCATCTCCGAAGGATGGGGCACCTCTGTTGTCTCTGAAGGATGGGGCACCCCTGTACCTGCCACTATTTGCATGTCATTCTGAATCGTTGTCTGAACATCAACTGACTCATCCTTTTCATAATCTCTCGTCCATTAAGAAGCAAATCTAGATCCTCTACGTTGGGTAGTACGGGGTGCACAAAACTGAAACTGATAATCTAGCCATCTCTTGTGAGAACCGATCAGGGCTACTCTCCCCGCCAGAGATGTGGGTCCCCTACGTCACCTCACCTCTCTCGAGCCCTCGCAACAACGGCTTTATCACGCTGCTGACCAGCAATTATGCCATTTGATCCTCTGGTGGTCTTCACTGAAAAATAAAAATAAAATTGTTTAATCTACCAGATTTTTCAGAACATCCGGTACCATTATGTATATTTCTGGTTTTCTCAAAAAACCGGTAAATGATGCTTAACATTTTTCCAGATTTTTCAAAATAATCGATAAAACGTATGTATTTTTACCAGATTTTTCAAAATATTCAAAAATATATATACATTTTTACCGGAGTTTTAAAAAAAATCGAAAAAATATATGAATTTTTACTGAATTTTTCAAAAATCTAAAAAAATGTATTCATTTTTACTAGATATTTCAAAAAATACGATAAAATACATGAAAAATCTGATAAAAATGTATACATATCCGTCATAAATTGTAAATGTCTGATAGTATTTGTAAAAATTCAAAAATCGTCATAGAATTTAGAAAAATTCAAAATTGAACAATATTTTTGTGAAACGTCTTTTAAAAATTTTACAAAATTAAAATAGTAATTGTATAAAATTGTGAGGATGCCAGATCAAGCGGGGTGTGAATATAAAATCTCTATTTATAATTTCAAGCCACACTTTTTAACAAAAGAAACAAATTACAACACTATTAGTTTGTAAATATTTCACCAAATTATTGTAAATTATTAGAACTGAGTATTAATAGGATGAATAACATTTCATTAAAATAAACCCAAACCTAAATCGCATAAATTAAACACACCGTTACACATGATCAATCTCAAGTAAGTTAATTAATAAATCCTCTTCCATTTTTCTTTTGATATTCATGTATCTACTAATGATCCATTGAACGATATGATTGCTTAATTCAAAATGGTCAAGCTCATAAGAAAGCAGAACTAATGAAATGCACGTAGACCAGTATAGGATAAACAAGTGATGCAAATATTAAATTAACATCAAGTTGATGAATTTCACTGCTCAAAACTATATTACAATGCTCACGTGTACATTCCCTCGATGAATGTTATTAAATAACGGTATATTGTGGCAAGATTAGTGTATCATTAACAATCACGATTACTTAATTAAGGGCTTCATTGTAAAGCAAAGAGATAATATTTTATATTAGTATTAATCAAAGACAAGAAAACGAAAGAGAAGACAGGACCACTTTCACTAGATCCTCAAGCTGTACTGTATTTTTTATTTTTCAATTCAAATTTCAAACGACACAAACGCCAAAACTGAAAAAGTTTGCGACATGTTCATTGTACAAATCAATTTAGTTAAACCAGCAGCAACATTGATTAAACAATTAATGATAATGAGAATACTAAGATTCTAGATCGGTTTAATTTAGTCTATCCTTAAAAACTCCGAATCATACCGTTAGCCGCCAGCCCACCACATAAAAGATGCTATCAACTTTTCGTCAAAGGAAAAAAAAAGTCGTGGATTTACTAAGATATGTAAATTTAAAATGATTTATTTGTTAGTCTATGATGTCATATCATATCTTACTCAATTAATAGTTATTTAAATAATCTGAAGTCTTATATTAGGGGTTTCATATTGACTATAGATAGAGTTTATGTAGGAGAAATTTCTAAAATATTTCTTAAATGATAAAGTTAAATCCGTAAGGTTGAGTTGGTTTTGATAACTTTCGGTAATTATTTGTTATTAACAAAATAAATCTCAAAAGTAAAACAAAGTACGTAAGCAGTTATCAAACCACGCTAGACATTGTTAGTGTCTGATATATTTTTAATGAAGAGAGAAAAAAATAATAAAGAAATAAAGATTGATATTATTGAATTATGAAAATTATATATATATATATATATATATATATATATATATATATATATATATATATATATATATATATATATATATATATATATATATATATATATATATATATATATAACTTGTACACTAAGTAACTAACAAATTCTAATTAACTTGGACTTGAGTTTGAATTACTTAACTTGGATTGTATAATAAAATACCTCATATAATCAAAGTTGTTGAATATACGTTAATCATAGTCGATCTGAACTATGCATAATTTCTTTTTCAAAATAAGAAATTTGTCGATCTTTAATTCTTTGGTGAAAATATCGGGAAACTATGCTTCACTTGAGCAGCACCTTACTTCAAGTTCACCTCGATTTAATTTCTCTCTTAAGAAATGAAATCTAACTTCGATGTGCTTACTCATTCCATACAGAACTAGATTCTTTGCAAGATTAATGGTTGACTTGTTGTCGATTTGCAGTACCAGAGATTTCTTCACTTCGATATTGATGTCTTTCAGCACATATCTGATCTAAATTGCTTGACACATAGCATATGGTCATATTATATATTCAGCCTTACACAATGACAATGCCGCCACAGCTTGCTCTCTCGAGCACACCATGAGATTGAGCCTCCAAAGACTTGAAAGAAATAACTAGTTGTGCTTCTTGGATCTTTCTTATCTCTACACTAATCACCATCTGAATAGCAATTAATCAAAACTTTTTTGCTTTCAGAGTCTCATCGAAATAGAATTCCATAGTTTATCGATCCTTTTAAGTATCTCAGGATTCTTCTTGCAGCCTTCATGTGTGACACTATTGGTTCGCTCATGTATCTGCTCATTAATCTGATTGCAAAACCTATATCTGGACAAATATTGGATACATATTAAAAGATCCCATAATTTTTTTGAACAAAGTAGCATCGACCTTGTCCTCCTCTCCGTGTTTCTCCAGTTTTAAGTTTGGTTCAACAGTTGAGGATGCAGGATTCGACTCAACCATTATGAATCTCTTGAGTGTCTCTTTGACATACTTCCTTTGATGTAGCACCATACCTTGCTTCGATATCTGAAAATTCATACCTAGGAAATAAAATAAGTTTCCCAGATCTGGCATTTTAAATTCCCTCATCATCAACTCTTTGAACTTCGACAAGTTCCCCAAACTATTTCTAGTTACCAGCAAGTCATCAATATATAAGCATATGATTGTTATATCTTGTGCCATAGCTTAAACATAGATACCATACTCAGATTTTCATTTGATGAATCCCAATTCGACTAAGTATGAGTCGATATTCTTGTTCCATGCCTTAGGTGCCTGCTTGAGGACATAAAGTGCTTTGTGTAACTTGTATACTTTCATTGCTTTCTCTTGAATAAAAAAACTAGGAGGTTGTGTGACATACACCTCTTCATCTAAAGGACCATTAAAAATTTTGATTTTACATCTAGGTGAAGTCTCGACCATCCTTGCTTGCATGCCAATGCTACCACAAATTGAAGAATCTCCAATCTTGCTACTGAAGCATATACTTCAGAGTATTCGAGTCCTTTTCTTTGAAGAAATCCTTGAGCTATTATTCTTTCCTTATGTCTTGATATCGACCCATCAATATTATGCTTCACCTTAAACACTCATTTCACTTTGATAGCTTTTGTGTGTGTTGGCAATTTGACTAACTCCTATGTGTTGTTTCTTTCGATTGCATGTAACTCTTTGACCATAACTGAATTCCACTATTTATTCTTTAAAGCCCCTCTATAGTTGATTAGTTCAGCACATACAAGTAAATCAAAATGAATTAACTCTCCATCTGGTGTGACTTCACCATCACCAGTCACTTCATAGTCTTGAAGTATTGTTGGACGAACTATAGTTCTTTGAGGTCTTTGGCTTGTGCTAGCCATACCCTTGTCGACTTCGACTGTGTCGGGAATGTCACCAACTGCTTCGACTTCAATTTTGACTAGAATATCGATAATTACTTCGTCTTCAACTTCATCAGTTTCTTCATCAAAGTCATAACTCGTCAATGGCTTGTTAACTGCTTCGCCAGAATTCCAATCCCATACAAAATTTTCATCAATCATAATATCTCAACTTATCATTATCTTCTCATTAATTGGATTGAACAACATGTATGATCTAGTTTTATGAGATCCTACAAAATCATAAGTTCACTCTTGTCATCAAGCTTCCTTCTTCTCACATCAGGTAACTCACTTATGTCGTTTGTCACTCCACACTTCTTCAGGAACCTTATTTTTAATTTTTTTGGTAGGACACTTGTTCATAATATAAACATCAGTGGTGATTACTTCACACCATAAGGATTTTAACAAAATTTTCTACTTCAACATACATCTCGCCAATTCCATTGTGTTAAGGCGTATAAGTAGTGGTTACCTCATGATCAACACCATGTTCTGCACATAACTCCTCAAACATCTTTGATGTGTATTCGCCCCCTCCATAGGTTCGCAGAACCTTGATTTTCTTTTCACTCTGGTTTTTGATAAGTATTTTGAATCTCTTAAAGATTGAAAATACTTCATATTTGTGCTTAATCAGATAGATCCAAATCTTTCGACTATACTCATCCACAAACGAAACAAAATGCATGTTTCCACCAATGGTATGATCCTCAAAAGGGCCACATACATCTGAATATAAAACTTAGAGTATGTAGGAAGATCTTGTTGGCAAAGTTGAAACAAGAAACTTTGTAGATTACTTCCCTACTAAGAAACCTTCACAGAGTTTGTCGAGCATCACAAGACTTGGTATACATGTTACCGTATCTTGAGTAATCAATTTTATTGAGTGACCTAAAATTAAGATGGCCAAACTTCAAATGCCACAACTAACTATTCTTGTGGTTGATAACTGTTTTAAGACATTGTACCTTAGTCGAACTGATCATGGTTTTAAATTTCATATTCTTCGACAGAGGAGATCTCAAGACTAGATTATTTTGTGTGTTAAACAATCTGAATGCTCCATATTTCATGACCACTGAGAGACCTTTTACAACTAGTTTTCCAACACTTAGCAGATTGCATTGCATTCCAGGTATATAGAGTATATCTTTGATCATAGTTTTTTCTCCATTTCTCCTTTAAATAATAATGTTGCCAATACCTTCTTCTTGCCGCAAGCTATTATCTGCAAGTTTGACCTTGCATTTCTTCGACTCGTCAAAATCTTCCAACCACACTTTTGATCAGCCATGTGATTTGATCATCCTGATTCGAGAAACCGGATCTCAGATTCTACATGGTTATCTGCAACTACAACCATAACCACATATCTTCATAGTCATCTGAATCATGGCATTCAAGGTTTTATCCTTCATCCATGCCTTTTTTTGGTCTCGTGTCTTTCCTGTACCATTAATTCTTAGCCAAGTGATCCCATTTTTCACAATTATAGCACTGCACACCTTTTTTTCTCCTCTTTATCTTTTCGATAGGTGTTTCATTCTCCTCTTTTCGAGGATTTAGAAGTCCTATCATCGACCTAATACTTGTGAAGGTTCGACCAAGACTTCTTACTCTGATTCTTTTCTATTTTTCTTTTGAACTTGTTGGAACCAACATGCTTCTTCCATGCATGAGCTTGTAGTTCTTGTATTGAACCTTGAACCCCTTTCCTTTCGACAGTCCTAATCTTATGCGCCTCCAATGAACCAACCATATCTTCCATTTTTAGGATTTCTAGATTGTTGGATTCTTGAATAACAATGATAATGTAATTAAAGTTTGAGGTTAACATATGTATTACCTTCTCAACTATCATTTTATCAGTTACGGTTTCACCACAAATCTTCATGAGATGGATGAGATTATGCACCTTTAACATATAGCCTGTAATCTTTTCATCTTCTCCCATCTGCAGTAATTCATACTGCCATCATAAAGTTTGCAATTTAACGACTTTGACTTTCTCACTTTTTTCATAGTACTTGACAAGAATATCTCATGCCTCATTCGCTAATTCATCATGATAGATCTTGTCAAAATTCTCCAAATCAATCGTTGATGGAATGCAATATGGAGCCTTACAATATTTCTTATTAGCCTCCTTGTGTGCAATTGTGTGCATGTCGGTTGCATTCTGAGCAAGCTCAAGAACTCCATTTTTTACCACTTCTAGTTTCATGAAAACCGAAAAGGAACTTCATCTGCTTTCTCCACTGGTTCTAATTTTTACCGTCAATAATACAAAGAGTATTTGTAATGCATTAGTGTCATTCATATTTGTAGTGATTGATTCACGTTCTCTGGAAACACGACCAATAACATGAAGTTCTTGAAAACACGATCAAGAACACGAACTAAAAGCTCTAGATACCCATTTGTTTGTGTGAGAGACACTTTTAGTGAGGAGAGAAAGAGATAGAATAAGGAAATAAGAATTGATATTATTGAATTGTGAAAACCAAATTACAAACTATAATTGACTTGTGAGGCACTTATTGACTTGTACACTAAGTAACTAACAAACCCTAATTAACTTGTGCTTGGACTTGGATAACTTAACTTGGATTATATTACAATAGACACAAGGGTGCACCACTAAACCATTGCAACTTTTGTTATCTACTTGAACACCAAAAGGCATAATAGTTACAAATAACTAGTAATTTAAAGTTTATTTTCCTTCACCGTGTGAAATTATTTTCTCTATAAATAGAGATAATTTGTAAACCTAAATATAAATGAAAATTACTTGTTTCGAATGCCAAAAATTATATCTAAATCATTCTTTTATTTTTCTAGTGCACGAGAATAAATGAAGGAACTTTATCCAATAAAATATCGTTAATCGATATAGTTAATGTGAAAGTGTAATTCATGTTAAGGTTTCAAAAGTATCCTGAAAGGGATTCGTCGAATAATTAATTTGAATCCAATTTGCTTAAATTGGTAAGGACGAATTGAACATAAAGCTTAGTGTAAACACACACTTTAGAATTTATTTTGTGCAACTTTCATCATACCATCTTCATCTTCTTCTTGTTCATATTTTGCAGCAGACCCGCAACACAAGATCTAACAATTTATTGATTAGAGATAAAGTTTAGAAAGATTGAGTTTGATCAATCTATAATTCTAATATGGTATAAGATTGTATTGGTTGAAGCATGGGCCGCCTACGGTTTATATTCATTCATCAAACACAATAGTTATGAGTAGATAAATTCTATTTGATTAGGTCTTTAGATGAATTTATTTTGAACTATTTAAATTATGTAAGTGTTGAGTATTATCCTATGAAATTGCAGCCCTAGTGTTTATTCAGTTAAATTTGTGTTCTATGATTTTTATACGTTGACAAATGTATGAATTGATTCCAAGATGAGACTGATTATTACCCCTAACTTTTAAAACTCGGTCTAATTTTTTTAGGAGAAATACTTTCTCAGATCTTTCTTCGGATTAAGGATGCCTGATTTCTTTAAAGAACTAGAGTTAAGTGGATTAAGTAGGATGATATTAATACTTATTTTTTTCATGCTTGTGTTCATAGAGGATCTATAAGGAACGCAATTTTACCTTTTAAGGTTAGGGATGCTTGGGTGGAAGGGGTGTCTGAGATTCATCAAAAGTTGATTAATTATTTTTCTAACCATTTTAGAGAACTCATTTTTTATTTCCCTAGGTTGGACGGGTCTTTTCCACTCTCTTTCTATGGAGGATTGCACTAATCATATCACTCATTTTCTTCTCACTAAGATTGATCAGATTGTTGCTTTATGTGATAGGAATAAGAGTCACAGCCCCGGTGGGTTTAATTTTTCCTTATTTAGATGGTTTTGGCCCATTTTTAGAGATGAGGTTGGTACTTTGTTTGATCAATTCAATCAATTTATTTCTCTATCCCATGGTTTTTCCTCCTTTTTTGTTACCTTGATTCCAAAAGTCAACTCTCCTTCTTAGATGTGGGACTTTAGGTTTATTTCCTTTCTTAGGTTTTTATATAAGCTTCTAGCTAAATCTTGGTGGGTAAGCTTTCTAGTATCATGGATAAGCTTATTTATCATAACCAACCAACTTTCATTAAAGGTAAACTTGTAGTAAATGAGGTTATTATTATGAATGAGTTGTTGGACCTTGCTAAGAAGATTAAGAAATCTTGTCTCATTTTGAAAATGGATTTTCATAAAGCTTATTATTCGGTGATTTGATCCTTTTTTGACTATATGCTTTATAAATTTGATTTTAATGATAAACAGAGAAGTTTGATATGTGCTTATGTTTTTATGGTAATCTTGTGGTCTTCCTTAATGGTTGCTTGATCCAAGAAATTAGTATTCAAAGGGGGTTAAAGAAAGGGGGTTAGTTGAAGGACTTTATTGTTTCCTAAGGCAATGGATCATCATGTTTTCTTAGGTTATAGAGTGGGGTCCTCGGATTTGTTCGTATCCCACATTCAATATGCAAATGACATAATTTTTCTAGCAGACCCCTCCATTGAAAATCTCAAGTCCATCAAGGCTATTCTCCAAAGGTTCCAGTTAGCCTTAGTTCTTCAAGTGAATTTTCCTAAGAGTACTCTATGTAGAATAATTATGACCCTTCTTTCTCAGATCTAGATTTTGATTTCCTTCACTATCAGCTAAAGTCTCTCTCGTTTAAGTACCTTCATCCTCCGATGGGGGATAAACCTTGTTTGTCTTCTACGTGTGAACCTCTAGTTAGTCTCATCTCTAGACGGCTCCACTTTTGTATGCATATGTATGTGTCCCCGTGAGAGAGGGCGATCCTTCTCAATTTTGTTCTTAATGTCATTCTTATCTTCTTTTTTCTTTCTTAAAGATGCTTGATAAGGTTTGCAAGAAGATTTTAAAATTCAAAGGAGATTTATTTGGGGTGGAGGTAAAGGGGGTTCTAATATTTCTTATGTTAGGTTTCTATATGTGTGTAAGCCCAAGATTTCTCAGTTGTAAATCACATGCAGAACCGTTTCCCCATAAATAGGAACAAATCTTCAAAGTTTTCTAAAACGTCTCTGTTGAAAACACTTTACAGAGAAAGTATTTATATTATCATTTTCCATAGAGATTGGTGTGATATTACTTCCTTCTACAGTTAGAATTGTTTTAAGCTTAAGATTCATAAAAGGTTTTGGTGCTTGAAAGTTTTGTTTGCATGAAAAGTATCAAGTATCAGTAAAAGAGAGTTTTAGTTTTAAACTATTGGTAAAATCATGTCAAGATTAGGGCTCGATAATCTATTTCATATGTATTTTATTAATAAAGCATGTGAACTTGTTGATAATAATTATAATCACATATTCTCTCAATAAGTTTCATCTCTAAAACAAATTATGAGTTTTATCATATTAATCCTTAGATGATCTCTCAATATAACTATTAATATGATAGAGCTTGATAAAAGTGAATATCAACTCACAAAATTATATCTAGAAATTGTTTGTTGATAGATGAAAACCTAGGTTAAGAGATGAACATATTTCTTAATAATGATCAAATCACAAATAAACCATAAAACAAGGGTTTTGACCATATATTTATCATCAACTTGTTCACATACAAAATATCAAGATAAATACATACAAAAGTTAAGATTATCTATCTTTAATCTTGACACAAAGAGGGATATGACTACTCATCACCATGGTAGCTTGATCAACAAGTAAACAACCAAGCTTTATGAACATCAAACTTGAAGTCTCAAAGATTGATGTTGAAAAGCTATGATTTTGAGTAGAAATGATGAAAATGAGTTTTTCTCCAGACAAGAGTGTTTCTATGTTACAAGAATGCTAGATAATGAAAAGATGATACAAGAAAATATCTACAAAGTACCTATATACATAATCTGCCCATGCACCACCGTTGGGCGCTACTTTCAACTTCCAGGCGCTTCCTCAAAAACCTCCCACGTCCAAGCACATGACATCCAAAGATGTAAAAAATATCTACCACCGCCTGACGCTCAAAACACATTGTCGGGTGCTCTACTCGCTGAAGCGACCGGCAAAAAACACACAGAGCCACCACCGAACTTTATTTATCCCGAAGGAAAGGGAAATATCGATAAAACCCCAAGAGAATGGATAAGATGGTCTTGCAACCAAAAGATATGGTACGAAATTCGATTATGCAAGGGTAAGGTATTAGCACCCCTTACATCTGTTGTACTCAACACGATCCATTTCAATTGTTTGCTTCTAAGGGTGCGTCTATCTAAATCTATACTTGCTAAGGGAAATGAAATGGTTTTTATTAGTGCATTTATCAGGGTCTCGCAACCCTTTGCCTATGTATCCCGTGAAGGAATCAGAACACCGTAGTTCTTCTAGAAAATGTTTGGTTGTTGGTGTTTTTTAGTGGGCGGTGATAACACATGCATTCTAGCAATAAGCACGGCCTGTATCACGGTAGAATGGAGATAACATGCCCTTTTGAGGAAGTCTTTGATTTTTTGAGTGTTTTTGTTAAGTGTGAAATGGGTTTGAATAACGATTAACTATTTTTTTTTGGTATTTTGATTTAAGAAAATAAAATTTTAAATTTTACTTACAAAAGAAGAAAAGGTCTAAAGAGAGACTAAGAAACTTAATTGTTTTCATACAAGGTGTGGACTTAAAGTTGAGATGAAGGGAGAAAACCTACCTAAGTTAGTATGTGAAGTTTGGCCTAGGGTTAAGTTTAAGGGAATTACCTAATGTCATCACAATTTAAAGGAAAACTATATCCTAAAATATCATGCCAAGGTTTAAAACCTAATATCTAATTCAACATTAAAGCGATACAAACAAAGTTTAATCGTATAATAGAATTATTAAGGGGACATGTTATCAAGAATCAATCAATAAACCTAAAATAAAATAAAATACAATTCTAACATTTTTGGGGTTTTTTCAAGTTAAAGAAATATTAAATTCAAAAGGAATTAAGACCTAAACCTAAAACATTCTAATATTTTTAATTCTTTTGCATAAAGGAAAATGAATTAAAATAAGACTAAATGCTAGTTATTTATTTAAAGAAGAAATTAAAATAAACAAATATGAATAAAATTTAGAAGCTATAACAAAGAAAATGAAAAAAGGAAGCTAAAAAAATGGTCTATATGGGTGTTGAACCCAAGAACATTGGTTTTCAACTCTAAATCCTTACCACTGCTTCATGCTTCCTTATTCATTATTGTTACAGTTCAAAAACAATAAAAAGTAAAATAAAAGAAATAATTGGGCCCAATTGGAGAACCCGGTCCGGGTTAGGCCCAATTAGAAGTTGCAAGGGAATTTGAAACAATCAAAATAAATCCTAATACAATAAGAGGCAACCGCTCCACATGGGTTGTTATTCCTCATTTATCTTCATTAATATTTCAATAATTGAAACAAAACTCTCTTTCTCTCTCTCTCTCTCTCTCTCTCTCTCTCTCTCTCTCTCTCTCTCTCTCTCTCTCTCTCTCTCTCTCTCTCTCTCTGTCTTAATGATTTTTCATTCACTCATGCATCATTCATCCTTCACTTCCTCCATCATTCATTCTTCATCCATTTAACAACAATCACCTTCTCTGAACTTCATCCATCTTCATCATTTTTGCAACCTCCAAACCTCACAGAACCCTCTCGTCCTCCCTCTGAATTTTTCACCTCACATGAATCAAGCTCTCAAACCACCTTACTTTGTTTTTTAAGCTTCCGACTGAAATAAAAACGAAACTCCTCTTTTTGTTTCTCCCTCAATCTCACATGGAGCAAAATTGATAGCAACAATGCAGCGGGGAGAACAAAATGCAAACAAGCTGAAAGTAAAAAAGAGTATGGGTGGAGATTTAGGGACGTACGAAATCAGAGCTTCTTCGATGGATTCTTCAATTACTGGTACGATATCGTCTTTCTACTACTTTCTCTTCCTCGTTTTTCTTCTGAAATTCTGTTGTTGCTGTTGTTGTGAATTATTCAGATTGGTTTTGACGTGTAGGTGTTATAAGTGGTTTCGGTGATGAAGATGATGGTATCGGTGCGAGCCACAGTTGCTTTCACAATGGGGGAAGGAGGTTGTTCTATTTTGATGCTATATTGTTGATTTGCATTTATGAATTGTAGGTATTAAGTTTTCAGAATCATTTTGCAAGTTACAGTGGAGGGACCGATTTGAATTTTAATTGTGCGTGAAGCTACAGGTATGATGTTGTGTTTAGTTTTGTTGCAGGTTGGTTCAGTTGCGGTTTAAGGTTGTTACATATGTGGTTAAATATTTTAAGGTTGGTTTAAGGAAGTGTATATGGTGAGGTTACTGCAAGTTTTGGAGTATTGATGCAAGGAGTATGTGATGTTAGTAAGTTGTAACAGGTTCATGGAGGAAAGGTTGAAGAGAAAGAGTGGAGGATATTATGGTGATAGCTAATGGTTGGTGATGAGTGATTTCTTAAAGAGAGGTTAAATATATGCATAGTTTTTTGTGGATATTCCTATATATTTTTCTCTGTGAAACTTGTGTGGATTTCTAATAATTTTTTATGTGTTGTGATGAGAGAGTTTGGACATAATTTCTGAGTGAGTTTCTTGTTGAATTTTCCCTGTGATACTTGAAAATGATATGAACTAAGATTATAGGATAATCCCTAATAAGTCCTTGAGGATCAATGTTGACCACACTTTGACTTTTATCAGATGAAAACCTAGCCGAGGGTAATTGTTTGATCCATTCGATTCACACTTGTCCTTACAAAACAAACAAAGGGAAACAAAACAAATATTTTTGTATTTTTATTAGATGTTAGTAAAACATGAAGCACATATGTATAAGATACTAAATTAGGTGCTTGGTGATCCCTCAAAGATAAACTTAAATAAAGAAGAGAAGGCATAGATTAAAAGGAAACCCAGGGTTGTGATATTGAGGTATTGCAAAGGTGCAAAATGATGAGGGATCTTAGGGGTAAAAATTAGGGTATAACAAAGCGCTTATGGACACATAGTGGATTTTGGCTACACAAGAAGAGTTGAATTAATTCTCTATCAATGATGTGTGGGATCTTTTGCTAAGACCCAAAGGAACTCATGTGATTGGAACCAGATTGGTCTTCATAAACAAGCTCAACAAAAAAGGAGATGTGGTAAGAAACAAGGCTCGACTGGTTGTACAAGGTTATAGTCAGCAAGAATGGATTGACTATATAGAAACCTTTTCACCGGTTTCCAGGTTAGAGTTTATTTGTCTCTTAATTTTTTTGTTGTTAATCACAACATTATCTTGTATCAGATGGATGTTAAGAGTGTATTTTTGAATGGCTACATAACTCAGGAAGTGTATGTACGCCAACCTCCTGGTTTTGAAAATCATAAAAATCCATATTTTGTCTTTAAACTTAAGAAATCATTGTATGATCTGAAATAAGATCTCAGAGCTTGGTATGAAAGATTAAGCAATTTTCTGTTAGAAAATGATTTTGCCACAGGAAAGGTTGATACCAACCTATTCTGTAAGTCCTTCAAAAATGAAATTCTAGTAGTTCAAATATATGTTGATAATATTATATTTGGTTCTGATAAGGCCACTTTATGCAAGGAATTTGCTTAGTCTATGCAAGCTGAGTTCAAGATGAGATTAATGGGAGAACTCAAGTTCTTTTTAGGAATCCAAATCAAACAAGGACTAGAAGAGACGTTCATCCGTCAGAGAAAGTACACTAAAGAACTACTGAAGAAGTTTGACTTGTCTAAATGCAAGACAACAAATACGCATATGCATCCTACTTGCATTCTGAAGAAGGACGAGGTAAGTAGTAAGGTGGATCAGAAGTTGTAAAGAGGTATGATAGGTTCTCTATTATATTTGACTGCTTCTAAGCCTGATATTTTTTTCAGTGTATGCTTGGGTGCTCCAATCAAATCATAGAGTGTCACAATTAACTGTGTAAAGAGGATTTTAAGGTATCTAAAAGGTACTACTAACTTTGGTTTGTGTTATAGAAAATCAAGTGAATACAAGTTATTAGGTTATTGTGATGCTGACTATGGTGGAGACAGACTAGAGAAGAAGAGAAGTTATGGAACCTGTTAGTTTTTGGGAAATAACTTAATCTCATGGTCCATAAAAAGGCAATTAACAATGCCGCTCTCAACTGCAGAAGTTGGATATATTTCTGCTTCTGGGTGCAGCACCTAGATCCTTTGGATGAAAAGTGAACTAGAAGACTATCAAATATTTAAGAGTAACATTCCTATCTTCAGTGACAATACTTCTGCAATTTGTTTGTCCAAGAATCCAATTTTGCATTCTAGGGCTAAACATGTTGAGATTAAGCATCATTTCATTAGAGACTGTGTTCAGAAGGGAATTTTATCTTTAAAGTTCATAGATACAGACCATCAATGGGATGATGCATTTACAAACCCTTATTAAAGATATGTTTGTTTTTCATTATGGAAATTTTAAAAATGATTTCATGTCCAGAATGAAAAAGAAGCAATCTTAGAATGTTAGCTTTCCAGAATGGAAAATTAGACTCTGAGTTTTGATTGTTTTTTTGTTGCTTTTCGGATATGAGGCTTTTGATGAGTGGAGTCCTCATGTATCAGAAGTATCCAAGGTCAGAATCTTCTTTCTAGAATGCTTTTATCTGTTAGAAACTAAAGAGTTTACTTCATTAATGAGGTGTCTGGATCATGAAAGGTTAGTGATTCAAAGTAAGATAATTGTCTTTTCTGAAGCACACCTAGCACTTGATGTGACTCATTGGAAGAAGAGACCGTATTGGGATTAGGTAAAAATCTTCACGCTTTACCCCTTGTCATGATTTTTATAGTTTTCAATGTTTTTTAATCATTACGAAAACTATTTAAAAACCAACTCACTCCACTTCACACACTTTCGCTACCACTATCCCACACTTTCACTCTTTTAAGCCAACTTATTTGAAACCCTAAAACCCTTTTTTTGTTATTGTTCGTGTTCAACAATGGCTTCTTCTCAACAACAACCAACAACTCAACAAGATGTTAAAGGTTCTTCATGTCTTCTACAACAACAACAACTTGTTCTAGATCCTGATCTTCATTGTTCTATTCGTACTTCTCAAATGTCTATTCTTGTTGAAATGACAGTGGATTTCGAGAATCTTGCTGCAAATGGTGTTGACCTCTCTGAAGTTGTAAACTTTCAAGGATGGAAAACATACTTTGATTGTTTTAATGGACCATTCTACTTTGACTTGGTCAAATATTTTTGAATACATTCTTATGTATCTACTAGTGATCTTATCTACTCCAAAGTTGGGGGGAAAAGGATTCTCATCACTAAGGAGGATATTGCTACTCACATCCGTCATGATGGGTTTGGAGAAACATACATCAACATGTCCACTGATTCTATGAAGAACTTTGGGGTTATGAAAATATCTTCAAGGAAGATGCTGAAAACCATCATCCTAAGAACCTTCTAAAAAATCTTAGGGTATGGTTTAAAATCTTTCTGGGTAGCATCAATCATCTCTACTCAATAAATTCCTCTGATTACATTAACAATGATTAGAAGCATATGTTGTCAACTATTGCTACAAAGCAAAAAATTAATCTGCCTGATGTGTTATTTCACCACTTTAAGAGCAACATCTTAGAAACTAGGAGCAATAAATCAAAGCCCAAAAAGTCTATTTCTATGGGAAGACTCATTTCTAATATCCTTGTGGGAAGTAGACTTATTGAGTCTTTGAATGTTCAAGAAGATACTATTGTCATGATTGGACCGTCTTTGAATGGAAAGTCCCTAAAAAATATGATTGTGATTCCTAAGGTGCTTATGGCCCCTATTGAACCCAATACTGATATGGTTTCTAATATAAGAATGTTATGGAAGGTTTTCCAGTATACAATCTTGATATATCCTCTATGATAAATCAAGAAGCTACTTGTATTATTTTTGTTGCTTCTCCAACAAAGAAGAAGAGGAAACTTGTTAAGAAATTTTCTGCTGAATGATCTTCTAGAACATTGAAGAAGATTAGAAAAAGATCTTTGGATATCTCTACTGGATCATATGGTTCTAGACCTCCCAAAATCGCCATAACGTCTGGATCCTATGGAACCTTTGAGGCTTCTGCTCATAGTGCCTTTGCAGTTGCTCCTCTTGTGTGTGTCTCTTCTAAGAACACCCATTCCACCTCCTATTTCCATGTTTGGAACAATGACTGCTCCCCAACCAAATAATCCAAATTGTTATGAAGTCACTACTTTACAACACTTCACCACTTTCAAACCACCTTCTATACATTTCTCACCGTAACTCACCATATTTCTCCCCCAACCATCAAATAACATTTTTTTAATCCTCAACCAACAACCATAAACACATATATATCTGAAGATACTTCTTTCGACACCTCCATTGAAATCATTCACCCTTAACCTTCTACTTCTAACTCAACTCCCAAAACTTTTCCAGATAAACTCTATCCCATTTATTTTAATTCGTTCATGCAATGGACCAATAACTGCCTCACACCATTCAATGAACTCAAACAAAAGTTTAAATGTGCTGCTCAAAAATCTTTGAGTTATGTGGTTGAGAGTTCTTCTGATTGTATGGATCCTGAATGGGTCAACTTCATCTGGACAAACTTCAGGAAGTGGATGAAGATAACTCCAATATTATTAAAGCCTTTTGTCATATGGAAGCTGTGAAGAAGCACAAGGGTTGGCTTTCTTCTCAAGAACCTTCTCTTGTTCTCCTCTACTTTCCTACTCCGGAAGTAAAGATTCCAAAATAAGTTGTTTCTTCTGCTATGTATGCTTAACCTTTAGATGTTGCTGCTTCTAAGTTGGTTGTTTATGGGAAGTATGTTGCTGAAGATGGTTCGTCTTTTGGGTTTTTGAAGACTATTGTTACTGCTGAAGAGAATCCTTCTAGGATAAAGGAAACTATGGATGAGCTGAAGAATACCAATGCTTTAATCCAACCTCATTTGAACAAGTAAGATGAAAAAGTTGATCGTCATGATGCTTCTATCATTTCTCTTGCCAACATGATGAAGGATTTCATGGCCAGGATTCTGCCTCCTTCTCCACCGAAGCCTTAAACCCTTGTTTTTTCCTTTGTTTCTAAAACTATTGTATAACTGGTCTTTGGTTAATGGAGGTTTATTTTTGTCTCTTTAAATTTTTTTGATTTCTATCAAAGGGGGAGAAAGCAATGTGATTTTGATATGTCTATTCTCATAATCGTGTTCCCAAACATGTTTTGATGTTTTTATCACTAACAATGTTTGACTCAAGAACTTTGAGAAAGTTCACTGAATTTCTTCTTAACAGGCAAACTTGGAAGATCTGAAGGAACTTCAGATTTTATAGATTCATAAGTCTTTGGGTATATGTCCTTTGGCAAAAGGAATTTTAACCAGACTCTAAAGGTTTGACAAGTTCAAACAAACTTTAATACATCAACTTATTTAAGTCTTGAACTCAGGGGGAGACTCTGAATAAGATTAAACTAGTTTTGGGAATATATAACTCAGGGGGGTTGCTTAGCTAACTCTGAAATTGTTTTTATATGTTTAATTTGGTATAAATTGTTTATCAAAATACATGGTTTTGTCATCATTAAAAAGGGGGAGATTGAAAGAACAAGATTTGGTTTCACATCTGGCCTTGAGTTTTGATGATAACATTACATGGGTGATTAGATAACAATTTATTACCCCTAATGGTTTGTTTAATGTGTAGCTTTTTCTAACAAGTTCTAGCTCTGAATAATTTACGTGTGATGTCATCAAATTCTAGACTGAACACACTAAGTGATACAATTGCGTGTGACATTGCTTAGAGTGCTTCTCAAAATAATGGTTCTGATGAAAGTTAGTTTTATTGCTTCTAACTAGGACCCTATAATAGAGCTTTTTAAGGGTTATCAATCTTTAAAGATTCCAAGCTCTCTTGCTCCAAGGTTCCGAAGATTCTAAAGACGAGGTTTTGTTGAACGAGTTCTGAAGACTCTGAAGACCAAGATTCTGAAGACAAGGTTCTGTTGAACGAGTTCTGAAGTATCTGAAGATATAGCTCTAACGACCAATGTGCTGAAGACTCTGAAGATAAGGTTCTGTTAAACGAAGACTCTAAAGATGAAGGTTTTGAAGAATGATTTTTATCCTTCTAAGCATGTTTCAACTCTTACATACTTTGAAGCCTCTGAAGATTAAAATAGAAGATTAAAGGTCTCACCTGAAGAGATAATACAACGTCACATCCTTCCAATAACCTGGTTTTTATGGTGCAAGGACTGTATGCTTGGTACTTGTTGTACCTCAAAATTTACCCTCCCATTTTCTTCAAGGCATTCTTTCAAGGCTTCTTAAATACTCAAGAATCTCTAAGGTTGACTAGTCAAGAGGCTCCTCCTAAGTTAAGTGTCTAAAATTAGGGTTTGATGTTTCTCAAAGAAATTTGGTTTGCAAAGGTATCAAATGGTTCTCATGGCTCATCATAGGTCTCCAACAATGCTCATGTCAAATTTCAAGTCCTACATCACAAGTTTGCTCAGTCAATGGCTCAGATGATTAAAAATCAACTGCATTGGGTAAAAAGTCAACTATGGTTAATATATAGTCAAACTTCAAGATTTCTGGTCAACATAAACATTTTGGATTGATATTCATCATTTAATCAAGGGTTGATCATGATTCCCCAAGGAAATCTCAAATCATTAAAAGTCAAGAATTGGCAAATTAGGGTTTCCTTAGGAGAAGTCAACTGAACTTTGACCAAACATAACTTTCACATGCTTCACCAACCTTTCCCCAAGAAAAGCCTATTTTGAAGAAAATTCAATTCTCTACAACTATTTTTTTATTCTCAAGTCCAAAAAGTGCTTCATTTGAAAGATATAAGCTAATACATTATAGGTAATTTTCAAAGGTCAACAAAAGACATTTTTTGTCAAGGCAACTTACATCAAGATATTGTCTCCAAATACAAAAATGATCAACAGAGAAAGTGTAGAGGACATCTCGAGCTTTCCAAAAAGTCCAAAATCACCTTCAAAAGATGAAATTAGAGAAAGATATAAGTTTCACAAGTTGGGAAATTTTGAGGAAATGCATGAAAAGAAAAATGAGCAAATTTGAATTTTTGAACTTGTGGGCCTATTTGTTGATATTCAAACATATCCATGACCTTATGAGAGACTCTTAAATATACTCACACCTTGACCTATATATTCTCATCATTTTATTTATATTTTACTTTGTTTTTATTCAAATAAATTCAAAATAAATAAATGAAATAGAAAACAAATGGGCCAACACATGGATTGATTCTCTTAAAGCCCAACACAACTTGTGACAACCCAACAACATTCCAAATTCGTGAAAGGGGCTCAAAGAAGGCAAGAATGACTCAAATTGGCAAGTTTTCAAAATGGTTAATTCTTGTTTAAACCATGGTTTAATTGTTTGATTTCTTGCCATATTATTGGAGTCAAGGCATTCCCTTGTATAATGCGAACAAAGCCAGATGCAAAGACACGAAAATCATTGCACAACAAACCTCCAGAAAATTCACAAAAATTCAAGAGAAGTGTGAAACCTTTAACTTGAGTTTCAACACTTCTCACTCGTGATTAAGGCTTGCATTCACCTCCTGAAGATCAAAGGAGTTGATCTAGATCCATAACCGCACTCCTCAAGCACCACAACACTGCTTCTTCATCACGCCGGTTCTTACTTTGGTAAAAAAATCATAATTGTGTTTCCTTGCATTTTTAATCATTGCTAACATGTTTGATCGCCTCTTATGCATCATTAGAACAAGGTAGGTGTGTTACATGTAAAGTTTGACGCAGAAATGATGTTTTACCATTGTTAGGGCACCAAAGCTATTGATCATTGAACTGAACATTGCAAGAACTTTTAGATCCCACTAACTATACCATTGAATTCGCAGCATGCCAATTAGTGGGTCTAAATTGTTATACCTTTTGTTTTAACGTGTTTTCGCGGGTTTTGGTGAAAGAATAAGCCGGAGAAGACAACCGGAGCTAGGGCTTCGGCGCTTCTCCGGTCAATAGGATCTGATTTAATATTTTTTTTATTGTTTGACTTTATATATCGGATGTATAGACCTCCCCAGCGGTAAGCGCGTGTTTGTTAAGGCATTAGAGTGTCAGGGTGTGGGTTTGATCCCCGTCCCTGGCATTTTATTTTTTATGTTTTTAAATTACAAATCTAGTGTATGCAAAGATAACACGCGCATGGTACACTTCACGGTTGAGCCATCAGATCTCAAAACTTCAAATCCAACGCCCTGGATCAACAGGCACACCATGGGACGTATGGATCCAGTTGCACTGAATCACGTGTAGTGTTTGGGCTAGCTCAGTTTAGGCCCAATCAGCTTGTTTTCCACACCCTTCCAATTTCTTACAAGCAGGCCCATTAAATTTTTTTGTTTGTTTGTTTTTGTTTTAGTTTAATTATTTCTTTTTAATTATTTATTATTTAATCATAAAAATAACCAAAAAAAATCATAAAATCATAAAAAAATTAGATTTAAGTTTTTTATTAATTAATTTAATTTTTGTTAAATTTAATTAATTTAAATCACTTTGAGTTTATTTTGTTAATTAAAAATTAGTTAGAATTATGTTTATTACCATAAAACATTTTTTTTAAATAAAAACAACAAAAATATTTCTCTAATCTTAGAAATTTTTAGGTTTTCTTAATACTTTTTCCCTCTTCAATCTCTGCGCGCTTGTCTATTTTCGCATTTTTATTTTTTTTCATGAATAATTGTAACTGTCAAAAGGGATGTAATAGTTTAAAATTAGGACTCTACATTTTTCTTCCCCCCATTTGAGATTTTGTACTCCTTATCCCCGAAGCGATGTAATAGCGTAGATTATTTTTCCGCATTTTTATTTTCTGCACCTATATATTTAATTGTTGGATTAATAGCATTGTATGGCCAATATTAAAAGAAAACGTTAGAAAACCTAACATCCAAGATAAACATAACTAAAACACAACACACTTTGCACACGCGCACCTCTAAAGTACCCCCACTTATTGG
Source organism: Vicia faba (assembly GCA_948472305.1). Taxonomy (NCBI): domain Eukaryota; kingdom Viridiplantae; phylum Streptophyta; class Magnoliopsida; order Fabales; family Fabaceae; genus Vicia; species Vicia faba. The sequence goes on along the minus strand of OX451738.1, from coordinate 369,001,257 downwards.
CTTCAGAAAACAACAGTCACGAACGTGGGATGTTTAACAAAGATCCTTTGGTCAAAAGATCATAGTCCCTCGATGACCCTTCGATGCTGCCTCGGTAAACGATCTTAGTACCTTAGGATAATTGCTAAAGCGTTCTACAAGTTGTGTTCGTGACTGTATGATGACTCGCACACGTCCCTCAAAACATCCAATGATAGGACTACCTACTAATTAATGATAGGATAACACTATCTAAAGGAAAAGAGGAAAAGAACAAAGACCTTTTAAGTAGGTAGATAGCTTATAGTTGTTTGCTCACAAAACAAATCAATTTCTCACACATAGACTCTCTTTTCTGAATATTTTCAAAGACAAAACACTTTGTATGCGTTCTCAATGATACGAGAATCATTACAAAGTTTGCCGCACTAAGACATCTTTTCAAAATATTTTCAAAATACACTTACACAAAAAGCATTTTTTAAAGTCAGCTAGAAGTTAAGAGCCCATAGATAACTACAGATGAAAAGGGTGCTAATACATCCCTTTTCATAACCTACCTCCCCTTACTCAAAAAAATTCTCGAAAGGTCTTTCCAGTTCTTTTCACCCTTTCCTTTATTGGATAAAATAAAAGTCGGTGGCGACTCTTGCTAACCGCAACATTTGCGATAAAAATGCAAAACCAAAAGTTTGTTCTCCCACCGTATTATAGTACTATGTTGTCTACCACTCTCAGTGATTCTTGCAAGGAGACTGCTGGAATTTTGGTATTCCTATTCTATCCTCCAATATATTTCTTTTCAGCTATGAAAGGAGGACTTGGAAGAATTTGAATTGTTGAACAACTTTTAAGAAACTCACGCTGATTCAAATTGTTGAAACACTGCCAAAATTACTCTGTATTTTTTATAAAGCAAGAAACTCTTGTTCATAACTTGTTAGCAAGGAATTATTGTTTGCTAACTTGCTTAACACACTTGTGTTATTATTTGTTCTTCATTTCTGTGTAATCTGCTTTCAAGAAGTAAACACAAAAGGTTATTAAAAAATGAGTTGATTGTTCCTTGAGTAACTAAGTGTTAGTCAGTATACTCAAGAAGTCATATTGACAGTTTGCCTTTGAATTTTTGTTCCTTGAGAGACTAGAGTTTAGTCAGGATTCTCAAGAAGACATTGATATTTTGTCTTTATAGATTGTAATCAATTTGGTTATAGTGGATTAAATCCTTGATTGAGAAAGATAAATCACTGTGGGGGGTGGACTAGATTAACTTCATTAACAATGAACCAGAATAAAAATAATTGTGTTCATTTATTTTTATTTTTGTGATATTAGTTTTAAAAAAGATTTTATTTCTAGAAACTCAATTAAAACCCCTAATTTCTTATGTTTCTTGCATCTTTAGATGCCACAATGATGAAATCACTCACATATAATAATTATTGTTTTTGTCGCATCATCTCACAAATCAATGCCAATTGATAATACATTGCATGAGACATTTGTTTACACCTAAATATAAATAACTTCTTAGTTGAAATCTACTACAAGAATTTAAAGTTAAGGTGAAACCAATTTTCTCTCTGCCAAATGAAGGTTAGGCGATTGCGAAGACATATGAATACAAATTAGTCAAATACTTCTCATGTCTGCGTAGGATCACAAGGGTTAGAGAGGCATTAGACTCATTCAAAATTCACCAGAACTGGACTATTTATTATTTTACTTATGCTCATTACTTACAACGCCATTAACTAAAATAGGTATTAATACAACTATTTAAGGAAAAAAAATAATGCACTACTCACATAATACACCGAGAAATAGAAAAATTTATAGGACAAATTGTGTTGATCATTAGGAGAAGTGTTTACATTCTTAAAAAATGATTTTACACACAATCTATATTAAAATTGCAATAAATTTCTAGAATATTTTTAAATATAATTTGTATGAAATGGTAGAAGAACCTATAACTATAATGTATATGAAAATAATAAAAGAGCATATAACTATAATGTATATGAAAATAATAGAAGAACCTAAAACTATAATGTATATGAAAATGATAGAAGAACCTAAAACTATTATGATACTAATATATCATGGAACATCTAGAAAGAACTAAATAATATAGAAACATTCACCACTATTGAGAGATCGGTGACTTGAGCCTATAAATAGACAATTGATAGTTTATAATAGATCATTCAAGAAATCAATGTCATAGCCTTCTTTCTGAGCAATTCTCTAAAACTATCTTATATCAACTATCAACTATTCAAATACCAACAATGACATCAGAGCTATGTTCGATCATACGTTGGGCGTAGTTACATTACCTACCTAATATTCAAAAATATTTCCAACTACTTTTAAAAATTTCCCTTGTATTATTAACTCTTTCAAATAATTTTTCTAAACTATAAATAACACCACTCAATTATCATCTATTTCTGTCCCTGTTTTCAATGATGAAAATTATGATTTATGGCTGTTAAAATAGAGATATTTTTTCATCTCAAGATTTATGGGACATAATAGAAAAAGGCTTCACAGCTCCCGCAGATACTTCAACTCTAAATGCAGCTCAAGAAAAAGAGTTGAAGAAAAATAAATAGAAAAATTCAAAGGCGTTATTCACCTTTCAAAAAGCGGTGAGTGATGCAAATTTTCTAAGATTTTTGGAAGCTATGACTTTCAAAGAAGCGTGAAGTACATTGCAGGAGGAGTTTCAAGAAAACGACAAGGTATGAGCCGTTAAACTTCAATCTCTATGAAGAGATTTTGAACTATTGAAGATGAAGAAATTTGAAATAGTTAAAGATTACTATTATAAAGTTAAAGAAATAATTTATCAAATGAGAGCTTTGGGGAGAATATTCTTGATAATAAAATTGTGATTACTATCCCCCCAAAGTTTGAACTAATCGTGACAATGATTGACGAAACCAAATATCTATCCACTTTATCAGTGAGAGAACTAGTGGACTCTTTTAAAGTATATGACCAAAGATTGTATATGCATAAAGATGATACACTTGAAAATTTCTTCTAGCAAATCTTAAATTTCAGCACCAAAATAAAGAAAATGGAGGAAAGAAAAATTATGGAGAAATTATAGAGAAGTTTCTAGAAATTTCCTTAAGAACATATCTGATAAAAATCCTTCATGCAATATCTGCAAAAGATTAGACCACATGTAGAAAAATTGTTGGTACCGTAATATGCCATAATGCAACCATTACAATAACTTCGGACATGTAAAGAAAAGTCGTCACAACAAAAATAGGCATCAAGTTAATATCACAGATGGGCGTGATCAAGAACAATGTATGTTCTATTCCACTCAAGACTTAATTAGAGAAAAATGAGGAAGTTGGTACTTGGATAGTGGCGCCAGTAATCACATGACCAAGGATGAGACTATTTTCAAAGACATTGACGAGTTTGTCAAAGTCAAAGTTTGATTGGGAAATGCAGTGTTGAAGAATCAAAAGGAAAAGGCACTGTCATGGTAGAGACAAATAAAGGTACGCGACTCATCCATGATGTCTTACTAGTTCCATGCCTAAAATAAAATATTCTAAGCATTGGTCAAATGGTGGAGAGAGAGGTTACATACTTCACTTTGAAGGAGGTGTATGCAAAAATTTTGACAACAGAAATAAAAGGACCTAGATAACCCAAGTGACGATGGAGAAGAACAATATAAGATTTTCACTAAATTTGAAATATGCAACTAACATTGCTGAGAAGGTACAAGTTGATGATTCATGTCTCTAACATTGAAGATTTAGCCATTTCAACACAAATTCCATGAAGTTGTTACGTTAGAAGACCATGATGAGAGATCTCCCAAGCATAAAGAACAAAAAAGAAGCGCGTGAAGGGTGTCTCCTTCGTAAGAAACACCTATTTTTGTTCTCAATAGGTGGCACATGAGAGCGAGAGACCTACTGAAGCTTATACAAATCGACTTTTGTGGACCAATGAGTACTCCATCACATGGGAACAACTGGAACTTCATATTGTTCATTGATGACTTGTCTATAATGACATGGGTCTATTTTCTAAAAGAAAAATTAGAAGTCTTTTGAGTATTCAAAATTACTAAGAAGTGATTATGGAAAAGAGTATACCTCCCGTGAGTTTGACAGATTTTACGAGGATGGAGGCATAGAGAGACAACTTACAATCACATATTCTCATAAACAAAATGGTGTGTCCAAGAGAGATAATCTCACAATTTCGAAGATGGATAGATCAATGCTTAAGGAGAAGGGACTACCTAACACATTCTGGGTTGAACTAGTCTACATTGTTGTTTACATACTCAATAGATTCCCATCTAAATTAGTCTAAGATAAGACATTAATTGGAGCTTGAAATGGGTAGAAGACATAATCAAAACACCTAAGAGTATTTAGATATATTTTCTACATTCATATTCTAGACGTGAAGAGGAATAAGTTTGAAGATAAGATTATACAAGGTATTTTTTTTGGGTATAACACAATCTCTAAGGGATATTGTGTCTACAACTTGTAAAATAAGAAACCCATCATCAGTCAAGATGTTAAAGCTGATGAAAATTCTTCTTAGAATTGAGATGAAGTAAAAGTTGAGAAGAACATCCTTATACCAGCTCAACTATCTCAAGAATAAGCTGAGGAAGAAGACACTGATGAACCTTTTTAACCTCCACCACAACAACAAGATTAAGAACTATCTTCATCAGAGCCTACACCAAGACGAGTAAGATCTTTGGTCGACATATATGAAACTTGCAATTTACACATACTTTAACTTGAAAGCTTTGAAGAAGCATCAAAGCAAAATGTATGGGTCAGGACAATGGAATAAGAGATAAAGATGATCGAGAAAAACAACACTTGGAAGTTAGTAAATTGTCCCCATGGAAAAAATATCGTTGAGGTTGAGTTAGTCTATGAGACAAACCTCAACCCTGATGGAACCATACAGAAACACAAGGTGAGGCTAGTAGCTAAGTGTTACTCACAACAACTCGGGATTGACTATAATGAGACATTTGCACCAATATCTCGTCTTGATTCCATAAGAGCTCTAATAGCTCTTACGGAAGAAAAAAAAGGACAAAGTGTCCATCAATTAGATGTCAAATATGTCTTCTTCAATGGAATACTTGATGAAGGGATTTATGTGGAGCAACCACAAGGATTTGTGTATGAAGGCGAAGAAAGCAAATTGTTAAGACTAAGAAAAAATACTCTATGGTATGAAGCAAGCACCTCAAACATGGTATAACAGAATCAATTAGTATTTCATAGATTGAGGATTCATGAGTAGCAAGAGTGAGCCTACATTATACATCAAGACTCAAGAAGTAAGTCATATAAATGATGGTATATTCATTTCATAAAAGAAATACACAGAAGGCATATTTAAGAAATTAAAGATATATGATTACAAACTTGTCGCTACTCCACTCGTAACAAATGGGAAACTACGGAAGAATGATGGAGCACCAAAAGTTGATGCATCCAAATATAGAAGTCTAATTGGAATCCTCATATATTTGACAGGTACACGACCAAACATAATTTATGCTACAAGTCTTCTATCAAGATTGATGCAAAGCCTAAGTCAAATGCACTTTAGAATAGAAAAAATAATTATGAGGTATCTACAAGGAACAAAAGAGTTCAGTATATGATACTGTGATACGGTGGGAGAACTGACTAGTGTTTTGCGTTCGTATTCGCACTTGTGCGGTTGAGCAAGAGTCGCCACCGACTTTTTGCTTTATCCTAAAGGAAAGGTCAAAAAAAGCACAGCAAAAACCTTTTGAGATATTTCGTGGGTTCGGGGGGTAGATTATGAAAAGGGAAGGTATTAGCACCCTTTTCATCCATGGTTATCCATGGGCTCTTAGTTACTTGGTTTTTTAGATCACTTACCTTGATTTTTGATTGCTTGAAAATGGTGTGTGTGTGGGTGTTTTTGAAAATGTTTTGGAAGAAGATGCCTTGTCTTAGGCAACTAATGTATTTGACTCGTGATTGAGTGTTTTACAAAAGTGTGGATCTTTTCGAAAAGATGTTTTCAAATGTTTTTGAGAGTTTGTTTGAAAGCGTTGTGGATTGTGGTTTTTGAAAAGAAGGCAAGTGTTTTTGCAAATTGATCTCAAGTAACTAAGAGTTTTGTCTACCCTATTGTACTCAAAGGTTTTTGTTATGTTTTAACCCCTTTTAACAATTTTGTTCCACCATTGAATTTGATGGACAATCTTGCGTTTAGGAAGTTTATTCGGGACGGGCGCGGGTCATCGTATGAACCATGAATGCAATGGTGCCAAGTGTCTTTGGCAATTTGCTTTGAAGGGACTATGATCATTCCGTTTAGGCAACACTTTGAGACTTATGATCATTTGATTTTTGTTTTGCCAAAGATACTCGACGTGCAAGCATGGCCCATTTTGGAAGGCAACATGTGGGATTACCCTAGAGGGTGCAAGTGTGATTGTGTATTGATTACATGTATTTGTCTTGTATTAGGTTATCTAGCGTTTGATTTTATGTACATGCAAACTCTAGGTCTAACCATGGTATAATTGGAAAACTATAAATTGCAGAAATGTAAAATCTACGCTATTACAAAATAGTATCCGGGAGTGGGGGTATAAATGTACAAAAGGGGATGAGACTTATAGTATCCAATAAGTTACAACCAAATCGAATTTGCGATCAAAATGTAAATATCGAATATACAAATATAAGATGAAAAATGTGTATAGGGCAATGTGAATGTATTTGTGTAAGTGTACATGTATATGAGTATGTGTAATTATTTACAGGTGAAATGTGAATTTGAAGTGTATTAGGGTATTTGACCTAAATACGTGTTTTAAGGAATCTTTGATTTGTATGCTTTTAATATGTACAAAAGAAAAAGTGTTTTAAATTAAATGCTCAAGTTTTAATTAAATTGTATGTTTAAGTTCTAATTGAAAAAATGTATAAGATACATCATTGTTTATTATATACAAAAATGTTTTAATTAAGTGCTTTAAGAATTTTAATATTAGAAAAAATATGTATTTTGTCTATTATGTACAAAGATGTATTTAAAAAAAAAATGTTTTCAATTTTAATTATATGATAAAAAAAGGTATGATATGTACAAATATTTCAATATGTATTAAAAGGTTTTCAAATTAATTATGTATATAGAAAAGTATTTAATTATGCTTAAGGAAAAGATGTATTTTTTACTAAGTGATATATACTAATTAAGAATGTATTTTTATTAAAACTACATTTAGTTAGAAAATAAATATATTGTTTGTAAAATAAAGAGTTATTAATATTTTGTTTAGAAAGGAAAAGAAAAGAAGCATTCTAATGGGCTTCAGAGAATTTACAACGGGTCAGGCCCATGGTTTTGAAACAACATTTTTAGGGTTAGGGATTCGGTTGTTCAGTTTGGTAACGCATAGGGTTTGGGACGGCGCCGTTCGTGTTCGTTCATCGTCGTTTTCATCTTCATCTTCCTGAGCACTTCCTCCATCCGGCCACCAGTGTCACCCCCAAAGTCTCTCTTCCCTCCATAGCTCAGTGGACTTGTGATTCAAGGTTCGATTTTAATGTTTGTGTCTCCTTTTTCTTTTATGAATTGTACGCGTTCTTGATTTGAACTAAAACCTTGATTCTTTTATTGTTATGAGCAAAAGGAGAAAAAGAGAGGGAGATGGATGTACTACCTGACCTTGGAGAAGGAGGAGAGAAAAGGGGACGTGGCGCTCAGGAGGCCGGGACGGCGAGAGGGAGATTTGCGCGATCAAGCTTTCTTGATGTCCCTGGTATTTCGTTCTTACTCCTTACCGTGTGGAGGTTTTATGATGATATTCTTTGTACTGAAAACCTGTTATATCCTTCTTTCCACTTCTTCTTCTGTCCCTTTTTGCCACTGTACGCTTGTTTATGTTGCCCTGTGATGATCTCAGAGGTCTGAGGGCCTAGGGTTGGTTCTGAATGCTTGCTTGATATATGTTGAGTTGAGTGTTGCCTTTGAATATGTCGTTTTCTTCTGAGACTTTTGATGCTTTGAATTGTTGTTGCTGGACGAACTTTCTCTCTTCTTCTCTCGTGTTGCCCTGAACTTGTCTTGAGTTGAATGCCTTTGGAATGTTTATTATTGCCCAGTGATGTATGTTTACTGAGGGCCTAGGGTTGGTTGGCTCAGGTTTGAACTTGGTTATGTTTGTGCTAGCAGGTGGGTGTGTTGGTTTTTAGGATGGGTTATGTATTTTTGTTTTGACAGTATGTGGTGTTTCTGGTTTAAGGTTAGGCTTCAGCAGGTTTTACTTCTTGAGGGTTTTTGATGTTAGAGGTTATATTGTGGTTCAGGAAGCTTGTTATGTTGAGGTTTAACAGGTTCTGGCTTAATGCAGGTTGATGAGGTTTGATATATGGTTACAGTTTGTAGGTTATATGTTTGTGACAGGTTTGTATGTTTATGTGTTTTGTCAGTTTGCAGGTTATATGCTTGTTTTGTTGTGAGGCCTGTGGGTTTGTATATTGAGGCAGGCTTGGGATATTCAGGCTTAACAAGTTTGGTGTTTGCTTAGCTTGATGAGGCTTGGCCTGGTAACTTAGGCTTCAGCAGGTTATTGCTTGGTGTCCAGGTTTTGAACTGGTAACTTAGGCTTCAGTTTATGTGTTTGTAATGGTTTTGGCAGGTATGGTGAGGTTTTGACAGCAGATAAGCTTCAGGCTTCACCTTGGTTTATCAGGTTATTGTTGTTTGATCTATGGTTTCAGCTTGCAGGTTATGCCTTGACAGTAATGTGTGGCTTTTGGCTTTCTGAGTTTTTACAGCATGTCAGCTTCAGGCTTGGTGGTTTATCAGGTTTTTTAGTTGGTTTGCTTCAGGCCAGGACCTTGTAGTTTGTATATTTTCCTCCCTTTTCCCTCTTGCTGAACTGTGTTCTCCTTTTGTATATCTTTTCTTGTTATGCTGAACTGTCTAAACCTAAAGCCTGAAAACCTGCTTCTATTCTCTCTTTTTCTTTCTCTATAGTACAGTTGGATATTATTATATGATTCTTTCTTGTACTATCTTTTCTGAAAGGGCTATTGATGGGAAATGATGATTTGAGTTAGCTTGCTTGCATAACTTTCCTCTGCATACTTTATCCAGCTTTTGTGCTCTTTTGATATCTTTCAAACTCTTCTCTTGACAGCTTTTGAGTAGACTTTGTATTTTGACAGTAAATTGCACCTTTTTTATCTTCTTTGATATCTTTGAGTGGACTTTGGCATTTGTGACAGCAAACTGTACTTTTCTTTGATTTTTCCAGTTTGGTTTGAATTTGAAGTTTGAGATTTTGAAACTATGCAGTTTGATATTCTATGCATTTTGACATTTGCATTTTTTCAACTTTGCATAAAAATTCTTCCCTCTCTGTGAACCGGGAAAAATCCCGTGATTTGCAGAGAGGGTTAACTGATCCCAGTCAGTGGCCCTTAATGATGAGTCTAATTTTAACTGTCTTTTCCAATTTAACTGCTTTCTGACTTTCTCTTTTCTTTTGCAGATGAATAATGGAACACCGGAGCGGAATGAAGAATGAAGAGATTAGGGACTTAGAAAATGTTTAGAAAAAATAGGATAATTTTTATTTTCAATTTAATTATTTGTAAATCATTATTATTTTAAATACTTCGTAATAAATACTTGTATCCAAATAGTAATGGTAACAACTATTAAATATGAAATAAAAATTCCATTGATTCATTTAACTCTTTTCAATTCCTTTTCTTTAATTGTTTACTTGTTATTTATAATTCCTTAAATTAAATAAAATGAAAGTTTAAATTTCAAATATTTAATTCTTAGAACCATAAATAATCAACTAAACCTTGTTGATCAAAATAAATGAATTCGACGTCTCCATCATTCAAAGCAACGCACAGTCGAACACAAAAACTGATCAGACGCAATCCTCTTTTTCACTGATTCTTTGCCAAGCACTGCAATTCCAAACTGCATATTCTTTGACTGGCTCAAACAACATGAATTCAAACCACTGTCTCTTTCACTGATTAAATCAAAACAACGCGAATTTTAACCCGAATCTCGGAATAAACTGCAAAGCTGTGGAATTTAAATCCTTCTGAGAACATGCCCATAAAACCTTAATTCCTGATTAAATGCCAAATAACGCTCGCCTGATCAAAATTGAACCAAAAATCATCCAAAACCCTAAGCCAACTGTGAAACAATCCAGAGCCCTGAAAATCCGTAAAAAACCTAATTTCGCTTGACTGACAAGAAAAGTCCGTTTGTCCGATTCTTGAGCCAGTTTGAAGAATCAGGAAAGGCTTGAAACTGAGATTTCTTGGGGAAAAATGCGAGGGAAAATTTTGGGGTACAACAGTTGCCCCTGTTCAATCTTCTTGGACCTGAAGAGTTAGATTGGCAAGTTTGCCTTTCGCGACTTGAAGGTAAAAGAAGATTGGACACTAAAGTGCCCAGAAAATTTGCACTCGGCGATATGATGGTAGATGTGAATGGGCTTAAAGATGCCATTTGGTGATGGGCTTAAAGATGCCATCTGGTGCGATAGAATTTTGTCGGGGGATGGGCTTAGAGATGCCATCTGAGAGTGGGCTTAAAGATGCCATTCAGATACTGTTGGTAGGAGGATGGGCTTATAGATGCCATCTGAGAATGTTGAACTGTATGTCAATGGTGAGTGGACAAGTATCAAGAGGGCCTCCACGTTTCGGAACATCTCTGAATCGGGGTCTGAACAAGCAACAGATTGACGTCCATGTCTGGAGAATCTGTAAACTATTTTCAGGAGTTGGGACCGAATAAGCAATGGAGCAACATCCGTTGTTGGGGAGCGTCCGTAAACTATCTTCAGAAGTCTGAACAAGTTGGTAGATTGACATCCGTTGTTGGGAAGAATCTGTAAACTGTCTTCAAAAGTTGAGAATAAGTCTGAACAAGTTGGTAGATTGACATCCGTTGTTGGGAAGAATCTGTAAACTATTTTCAGAAGTTTTGAAGTTGAAGAGGAACCGGTGTAGGGTTTCTCGATAATGCGTCTGGATGGATCTGGAATAAGTATCAGAATGTCGCCGTGTTCGGGTCACATCTGAACTATTTCTGGATGAATCTCGGGAGATGATCTGTGTCTGTCGACTGATCTTACCTGAAAAGCAAAGGGTTAGTTGTATGCAATGTTATGATGCATGATGCAATGTACGTGACATCAATATTTAGGACATGAATGTGATGAATACGCATGTAACCTGATGAGCTAATTTTGCTGAGGATAAATGAATCCGAGATGGCTGAAGAAAAAAAGCATCTTGACTGCTGCCGGGGAAAATAAATCCTTGGCTGCAGCTGGGGAAGAGAATTCCTGATGACCTCTACTGGGGAATTCCAAACTAGTAGACTCCTGCTGGGGAGGTAAGATTGAGAATCTTCAGCTTGGCGGGAAGTAACTCCGGCGACTTCACTGGGGAACTCAAGATTTGTCCTCCCAAAACTCTGTGGGGAGAAGGTTCAATGGTCTGGCTCCGCTGGGGATAATGAAGCTTAAACTCTGAGGGGAATTGAATTCCGGAGGATTCTCTGGCTGGGAATTTGCAAAGATAAGTTACTGCTGGGGAATTTTGATGAACTCCGCTGGGGATAGGAAGAATTTTGGCGAGTGCGATCTTCCGTGGTGGTTAGCTTGAGAAGAATCTGAACAAGCGATAGGTTAACATCCGTTTACTTGGAGAACCCGTGAACTATTTTCAGAAATCTTGAAGTTGAATCAGCAATAGAGCTGCATCCGTTGTTGGGAAGCGTTCGTAAACTGTTTTCAACGGTTGAGAAGAGTCTGAACAAGTTGGTAGATTAACATCCGTTGTTGGGAAGAATCCGTAAACTTGTTTCAGAAGTCTTGAAGTTGAATAAGCAATAGAGCAGCATCCGTTGTTGGGAAGCGTCCGTAAACTGTTTTCAACGGTTGAGAAGAGTCTGAACAAGTTGGTAGATTAACATCCGTTGTTGGGAAGAATCCGTAAACTTGTTTCAGAAGTCTTGAAGAGGAACCGGTGTAGGGCTTCCTGATGATGAGCTTGCGTAAAACTGCATCGGTTTTGAACACTTTTGACATTCGAATGCCCCAAGTGGTGATGTAGATAAATTCCTGGCTTGTTACAGGTGTTGGTCTACAATCGATCGTCCATAGATGTTTTCCTGGCTTGTTACAGGTGTTGATCTGGAATTCTTCAGACGTGCCCTGGCTGGATACAGGAGTCGAGTCTGGAAATAGTCGTCAACAGATATGCCCTGGCTGGATACAGGAATCGAATCTTCAAACTCTTCAGACGTGCCCTGGCTAGATACAGGAATCGAGTCTGGAAATAGTCGTCAACAGATATGCCCTGGCTGGATACAGGAATCGAATCTTCAAACTCTTCAGACGTGCCCTGGCTAGATACAGGAATCGAGTCTGGAAATAGTCGTCAACAGATATGCCCTGGCTGGATACAGGAATCGAATCTTCAAACTCTTCAGACGTGCCCTGGCTAGATACAGGAATCGAGTCTGGAAATGTGATAGTTGATAGATATGCCCTGGCTGGATACAGGAGTCGAATCTTCAAACTCTTCAGACATGCCCTGGCTAGGTACAGGAATCGAGTCTGGAAATGTTGTAATTGATTTGTTGAACACTTTTGACATTCGAATGCCCCAAGTGGTGATGAAGGAGTCTTGAATCAGATTACCCTGCATATTGAGAGATTTCTTGAAATCTTGACTGGACTGCCCCAGGTTAATTGAATTGTGACATGTCATGCTCCTTGTTGATAGGAGATTTGATGGAAGTGTTATCCTCTTGACGTGATTTTGACTTACTGAGAGAGTTTTCGTTCCTCCGAACATTCGCTGTATGAATTTCTTCGCTGTCAAACAAAAGGGTCAAATGCAGACAGTGATATTCGAATAATGCAAAGTTTATGTTTGTCTCGAAGTTTTGAAAAATGCGTTTTTTAGCAGAAAACTTTTCATAAGACTAGTCAACACAAGATTTAGAGTAAAGCCTTACAGGAGTCAGGATACCTTTTGAAACAGTATGCTTTCGAACTAACCCATGCTTCAATTAGGACTTTTGAAGGGTTGTAACGTGGCCTGGTTCACGGTTTAAGAAACAAAGGATATAGGCTCAAAGTATATTTGTACCCACCCGCTCTTCGTGATGTCCTTCAACCTAAGCTCAGTTAATTGTGTCATACTCTGTTTTGAGTTTGGAACGACTTTTGGGCGATGGTTCATCAGTTTGAATTTTTGGGAGACAGTCATCATCTCCTTTTCTTTTTCAACATTTTTCATGTTGATGAGGATTTTGTAATGACCTCACTATTTTGATTTTGATTTGTTATCCCTAACTTTTGCCTGACTGTTACCGTTTTCCGGGATTACTGTCAGCGGGATGCCCCAGCTTTCTTAAGCCTCCTTTATAAGTTTTGGCTTAGTGGGCTTTTCTTTTGAGAGATTGACTGTCTGTATGATAGGGAACCACCCTTGTCTTTTGATTCCAAAGGAACGCTTTCTTTTTTGACGTCGTTCGTTGTATTACGAACTGAGAGTTTGCGACTTCAATGCGCATTTTATCTTGAATTAACTGAGATACTACCCTGCCCCGGGTTTATATCAAAGGTTTTGATCGTTTTAGAACAGGAAACTCCTACTTCTTTGGCTCGAAGGGGTTGACTAGGGATTAACTTCCTTATAACTCCAGTGTTTGGGAATTGAAAGAAATGCCTGTACATCATCAACACGGTCTGTTCAAAAGCATATTGTATAAGATCACGGTATTGTTTCGTCATCCTCCCTCTAAAGGCTTACAGCTTTTTATCAAGAGTCAAATATCATAAAGAAAAGCATAAGAGTAGTGAAAAGAATGGGTGAATTCAAGACAAACATATGCAATGCATTAATGAAAACAGAGTTTAACATCAACAGATAATTGTTTGACAGCAAAAGAAATTACAACTTTGAAAATTCAAAAAGAAGCAAAAGTCTTTCAGCTTGGGCTTCGTCACTTCAAGCGGAGAACCCTTTAACGGAAGATTTTCATCTCGCCGTCTGGCATGAATTCCAGCACCCCAATGTCAATCAGATCTTGAATCTTGTTCTTCAAGGCCCAACAGTCGTTGGTGTCGTGTCCCGGGCTGTAGGAGTGGTAAACACAGAATGCGTCGGGATGATAGTGAGGAGAGGAGGTATTGAGCTTCTGAGGAGGGTCCTTTACGGCAAGCAAATTGACCTCCAATAGGCGCTTCAGTATAAAGAATGATGGTATTTCAGTCTCCGTGAACTGTCTTCCCGACTTTTCTTGTTTACGCCGATTGCCCCGCTGACGCTGGCGAGGTTGTTGATGGGCTTGTGACCCTGAAGCTAGCAAAGGAGCTTTCCCCTTGTCTTCTTGAGTGGATGGAGGCTGAGCGGTGACTTGCTCTTCGACCTCAGATGTTTGCCCCAGTTGGTTGTTTGGAAGCAGTTGGCGGACAAGAACTCTGAGTTCCTCTTGTCTTTGAGATAGGTCTTGGATGAGAGCCATCTGGCCCACCAACTGTCCCATCATTTGAGTCCTCAGTGTTGTCAGATCAAACTGCAGCTCCGCAATCTGATCACTCTTGGCATTGTCGGAACTTCCCAAGCCCTTGGTGAGGAGAGCTTTCATCTCTTCTTGCCCCAGAGACAAGTTCAGGAACATCTCCTGCAGCTGAGCAGTCTGGTCTTGAATGTCTTTGACAGACCTTTCTAGGGCCATCTCTTGCTGAAATAAACAGCAGGAGAGTAAGGAAACCTGAAAAAGGGAAAGATTGTCAAAATGCAATGCATGATATGTGGATGCATGCTTTCAAGGATTTCTTGGGGTAAACACAAGAAAATGTTAGAGGTTGAACTCTGCTCTTGGATTGGAGATCTCTGCACCGGTGGACGTCCTTCCGTGAGAATCAAGCTCACCATGTCAAGTGGGTCATAGCCACTGATTCAAGCTGTTGTACTTGAACTTTGACTGGATTGGTTAGAGGAGAAACCTTTTGCCCCTTGATAGATGTCTGGTTCAACGTAACCCTGCATCAAAAGAACCCTCGAGATCCTTGAAATGGTTAGTGAAAAATGCTATGGTATGATGTCATGATGTTATGTACACGCATGCACAAGCAAGTGAGTGTATATACAGGCAAACATATTCACACAAAGCACACAAGGCCTTAGGTTTAGGCTTGCATGAGGTTCAGGTACTACCCTCTTTCAGTTTGTTGGTTAAAACCTGTCCTATCAAAAGTAACCGGGTTCTAGAGGATCTCATATCATTGGCTACCCTCAATCGGTCATAACTCCAGCATCGCAACCTTTTCTCGCGGCCGGAACCATCTCGAGAGTTTAGCCTCAATGAGTGTAGCATACTGCTACTGTTCTAATGGCCAAGTTGGTCAATTAGGGTTCTAAAGTCGGTTGGTGCTTAATGACTCCTTGGAAGACCCATATTCTCCCCGTCTCAACACGAGGGATATCGGTACAGACCAAGACGCCACACCAACGTAGCCACTGCTTCACCCATGTCGGTATACGCCGGACAGGTCCCTCACAGATTATGCTACCTAAAAGGGTTTCCCCAGATCCGGGTTAGGATCTATAAAACTCCGATACAAAGCCCACAAATGTAAAGCAAACAAAGCAATCAATTGAAAGTAAAAGGTGATCTAAACCCTAAGGTAACCCCACTTTTAAGAATTGTCCCCAGCAGAGTCGCCAGTTCTGTGATACGGTGGGAGAACTGACTAGTGTTTTGCGTTCGTATTCGCACTTGTGCGGTTGAGCAAGAGTCGCCACCGACTTTTTGTTTTATCCTAAAGGAAAGGTCAAAAAAAGCACAGCAAAAACCTTTTGAGATATTTCGTGGGTTCGGGGGGTAGATTATGAAAAGGGAAGGTATTAGCACCCTTTTCATCCATGGTTATCCATGGGCTCTTAGTTACTTGGTTTTTTAGATCACTTGCCTTGATTTTTGATTGCTTGAAAATGGTGTGTGTGTGGGTGTTTTTGAAAATGTTTTGGAAGAAGATGCCTTGTCTTAGGCAACTAATGTATTTGACTCGTGATTGAGTGTTTTACAAAAGTGTGGATCTTTTCGAAAAGATGTTTTCAAATGTTTTTGAGAGTTTGTTTGAAAGCGTTGTGGATTGTGGTTTTTGAAAAGAAGGCAAGTGTTTTTGCAAATTGATCTCAAGTAACTAAGAGTTTTGTCTACCCTATTGTACTCAAAGGTTTTTGTTATGTTTTAACCCCTTTTAACAATTTTGTTCCACCATTGAATTTGATGGACAATCTTGCGTTTAGGAAGTTTATTCGGGACGGGCGCGGGTCATCGTATGAACCATGAATGCAATGGTGCCAAGTGTCTTTGGCAATTTGCTTTGAATGGACTATGATCATTCCGTTTAGGCAACACTTTGAGACTTATGATCATTTGATTTTTGTTTTGCCAAAGATACTCGACGTGCAAGCATGGCCCATTTTGGAAGGCAACATGTGGGATTACCCTAGAGGGTGCAAGTGTGATTGTGTATTGATTACATGTATTTGTCTTGTATTAGGTTATCTAGCGTTTGATTTTATGTACATGCAAACCCTAGGTCTAACCATGGTATAATTGAAAAACTGTAAATTGCGGAAATGTAAAATCTACGCTATTACAAAATAGTATCCGGGAGTGGGGGTATAAATGTACAAAAGGGGATGAGACTTATAGTATCCAATAAGTTACAACCAAATCGAATTTGCGATCAAAATGTAAATATCGAATATACAAATATAAGATGAAAAATGTGTATAGGGCAATGTGAATGTATTTGTGTAAGTGTACATGTATATGAGTATGTGTAATTATTTACAGGTGAAATGTGAATTTGAAGTGTATTAGGGTATTTGACCTAAATACGTGTTTTAAGGAATCTTTGATTTGTATGCTTTTAATATGTACAAAAGAAAAAGTGTTTTAAATTAAATGCTCAAGTTTTAATTAAATTGTATGTTTAAGTTCTAATTGAAAAAATGTATAAGATGCATCATTGTTTATTATATACAAAAATGTTTTAATTAAGTGCTTTAAGAATTTTAATATTAGAAAAAATATGTATTTTGTCTATTATGTACAAAGATGTATTTTAAAAAAAATGTTTTCAATTTTAATTATATGATAAAAAAAGGTATGATATGTACAAATATTTCAATATGTATTAAAAGGTTTTCAAATTAATTATGTATATAGAAAAGTATTTAATTATGCTTAAGGAAAAGATGTATTTTTTACTAAGTGATATATACTAATTAAGAATGTATTTTTATTAAAACTATATTTAGTTAGAAAATAAATATATTGTTTGTAAAATAAAGAGTTATTAATATTTTGTTTAGAAAGGAAAAGAAAAGAAGCATTCTAATGGGCTTCAGAGAATTTACAACGGGTCAGGCCCATGGTTTTGAAACAACATTTTTAGGGTTAGGGATTCGGTTGTTCAGTTTGGTAACGCATAGGGTTTGGGACGGCGCCGTTCGTGTTCGTTCATCGTCGTTTTCATCTTCATCTTCCTGAGCACTTCCTCCATCCGGCCACCAGTGTCACCCCCAAAGTCTCTCTTCCCTCCATAGCTCAGTGGACTTGTGATTCAAGGTTCGATTTTAATGTTTGTGTCTCCTTTTTCTTTTATGAATTGTACGCGTTCTTGATTTGAACTAAAACCTTGATTCTTTTATTGTTATGAGCAAAAGGAGAAAAAGAGAGGGAGATGGATGTACTACCTGACCTTGGAGAAGGAGGAGAGAAAAGGGGACGTGGCGCTCAGGAGGCCGGGACGGCGAGAGGGAGATTTGCGCGATGAAGCTTTCTTGATGTCCCTGGTATTTCGTTCTTACTCCTTACCGTGTGGAGGTTTTATGATGATATTCTTTGTACTGAAAACCTGTTATATCCTTCTTTCCACTTCTTCTTCTGTCCCTTTTTGCCACTGTACGCTTGTTTATGTTGCCCTGTGATGATCTCAGAGGTCTGAGGGCCTAGGGTTGGTTCTGAATGCTTGCTTGATATATGTTGAGTTGAGTGTTGCCTTTGAATATGTCGTTTTCTTCTGAGACTTTTGATGCTTTGAATTGTTGTTGCTGGACGAACTTTCTCTCTTCTTCTCTCGTGTTGCCCTGAACTTGTCTTGAGTTGGATGCCTTTGGAATGTTTATTATTGCCCAGTGATGTATGTTTACTGAGGGCCTAGGGTTGGTTGGCTCAGGTTTGAACTTGGTTATGTTTGTGCTAGCAGGTGGGTGTGTTGGTTTTTAGGATGGGTTATGTATTTTTGTTTTGACAGTATGTGGTGTTTCTGGTTTAAGGTTAGGCTTCAGCAGGTTTTACTTCTTGAGGGTTTTTGATGTTAGAGGTTATACTGTGGTTCATGCAGCTTGTTATGTTGAGGTTTAACAGGTTCTGGCTTAATGTAGGTTGATGAGGTTTGATATATGGTTACAGTTTGTAGGTTATATGTTTGTGACAGGTTTGTATGTTTATGTGTTTTGTCAGTTTGCAGGTTATATGCTTGTTTTGTTGTGAGGCCTGTGGGTTTGTATATTGAGGCAGGCTTGGGATATTCAGGCTTAACAAGTTTGGTGTTTGCTTAGCTTGATGAGGCTTGGCCTGGTAACTTAGGCTTCAGCAGGTTGTTGCTTGGTGTCCAGGTTTTGAACTGGTAACTTAGGCTTCAGTTTATGTGTTTGTAATGGTTTTGGCAGGTATGGTGAGGTTTTGACAGCAGATAAGCTTCAGGCTTCACCTTGGTTTATCAGGTTATTGTTGTTTGATCTATGGTTTCAGCTTGCAGGTTATGCCTTGACAGTAATGTGTGGCTTTTGGCTTTCTGAGTTTTTACAGCAGGTCAGCTTCAGGCTTGGTGGTTTATCAGGTTTTTTAGTTGGTTTGCTTCAGGCCAGGACCTTGTAGTTTGTATATTTTTCCTCCCTTTTCCCTCTTGCTGAACTGTGTTCTCCTTTTGTATATCTTTTCTTGTTATGCTGAACTGTCTAAACCTAAAGCCTGAAAACCTGCTTCTATTCTCTCTTTTTCTTTCTCTATAGTACAGTTGGATATTATTATATGATTCTTTCTTGTACTATCTTTTCTGAAAGGGCTATTGATGGGAAATGATGATTTGAGTTAGCTTGCTTGCATAACTTTCCTCTGCATACTTTATCCAGCTTTTGTGCTCTTTTGATATCTTTCAAACTCTTCTCTTGACAGCTTTTGAGTAGACTTTGTATTTTGACAGTAAATTGCACCTTTTTTATCTTCTTTGATATCTTTGAGTGGACTTTGGCATTTGTGACAGCAAACTGTACTTTTCTTTGATTTTTTCAGTTTGGTTTGAATTTGAAGTTTGAGATTTTGAAACTATGCAGTTTGATATTCTATGCATTTTGACATTTGCATTTTTTCAACTTTGCATAAAAATTCTTCCCTCTCTGTGAACCGGGAAAAATCCCGTGATTTGCAGAGAGGGTTAACTGATCCCAGTCAGTGGCCCTTAATGATGAGTCTAATTTTAACTGTCTTTTCCAATTTAACTGCTTTCTGACTTTCTCTTTTCTTTTGCAGATGAATAATGGAACACCGGAGCGGAATGAAGAATGAAGAGATTAGGGACTTAGAAAATGTTTAGAAAAAATAGGATAATTTTTATTTTCAATTTAATTATTTGTAAACCATTATTATTTAAATACTTCGTAATAAATACTTGTATCCAAATAGTAATGGTAACAACTATTAAATATGAAATAAAAATTCCATTGATTCATTTAACTCTTTTCAATTCCTTTTCTTTAATTGTTTACTTGTTATTTATAATTCCTTAAATTAAATAAAATGAAAGTTTAAATTTCAAATATTTAATTCTTAGAACCATAAATAATCAACTAAACCTTGTTGATCAAAATAAATGAATTCGACGTCTCCATCATTCAAAGCAACGCACAGTCGAACACAAAAACTGATCAGACGCAATCCTCTTTTTCACTGATTCTTTGCCAAGCACTGCAATTCCAAACTGCATATTCTTTGACTGGCTCAAACAACATGAATTCAAACCACTGTCTCTTTCACTGATTAAATCAAAACAACGCGAATTTTAACCCGAATCTCGGAATAAACTGCAAAGCTGTGGAATTTAAATCCTTCTGAGAACATGCCCATAAAACCTTAATTCCTGATTAAATGCCAAATAACGCTCGCCTGATCAAAATTGAACCAAAAAATCATCCAAAACCCTAAGCCAACTGTGAAACAATCCAGAGCCCTGAAAATCCGTAAAAAACTTAATTTCGCTTGACTGACAAGAAAAGTCCGTTTGTCCGATTCTTGAGCCAGTTTGAAGAATCAGGAAAGGCTTGAAACTGAGATTTCTTGGGGAAAAATGCGAGGGCAAATTTTGGGGTACAACAGATACACTACCACAACTGACTCAAGATTACTTGACAACACCGATAATGATTGGGAAGATTCAGTAGATGACATGATCGAAGAACACCTCTGACTATGCTTTCTCACGTGGATGAGGAATTTTCTTGGCGTTAAAAAAGCAAGCTATGGTTGCACATTCAACAACAGAAGTAAAGTACGTGGAAGTCGCTGAAGCAACAAGTGAAGTTATATGGCTTTGTAGGATACTTGAAGACATGTGAGAAAAAGAAGATGATCCTACTATAATAAACTGCGACAATAAATCAAGAATTGCAATGGTGAATAATCCAATACATCACATCAGAATAAAGCACATAACAACCAAGTATCATTTTATCAAATAAGTTAAATAAAAAAAAAAGATCAAATTTGACTACTATAAGGGAGAATATCAAATTGCAGACATATTCATGAAGGCGTTGTCGAGATCAAGATTTGAAGAGTTACGAGCTACACTTGGAGTCACATTAATTTGCATTAATGAGGAGTATTGAAATTGCTACGAATTTCTATAATATTCTAAAATATAATGTGTATGAAAATGGTAGAAGAACCTAGAACTATAATGTGTATGAAAATAGTAGAAGAACCTAGAACTATTATGATACTAATATATCATGAAACATCTAGAAAGAACTAAAATAATGTAGAAACATTCACCACTATTAAGAGGTTGATGACTTGAGCCCTATAAATAGACAATTGATACTTTGTAATTGATCATTCAAAAAATTAATATCATAGTCTTCTTTCTAAACAATCATCTAAAACTATCTTATATCAACTATCAACTATTCAAATATCAATCGTCTTTCAAATAAATTTTTTACATATTTTGTTTTTCTCTTTGCTTTATTTAATTTTATGCACTTCTTAATTTTGTAACTCAAACAAGTCTCAAATATGTAGTTAACCTTCTTTAGAATAGTTAAGGAATCCATAGATGAAGAACTAACATTCTTTTTTCAGTATATTCAGTTGGAAAAATATTACATTTCAGCTATTATTCCTACCTCAGTTTCAATTTTGAATTTTGACAAAATAAAAAATAAATTAAATATCATATCCAAATTAAAAACAAGCAATCATTAAAAAAAAAAAGCCTAGAAAAAGGAAGCCCCCTTAATAAAACAGAAAATATCCATCTCTCTTCTTTCTCAATAAATTGTTACAATCATTATAAACTTCCAATACGCAATCTCATGATCATTCAATTATAAGAATAACTTACATAAACAATCCCAAATAATTTAATAGAAAGAAATTAACTAAACAACACATTGCATGCCATTTGATATTCTTCAACAGTAGCTTGTTAATCACTGTGTTCCATCTTGAAGGAGTTCATAAAGCATCTTATTGTCCAAAAATTCAAAATCATAGTTATCATCAACAGAGTAAGAAGATAAAGATGAAGAAGAAGGTGGATTAGGATTAATATTAAGATTAGGATTATGATTAGGAGGAGGAGGAGGAGGCGCTGTAAGAGGCATAGGTAATGAAGAAGTTGATGAATTAGGACCTTGATATTCATTAGGGAAGTTTAGAATAGCTCTATGACCACGAAAATGAAAAGCAGCAGCATCATAAGCTCTTGCAGCTTGTTCAGCAGTATCAAATGTTCCAAGCCATATTCTTGTTCCTTTCCTTGTCGGATCGCGAATCTCTGCTGCATATTTTCCCCATGGTCTCCTACGAATTCCTCTATACTTTATCTGATCAACATTTCCATTTGTCGAATTCGAAACTCCTTCCATTAAACACAAAAAATTTAGTAGTAAGTAAGTACTAATATGGTTTTATTTCAAGTTTTGTTTGATTTACTATGAAGGTCGATGAGCTATAGCTAGTTGAGAAATGATATATTTATACGTATTATTTATGTTTGTGGGCTTTGGTAGGCTTTTTGACCATGCATGGGTCGTATGTGACGGTTTGAATTTTAAATTGGATAAGTAATACTATTTTTTTATAATATTTTGGCATGTTGAAGTTGACTTGACCGAACTGAGAGAATCGTGGAATTGACTAAGGTAGGTGCTTAGTTGCACTTGTCGTGTTGCTGGTCTTGCACACGTGGGGTCATTAAATTCTGCATGTATGCATGATGTGTTTGAAAAGGATCCACTATTTCTTAAAAAGAAATGGATGCTCATTATTATAGTTTATAGTATTGTGTGTAAAGTTAAATAAATATTAAATACGTATCACATTTAGAAAATTATAGTAATGAAAAAAATATCCTTAGAGAGAATCTTAATCCAATAATAAAAAATTGAAATATTTATAAATTGACATTAAATATTTTTTTAAGAAAATGAAATTACTATAATGCAATTTTTAGACGGACCAAAACAAAATGAAATATTGATTGGCATACTGTTTGATCATTATACAAATTTTAGAATAAAATTGTGTTTTCGGATATGTAATGTGACAATAAACAATATGAAAGATTGGAGCATTCTCTTCCACTTAAAAATAATATATTTGTTGGTATACGGATAACTCACGTGCTTTTTCTTATTTAATTTAAAAATTTTAGTTGAAGAATTTGATAGAAATGATAATGATCACGTTTGAAAATGTTAAGCGTAAAGAGACTCAATTATAGTTACGATATATTAGCCATGTCGATTAAGAAGGTTTGAGTAACTTATCAGATGATCTGAGATAATGTATTTTAACATCTAGTCTGATTTGAAAGAGTCTCAAGAACAAATCTATAAAATTAGAATCACTCACTCCTCAAAACATGTTGAAAATATCGAAAAAATTTATACTAAAGAGCACTTCGACGTGAAGATGTGGTGTCATTACTAAGAAAAACACCTCTCACAATGATTGGAAAAGGGATATCACCAGACCTAACCAACCGTTTTGAGGTAAGGGGAGATTGTATGTATGATACTTTTCACCACGGGCGTGTAACCGCTGTGATAAACAAGGTAACACATTATATATCACAACCTATATTAAACAACCGTTGTGAAATATATCTAAAGGCCATTGATTCGAAACCCAGTTATTATATGATATATAATATTTGAAACTCTATCTATCACAATAATTATTGTAAATAACTGTAATGAAATACTTTTTTATTTTATTTTATTTTTCCATATAATATAAATGTATATTTTTTGTATCCGTATATTATACATATATTAACTACATATTTTTTTACATAAAAGCCAAAATGGTGCTAAGTAACCGTTTTTTGCCTCACCTATATGTGATGTTAATAAATATGCTTCAACGTTTTTTTAAGAATTATTTGTAAATCACATACCAACGGAATCCAAGAATTCATAAGTATCTGATTTATTTAATTCTATACAAACATGGTGAATATACCTAAATGATTAAACAAAATTTTAAAAAAAGTGAGGAATTAGTTATATACAAAACGATGAATGTACCATAATGAGATATTCAATTTTATGTACTTGCACCAAATTTGTAATAATTCTATGTCCAGTCACGGATCTACAATGATCATATCCTTTATATCTTTAGGATAGATTAATAAACACTCTAACTCTGGATCATGTTCTAGAGCAAGGGGAATCGCGTCTAGATTATCCTGTCCATAAGGTAACATAACATTTTGGTATATGGTCATTTAGCAGGAGCCAATAATTTGTTATGGATCTTTTTATCGATAGGGGCGGTTGAACAACTTACTTTTGTACTTGCACCATATATGATCAGCAACGGAGACTCCCCGTCATACATTTCTATCCTACTTCTCATGGCAATGAAAGCGATAAAGAATATGGTAAAGGCGCGAAAGGTAAAAGCAACAGTAGCTACCAATCAAACGCAAGTTTGCCAATAAGTAGACGAAAGCAATGGACAAACAAGGAATACGTCGAGCAAGCTTCACCAAGAAATAAACAAAGTCAGAAACGGTATTCAACTGAGATGAACACAAACGCGTTCCATGAATGCACTGCGTAAGCGAAAGTTCCTGCACGAGGTATTACAAAGCATCATACATATCTAGACAACATGTAATACAATGTGAAATAATATGAATTTCTCATGAAGATAAGAAATAAGGCATGTTGCATCGGAAGCGAGTATAAGCCACATGTTTCGATCACGTAACAATTGATATGTTACATGATCGAAAGTGTCACAACGCACCTTACGCAATGAACAAACGTGTCAAAAATAACAAGGCAAATGGTATAGACCGTATAAAAATCTACTCGATAATAAACAAATGAAATACAACAAGTAAGCATGTATCAAATGACAATCATAGTATTGAAATTCTGCACTAGTATGTGAGAAAAAACTGCATTATTGTTGTACCAAAAATTATGCATTAACGGTATAAGTCACGTTTTCTACAATATAGGCTTCCCAAAAAATATGTTGGGAATGAAACAATATTTTCATGGTAATCTATAAACGTTCCCACAAATCCAAATCTACAATTGGTTTTGTCAAAAACACAATGGAAGCATGACTTCCGCGCATGGTCAAGTTGAAATATGGTAAAAAAAGTGCTCGGAATTGAACGAAACTCGCATTGTAGCTTACAAACGGGCCAATGGTTTCAGAAAAATAGGTCCCGTAATTTAATTCCAAGCGTAGGTGCTCCGTTTAGGTGCTCTGTTTAGGCCATTTCTTCTACTTATTTGTTGTTCTTTCTATGCTGTTTTGAGTTGTTGTTGGCGTTGCATTTTGAGATTGATGCGAAGAGTAGAATGAAGATGATTGTTTATGAAGGCAGTGCATGATGTTGATGAAGTTGCATGCGGTTTGCAGATTCATGTTGTTGTTGAATTCACAAATATTCACATATGATGATGAAGGTGATGTGTGATGAATATTAGAGTAGAAGAAATGGTTATGGTTCTGAGAAGGTTGATGGATGAAGGTTGTGGAGAATTTCAGAGAGTCAAAGTAATGAAGAATGGAGCGTGTTGTTGTGAAACGAATGGAGGCTGATGAAGATTTGACGCTATTGCATGTTTGTTGCAAAAGAGGGTGATGCGATGTGCAGAAGCTAAAGATTGATTCAGAGATGATGAAGACAATGACATGGAAAAATTGATGTTGTTGATGCAGTTATTGAAGAGAGAGAGATTGGAGAGTTTTTTGGTTTTTAGTGATTCTCCAAGATGAAGATGAGAGGAGGAGAGAGTTTTTTTTGAGTTTCTTGGTTGTGATTGAAATTGAAGAATGATTCTCTTTAGTGGTGAGTTTATGTTTTATCGTATCTGTAGAGTAGAATGTTAGTTATAGTTGAATCCAATCTGAACCGTTGGATTGAATCAGTTAGTTATGGAATAGATGATGAGATTTAAATCTGAAGTTTTCTGTTATTTGTCAATGGTGAGATATTGAATTGGTTATGGAGTTGGGAAAGTTAGTTAAAATATGTTAGATGAGTTGGAACTGTTAGTTATTTTTGTGTTGAATTCTTGATATTCTTTCACGATTTCTACCTATTTGTGTATTCTGACTTTGGTAATTTTGGTTATGGTTTTTGAACTGTTAGTTGGATGCTGGCTTGGTCATAGGGCAGATGGACACGATTTTCTATTGGATTTCACAACTCTGTATATACTGTATTGCTGTGAAAGTTTTAGATCCTTTTCCTCATTTAATACTCTTCCTCCTGTCTTGTTATTTTTCCTTGAATTTTGTTACGGAACTAATGTAGGGGACTGTGATACGGTGGGAGAACTAACTTGGGTATTTTGCGTTTGATCGTAAATGTTGTGGTTAGCAAGAGTCGACACTGAATTTTCTTTTATCCAAAAGGAAAGGTGAAAAAGTACAGGAAAGACCTTTTAGTTTTTTTTCTTGAGTTCAGGGGGTAGATTATGAAAAGGGAAGGTATTAGCATCCTTTTCATCCATGGTTTTCCATGGGCTCTTAGTTACTTGCTAGATCACTTGCTTTTTGTTTGAAATTGTGTTTTGTGTGGTTTTTGAAAGTATTTTGTAAAGAGGCCATTGTTTAGGCAAACTTTGTAATGATTCTCGTTCGTAAGAATGTATACAAAGATGTTGGTCTTTTGAAAATGTTTTCAAGTTTGTAAGATGTTTTGAAAGTGTAGGTCTTTGTTTTTTTTTTTAAATAGCAAGGATGTTTTGTTTTGAAATAGAGCAAGTAATTAGGAGCATTCTACCTACTCAAAAGTCTTTCATGTTCATTTTCTTTTCCTTTGACATTGTTATCTTACCATTGGTTTGGTAAGTAACCCTATCTTTAGATGTAAACGGGACGGGCGTGGGTCATCGTATAACCATGATTAGCAATGTTACAAGGTATCTTAGCATTCTCTTTTGGGGACTAAGATTATTTGAAAGGCAACATAGATAGTGTCATCGAGAAACTATGATCTTGTATTTTGCTTGTTTTTGCTAAGATACCTCACATGCGTAATATGGCCATTTTGTAAGGCAACCAAGTGGATTTTACCCTAAGGGTGCTTGTGTGCAAGTGTATTGTTTTCATGCTTGATTTTGTCTTTGATTAGGGTTTTCTAATTGATTGGTTTTAGTCTTTCCATACAAACCCTAATTACTAGCATTTGTATATAAAGTGATAAATTGCGGAATTTAAAATTACTACGCTATTACAATACTTGTGGGAGGGGTGTACAAATTATAAATGGGGATTGCAAGAAAATAAAGCCTAATTATCTATTACAACCATATTGAATTTGTACAAGAATTGAATAAATAATGTACAAAATGAATAAATATACAAGAATGTAAATGTAAAGAAAATGGATATTTTGTTTGGATTTTTTAGAGAAAAGGGATTTTGATTTTAACTTAATTAACTAAAAGAAAAATAATTAAGTAAATTAGTAAAAAGTAAAACCTAAATTTACTAGAAAAAGAATTTAAATAAAACCCTAATCTATTAATTGATTAAAAAAGAAATTAAGTTTATAAGAAGCATATTTTTGGTATTTTCAGTCTTAAAAAATAATTTATAGTATTATAAAATATTTTTGGTCTTTTTTGGTTTTAAAAGGGTATTTTTGAATTGTGAAAGAAAATAAACTAAAACCTTAGTTTTCTAATTAAAATTATAAATTAATTGGTGAAATAAATAGAGTATGATTAAATAAAATAATTTTTTTGTGTAAAAAATAAATAAGCTAAATCAAAATATGAATCTAATGTTTTTTTTATACTTTTTCTGATTTTTTTAATATTGGATAAAATATTTAAGAAAACAAATAAATAAAAATGAAAATAAAAAAAATAAAATGGGTCAGGGTGTGAATAGGCAACAAGGGGGTCAGTAGTAAGAAAAAAAATAAAAGCCCAAGACTGTTAAGCCCATGCGCCTGTCCCAAAAAAGTCAGAAATGTGAGAAATATGCAAAAAAAAAGGGTACCACAGGGGCTCAAACTCAGGTCCCTATAGTCACAGGCGCACGCTTCTACCACTGAGGTGGCTATACATCCGTTTATATAAATAAAACAACAAATATATGATAGTAAACAAGTCCATGGCCTGAACTTCATCTTCAACTTCACGCCCAGCCAGAGCCTCTGTATCTTGTTCAATTCTCAACAAAAATAAAAAATGTAAACATGAAACTTGTAGCAAATTTCCGTACGATTTCAGAAATGCAAAGCAATAAAATTATAGATCAAAGACAAGCATGAATTTTAATGGCCCTAATTTGAACCCTAAAAATTTCAGAAGCTTCAATCTTAAAATTCTCTAAGCTCAAGCAATATAAATGAAAAGCATGGACATGTTTAGCTTTAGGGCAATGATATCTACATTTTTCATTCACAAATAAACCATTAATGATGCTTGTATGAAAAGTTCAAAAGTCAGAAAACTTACCTTCTAAGAGGGTATCGGGTTTGGAGTTTGAGTAGCTTTTAGTGAGTTTCAATGATTGGGTTAGCTTCCTCAAGTTCCCAGGAAGCTAATGGAATGCTTAGCTTGAGCAGAAAGTGACTGAGGAGTTATGGAGAAGTCAAGGTGCAAGGTGCTGTTTTTGAAAATGGTGGATGATGATGGAGGTGTTACAATGGTGTTACAGGTGTTGGGATTGTTTGAGTATGTTGTTTAGAAGCTTTTGAAAGTAAAAGGCCAAGAAATGCACGAGCAAATTTGGAGATTAGATTCAAAACTCAGAAATGACAAGTTTTGAAGTGTCTTTGGTGATTTTGTGTTCTTGGTGTTTTCAGGGCTTAAGCATGCGTGAGATTTGTGGAAAATGACTTGTGTATGAATAAGAAAAAGGTCTTGAGTGATTTAGAAAGTCAGAAGTACAAGTTACAAGCTAATTGCTATGTTACTTGATTTTTAAGAAAAGTGGGAAAACAAGTTTCAAGAGGAAGTACAAGCATGGGCTGAGTGATTGTAAGTGTCTAACAAGTTTCTCTTGAGTTATGAGACGTGTATGATCAGAAGAGAACAATTGCAAGGCTCAAGAACAAGTTTTATGCAAAAAGCTACTTTATCAAAATGGCATTGTGTATTTTCTTCCCAAAATGGATATAAAGCATGGCCTTGCATTGAATGCTTGGAATGAGACCTCTAACAGCTGTGCAAGCAATTAATTATGGAGTTCCTAACAAGTTTGAGGCCTTCAAATTAGAGGTTATGCAGCATAAGTTTGAATTTTGAATCTTGTTCATCACAAAATGACTTGTAATTCAAGTGTGAAAACCTTAACTTCATCTCTTCGATTCTCCCTACTCAAAAATGATCTCAAGAAGTTCTTGGATATTTTGGAAAGCTTGTAATGTTCTCTACAACCCATCTTTGAATCACTTTTGAAAACTACCCTTGGAACTATATGAAAAAGTGCCATGAAGTTAGGTCAAAATCCTGACCAAATTAGGGCAAAATTTCACTGTGTTTTTGTTTCATGACCATGTGTTCTTAAAATTATAACTTGAGATCCAAGCACTTATGGAAGGAGTTGTGTAAAGAAATGTTGTATATTTCATGGATATCTACAACTTTCATGTTGAAAGTTTCTTCTGAATCAACTTGCATCATGGTGAAACTTTTGCTCAAAGTTGTGAAAAAATAAGAAATTTCCAACACTTAGAAAAATTTCTAAGTTTAGAAATTTTAGCTTTTCAAAAATGAAATCTTGAATTTTTGATTTCTTGATGAATAAGTATATTTTGACATGTTTTGATGAATTGTTATCTCTGACATTTGATTTTGACCAAAAAGTCAAAGTTTGACTTTTCAGTATACAGTTGACTGAAAATTCATCTGTCAATCCATTGGACTTGAGCAATGTTTTAAGCCGTGTCATTAGGTCAAAATGATGCAATTGGAATCTTTAGATCATTCCTTAAACCAATTGATCATTTGTTAGGTCAAAAAATCAGAAATTGCCCTTTCCCAATCAAAACCCTAATTTTGACCATTTTGCCCTTTTGAAGATTTGATCAAATTTCTTGAGGAATTGTGATCCAAAATTGATCAAATGATACATATGAGTTTAAAATATTGATGTAGATAAAAAATTATGAAGTTTGACTGTAAATTGGCCACAGTTGACTTTTTTCCAATACAACTGATTTTTAGGTCAACTGCTCAATTGATAGAGCAAAAGTGTGATCCAAAGCTTGAAACTTGTCATGAGTAATCTTGAGGTTCCATAATGATCCATGAAAGTCATATGGGGCATTGGAAGTTCAAATATCCTTGTGCAATCTAAAACCCTAATTTTGGTCATCAATGCTTAAGGAGGTGTCTTGAGCTGATCAACCCTAGTGCAGTCTTGAGCCAAAGGAGATCTTGTGAGCAAATTCTTGATAAATGAAAGGGAAAATTTTAGGGTACAACAGCTGCCCCTGTTCAATCTTCTTAAGCCTGAAGAGTTAGATTGGCGAGTTTTGCCATTCGTGACTCGAAGGTGGAAGATGATTGGACATTTGAGTGCCTAGAAATTTGCACTCGGTGATGGTTGAGGGTAGAGGGAATGGGATTAAAGATTCCATTTGGAGGGATGATGGAAATTTATTGGAGATGGGCTTGTAGATTCCATCCGGAAATAATTATTGAACTGTATCTGTAAGCAGAGTGTCAGAATGGCGTCCGTATCTAGAGCGTATCTGAACTGTATCTGAAGATTGAATCTGAATGAGTATCAGGATGGCATCCGTGTTTGGAGTGTATCTGAACTGTATATGAATATTGAATCTGAATGAGTATCAGGATGGTATCCGTATCTGGAGTGTATCTGAACTGTATCTGAAAGTTGAATCTGAATGAGTATCATAATGGCGTCTGTGTCTAGAGCGTATCTGAACTGTATATGAGAGAGAATCTGAAATGGTAGCTGTTGATTAACCTTATCCTGAAAAGGATAAAATGTTAGCTAATATGCAGTTTCATGTTGTAGGAAATGCATGGTATAATGAGATTGTGATACATGCATTCATGTTATCGATGTTTGTGATATATGGATGCGATGTATGCATATGTGAGCTAATCTGTTGCACTGCTTGTTGGATTGGGGAAAATAAATCCCTGACTGCTGCTGAGGATGTGGAGTATAAGTCTTCATGTTTTGAAGTGTTGATGAATTCCCACTTAGAGAAATAAACTCTGTTGCAAGGGAAATGTCGTGCACTGCTCGTAAAATCCTGTTGGGAAATCCTGAGAAATTTGGCGACTTCTACTGGGGAGTGATAACTGGAAGTTTTATTCCGCTGGGGATTAAACTACACATTGCGGGGGATTTTATGGAAATAGCTTAGAGAGATTTCCATATTTCTTAAAGCCATTAGTGATCGTATTTCTATTTTGTTCATTTGTAAACGGTAGTTACGTTCAAATGCATATGTTCAAAAATAAATCATTGGACGTTTTTTGTAAATAAAACATAAGAGCAAAGAAAAACTGATAGTTTTGTACTTTCAAAGGGATATCTTTGTATTGACTTTGAGTAAATATTTTTGTACAAAGACACAAACATTCTAGTAAGAGAATGTCGTCGTAAAAAATGAAAATTTGATACAAAAATAAGTTAGCTATGTGAAATAATCCCATGGGGTTCCCATTCTGCTATAGCCTTCGTATCTCTGAGCATCTTATCTATTTGCTGCCTTATCCAAAGCCGATTGAATTAATCAGAACCGTCGAGTTTGTAGGTTGTCCGTAAGGTGATCCAACGGGACATAGTCATACGCTTTAAGTCTCTAACTTTTGCCTGGACCGCCCTTTCGGGTTTTCAGTCCACCGGGATACCCTTTTTTGCCCAAGTCGCCCTTCGGGTTTTCAACTTGTCGGGTGTACAATTTTTTTTTGTTTTATCCCTAATTTTTGCCCGAACCTTTTTGGTTCACCGGGATGCCCTTATTTTGCCTAGGTGTGTCAACCTAGCGGGTCTCTTATGCGTAGTATCTTTTGACTATGTCCGTGTTCACAGGGTGCGGCATGTCGTCGCCATCCATAGTGGTTAAGATCATTGCTCCGCCAGAGAATATGCTTTTGATTACAAATGGTCCTTCATATGTAGGAGTCCATTTTCCCCTGGGATCACCTTGCGGAAGTATGATGCGCTTGATCACCAAATCCCCGACTTGATACACTTGGAGCCTGACCTTTTTGTTGAAAGCATTAATCATTCGTTTTTTATACATTTGACCATGACAGACAACAGTAAGTCTTTTCTCATCAATTAAGTTCAGTTGATCAAGTCGAGTCTGGATCCAATCGTCTTCATTTAACCATGCATCTTTCATGATTCTCAAAGAGGGGATCTGGACCTCAATAGGAAAGATAACCTCCATGCCGTATACCAGAGAGTAGGGTGTTTCCCCGGTTGATGTGCGTGTCGTGGTACGATAACCGTGGAGATCGAATGGTAGCATCTCATGCCAGTCTTTGTAGGTGATTGTCATTTTCTGTATGATCTTTTTGATGTTCTTATTTGCGGCTTCGACAACACCATTCATCTTTGGCTGGTAAGAGGAAGAATTGTGGTGCTGGATCTTGAATTGCTCGCACAGGACGGTGATCATAGTATTGTTTAGATTCGTACCATTGTCTGTAATAATCCTCTCCAGGATACCGTATCGACATATGAGATTTTGCTTGATGAACTGGGCGACAACATGCTTGGTAACGGAAGCAAAAGAAGCCACCTCAACCCACTTTGTGAAATAGTCAATGGCCACCAAGATGAAATGGTGTCCATTAGAGGCCGTTGGTTTGATTTCCCTAATCATATTGATTCCCCACATAGCAAAGGGCCAAGGATCCTTCAAGACATTCAAAGGAACCAGAGGTATGTGCACCTTGTCAGCATAGATCTGACACTTATGGCAGGTTCAAGAGTGTTGATAGCAATCTACTTCCATGGTAGACCAGTAATAACCTGCCCGTAGAATTTTCTTTGCCATCATATGCCCACTGGAATGGGTGCCAAAAGTGCCCTCATGTAACTCAGCCATGATCTTTTCCACTTCAACCTTGTCTACGCACCGAAGTAACACAGAGTCATGGTTGCGTTTGTAGAGAATGCCATTACTAAGGAAGAATTTAGCAGAGAATCTGCTTAAGAACTTCTTATCATTAACTGAAGCTCCTTCCGGATATTCTTGAGCCTCGAGATACCTCTTGACTTCGTGAAACCAAGGTTGGCCCACTACTTCTTCAGTATTAATCTCGTGATAGTGAGCTGGTTCATCCATTCGTTCAATGGTGATCTGGGGAGCCTCGTTATCCCATTTAAGTTTAAACATGGATGACATTGTGGCTAGTGCGTCTGCTAGCTGATTTTCTTCTTGTGGGAAATGCTCAAAGGTAATCTTCTCAAAATGTGGGATCAATGTCAGCACATGTTCTTTGTAGGGGATAAGGCTATGGTGTTTGGTGTCCCATTCCCCTTTGATATGGCTGATGACCAAAGCTGAATCTCTGAATACACTTAAGGATTTGATCCCCAAATCTATGGCAGCTTTGAGACCAAAAATGCACGCTTCGTATTTTGCCATGTTATTTGTACAATTGAAGCAGATTCTTGCCGTAAAGGGAGTATGACATCCTTCAGGAGATATCAGTACAACACTTATACCGTTGCCAAGTGCATTGGATGCCCCGTCAAAAACCAGGGTCCATCGGGATCCTTGTTCAGGTCTGTCATATGGTATGAATTCTTCACAGATGTTTATCATCATGATGTCTTCATCTGGGAATTTCAAACTTCATGGACTGGTAGTCTTCCACAGCTTGGTGAGCAAGGTGATCAGCTAGTACACTGCCCCTTATTGCTTTCTGGGTAGTATACTGTATATCATATTCTACCAGGATCATCTGCCATCTCGCTATTCTCTCAGAGAGGGCAGGTTTCTCAAAGATGTATTTTATTGGATCCATTTTAGATATCAACAAGGTAGTATGGGTCAGCATATACTGTCTTAGCCGACGAGCAGCCCATGCCAGAGCGTAACAAGTTTTTTCGAGCAGTGAATATCTTGTTTCACAGTCGGTAAACTTTTGCTCAGGTAATAAATAGCATGCTCTTTTCGGCCAGACTCGTCATGCTGCTCCAGCACACACCCCATTGAATTTTCCAAAACAGTTAGATACATGATCAATGGTCTTCCCTCGACTGGTGGCATCAAAACAAGAGGCTCTTGTAAGTACTCTTTGATCTTGTGGAAGGCAGTTTGGCACTCATCATTCAATTTGACTACTTGATCTTTCTTCAGTAATTTGAAGATTGGTTCACAGGTAGCTGTCAGGTGAGAAATGAATCGGGCAATGTAGTTTAACCGTCCCAAGAATCCTATGACTTCCTTCTTGGTACGAGGAGCAGGAATTTCTTATATTTCTTTTACCTTGGAAGGATCTACCTCAATACCTTTACCGCTGACGAAAAAGCCTAAGAGTTTACCGGACCTCACCCCAAAAGTGCATTTATTTGGGTTCAATCTCAGCTTGTATTTCTTTAGCCTCTCAAATAATTTCTGCAAATAACCAAGATGCTCTTATTCTGTTTGAGATCTGGATATCATGTCGTCCACATAGACCTCTATTTCGTGATGTATCATGTCGTGAAATAAGGCTATCATGGAATGTTGATAGGTTTCCCCAGCATTCTTCAGCCCGAATGGCATAACCTTGTAGCAGAATATGCCCCACTGTTTGACAAAGGTTGTTTTCTCCATGTCCTCAGGCGCCATTTTGATTTGGTTGTAGCCTGAGAAACCGTCCATGAAGGAATACACTTTGTGCTGTGCCGTATTGTCAACTAGAATATCAATATGGGGAAGTGGGAAATCATCCTTAGGGCTTGCCCTATTCAAATCTCTGTAGTCCATGCACATTCGTACCTTGCCGTCTTTTTTGGGCACAGGAACAACATTGGCAACCAATTGTGGATAGGAGGTGACGGCCAAGAATCTGACATTGAATTGTTTCATGACTTCCGCTTTAATCTTCTATGACATGTCTGGTCGCATGAGACGAACCTTTTGTTTTACCAGTGGGCAGTCTTCTTTTGTTGGTAGACGATGTACCACGATATCTGCATCAAGTCCTGGAATGTCTTTGTACGACCAGGCAAAGACCTCAACATAATCGTGTAGCAACTGAATCAGGCACTCTTTGACACTGGGTTCCAGATTGGCTCCCACCTTGACCTCTCTTTTGTCTTCTTTGGTACCTAGGTTAATTGTGTCCACTGGTTCTTCGTGGGGTTGTATGGCCTTCTCTTCTTGTTGTAGTAACCTGGCGAGTTCCCCTGGTACTTCACAATCTTCCTCACCTTCTTCTTCGGCTTGGTAGATTAGATTTTCAGAATCACAGAAAGCCATAGCAGAATCGTTACCCATGGGTTCCCGAATGGATGTAGATCTGCATTTTGAATGTGAGTGTGTGTAAGAGTATAACTATCTTTGAAAGAAATGAAAATGTAAAAAGAAAAACAATGAGCACAAAGTTTGTATGCAAAAACGTCCATGATTCATTGATGTCATATGGAAATGAGATAATAACCCTTACAAATGGACCATTGTGCCTCGGGTAAGACACAAGGTTTTAAGAGTCTGAATTGTTTAATATTACAGGTCCAACAAAATTTAAAGACAAATTACTATTGGATAAAGGTGATCGGGACAAAATCTCTAGCTTCCCAGTTGCTGAGCCCTCCGTTGACAGTTGGGAAAATCCAATCCTCCAGGTCATAGCCGTCTTCATCATCCTCCACTGCATTGACTTTGCAGTTGCTGATCCTCAAGGGTGGTCCTCCAGCACGAGCACGACGTACAACTTTCTGGGCCCCTGAAGTGAAACCCAAACCAAATTTGTCAGATTTATATGGGATATCTGGGAGTTGGCCCCAAATAGTGCACCCACCTTCTTCTATCACTGCCTTGGCATCTTTAAAAGATGACATCTTGAGCGGAGGCCTTGATTTCTTTGGGACTTGAGAGACAACCTTGGTTACTGCCACCGTTTGCGGGACTTCTTCAAAGTGCTGGAATGGAGTTTCAATAAATTCACCATATAATTCCATATATCTGAAGGAATTTAGATGACTGACCATATACTTTTTTTCTCCATGAACAGTGATGATTTTCCCTTGAATTGGATATTTCAGCATTTGATGCAACGTTGAGGTAACGACACCAACATTGTGAATCCACGGTCGTCCTAATAAGCAGGAATATGAAGGGAAAATATCCATTACATAAAAGGTTGAATCAAATGTTTGGGTTCCAACTTTTATGGGGATGTCCACTTACCCATGTACCATCCTTTTTTAGCCGTCGAAGGCTCTCACTACTATGTTGCTCGGTTTCAATGTCAATCCTTCATAGTCAAGCCTATCAAGAGCCTTTTTAGGCAACACATTCAGAGACGAACCGGTGTCAACCAAGACATGAGCCAACGTCGTGCCCTGGAATTCGACTGAGACATGCAATGCCTTGTTATGCTTCCCCCCCCCCCCCTTGGCGTTAAATCAGCATCTGAAAAACCTAAATCATTATCTGCGGTCAAGATGGCTACGCAGTCTTGGAACTGATCGACAGATGTTTCTTGTGGTACATGTGAAGTTTTAAGGAATTTTACCAAGGCCTTTGCATGAGCCTCGGAACATAACAATAAAGCTAGCATGGAAATATTTGATGGAGTTTCCCCAGTTGCTCGACTACGTTGTAGTCGCTTCTTTTTATAACCTTTAGAATTTTCTCCATCTCTTTTCTGGAGGTCTCAGGGATAACTACGGATTGTGCCTTCGTCCAGACATGCTCAACCAGAATACCTTTGCATCGAGTCTCGGTTGACTCGGTAGTAGGAAGGTCAGTAGGGGTGATAACAGGGATTGTAACAGTTTTGTCAACAGGAGTATTAGCAGAGATGATTGCAGGACTGGGAATAGCCTTTGGAGGAGCAACAACAACATGAATGATAACGGGTCCAGAAATAGCTTTTGGAGGAGAAATTTCTGGA
Organism: Vicia faba; assembly: GCA_948472305.1. NCBI lineage: Eukaryota > Viridiplantae > Streptophyta > Magnoliopsida > Fabales > Fabaceae > Vicia > Vicia faba. The sequence continues at coordinate 368,964,274 of OX451738.1, read as the reverse complement.
GAGAATACCCTTCCGCTTTGGGTTATCTTACCAGTCCCTGCTATATTAATGATATCAGAGTCAACTTTCTCAGAGCTTAAATTTTTAGCAGTTGGCCAATCTTGCTTGATACCGTGATAGTAGACATCACCTCCATAATTCCATGGGACGATTTTGTCTGACGAATACGGGATTGGTCCAGGCATTGTAATTATCAACAGAGCTACTTTAGGAACTGATGTAATTCTAACGGGTCTTTTGGTGGAGACCCTGGAAGAACTGGCGGAAATGGTCACAATGGAAACATCATTATAAGAAATAATTGGAATAGAAGTCTTCTCGAACAAAATCTCCTTGTCATCTATTAGGCATTGAACGCCTGCTTTTAACAAATGACAGCTGGTTGGTGAGGATAAACAGAAATGAAAGATTTCATCACAGCCTGGGAATACACCGACATTCAAAAAGTTCTTTTTGATAGTCAAGAGTGGGGTCACAAGTTCATCAACCAAAGTAATAAACATATCTTCCTCAACGACATTGACATCACGGTCGTGCTTAGGCATAAGGGAAGTGATGACATTGTGAATTTCTAGTGCATCGAGTTCAATCTCTTTGGCTTCAAGAAGGTCTTGTACCTTGTTTTTCAGAGCCCAACAGTTGTTAGTGTCATGGCCAGGATTCTCAGAATGGTATGCACAGCGGGAATTAGGATGATAATGAGGAGAGGTTGTGTTAGGATTCTTTGGAGCTTCTTTCAAAGTCACTAGATTGGATCTTAACAAATATGGAAATACTTGAGATAATGTCATATTAATTCAGGTGAACTGTCTGACTGGTCTTTCCGTTCTTGGTTGGTTTCTTCTTTGCTGAGCAGGTGCAGGTTTAAGAATCATGATAGCCCCCACCATTAGACGTCGTTCAGTCCTATCTTGATTTCTCTGAGGATATACAGCAAAAACTTCTTTTTTTTCTTTCCAATTAATGGTTTTCTTACAGCAACAGAGGATGCATCTTTTTGAATCTTCCCATTCTTTATCCCGGCTTTCACTCTTTCTCGGGTTAATATCAATTCGGTAAAACCTGTCGAGGAACTCCCAATTAAGTGATTAAACAAAGGACCAGACAGGGTTCCCAAAAACATGTCTACTAACTCTCTTTCAGATAGGGGAGGCTTGACTCTTCCTGCTAAGTCCCTCCATTTTTGCACGTAGTCTTTAAAGCCTTCACTTGAAACCATGGCCATACTCTGGAGTTGAGTACGGGTGGGAGCAAGGTCTGCATTGTATTGGTATTGTTTGTAAAAGGCGGTGGCCAGATCTTCCCAGTTATGAATGTTGGCTCTTTCCAACTGATAAAACTAATCAAGTTGAGTTCCAGACAGACTGTCTTGAAAGAAGTGTACCCATAAATCCTTGTCAGCAGTATGAGGCTGTATTTTCCTCACATAGGACCAGAGATGCATTTTGGGACATGAAACTCCGTCGTACTTGGAGAACACCGGTGCATTGAATTTTGGAGGAATGACAATCCCAGATACTAACCCCAATTCCTCAAAGTCCAATCTAGGCACTTTTTGAATTTCCATTGCACTAAATCGTTCTTCCAAATGCTTATACTTGTCGTCGGTTGGCGGATATTGTTCTTTAGAATAGTCTTCTTCTTCCTCTTCTTCTTCTGAATCTGTATGGACAACTGCTTCCTTTCCTTTCCCATCTTGATTGTCTTTCTCACCAGATGACGTTGCAAAGTCTAGGGTCCTTCTTGCTTGTCCTTGGAATCTTCTTCCCATATTCAGAACTCCGGTTATTTTCTTTATCTTATTTTTCTTCTCTTCAACCAGCAAGGTCTTCAACTCTTCTTGTCCTTTGGCTAGAGTTAAGAATATCTGTTGAAACTGAGCACTTTGTGCTTGGAGGTCCTTCACCGTTTGCTCGAGATCCATCTTACTGAAATAAACAGTAGAAAGATGAGGAGACTTGTTGCAAGAAACCTGCTTATGTTATGATGAATGGTAGATGCATATGCAACAATTTCAAGGATTTTAAAGATTCAAATTTGTTTTAGACAAAAAGGAAACACACGTTATATTAATAAATTAAAGCTTGAGTAAATCAATGCCTCTTGGGCAATACAAAAACTCTAATATAAAAGGTTGTACGCATCCTCTTTGGTGCGATGTAGGCATTCGGAGTCTGCTCCTCATGAAGTTGCTTAGTGAGTTCCAAAACCTTCTTCTCGCTAGCGTAGAATTGGGCCTCGAAAGTATCCTGCACCCCATTGAGTTGTATCCAATCTCTTTGTAAGTCTTCAAGAGAGGTGGGCATGTCAGGATACAGGATAGTGTATGGAACATCTCCTTCATTAACAGGCTCAATGATTACTGGAAGAATGGAGGGATAAGGCATCATAAGACTCTGAGCACGAGTTCGTACCCATTTGAGGTAAGGCTCAAGAGGGATGGAATTCTTGTGCCCCAATGTCTTGCTATCTACCTTGTTCAACATCCTCCATGCTCGGATAAATCTCTGGCGATGACCTTGATCGTCGTTCTCGTAGTCAAATACCAAACCTTGAATGAGCATCTCATGTGGGCCATCCATTCGGGCATAACCAAACTGTCTTAAGGCTAAGCAGGGGTTGTAGGTGATACCTCCTCTAATGCCAAGTAAAGGGACATTAGGAAATTCTCCATAACGGTCGACAATAGTAACATTCCCTGTAGATCGGGAACACCAATGAATATCTGAATGTTTGAGCGTCATCAACCTATGTGACCACCTTGAACCTTGCTCGTTCTTCAATATAGATTGGGGAAGAAGCGAAATAAACCATATTTCCAAAAGAGGAGTACAACACATAAGGATACCTCTTTTCCTCATTGTGTGAGTGTGAAAAGAATGTAGGATGTCCCCTAGCAAAGTAGGCACTGGGTTGCGGGACATGAAGATTTTGACGGTGTTCACATCTATGAGTTGGTCAGGATTTGGAAAAAAAACCATCCCATAGATGAGGAGAGCCACAATTTCCTCAAAATCCTGCAAATACAAAGAGTTCCAACATTTTTGGGCTTTCTCAAACAAGAACTTTTCTAGGAAACCTTTGACACCACTCCTTGTTTCCTAATTAGTTGTGATATCAGATGGTTGCAAGTGTAGAGCTTGAACAATCTCTTCTGGCTTTGGATCTCTTTCCGTACCATTGAAAGATAGTTGATTGAGAATGGGAATCCTCAAGAGTCGGGAGAAATCTTCTAGAGTTGGCACAAGTTGATAATCGAGAAATGTGAAGTAATGGTGTAAAGGATCAAATAACTGAAAGAGCACCTTCATCATGTCTTCATCAGTGTTGGAGGTGACCAAGTTTAGTAGGCGACCATGTCTCTCGGTAAATGGAGAATTTTCAGGAATCCTTGAAGCTGGCTCTTTAAGTTGTGGAGGGATCCTTACAAGATTGACTTGAATGGTTTTCCTGCGAATAGAATCCATGTCCTACAAAACAGAACAAAGATAAATCCCAAGATCCTCGAAATGGTTAGTGAATATGAGTATGATGTTATGATGTTCACGATGTTATGTACAAGTAAGTATACACAAACAAAGCAAACAAGTCCTTAGGTTTAGGCTTGCATGGAGTCTCATAGGTAAGTACCCTCTTGAAAATTAGTTGGCTCAAACCTGTCCTAGCAATAGTAACTGGGTTCTAAGGAGCTCAATATCACTGGTTTGTTTCCTTGGTCATTGTTTCAGCACAAGCCTCTTTAATGGCGACCTAAATATCCCAAAAAACCAAACCTCAATGAGTGTAGTATCGAGTATCTACCAACTTCGTACTGCACCAAAGCCGGTAATCTCACTACATCCTAAAGGCCAAGTTGGTCAAGTAAAGGTTCTAAAAGTTCATTAGTGCTTCATGACATCACTCAGCGGCCCCATATTCTCCTTGATTAACTCAAGGGCTACCGGTACCCACAAATATGTCGCACTAACGTAGCTATTGCTTAGACCATGTCGTTATACACTGCACAGTTTCTACAATGTATTGCTACTTACCTATAGGGTATCCCAAATCTGGGTAGAGGATTCAAACCCAAACAAAGAACCATAATGTAAATCATACAAGTCAAATAATGAAAGCAAATAAGTGTGATATAACCCTAAGGTAACCCCACTTTTAGAACATTCCCCAACAGAGTTGCCAGTTCTGTGATACAGTGGGAGAATTGACTTGGGTGTTTTGCGTTTGATTGCAAATGTTGCAATTAGCAAGAGTCGCCACTGACCTTTCTTTTATCCAAAAGGAAAGGTGAAAAATCAAAGGAAAGACCTTTGAGTTTTCTTTCTTGAGTTCGGGGGGTAGATTATTAAAAGGGAAGGTATTAGCACCCTTTTCATCCATGGTTTTCCATGGGCTCTTAGTTACTTGTTAGATCACTTGATTTTTGTTTGAAATTATGCTTTGTGTGGTTTTTGAAAGTATTTTGTAAATAGGTCATTGTTTAGGCAACCTTTGTAATGATTCTCGTTTGTAATAATGTATACAAAGATGTTGATCTTTTGAAAATGTTTTCAAGTTTGTAAGATGTTTTGAAAGAGTAGGTGTTTTTTTTTTAAATAGCAAGGATGTTTTGTTTCAAAATGGAGCAAGTAATTAGGAGAATTATACCTACTCAAAAGTCTTTCATGTTCATTTTCTTTTCCTTTGACATTGTTATCTTACCATTGGTTTGGTAAGTAACCCTATCTTTGGATGTAAACGGGACGGGCGTGGGTCATCGTACAACCATGATTAGAAGTGTTGCAAGGTATCTTAGAATTCACTTTTGGGGATTTGAAAGGAAACATAGATAGCGTCATCGAGGGACTATGATCTTGTATTTTTCTTGTTTTTGCTAAGATACCTCACATGCGTAATATGACCATTTTGTAAGGCAACCAAGTGGATTTTACCCTAAGGGTGCTTGTGTGCAAGTGTATTGTTTTCATGCTTGATTTTGTCTTTGATTAGGGTTTTCTAATTGATTGGTTTTAGTCTTTCCATACAAACCCTAATTACTAGCATTTGTATATAAAGCGATAAATTGCAGAATTTAAAATTACTACGCTATTACAATACTTGTGGGAGGGGGTGTACAAATTATAAATGGGGATTGCAAGAAAATAAAGCCTAATTATCAATTACAACCATATTAAATTTGTACAAGAATTGAATAAATAATGTACAAAATAAATAAATATACAAGAATGTAAATGTAAAGAAAATGGATTTTTTGTTTGGATTTTTTATAGAGAAAAAGGGTTTTGATTTTGGCCTAATTAAGTAAAAGAAAAATAATTAAGTAAATTAGTAAAAAGTAAAACCTAAATTTACTAGGAAAAGAATTTAAATAAAACCCTAATCTATTAATTCATTAAAAAAGAAATTAAGTTTATAAGAAGCATATTTTTGGTATTTTTAGTCTTAAAAAATAATTTATAGTATTATAAAATATTTTTGGCCTTTTTTTGGTTTTAAAAGGGTATTTTTGAATTGGGAAAGAAAATAAACTAAAACCCTAGTTTTTTAATTAAAATTACAAATTAATTGGTGAAATAAATATAGTATGATTAAATAAAATAATTTTTTTTTGTGTAAAAAATAAATAAACTAAATGAAAATATAAATCTAATGTTTTTTTTATACTTTTTCTGATTTTTTTAATATTGGATAAAATATTTAAGAAAATAAATAAATAAAAATGAAAATAAAAAAATAAAATGGGCCAGGGTGTGAATAGGCAACAAGGGGGTCAACAGTAAGAAAAAAAAGCCCAACACTGTTAAGCCCAGGCGCCTGTCTAAAAAAAGTCAGAAATGTGAGAAATATGCAAAAAAAACCCAAAAGGGTACCACTAGGGCTCGAACCCATGTCCCTATAGTCACAGGCACACGCTTCTACCACTAGGGTGGCTATACATCCGTTTATATAAATAAAACAACAAATATATGATAGTAAACAAGTCCATGGCCTGAACTTCATCTTCAACCTCACGCCCAGCCAGAGCCTCTGTATCTTGTTCAATTCTCAACAAAAATGAAAAATGTAAACAGGAAACTTGTAGCAAATTTCCTCACGATTTCAGAAATGTAAAACAATAAAATTATAGATCAAAGACAAGCATGAATTTTAAGGGCCCTAATATGAACCCTAAAAATTTCAGAAACTTCAATCTTAAAATTCTCTAAGCTCAAGCAATATAAATGAAAACTATGGGCATGATTAGCTTTAGGGCAATGATATCTACATTTTTCATTCACAAATATTCCATTAATGATGCTTGTATGAAAAGTTCAAAAGTAAAAAAAGTTACCTTGCAAAAGGGTATCAGGTTTGGAGTTTGAGTAACTTTTAGTGTGTTCCAATGATTGGGTTAGCTTTCTTAAGTTCCCAGGAAGCTAATGGGATACTTAGCTTGAGCTGAAAGTGCCTGAGGAGTTCTAGAGAAGTCAAGGTGCAAGGTGCTGTTTTTGAAAATGGTGGATGATGATGGAGGTGTTACAGTGGTGTTGCAGGTGTTGGTATTGTTTGTGTATGTTGTTTAGAAGCTTTTGAAAGTAAAAGGCCAAGAAACGCACAAGCAAATTTGGAGATTGGATCTAAAACTCAAAAATGACAAGTTTTGAAGTGTCTTTGGTGATTTTGTGTTCTTGGTGTTTTCAGGGCTTAAGCATGCATGGGATTTATGGAAAATGGCTTGTGTATGTATAAGAAAAAGGTCTTGAGTGCTTTGGAAAGTCAGAAGTACAAGTTACAAGCTAATTGCTATGTTACTTGATTTTCAAAAAAAGTGGGAAAACAAGTTTCAAGAGGAAGTACAAGCATGGGCTGAGTGATTGTAAGTGTCTAGCAAGTTTCTCTTGAGTTATGAGACATGGATGATCAGAAGAGAACAAGTGCAAGGCTCAAGAATAAGTTTTATGCAAAAATCTACATTATCAAAATGGCATTGTGCACTTTCTTCCCAAAATGGATATAAAGCATGACCTTGCATTGAATGCTTGGAATGAGACCTCTAACAGCTGTGCAAGAAATTAATTATAGAGTGCCTAACAAGTTTTAGGCCTGCAAAGTAGATGTTATGTAGCATAAGTTTGAATTTTGAATCTTGTTCATCACAAAATGACTTGTAATTCAAGTGTGAAAACCCTAACTTCATCTCTTCGATTCTCCCTACTTTAAAATGATCTCAAGGAGTTCTTGGACATTTTGGAAAGCTTGTAGTGTGCTATACAACCCCTCTTTGAATCACTTTTGAAAACTTCCCTTGTAACTATATGAAAAAGTTCCATGAAGTTAGGTCAAAATCTTGACCAAATTAGGGCAAAATTTCACTAAGTGTTTTTGTTTCATGACCATGTGTTCTTAAAATTATAACTTGAGATCCAAGCACTTTTGGAAGGAGTTGTGTAAATAAATGTTGCAGATTTCATGGAGATCTACAACTTTCATGTTGAAAGTTTCTTCTGAATCAGCTTGCATCATGGTGAAAATTTTGCTCAAAGTTGTGAAAAAATAAGAAATTTCTAACACTTGGAAAAATTTCTAAGTTTAGAAATTTTAGCTTTTCAAAAATGAAATCTTGAATTTTTTATTTCTTGATGAATAAGTTTCATATTTTGACATGTTTTGATGAATTGTGATCTTTGAAATTTGATTTTGACCAAAAAGTCAAAGTTTGACTTTTCAGTATAAAGTTGACTTTTGATCAGTTGACTGAAAATTCATCTGTCAATCCATTGGACTTGAGCAATATTTTGAGCCATGTCATTAGGTGAAAAGGATGCAATTAGACTCTTGAGATCATGCCTTAAACCAATTGATCATTTGCTAGTTCAAAAAATCAGAAATTGCCCTTTCCCAGTCAAAACCCTAATTTTGACCATTTTGCCCTTTTGAAGATTTGATCAAATTTCTTGAGGAATTATGGTCCAAACTTGATAAAATGGTACATATAAGTTTAAAATGTTGATGTGGATAAAAAATTATGAAGTTTGATTGTAAATTGGCCCAGTTGACTTTTTCCCAATATAGCTGATTTTTAGGTCAACTGCTCAATTGACTGAGCAAAAGGGTGATCCAAAGCTTGAAACTTGTCATGAGTAATCTTGAGGGTCCATAATGATACATGAAAGTCATATGGGGCATTGGAAGTTCAAATATCCTTGTGCAATCTCAAACCCTAATTTTGGTCATCAGTGCTTAAGAAGGTGTCTTAAGTTGATCAACCCTAGTGTAGTCTTGAGCCAAATGAGATCTTGTGAGCAAATTCTTGATAAATGAGAGGGAAAATTTTGGGGTACAACAAGGACTATTATCGTGAACTGCATGAACGATTAAGTGTGGACTGGCTATTGTGAGGTGATGCTTGGCAACATTGAACATGTATGCAAGGTGTATGGTATGTCGAGCTTTTATAAAATGTATGGCCACTTGTTCTTGTTCTTAACCGTATGAAAAATGACTCGCGTGTACAGGGCAGTAATTGATGTTTTTTTGGATGTGTTTTATACTGATATAACATTTTTGTATGTGATTCCTGTTATAATTATGCATGTTATTTGCTGTTTAGGAGCGGTTAGAAAAATTGGTTGGTGGACTGAATTAGTCTGTAAGGTCTGCTTAGAAAAACAGTTAGCGTTGTTAACCTGGTTAGTGAGGTTAGAAAAGGTAGTGTTAGTTTGGTTCAAAATTTAGCATGTTATAAATAAGGTGGTTAAGAGATTAGTTAAATGATAGTTAGTTTAAACTCTAAACAATTGTTAGGAACTTGTTTGAGAATCAGTTTTTTTGGTTTTCGATTAGAATATTATGAACTGAAGAAGGACTAGACTATTGATGCATGTGATTGTATTGGATAGGCTTTGCTGATTTTCTGTTAATGTTGAAAAGTGGTATGAACTTCTATTTTGAATGCTTTCTCAAATTTCCTGATTCATTGAAGTATGCATGTTGTTATTGTGTATGATGCATGGCCTTGATGTTCATTAGAAATTATGTACTGAATGTGGCTTTTTTTGGTTATGTTTTAGGAATATTTTGGACGAGTTGTGAACTTATTTGGCAATGTTTTGGTGCATGTTTTAGCAATGAAGCATGAAGAATTTGAAATTTTGTAAATGCTAACATGGTGGAGGCTTGAAGTCGACACATGATATATGAAGAATGTTGATTGGCATGAAGGTTTTCCAAGGTATTGGCAAAGAAGCATTAAGAATAGTTGGAAGATGAAGATATAATTTAAGGTTTAGAATTTAGGAATTTTGGTTCGAATGTATTTTTGTATGAATTGGTTAAAGTAACAATGGTGTATCTGGACTAATTTTATAATGGAAATATGGTTTTTGAATGGTATATTTGGAATGTATTTGAACCATGATTTTACAATTCTTTCTTTTTTTTCAACATTCCATGCTTATCATGACTCGAAAATATCAATGAACAAAAATACCAATGAACCCAAAACTTCTTCCGATTTGCACTTTGACATTTAGAGCTTTCTTCTTGATTTTTCAATATAGAATGAATCTTGAATGAAACTTGAATTATTATGAACCTTGTTTGAACCAAGAATCTTGACTCTCAATCAAACTTTTATCTCGTAGGTCGTACAAGGTCTCAACATGAGATTTTATTTTGGGTTATACAAAGATTCATTGGTAAAATCTCAAAGTCCTATCTCCAAGAGAGTATATCTCTCTAAAAGATATTTCTCGGAATTCGACTCACTTTAGGCGAAGTCATCGCAAAAACTCATAGGGATGTTAAACCGCATTGGCCAATTGATAATCATTCTTCTAAGGTTTATTATTTTTTGTTACAACAAAATCTAACCAACAATATAAACAATATGATAATAAATAAAGTAATAATTAATAAACAAATAAAAAAATAAATATAGAAACAATAACATGCCAAAAATATAAACCAAAAAACACTAGACCTAAAAGGAGGGGTAAGCTCTAACGCTAGGGTTGTCCCCGACAGAGTCGCCAACTGTCGTAACCGGCAAAAAAATGAGAGTCGCCACTACCATTTTTTGTCCTAAGGACAGGAAAAGAACAAATAACCCTAAACTTGGTTTAGAGATTCTAGATTCGTGAGTTGGTTAGACAAATAGAAGGTATTAGGCCCCCTTCATCTCCCTTGTTCTCAAGGGGCTTCACATTTAAGATTTAGGGAATTTTCTGCTTAAAGAATGTTATTATCAAGTCTATATGAAAAGGTCTAATTTTTCAGTTATGGGGCTCGTCTTGGTTTTTACCGCGTGCCTACGTATCCTCTTGTGAAGAAATCAAAGTCTATTTTGTAGTTCTTTATGTGTTTGGTTAGTTTTTTATAGGATTGTGTAATTGCTTTCGAAAGATTCTTTGAAATTCGCATGTGTTTGAAAGTTGTATAGTTGTAGACGTATTTCAAAGTTTAATTTGAAAGCAAGTCCGTAATACTTTTTTTAAAAATAATATTAAATTTTAAATTAAGTTGGTGAAAAAATTTGAAGTTGGTTAGCTATTTTAAATGCATGATTGATAAAAATATTTGAAGTTAGTAAAAATTGTTTGAATGAATTAATATAAAAAGTAGTTAATAGTTTAAAAAAAAACTTAATAATACTATTATAAAAAAAGAGCTTATCATTTTTCTACCAAAAATATAATACATTTTCCAAAATAAATATATATGTTAAAATAGTATTTATTATTTTAATGCCAAAAGAAAAATATAAAGGAATTTAGAACTGAAAAATAAATAAAATACCAAAATAATAAAAATAAATAGAATTTTAAACAACAAAGGGGGTGCATCTTTAGTTATAGGCTTAAGCCAAGGATAGGTTGAAACCAAAATGTAGAGGGGTGCATCTTTAGTTGAAGCTAGCAATCAGGGGTGTGTGGATAGTATTGGCCAAGCCCAAGTATTGTTTGAGTCCATTTAGACAAGTTAGGGAGAAGACTATAACGTTATGGTGTACCAGTGAGGAAAGAAGCGTTCAATCTGGATCAAATGTCCTTTAGAGGTTAACACTGGGTGTTGATCAAAAGTAACATGAACGGACGGTTATGATGGAATGTTGACTAGGGAGTATAGAATGGACGCATGTACAGAGCGGAGAGAGGGAGTATACATTCATTTTTTTCCACATAGTTTCATTTCTTTCATTATCCTTCTCTCTCTAAACTATCAAACTCCCTCCCTCTCTCTTTAAATGCTTTTCCCTCACTCTAAAATCCCCACCACCAGAAATCGTTGCCACCGGTCGGAAATCATCTCCACTGGTGGCTCCTCCTTATACCACCCCAAACACCACCACCAAATCCAGAATTTGATTGAACTTCAACCAGAACATTCATATGTTCAACCTCATCAACATAGATCTTCATCAAACCTCATGAACCCTAACTAACCTTAGAACCCTAGGTTAGAGCCACCGTGGATGGCCATGAAGGCCGCCGTTAAAAGATGAATGTCTGCCGGAGACGTCATCCAGTTTCCAGAAACATGCAAGAACCCTAACAATCTTCAACCTAACTATTAACCCTAGCCAAGAAACATAAGAACCATAACCCTTATACCATGAACCCTTAACCCTAGCCCAGAAACGTAAAAAACTTAACTCTAGGTCGTTAGAACAGTAACCCTAAATTTCTAGAATTTCACCAAATCAACCCTAATCAAACACAAACACATATCAATAATATCGAATCAATAACCTAAGCTAAGTGATTTAGGTTTACCGGTCTTGCAGTGACACTTCTCGTATAAGTTTTAATCCTTTCCTTGCTCTCGTTATACTCCTCTTTCTCTATTTTGGTTTGCAAGTACAAGGATGATGATGAACTCGCAGCAGGGACTTTAATTTCTCCTTCTTCTCCTCCAATCTTCGAGTTTCGGTTCTCTGTTTAGTTTTAGGTTTAGGTATTTATAAGATTAGGGTTAGTAGATATTAGGAAATACATTTAGTCTGATTTGCAGTTATGAATCAATTAGGGATTGATTGAAGATTTGATTTAGAAATTAGTATATATTTGTTTGTAAATTCGAATTAGGGTTTCAGATCTTGTAATGTACTTGGACTATTTCGGTATACAAATTCATCAATTAATAAGAATATTTTCAATCTTTAATTCGATTTCCATATGAGATCTGATATGAAATTCTGGAATTTGGGCCTTGGTATGACTTAGGGTTGAAGACAACCTTGATTTGGGCGCAACTTGCATAATAGGGTTAAAACCCTAGTTGACTTAGTCAACTAGTCTCAAAAATTAAGAAAAAATTAAATAATAATAAAATGAATAATACAATTTATAAAATGTTGATCCCGGGTCAAACTTAACACACACAAAAAAAATGTTAGTATTGGAATACAATATTTTAAACAAACATAATAGCACCAAAAAAATAGTAGGAAAATGACTAAATATACCTAATAAAATTAATTTGATTGTTAGCACTAATGCGGGTAAATTTGGGGTATGACACTTTGTTGTACCAGTTGATCAAGATGTTATGATATCTTGTTTCAACATTAGGATGCAATACATGTTTTTCAAATCAAACATGTTTTGATCAAATTGTTGCCAACTATTTGTTTTACCAAAATTATTGTCAACCATAAAGTCACAAACCTAACAATCTCCTCCTTTGGAAAATTTTGGCTAAAACAACCAAAGATCAAATATCCTGGAGAAAGGAATAAAACCACAAACACAAGTTACATGAAACCATGTAAACTCTGTAAACACAACACAACTAAAACACTTGTACGATCAGACAAGTACAATACTCCCCATATCATACATAATAGTTCCTCCCCCTCAAGGGAAAATCCCACACCAAAGCATCTACAACGGAACAGCAGAAGCAGCAGCAGCAAGTTCAACATACACAAGCATGAAAAATCACGCTCCCTTGAATAATTACATGAGCAACAACACAAACACAAACAGCTACTCTCCAAAAAGTAGTAGCATACAGTCCTATCACAATGCTAAATCAACATGTTAAAACATGTGATGTAACATCAAGACACAACACTTTACTCCCCCTTTTAAGCCAAAATATTGACAAAAAGAAATAGATTGAATGTACACAAGCCGTGGAAACACATAGAAAACTAGAACACATTGCACCCACACAATACAACAAATGAAAGCACACATAGCACTGGAGACACACATATTAGACACTAGCAATACCACAGATGGAAGCACACATAAACCAAACACACTTAAGGGTGATACACAACTAGAAATGGAAGAAAATAGGAGAACAACCAATCATGATCACCAGGTGGAAACACACAGATGGAAACACAACTTCTTGGCAAGCTTCAGGTGGTTATCCACCTCTTGCCCCTGTCAAAGAGACTCTTGCCCATGTCAAAGAGCCTTCTGCATCCATTCATGTTGAATGAGATGTCTAAAAGTGTTATACCCCAAAATTCCCCCCCCCATATTTCTCAAAACATTTCAAGAAAGATCTCCAAATTGCTCAAGGTAGTCCAAGGGTTGGCCAGACAAGCTCTCTCCTAAGGCAGTCTACCCCAAACTAGGGTTTCATGTTGCATCAAGATCCTTGAGTCCAAGTGGTCCCAAATGATCAACATTGTCCTAATATGTTCTCAAGATCATCCATGTCAAGTTTCAAGCCTTGCAGAGAAAGTTTGCTCAGTCAATTGCTCAAAGGTCCAAAAATCGACTATGCTAGGGCAAAAGTCAATTGTGACCCACATACAGTCAAACTTCAAGATTTTTGGTCAACATCCTCATTTTTAAGTATATTTCATCATTTGATCAAGGGTTGATCATGATTAATCAAGGATTGCTCACAATTCATCAAGATTCAAAAGTTGCTAAATTAGGGTTTTGTAGGAAAAGTCAACCCAACTTTGACCAAGCATAACTTTCTCATACTTTATGATAAATTACCCATCCAAAGCTCATTTTTAATAGGATGCAATTTCCTACAATCCATATTCATTCCCCAATTTCAAAATATGCACTCACAAGAAGTTATGAATTCAGACATTATAGGTCATTTTGAAAAGTCAACAAAAACACCTTTTTTGTCAAAGCTTCATACATGAGCATGGAATATCAAATTGATTTTATACCAAAAGGGTTGTTTAGAGGACATCTCAAGCTTTCTAAAAAGTCCAAGAACACCTCCAAAGAGTCAAAATTGAGGAAGTTATGCATTGTTGAAGTTGGACTTTTTTGCAAAATTGCCAAAAGTCAACTATGCCCAAAACTTCAAATTTTGCCAAATGGGCCAATTCTTTTTCACTTGTTTTGAGTTTGAATTATGCTCTAGACTTGGACATGTGTCCATATCATATTTTTATTAATTATTTTGATTTTGATTTTAATTAATTTGAATTAAATCAAAACAAATCAAATACAATCAAAAATATTGAAAACCAAAGATCTTTTGATGATTTCAGGCTTCATTGGACAGCTAGCACCATTCCAAACTCGCATCAAAGCTTGTGTGCACAAAAAGGTTCAAAATAATCCAATTTTGGAAAGTTTTAAAGGAGGATCAAATCAAATATCAAAGTCATTGAAAGAGGAAGATTTGGGCAAGGCAATCAACCCTAATGCATTGTGTGGTACATAAGGGTTGTGTGCAGACCAAAAACAGGGTTGGAGATCAAGCATAGAGAGAAAACAAAATCTGAAAAAATCAAAGAAAAGTGTGAGATCAAAATCCCACTTAGAGACATCCTCAAGGCTTGGCAATTGTCCCAATCGTCTCCTGGAAATCTCCACAAGCGAAAGCAACCAAAAGCAGGCATTTTCGAGCCCTCCAGTGCACTGTAAGTCGTTCACAGAACCACCATTTTCTTGAATTCGAAAAGCTTCATTCTTGCATCTATAATGAAAAATAATTGCATATTCTTGATCACTATGATGTTTGCAAGCTTTTTCCAATAGCCAATTTCATTTATCTGGACTGAATTGAAATTCACCATAACTAGGGTTTCGAGTTTTCTTTTAGGGTTTTCGTTTTCAAGTACAATTGGCCTTAATAATGGCTATGGTTGCAATCAGAAGGATAAGACGACTTCAACCATGGTCTTAGAAATCATTTCCATGGCCTGTACGAGATTTTAAGAATGGACTGGCTTGTAGCGACGAACATTTATCCGTAGGTATAGATATTTGGATTTTTAGCAATGGTGTCATGGCAGGGATGAAGACGTGGCCAGATCCCGTTGGTTGGTTTGAACCAGCGCGCATTTTTATTATTTTTCTAACCACTAACTTTTGTTTTTTTATATTATCATTACTTTGTATTATATTAACCAAAAGAAGTAAGCGGTGTAGTGGTTACAAGGGGGGCGTTCAAGGCATTGGAGGCTGGAGGTCAGGGGTTCGATCCATGCCTCCAGCATTTGTTATTTTGCTTAATTATTTCAGATGATCATGTGCACGCTCAAGCCAGGAGATCCATCATGGGAATTCACCATCCAACATGCCAGATGGCCAGATCTGGTGGCCATCATTGAAGGAACACCATAGGCCAAGTCAATACACGCGCACTGGATTGGAAAAAGTCAAATGGATCAGTACAAATGGGCCAGCAAATTACTATTCACACCAAATAAATCAGGCCCATCTCTCTTTTTCTTTTACATTTATTTTCATTTAATTTTATTTAATTTAATTACTAACCAATAAATTAATTTCTTTTTTATCAAAAAAATCACAAAAAAATATTTTATGTCCAATTAAATTTCAGAATTTTATTTTTCATTAATAAATATTAATTAAATTAATTAGGTTATTAATTTTAGATAACTTTCATTTATTTTGTAAATATTTAAAACTAATTAGAATTAATAGGTTTTAACATTAGCTTAATTATTTTATTTTCTTTCCTAAAATAACAAAAAAAACTCCAAAAATATGTCATTTAATATTTTTCATTAATTAATTTATTAATTTAGCATTTTAATTTTAGGATTTAATTTCTTTTCTTAAAGATAAAAACAACAAAAAACATTTTCTTTAATTAAAAGGGTCAAAACCCTAATTTCGCATTCGATTTAATTTTGCATCGCGCGCTTTATTTTTATTTATCCAATTAATGTATCTGCTCCCAGTTTGTAATAATTAATTAGGATATTTATTTTTCCGCTTTTAAATTTCAAAGGGTTGCTTTTGGCGATGTAAATACCCGACGCCTTGTAATAATTTAGTTTAATTTTCGCACCTTTAATTTCTGCAAATATTCAACTGTTAGATGTTTGATAATAGGGCTTGCATGACAAGAATGAATGCTTAATCTTAAAACAGTTAGATCACCTTAAACATGTGCAAAAATAAAAATAACTGAAATCAATACACTCTCACATGCGCACTCCTAGGGTACACCCCACTTGGTTGCCTTCGTACACGATCATTGAGCATAGGTTGTTTTATAGGTCGCCCTCTTGTCTAAAAGATCATAGTTGCCTCGAAATGTTTGCCTCAGATATTGTTGCCTCGAACAAATGATCTAAGACATTAGGGTTACCACTAAGACGTCCTAACATTGCTTTAGTGACCGTATGTCCCTCTTTCAAATTGACCCTCAAACTCCAATGACGGTGCTACCTACTCACTAATAGTGGGATAGCATTGTCTAAAGGAAATTAGCATAGAACGATTCCTTTTTCGAGTAGGTAGATTAGTTCTTAGATACTTGCTCATCCAAAACAAAACTTTTTCACACTTACACTCTTTTACAAACAAGTTTTCAAAAACACTTCATTACACTCTTGAAGACAGACGCAAGAGTTAAATCGAAGTTAAAACAAAAACTTTTCAAAATCCACAAGCATAAAGAAAACAATTTTGAAAATGATGAGCAAGTACCTAAGAGCCCATAGATAACTACGGATAGAAAGGGTGCTAATACCTTCCCTTTCTATAATCTACCCCCCATACTCAGAAATATCTCGAAAAAGGAATTTTTCTGTGCTTTTTTCCTTTCCTTGTTGGATAAAATAAAATTCGGTGGCGACTCTTGCTTACTGCGACATTTTGCAAACACAAACGCAAAACGCGAACCAGCATTCCAAAAACAGTCAGTTCTCCCACCGTATCATAAAAAGAGTTCATATTTTCACTATAAAATTTCATGACATCTTTATTGACATCACATCTCTTCAACATCAGTTCAGAGAAACCTCCTCTTATTTCCCTCAAGGCAACACATCCACTTATATTTGATATTTTCTGTTTAAATTCAGTGATGTTACCTTTATCAGGATGACTTGCAGTCAGATTCCTTGATTATTATATTTGTCCCTCAATAGACAGACCTGTGCTAGATTGAGAATCCACTGACTTAGTATTTGTGAATTCACCAGTTTCTTCTCTTTGTGCTTTATGAGTTTTCAGATATGATGTTCCAACATCATCTCTGACTTCCTTCTTCTCTTCAGCAACAGAATGATCAATTCTCACATTGATATATTCTATTGTTATACCAGTTCTGAAGTTATAAATCCTATACGCTCTTCTGCTTGAAGAGTAACCTAGAAATATCCCTTCATCCCCCATGGGATCCTTCTTGTCCACTTGATATTTGTCATTAAAGATCTGGAATTTACTTCCAAAGATGTGAAAGTATTTAACTTTAGGTTTCCTTCATCTTCATACCTCATAGAGAGTAGTAGTAGTAGTAGTACCTTCTCTCAAAGTGACATTGTTATGAATATAGCACGCAGTATTCATAACTTCAACCCAAAACTCAAATGGCAATTTCTTAGCACTAAGCATCACTCTAGATGATTCTTGTATTTCTCTAGTGTTTAGCTGACATTAGGGTTTCACAATGACATGCAGCCACTATCATCTCAAGTCTTCTGATCTTCACTTGATCACTTGAGGAACAACACAATGATACATTTAGTGATTTCTACGAGATATAAGAATCATTGACCCTATCAGAAATCTGTTCAAACCCGGTCTTTCTATGAGAGACTTCTCACAATGACCATCAACCAATGATCTCATAAGATTTATAACCCACCCTGTGATCGGTGGATCTGGAACTGACTGTTTAACGCTGGTTCGCAAAATGTCGTGGAAGCAAGAGTCGCCACCGTCTTTTATTTTCTCCAAATGGAAAGGATAAAAGCACAGAAAAATTCCTTAAAGAGATTGCTCTCGGTTTGGGAGGTAGATTATAGAAAGGGAAGGTGTTAGCACCCTTTCTATCCATGGTTATCCATGGGCTCTTAGATACTTGCTCACTTGTGTTTTCAAAAATGGTTTGTTTGCTTTTCAACTGTGGGTTTTAAAAAGTTTCTTTGAAAATTTCAGTTCGACTCTTGTATCGGTCCTCAAGAGTGTTTGAAAAATGCTTTCGAAAGCTTTTTGAAAATGTGTTGGTGTGAAAAGTATTTTTGATTTGTTTTGTTTTGAATTAGAGCAAGTATCCACGAGTCGTCTACCTACCCTAAGGAATTCGTCTGTGTAAATGTCCTTTAAAGTAGTGCCATCCCACCATTGAGAGGTAGGTAGCACCACCTTTGAAGGTGTTCGGGTCAATTCGAGGTTCGGGACATGGTGATCACCAGAGCAATGGGAAGACACCTTAGAAGCTACCCTCATGCCAGGTTCCCGGATCATGAGGACTTACTAAGACATCCTCTACTCGACGATCACCTTTCGAAGGGAAAGGCAACAGTGAGGCGTACCCTAGGGGTGGTGTGTGATTTGTGTGTCATGTTCATTTGCATTTATCTTGTCATGTCAAAGTGATCTATGCGTTCGTTTTTATTTTAGGCCATTCATTCTTGCATGCATTTATTTAACAGTTAAGAAAATTGCGAGAAACATAAAAGTTCTAAACTATTACAAAGGCGCGGGTCCACATCGCCAAAATTTCCAGGACCCGATTTGACAGAAAGTAAATAATTAAAGTAAAGTGCGAAAGATTAAAATGTCCGAGTTTACAAGGCTTTGGGAGAGGTACATAAATATTAAAAGAAAAAGAAGTAAATACGCGAATTGAATTAAAACTGGAAACGAGGGCGTTGGACCCTTTTAACGAAATTAAATTAAATGACTAAATTAATGAAAATTAACATGAAAGGGAATTATTTTTGGTATTTTTGTATTTTATGATTTTAATGAAATTGAATTAAATTGAGAAATTAACCCTAATTCTAATTTTTTTATTTATTAAGAAGAAATATTAAAGTTAAACCTAGATTAACCTAATTAATTACATGGTAATTTAATTACAAAAATAAATAATATTTAATTATTAATAATGGTGAAAAAAAGAATAAAAGTATGAAAAAGATTTGAAACCCTAATTCTATCAATTTTTTAAGTTTTATTGAAAAATATTAAGATTAACCCTAGATTAAAACTAATTAATTAATAAAGGTTTTATTTACAAAAAAATAACATTAAATAAAAATATTTATTTTTGTCCCTTTTCTGATTTTTATTGTTTTTATGTTTTTTATGAAAATATTAAATTAAAAGAATTAATTAAAAAGAACAATAATTGAAATAAATACCAAAATAATAAAAAGAATAATGCAAACCTAGGGGGGTTCTGTCCCCAGTTGGAGGTCACAACTTAGAAATCCAGGCCCAATAGCTTTGGCCTGGTTGACTTCTCATGCCAGCGTGTAACGCCTTTGACTCATGTCCATGATATTCTTCCAACTATGGCCCTTGGATTGATCTTAGCATATGCGTGGCAAGCTGGATGGTGAATTGCATGGTAGGCTCCCTGTATTGAAACTGCATAGGATGATAATTAAAGGAAAAATATAAGGAAAAGGGGGGGGGGGGGGGGGGGGCTGGGATCGAACCCAGGTCCTGAAGGTCATCAACCAAATGCCTTGCCAACTGCTCCACTCGCGCTTTCTGTATATTAAATAACAAACAATTATTATAAAATAGAACAACGCGTTAGTGCCTTTTTCGCGCGAATTTTCAAATAACCCAATCACTGGTGGCCACCTAATCATCTTCTCCGTTTTGTTCTTTTTTCCTGAAACAAAAGATGGTTAGCGGGGGTTTTGAACCCCCCCAAAATACGCATTTTCTGATAATAGCGATTAGGCCGTCCGGCCACATAAATTAGGCGCGAGGGTCGTTTCCAAATCGTCCAAGCCTGCTGAGTATGGTCATGGTATCATGGTGATCCAATTTTACAGCGTTCAGAAACGCCCAATTCAAAGCTTGCAAAACCCTAGCCTGTATCAATGGTGGAATCGCGTATAGCACATGAAAACTCAATTGAATTATACAGTTAGCTTCAGAATTAGACAATGAACATAAATCAAATATTAAAAAATGCTAAAGATGCATGAATCGAGATGCAAGAATGTCAAATATTTTCTGTACAGGTCACCATCGTTCTCACGTTTCTTGGTGTTAGGATGGTTGGTTTTGATTTGAAAACCTTCCTTGAAGCCTCAGGAAGGTGATGGAACAAGTCTTTTTGCTTGAATCAACCTGTAACCTAGTTTTCAGTTTCCAATTGTTTTGCAAAAAACTCAAGTTTCTCTATGCTTTTCTGGCGCAGCTGGGAGGTTCTGAGGAGTAGGGTTAGCATATGTATATATGTGTGAGTGAATTAGGTCAAAGAAAACAAATCAAAACCTTTGCATTCATGATTTTCAAGATTTGATTCTTAAGGATCTTTTCAAATATTTTTTCATGCCTATTTGGTACAAATCATGGCCAATCACTTCAATTCCTTCCATATATGATCATGCACGAAATTTTAAACCTATTCCATGCACAAAAAGATTTGATTGCATTGGTTTGGTATTTTTCATGTATTTTAATTAATTAAATGAATTATTAATAATAAAAAAATCCAAATAAATAAATAAAAATGACAAAAAACTTCCCTTTGGGCCACATGGTCGTGCACATGCCTTGGATGATGAATTGTGGAAGAAAAAGAGGCCCATTAGCATTTTTAGGTCATTTGAAGCAATGTTGACTTTTCAAAATATCCAAAAATTTCCCAACTTCCACAAGGCATATCTTGCTCAATTTTTAAGCTTTGCTCATGTTCTTGGACATTTTGGAAAGGTCTTTGAGTCCTCTAACCAATGTCTTTGGTCCCATGTCATTTTTATTTACCAATCTCAAGTTATGGCCTTTGACGTAAAGTCCCTTTTTGTTGACTTTTGAAAATGACCTATAATGTTGAAATTGATAACTTTTTGTGAGAGCATTTCTTGGACTTGAAGTGTGAAGAGGAGTTGTAGGAAATGTCTTTATCTTCAAAATGAGCTTTGGATGGAATTTTTCTGATAATCCATGTGGAAGTTATGCCCTGGTCAATTTACAGTTGACTTTTTCAACTGTCCAAATATGGAAACTTTTGCATCTTGATGATTTTTGAGCCAAGCTTTGAGAATCATGATCAAGCATTGATCAAATGATGTCTGTGGCTTCAAAATGAGATGTTTACCAAAAATTTGGACTTTTGACTGTCAAATGACCATTTTGCCCCTACAGTTGACTGTAGTGCAATTAGGGTTTTTGACTGTGCAATTTTGGGCTGTAAGTCTTGAAACTTGGCATGAGGATGCTTGACCATATTTATAAGCATGTGGGACTTGATTAGACACTTGGAAACTTCAATTTCTTTGTCAGAACCAAAACCCTAATTCTTTGACTGTTAGGAGGCCCTTGAACTGTACAACTCTTGGGGAGATTTTGAAGCATTGACTTGGCAAATATTGAAGAATATGGGAGGGCAAATTTTGGGGTACAACAGTTGCCCCTGTTCAATCTTCTTAAACCTGAGGATGCAGATTGGCTGACGTGACTTTCGTAATCCGAAGGTGGAAGATGATTGAACACTAGAGTGCCCAGAAATTTGCGCTCACATAGTTGTGGTATGATGGAGGGAATGGGCTTATAGATGCCATTTGGAGATTGATGGATAGGATGATGGGCTTATAGATGCCATGCTAAGAGATGATGGAAGGTGGATGGGCTTATAGATGCCATCTGGATGTCGATCGCGTAAGAGATTCCTTAGCGAGAACTTGCGTACCTGCAAAAGAAAAGGATTACCTGAACCGTTACAGGAGCCGGTCTTCAAATTCTTTGTATAGATGTGTCCTGACTGGTTACAGGAGCTGGACCTGGAGCTTCAAACGGTGATGAATGAACCAGGGGTGGTTACTACCTCAACAGGAACGGTGAGAGAACCTTGGATGATTACAACCTCAACAGTATCGCTGAGAGAATCTGGGGACGATTACTACCTCCGCAGTAACGGGGAGAGAACCATAGGCGACTACAACCTCAATAGCAATCATTGAGAGAATCTTGGATAACTTCAACTTCAACAGCAATCGTTGAGCGAATCTTGGGATGATTACTACCTCCGCAGGATCGGGGAGAGAACCATAGGCGACTACAACCTCAATAGCAATCATTGAGAGAATCTTGGATAACTTCAACTTCAACAGCAATCGTTGAGCGAATCTTGGGATGATTACTACCTCCGCAGTATCGGGGAGAGAACCACAGGCGACTACAACCTCAACAGCAATCATTGAGAGAATCTTGGATAACTTCTACTGAGTCTTTATCAGGAAAATCTGTTTGGGGTCGATTTAGCTGGACTAGAGAAGGCCTTGGACTGGATAAGAAACAGAAAAATCTTAGGGTCGATTAACTGAACCGGTCTAGGTCTTGAAATCTTCAACTGGAATAAGTGTCAGAACGTCGCCATGCCTGGGTCACATCCGAACCATATCTGGAAGGAAATCTGGAAGAAGTATCAGAACGTCGCCATATTTGGGTCACATCTGAACTATATCTAGAAGGAAATCTGGAAGAAGTATCAGAACGTCGCCATATCTGGTTCACATCCGAACTATATCTAGAAGGAAATCTGGAAGCAGTATCAGAATGTCGCCGTATCTGGTTCACATCTGAACTATATCTAGAAGGAAATCTGGAAGCAGTATCAGAACATCGCCATATCTGGTTCACATCTGAACTATATCTAGAAGGAAATCTGGAAGCAGTATCAGAACGTCGCCATATCTGGTTCACATCTGAACTATATCTAGAAGGAAATCTGGAAGCAGTATCAGAACGTCGCCATATCTGGTTCACATCTGAACTATATCTAGAAGGAGTTGCGATATTTGATAGTAATCATCTTTGTATTGACCTTTCCTGAAAAAGTAAAGCATCAGTTGTATGCAAGATCATGATGCATGAACTGCATGATTTCAAGATGTCCTCAAAATTGATGAGATTCGTGTAGTATGATGCATATGCATGCTATAATGTATGAATATGTGATGTTCATGAATGTATTTGTCTAAGAAAATAAATCTTTGACGGGTGCCAGGAAGTTAACTCCTGGGCTGGTGTTGAAGAATAGATTTTGCTTCCGCTGGGGATGATAGTTGCAAGTATACCGGTAGGAGAAGATAACTCCGTTGGGGAATGAACTTGGCGAATGGATTACTCTGCGGGGAGAAAAGTACTCTAACGATCTTGCTGGGGAACAATACTCTGTGGGGAGATAGATACTTTGCTGAAATGTTGATGGTAACTTCGCTGGGGATACCATTGTTGTGTTGGAAGTGTTAATAAACTTCGCTGGGGATAAGAAGACTTTGTCGAGGACGCTCTTTCCGTGGCTTTTGGCTGAGGATAATCCAGTTATATCCTGGTAAGGAAATAACTCTTTGAATAAAGCCGGGCGACGCGTTCGTGCTCTGCGAGGATAAGCTTCCAGAATCTACTGGGGATAAGCTTACTGCTTGGAGAGATGAATTCCAACTTTCTTGGGGAAACTGGATTAGACTCTCCTGGGGAAGTATTGAACTGTATTGGTTATGTTCTTCAATGGAACCCACCTTGATACCTTGGAGGACCGAACAATCAGATTGCTTAGACAACTCTTAATTGCCCCTGTTTCTGATGTGGGAGAGGAAGATACCTGTGGAGGTGCTTGATGACTGTCGATTTGACCAATCTTCTTCTGGTAGGCAAGTGACGAGATGACAGGACATAGTCGTACGCTTTGATCCCTAACTTTTTCCTGGACCGCCCTTTCGGGTTTTCAGTCCACCGGGATACCCATTTTTGCCCAAGCCGCCTTTTCAGGTTTTCGACTTGCCGGGTGTACAGATTTTTCATTTCATCCTTTCATTTTGCCCGAACCCTTTTGGTTCGTCGGGAAGCCCTTATTTTTGCCTAGGTATGTCAACCTAGCGGGTCTTTGATTACGCGTAGTATTTTTCTTCGACTATGTCCACGCTCTCAGGATGTAGGGAGTTGCCCCTGTTAGAAGTGTTTTGTCATGCCACTAGAAGATGTTTGATTAGGCAAGATTCGTTGTTGGAATGCCTCAAGTGCCTCAGGCGGAGACTTGCCCCAGGCTATTTGGCCTTTAAGAGGTTCTCCGAATCTTGATTGGGTTGCCCCAGATAATAGACCATGATCATATCATGCCCCTTGATTGGAAGTGCTTCTGTTCATTAGGCTTTCGTCGTGCGAACTTCTATGTTGTTCAAACAAAAGTCATATGCAAACAAAGTTATGTTAAAAATGCAAAGCTTATGTCTGTCTTGAAGATTTTGAAAATGCATTCTTTTTCATAAAACAAATGAATGTTTGTAAAACGTGATGTCGACTCAATATTTTATAGCAAGCCTTAAAGAGTCAGGATACCTTTCGTAACAGTATGCTTTCGAACTAACCCATGCTTCAGCTAGGACTTTTAAGGGTTATAACGTGGCCTGGTTCACGGTTTAAGAAACAAAGGATAAAGGCTCAAATTTATTTATACCCACCCGCTCTTCGTGATGTTCTCTAAACCTAACCTCAGTTGATCATACGTTAGAGCTTACTCGAGTCTTTGCTTTGACGTTCCAATGATGATTCGGATGTTGATAACTTATTTTGAATAGGCAGTCATTTTTTGTCGAGGGTTCGTAAGACCTCTTTCTTTTTTTTTTGACTTTGTTATCCCTATTTTTTTGCCTGAACTGTTTCCTTTTTTGGAATTACAGTCAGCGGGATGCCCCAGCTTTGTAAGTCTCCTTCATGGGTATTTTGACTTATTGGGCTTCTTTCTTTTTTTATTTTGAGAGATATAATGACTCCCTATCCTTGTGTTTGTTTGGAATCATCATTGTCTTTCTTTGTTTTGTAAGGACCTCTTTTGGTGCCATTCGTTATGCACTCGGATCAACTGAGAGACTACCCTGCCCCAGGTTATGATTAAGGGTTTTAATTTCGAAAAGAAAACTCCTACTTCTTTGGCTCAGAGGGGTTGACGAGGGATTATCTTCCTTATAACTCCAGTGTTTAGGATTTGAAACAATGCCTGTACTTCATCAGCGGGGTCCGTTCAAAAGCATACTGTAGATTGTGGTATCGTTTTCGTCATCCTCCCTCAAGAGGCTTAGAATCATTAACCGAGCATTGATCATCACAAAAATATGAAAGCAATTTTGAATATAATGAAAACAATTGTATTAATTCCCAAAACAGACATATGCGATGCTTTAATAGAATAAACGAGTTTGCTATGACATTAATTGTTTGTACGAGCAAAGAAAAATACAACTCGGAAATTCAAATAAACAAAAGGCCTTCAATGATTGGGCAACGGAGCAGTGATTATGTTCGGAGTCTCGGGTACTTCAAATTGAATCTCTCCGGCGTCGATCATGTCTTGAATCTTGTTTTTGAGAGGCCAGTAGTTGTCCGTGGTATGCCCCGGGCTATCAGAATGATATGCGCACCTATCATTAGGATGGTAGTTCGGAGCAGAAGTGTTCGGATTCCGAAGAGGAGCCCTTAAGGTGATCAGTCCTGCCTTCAACATTTGTTGTAGTGCTTGATCCAGCGACATGTTGATCTTGGTGAAATGTCGTTTCTCCTTGCGCTGCTGCCCCTGTCCTTGTTGAGCAGGTCCAGGATTGGAGATCTGGGTTGCCCCTATCTCACGACGGCTCTTTTTACCGTGCACAGCATTGGACTCTTTCTTTCCATGATGAGGCTTTTTATCAGAAGGTGCGACTTCTTGAATCTTCCCAGACCTGATGCCAGCTTCTATTCGCTCTCCAGTCAAGATAAGATCTGTGAATCCAGCAGATGAATTCCCAATCAGGTGGTTGTAGAATGGACCAGACAGGGTCCCCAAGAACATGTCCACAAGTTCACGGTCAGTCAGCGGTGGTTGTACCCTACCGGCCAGGTCCCTCCATTTCTGCACATACTCTTTAAAACCTTCTCTCGATCCTAGCGACATACCCTGGAGTTGGGTACGCGTAGGAGCGAGGTCGGCATTGTACTGATACTGCTTGTAAAAAGCAGTAGCCAATTCCTCCCAGTTACGAACCTTGGTTCCATCCAGCTGATAGAACCATTCGAGATGAGTCCCTGAAAGACTTTCCTGGAAGAAGTGGATCCACAAGTTCTTGTCCACAATATACGGTTGAATCTTCCGCACATAAGACCTGAGATGCAGCCTGGGACAGGATGCCCCATCGTACTTAGCAAAAGTGGGTGCTTTGAATTTGTGTGGGATCACCACACCAGAAGTTAGACCCAAATCTCTGAAATCCAAACCAGGTACTTGTTGAATTTCCATTGTATTCAGGCGGTCTTCCAACTGTTTGTACTTGTCCTCGGCAGGAGGGTATTATTCGTCGTTGAAATCTGTCTCGTTGTCGGAGACCACTGGACTGGGAACCCTTTCCTCCTGATGACTGCCTTTCCCCACAGATGGAGTTGTCCTCTCAGCTTCATCCTGCAGTGTATTCCCCGATCTGCGTCTAGGGCTGAACAAAACAATCCTCTTCTTCTTCTTCTGAATCAGAGTCTTCAATTCTTTTTGACCCTGGGCTAGGCTCATAATCAACTCCTGGAACTGGGCATTCTGGGCCTGGAGGGCCTTGATAGTTTGCTCAGTAGACGATTCAGGATTCATGACGATCGGCTGAAATAAACAGCAAAGAAGGTAAGCAACCTGTCAAAGGGTACCTGCAATGCAATGATATGGATGTATGCATGCAATGTTTTCAAGGATCTCGCAGGGTAAACAAGAAAATTGTTAGAATTGGGATCCGATGGCTTGATTGAAGAAACTGCATATTGTTGGGAGTCCTTCGTCAAGGGTCAAAGGCTCACCATATCCAGTGGGTCATAGCCCCTGACAACCTTGGCTAGAGGAAAATAAATCCTCTTTGCCCCTCGCTAGACGTTTGATTCGTCATGACCTGCATCACAAGCCCTTGAGATCCTTGAAATGGGTTAAGATGTATACGATGGTATGATGTTATGCTATGCATGGGGTACTGTAGGTAAACCCTGTTATGAGTCCCAATTAAGGACTATAAACAAAACCTGCAAGAACTCAATATACTTTGTTATGAGTCCCAATTAAGGACTATAAACAAAACCTGCAAGAAACTTAGTAGACCCTATTATGAATCCCAATTAAGGACTATAAACAAAACCTGCAAGTAGCTTATGTATCAGATAACAAACATGCAAGTAGGCAAGTATGAAGGCACACAAGTCACACCACAGCCCTTAGAGTTTAGGCCAGCATGGAGTCTGGGTATTACCCTCTTGAAGTTGGTGGGCTCAACCTGTCCTATCAAAGTAACCGGGTTCTTAGAGGATCCCAATGTCATTGACTACCCTCAATCGGTCATAACTCCAGCATCGCAATCTTTTCTTGCGGCCAGAACCATCACGAGAGTTTAGCCTCAATGGGCGTAGCATACTGCTACTGTTCTAATGGCCAAGTTATGTCAATTAAGGTTCTAAGGTTGTTGGTGCTTAATGACTCCTTGGAAGACCCATATTCTCCTCGTTGCGACACAAGGGATATCGGTACAGACCAAGGTGCCACACCAACGTAGCCACTGCTTCACCCATGTCGGTCTACGCCGGACAAGTCCCTCACAGCTTATGCTACCTAACAGGGTATCCCCAGATCCGGGTTAGGATCTATAGAACTCCCAAGACAGTCCCACAATTTAAAGCAAGCAAAGAAAGCAATTGAAAACACAGTTATGAACTATCCCTAAGGTACACCTCACTTTTAGTTTAGTCCCCAGCAGAGTCGCCAGTTTTGTGATCGGTGGATCTGGAACTGACTGTTTAATGTTGGTTCGCGAAATGTCGCGGAAGCAAGAGTCGCCACCGTCTTTTATTTTCTCCAAATGGAAAGGACAAAAGCACAGAAAAATTCCTTAAAGAGATTGCTCTCGGTTCGGGAGGTAGATTATAGAAACGGAAGGTGTTAGCACCCTTTCTATCCATGGTTATCCATGGGCTCTTAGATACTTGCTCACTTGTGTTTTCAAAAATGGTTTGTTTGCTTTTCAACTGTGGGTTTTAAAAAGTTTCTTTGAAAATTTCAGTTTGACTCTTGTATCGGTCCTCAAGAGTGTTTGAAAAATGCTTTCGAAAGCTTTTTGAAAATGTGTTGGTGTGAAAAGTATTTTTGATTTGTTTTGTTTTGAATTAGAGCAAGTATCCACGAGTCGTCTACCTACCCTAAGGAATTCGTCTGTGTAAATGTCCTTTAAAGTAGTGCCATCCCACCATTGAGAGGTAGGTAGCACCACCTTTGGAGGTGTTCGGGTCAATTCGAGGTTCGGGACATGGTGATCACCAGAGCAATGGGAAGACACCTTAGAAGCTACCCTCATGCCAGGTTCCCGGATCATGAGGACTTACTAAGACATCCTCTACTCGACGATCACCTTTCGAAGGGCAAGGCAACAGTGAGGCGTACCCTAGGGGTGGTGTGTGATTTGTGTGTCATGTTCATTTGCATTTATCTTGTCATGTCAAAGTGATCTATGCGTTCGTTTTTATTTTAGGCCATTCATTCTTGCATGCATTTATTTAACAGTTAAGAAAATTGCGAGAAACATAAAAGTTCTAAACTATTACAAAGGCGCGGGTCCACATCGCCAAAATTTCCAGGACCCGATTTGACAGAAAGTAAATAATTAAAGTAAAGTGCGAAAGATTAAAATGTCCGAGTTTACAAGGCTTTGGGAGAGGTACATAAATATTAAAAGAAAAAGAAGTAAATACGCGAATTGAATTAAAACTGGAAACGAGGGCGTTGGACCCTTTTAACGAAATTAAATTAAATGACTAAATTAATGAAAATTAACATGAAAGGGAATTATTTTTGGTATTTTTGTATTTTATGATTTTAATGAAATTGAATTAAATTGAGAAATTAACCCTAATTCTAATTTTTTTATTTATTAAGAAGAAATATTAAAGTTAAACCTAGATTAACCTAATTAATTACATGGTAATTTAATTACAAAAATAAATAATATTTAATTATTAATAATGGTGAAAAAAAGAATAAAAGTATGAAAAAGATTTGAAACCCTAATTCTATCAATTTTTTAAGTTTTATTGAAAAATATTAAGATTAACCCTAGATTAAAACTAATTAATTAATAAAGGTTTTATTTACAAAAAAATAACATTAAATAAAAATATTTATTTTTGTCCCTTTTCTGATTTTTATTGTTTTTATGTTTTTTATGAAAATATTAAATTAAAAGAATTAATTAAAAAGAACAATAATTGAAATAAATACCAAAATAATAAAAAGAATAATGCAAACCTAGGGGGGTTCTGTCCCCAGTTGGAGGTCACAACTTAGAAATCCAGGCCCAATAGCTTTGGCCTGGTTGACTTCTCATGCCAGCGTGTAACGCCTTTGACTCATGTCCATGATATTCTTCCAACTATGGCCCTTGGATTGATCTTAGCATATGCGTGGCAAGCTGGATGGTGAATTGCATGGTAGGCTCCCTGTATTGAAACTGCATAGGATGATAATTAAAGGAAAAATATAAGGAAAAGGGGGGGGGGGGGGGCTGGGATCGAACCCAGGTCCTGAAGGTCATCAACCAAATGCCTTGCCAACTGCTCCACTCGCGCTTTCTGTATATTAAATAACAAACAATTATTATAAAATAGAACAACGCGTTAGTGCCTTTTTCGCGCGAATTTTCAAATAACCCAATCACTGGTGGCCACCTAATCATCTTCTCCGTTTTGTTCTTTTTTCCTGAAACAAAAGATGGTTAGCGGGGGTTTTGAACCCCCCCAAAATACGCATTTTCTGATAATAGCGATTAGGCCGTCCGGCCACATAAATTAGGCGCGAGGGTCGTTTCCAAATCGTCCAAGCCTGCTGAGTATGGTCATGGTATCATGGTGATCCAATTTTACAGCGTTCAGAAACGCCCAATTCAAAGCTTGCAAAACCCTAGCCTGTATCAATGGTGGAATCGCGTATAGCACATGAAAACTCAATTGAATTATACAGTTAGCTTCAAAATTAGACAATGATCATAAATCAAATATTAAAAATTGCTAAAGATGCATGAATCGAGATGCAAGAATGTCAAATATTTTCTGTACAGGTCACCATCGTTCTCACGTTTCTTGGTGTTAGGATGGTTGGTTTTGATTTGAAAACCTTCCTTGAAGCCTCAGGAAGGTGATGGAACAAGTCTTTTTGCTTGAATCAACCTGTAACCTAGTTTTCAGTTTCCAATTGTTTTGCAAAAAACTCAAGTTTCTCTATGCTTTTCTGGCGCAGCTGGGAGGTTCTGAGGAGTAGGGTTAGCATATGTATATATGTGTGAGTGATTTAGGTCAAAGAAAACAAATCAAAACCTTTGCATTCATGATTTTCAAGATTTGATTCTTAAGGATCTTTTCAAATATTTTTTCATGCCTATTTGGTACAAATCATGGCCAATCACTTCAATTCCTTCCATATATGATCATGCACGAAATTTTAAACCTATTCCATGCACAAAAAGATTTGATTGCATTGGTTTGGTATTTTTCATGTATTTTAATTAATTAAATGAATTATTAATAATAAAAAAATCCAAATAAATAAATAAAAATGACAAAAAACTTCCCTTTGGGCCACATGGTCGTGCACATGCCTTGGATGATGAATTGTGGAAGAAAAAGAGGCCCATTAGCATTTTTAGGTCATTTGAAGCAATGTTGACTTTTCAAAATATCCAAAAATTTCCCAACTTCCACAAGGCATATCTTGCTCAATTTTTAAGCTTTGCTCATGTTCTTGGACATTTTGGAAAGGTATTTGAGTCCTCTAACCAATGTCATTTGTCCCATGTCATTTTGATTTACCAATCTCAAGTTATGGCCTTTGACCTAAAGTCCCTTTTTGTTGACTTTTGAAAATGACCTATAATGTTGAAATTGATAACTTTTTGTGAGAGCATTTCTTGGACTTGAAGTGTGAAGAGGAGTTGTAGGAAATGTCTTTATCTTCAAAATGAGCTTTGGATGGAATTTTTCTGATAATCCATGTGGAAGTTATGCCCTGGTCAATTTACAGTTGACTTTTTCAACTATCCAAATATGGAAACTTTTGCATCTTGATGATTTTTGAGCCAAGCTTTGAGAATCATGATCAAGCATTGATCAAATGATGTTTGTGGCTTCAAAATGAGATGTTTACCAAAAATTTGGACTTTTGACTGTCAAATGACCATTTTGCCCCTACAGTTGACTGTAGTGCAATTAGGGTTTTTGACTGTGCAATTTTGGGCTGTAAGTCTTGAAACTTGGCATGAGGATTCTTGACCATATTTATAAGCATGTGGGACTTGATTAGACCCTTGGAAACTTCAATTTCTTTGTCAGAACCAAAACCCTAATTCTTTGACTGTTAGGAGGCCCTTGAACTGTACAACCCTTGGGGAGATTTTGAAGCATTGACTTGGCAAATCTTGAAGAATATGGGAGGGCAAATTTTGGGGTACAACACACCCGGTACACTTAGAGATCTCCTAAACTTTATAGCATGAGTTACAATATCGTTTAGATAATTTGATTTTGGCTTGATGCCATAAATCATTATTATTCCTTTTTCTTTCCCAATTCCAAGCAAAATAGCAATTGATTTTACAGTGATAACAACTTTTCTGTCCATGACATATGGGACGATATATTTGTCATCTAATTCAACATATTTCCAAAATTCCCTCACAAGATTTGTGTAGATGGGACCATAGAGACGGTTGAAATAATTTCTCCATTCTTGAAAAAACTAGTTGTTTAGTAAGATCTATGGTGTTGTTTTTCATATTTTCAAAGTCTACCAGTAGTTCTTGTAAAACATCTTCATTATCTACCAGAGAATAAAAATGAGCACACTTTGGATGATCAAAGATATTATCTTGTTTATGTTTATTTAAAGATGATGGTTTTTGTGATGATTCGGGTGATTTTTATAGATGAGAATCCATGGGTGAAGGGTTTCAGAAAAAAAATCTTGGGTTTAAAAAAAAGAAAAGTGAAAAGTAAAAGGATTTAGAGAGATGGTGGACGATTTTAAGAAGACAACGAAACTAGTGGTGTGATCTAAAAGGAAACGTATCGATTTGGAGAATAATGATGGTTTTAACCTAATCTCAATAAGGTCACATCTGTCTATGGTCAATGAAACGGAAAATTTATGAACACTATTACAAGTGTCTCATTGAATCAAAGCCATATATTTAGAATATATATGATTTAATAAAAAATTGACTTAATAGAGTTAGAAGACTCTGGTCGATTTTGAATTCTTCACGCACTATTGTAATTGTTTCTGATCTTTGTGCCTCTCTTGAATATTCCTTTGATGGGTGATTTGTGACAACTAATATTTATTCATGATGTCAAAACAAAAGAATATTTTTTTGATAATAGTCTTTTTATTTTCTAAAGTAACTCCTTATACATACCAATTTGAAGGTTTCTGAGGAATATCCTTCTGCTGTGGTTTCTGTTGTTATGGTGTGTTTGACACTGAGAGATCTCTTCTTGATTCTGTCAACAAAAGATCGTGATCTGATTCTGATCCATAGTTGTATGCTTTTGAGAGCTACCGGCTTCTTCTTCTAGATTTGATCCATCTAGAGTTCCGTTTATGTTAATGATTCTTCATTTCTTCTGCAAGCTTCTGATACTTCTTTCTTAACATGTGTTAAGCTGGCTCTCATACCAATTGAAGGTAGAGAAAAACACAAGAAAAGGGGGATTTAAATTGGGTTTTAAGAAAATATTCCCCTTTATAAAATTATTTAATTAAACTATGAAAGAATATAGAATGAAATAAACATAAAGAGACACATTCAGTTATCCAAGTTCGCCATTAACTAGGCTACTCATGTTCATCCTCTTCAAGTGATTTTTCCTTCAACAAGGACTTAATCCACTATAACAAAAACTGATTACAATCGCATGGGCCACTTGTCGGTGACTAACAATCACAATGATCAGCAACCATTGAACCCTTAAGAAATCAGACCTACCTGGTCTTCTTAACAGAATTTCACAATGACACGCAACCACTGTCATCTTAGGTCTTCTGATCTTCACTAGATCACCTGAGGAACAACACAATGATACGTTTAGTGATCTTTACGAGATATAACGATCATTGACCCTATCAGAAATCTAATCAAACCTGGTCTTTCTACAAGGGATTTCTCGATATGACTGCCATCCAGTGATCTCTTAAGATTTAAACCCACCCGGTACACTTAGAGATCTCCTAAGATTCATAGCAGGAGTTACGACATCGTTTAGATAATTTTATTTTGGCTTGATTCCATAAATCACTATTCCTTTTGCTTTCTCCATTCCAAGAAAAATAACAATTGATTTTACAGTGATATCCACTTCACTATCCATGACATGTGAGACGATATATTTGTCATCTACTTTAACATATTTCTATACTTCCCTCACAAGATTTGGGTAGATGGGGCCACAGAGACGATTGAAATAATTGCTCCATTCTTAAAAGACTAGTTGTTCAGTGAGATCTATGGTATTGTTTTCAGATTTCCAAAGTCTAAAAGTAGCACTTGTAGAACATCTATATTATCTATCGAAGAAGAAAAATGAACACACTTTTGATGATCAAAGATATTATCTTGTATATGTTTATTTGAAGATAATGGTTATTTTGATGATTCAGGTGATTTTCATATATGAGCATCCATGGGTGAAGGGTTTCAGAAAAAATATTTGTTGGCGTTATAAAAAATAAAAGTAAAAAGTAAAAGGATGTAGAGAGATGGTGGATTATTTTAATAAGACAATGAAACTAGTGAGGTGATCTAAAAGGAAACTTATCGATTTGGAGAATAATGATGGTTTTAACCTAATCTCAAGAATGTCACATCTATCAATGTGTCAATCAAACGGTGCATTTATGACTACTTTAACAAGGGTCGCATTGAATCATATCCATATATCTTAGAATATATTTAATTTAATAAAAAAATTTACTAAATAGAGTTAGAAGACTCTGGCCGATTTTGAATTCTTCACGCATTGTTGTACTTGTTTGTGATCTTCGTGGCTCTCTTGAATATTCCTTTGATGGGTGATTTGTGACAGGTAATTTTTCTTCATGAATATAAATAAATAATATTGTTTTGATAATAGTCTTTTTATGTTCTTAAGTAACTCCTTTTGTATACCAATTTGAAGTTTTTTGAGGAATATCCTTCTGTTGTTATTGTGTGTTTGACTTTGTGAGCGCTCTTGTTGATTCTCTCAGCTAAAGATCGTGATCTGATTCTAATACATGCTTGTATGCTTCTGAGACTACCGGCTTCTTCTTCTACAGTTGATCAGTCTAGAGTTCTGTTTATGTTCCTGATTCTTCATTTCTTCTGCATGCATCTCATACTTCCTTCTTAACATGTGTTCAACTGACTGAAGGAAAAATCTCTTATGATGCATCCTTAACCTTGATACTCATGAGTTACCTTTAGAACATGCCTTTTCAGATGAACATGAATGTTTGAAAGGATCTCTCTTTCCTTCATTTCAATCTATAGCATTCATAGTTTTTCTCTTGATGGATGTCTCTACACAGTTAATTGTTTGATTCAAAAATCAATAACAGAGTCAGGCTCTGATACCAATTAAAGGTAGAGAAAAACACAATAAAGATGGGGTTTAACTTGGGTTTTAATAAAATATTCCCCTTTATAAAATTATTTGATTGAACTATAAAATAGTATAGAATGCAATAAACATAAAGAGACACATTCAGTTATCCAGGTTAACCATTAACTAGGCTACTCATGTCCATCCTCCTCAGGTGATTTTTCCTTCAACAAGGACTTAATCCACTATAACCAAAACTAATTACAATCACACAGGCTGCCTGCTGGTGACTAACAATCACGATGATCAATAACCATTGACCCCTTAAGAAATCTTACATACCCATTCTTCTTAATCGAATTTCACAATCACCCGTAGCCACTGTCATCTCAAGTCTTCTGATCTTCACTCAATCATTTGAGGAACAACACAATGATACATTCAGTAATCTACGAGATATAACGATCATTGTCCCTATCAGAAATTTGATCAAACCCGGTCTATCTACGAGGGATTTCTCACAATGACCCTCAGCCAATGATCTCCTAAGATTTATAACCCAAACGGTACACTTAGATATCTTCTAATATTTATAGCATGAGTTACGACATCGTTTAGAAAATTTGATTTTGGCTTGATGCCATAAATCACTATTCCTTTTGCTTTCTCCATTCCAAGCAAAATAACAATTAATTTTACAGTGAAAACCACTTTTCTATCCATGACATATGAGACGATATATTTGTCATCTACTTAAGCATATTTCCACAATTCCCTCAAAATATTTGTGTATATGGGACCATAGAGACGGTTAAAATAATTGCTATATTCTTGAAAGACTAGTTGTTCAGTGAGATCTATGGTGTTGTTTTTCAGATTTTCAAAGTCTACTAGTGGTTCTTGTAGAACTTTTAGATTATCTA
Organism: Vicia faba; assembly: GCA_948472305.1. Classification (NCBI taxonomy): domain Eukaryota; kingdom Viridiplantae; phylum Streptophyta; class Magnoliopsida; order Fabales; family Fabaceae; genus Vicia; species Vicia faba. The sequence continues at coordinate 368,928,369 of OX451738.1, read as the reverse complement.
TCGGAGAACAAAAATGAACACACTTTGGATGATCAAAGATATTATCTTGTTTATGTTTGTTTAAAGATAATGGTTGTTATGATGATTCAGGTGATTTTTACAGATGAACATCCATGGGTGAAGGGTTTCAGAAAAAATATTTCTTGGGTTTAAAAAAAAAGAAAGTGAAAAGTAAAAGGATGTAAAGAGATGATGGATGATTTTCATCAGACAACGAAACTAGTGAGGTAATCTAAAAGGAAACGAATCAATTTGGAGAATAATGATGGTTTTAAACTAATCTCAAGAAGGTCAAATCTATCAATGTGTCAATAAAATGGTGCATTTATGACTAGTTTAACAAGGGTCACATTGAATCATAGCCATATATTTAGAATATATATATATATATATATATATATATATATATATATATATATATATATATATATATATATATATATATATATATATATATATATATATATATATATATATATATATATATATATATATATATATATATATATATATATATATATATAATTCAATAAAAAAATTGACTAAATAAAGTTAGAAGACTCTGGCCGATTTAGAATTCTTCACGCATTGTTGTACATGTTTCTGATCTTCGTGCCTCTCTTGAATATTCCTTTGATGGGTGATTTGTGAAAGCTAATATTTCTTCATGAAAATAAAGAAAGATATTGTTCTGATAATAGTCTTTTTATGTTCTGAAGTAACTCCTTTTATATACCAATTTGAAGGTTTCTGAGGAATATCCTTCTGTTGTTATTGTGTGTTTGACTTTGAGAGTGCTCTTCTTGATTCTCTCAGCAGAAGACCGTGATCTGATTTGGATCCATACTTGTATGCTTTTGAGACTACCAGCTTCTTCTTCTAGAGTTGATTAGTCTAGAGTTCCATTTATGTTCATGATTCTTCATTTCTTATGCAAGATTCCGATACTTCCTTCTTAATATGTGTTCCGCTGGCTGAGGGAAAAATCTCTTCTGATGCATCCTTGTAATTGATACTCATGAGTTACCTTTAGAACATGCCTTTTCATATGAACATGAATGTTTGAAAGGATCTCTCTTTCCTTTATTTTAATCTATAACATTCATAGTTATTCTCTTGATGGATCTCTCTACATAATTAATTGTTTGATTCAAAAATCAATAACATAATCGGGCTCTGATACCAATTAAAGGTAGATAAAAACAAAATAAAGATGGGGTTTAAATTAGGTTTGAAGAAAATATTCCCTTTATAAAAATATTTGATTGAAATATAAAATAGTACAGAATGCAATAAACATAAAGAGACACATTCATTTATCCAGGATCACCATTAACTAGGCTACTCCTGTCCACCCTCCTCGGGTGATTTTTCCTTCAACAAGAACTTAATCCACTATAACCAAAACTGACTACAATCACACGGGCTACCTGTCGGTGACTAACAATCACGATGATCAACAACCATTGACCCCTTAAGAAATCTTACATACCCGGTCTTCTTAACCGAATTTCACAATGACCCGCAGCCACTGTCATCTCAAGTCTTCTGATCTTCACTCGATCACTTGAGGAACAACACAATGATACGTTCAGTGATCTCTACGAGATATAACGATCATAGAACCTATTAGAAATCTGATCAAACCTGGTCTGTCTATGAGGGATTTCTCATAATGACCCTCAGCCAGTGATCTCCTAAGATTTATAACCCACCTGGTACACTTAGAGATCTTCTAATATTTATAGCATGAGTTACGACATCGTTTAGAAAATTTGATTTTGGCTTGATGCCATAAATCACTATTCCTTTTGCTTTCTCCATTCCAAGTAAAATAACAATTGATTTTACAGTGAAAAAAACTTTTCTATCCATGACATATGAAACAATATATTTGTCATCTACTTCAACATATTTCCATAATTCCCTCAAAAGATTTGTGTAGATGGGACCATAGAGACGGTTAAAATAATTGCTCCATTCTTTAAAGACTTGTTGTTCAGTGAGATCTATGGTGCTGCTTTTCAGATTTTCAAAGTCTGCTCATGGTTCTTGTAGAGCTTCTAGATTATCTATTGGAGAATAAAAATGAACACACTTTGGATGATCAAATATATTATCTTGTTTATGTTTATTTAAAGATGATGGTTGTTATGATGATTCAGGTGATTTTTAAAGATGAACATCCATGGGTGAAGGGTTTCAGAAAAAATATTTCTCGGGTTTAAAAAAAATAAAAGTGAAAAGTAAAAGGATGTAGAGAGATGGTGGATGATTTTAATAAGACAACGAAACTAGTGAGATGATCTAAAAGGAAATAAATGATTTGGAGAATAATGATGGTTTTAACCTAGTCTCTAGAAGGTCACATCTATCAATGTGTCAATCAAACTGTGCATTTATGACTACTTTAACAAGGGTCACATTGAATAATAGCCATATATTTAGAATATATAATTTAATTTAAAAAATTGACTAAATAGAGTTAGAAGACTTTGGCCGATTAGAATTGTTTACGCACTGTTTTACATGTCTCTGATCTTCGTGCCTCTCTTGAATATTCCTTTGATGGGTGATTTGTAACAACTTATATTTCTTTATGATTCTAAAAAAAGAATCTTGTTCTGATAATAGTCTTTTTATGTTCGAAAATTACTCCTTTTATATACCAATTTGAAAGTTTCTGAGGTTTATCCTTATGTTGTTATTTTTGTTGTTATGGTGTGTTTTACTTTGAGAGCACTCTTCTTGATTATGTCAGTAAAAGATTGTGATATGATTCTGACATATACTTGTATGCTTCTGAGAGCTAGCAGTGTCTTCTTCTAGAGTTGATCTGTCTAGAGTTCTGTTTGTGTTCATGAATTTTCGTTTCATCTGCAAGCTTCTGATACGTCCTTCTTAACATGTGTTCCACTGGCAGAAGGAAGAATCTCTTCTGATGCATCCTTGTTCTTGATATTCATAAGTTACCTTCAAAAAATTCCTTTTCAGATGAACCTGAATGTTCGAAAGGATCTCTCTTTCTTTCATTTCAGCTTATAGCATTCATAGTTTTTCTGTTGATGGATCTCTCTACACGGTTAATTGTTTGATTCAAAGATCAATAACAGAGTCGGGATCTCATACCAATTATAGGTATAGAAAAACACAACAAAGGGGGGGGGGGGGGTTTAAATTGGGTTTTATGAAAATATTCCCCTTTTGAAAATTATTTTATTGAACTATGAAAGACTATAGAATGCTAAACATAAAGAGACACATCCAGTTATCCAGGTTAACCATTAACTAGGCTACTCCTTTCCATCCTCCTTAGGTGATTTTGCCTTCCACAAGGACTTAATCCATTATAACCAAAACTAATTACAATCGCACGGGCTACCTACCGGTGACTAACAAGCACATTGATCAACAACCGTTGACCCCTTAAGAGATTTGACCTACTCGGTCTTCTTAACATGATTTCACAATGATGCGCAACCACTGTCATCTAAAGCCTTCTGATCTTAACTCGATTACTTGAAGAAAAACACAATGATACATTTATTGATCTCTACGAGATATAAAGATTATTGACCCTATCATAAATCTGATCAATTTTGGTCTTTCTATGAGGGATTTCTCACAATGACCCTCAACCAATTATCTTCTAAGATTTATAACCAACTTGGTACACTTAGAGATCTCTTAATATTTATAGCAGGAGTTACGACATCGTTTAGATAATTTGATTTTGGCTTTAAGCCATAAATCACTATTCCTTTTTCTATCCTTGACATATTAGATGATATATTTGTCATCTACTTCAGCATATTTCCAGAATCCCCTCACAAGATTTGTGAAGATGGGACCATAGAGACAGTTGAAGTAATTTCTCCTTTCTTGAAAGACTAGTTGTTCAGTGAGATCTATGGTGTTGTTTTTCAGATTTTGAAAGTCTACCAGTAGTTCTTGTAGAACATCTAGATTATCTACCATAGAATACAAATGAACACACTTTGGATGATCAAAGATATTATCTTTTTTATGTTTATTTGAAGATGATGGTTGTTGTGATGATTCAGGTGATTTTTCTAGATGAGCATCCATGGGAGAAGAGTTTCAGAAAAAAAATTATAGGGTTTAAAAAAAAGAAAAGTGAAAAGTAAAAGGATGTAGAGAGATGGTATATTATTTTAAGAAGTAAACAAAACTAGTGAGGTGGTCTAAAAGGAAACTTATCGATTTGGAGAATAATGATGGTTTTAACTTATCCCAAGAAGGTCACATATATCAATGTGTCAATTAAACGATGGATTTACAACTACTTTAACAAGGGTCACATTGAATCATATCCATATATTTAGAATATATATAATTTTAAAAAAAAGATTGACTAAATAGAATTAGAAGACTTTGGCGGATTTATAATTCTTCACGCACTATTGTACTTGTTTCTGATCTTCGTGCCTCTCTTGAATATTCCTGTGAGGGGTGAATTGTGACAACTATCTTTTGAAGAATCTTATTTTTTTTATACCAATTTGAAGGTTTCTGAGTAATATCCTTCTGCTGTAGATTCTGTTGTTATGGTGTGTTTGACTTTAAGAGTGCTCTTTTTGATTCTATCAGCTAAAGATCATGATCTGATTCTGATACATACTTGTATGCTTCTGAGAGCTAGCAACTTCTTCTTCTAGAGTTAATCCATCTAGAGTTCCGTTTATGTCCTGATTCTTCATTTCTTCTACAAGCTTCTGATATTTGCTTCTTAACAAGTGTTCAACTGGCTGAAGGAAGAATCTCTTCTGATGCATCCTTGTTCTTGATATTCATAAGTTACCTTTAGAACATGCCTTTACAGATGAACCTGGATGTTTGAAAGGATCTCTCTTTATTTCATTCCATTTATAACATTCATAGTTTTTCTTTTGATGGATCTCTTTACACGGTTAAGTGTTTGATTTAAAAATCAATTTCAGAGTCGGGCTTTAATACCAATTGAAGGTAGAGAAAAACACAAGAAAGAGGGGGATTTGAATTGGGTTTTAAGAAAATATTTCCCTTTAGAAAATTATTTGATTTAACAATGAAAGAATATAGAATTCAATAAACATAAAGAGACACATTCAATTATCCAGGTTCACCATTAACTAGGCTACTCTTGTTCACCCTTCTCAAGTGATTTTGCCTTCAACAAGGACTTAATCCACTATAACCAAAATTGATTACAATCACACGGGATACCTGTCGATGACTAACAATCACAGTGATTAACAATCATTGACCCCTTAAGAAGTCAGACCTACCCGGTCTTCTTAACCGGATTTCACAATGACCCCCAGCCGGTGAGGAACAACACAATGATATGTTCAATGATCTCTACAAGATATAGAGATCATTGACCCTATCAGAAATCAGATAAAATCCGACATTTCTATGAGGGATTTCTCACAATGATCCTTAGCTTGGGATCTCCTAAGATATATAACCCACCTAATACACTTAGAGATGTTCGCCATCATTGACCTTATAAAGATTCTGACCAAACTGGTCTCCTTAGAATAGGATTTCATCTATGATGACCGCAACCAATCGTCTTCTCAAGTCTTCTGATATTCAGTAGATCATTTGAGGAACCACCTATTCTAAACATAATTATTTTTATGGAGATTACAAAGTGCTTCTTATCAAGCAAATTACTCCTACTTTAAGTACATATTATTTGACACAATTCTGAGCAACAACTCTTGTGTATAAACAACTTACATGAAGATTCTTAAGAAATAACACAATATGAACAACAACTCTTGTGTTTTACATTCTTTCTACATATATGAATATAATCTAAATTGAGTGCAACATCTTGTAGTATTCGTTTCTTCATCTTCTTTGTTGAGCAAGCTATGAGCAACAACTCCTTTCTTCTTCATCATTCTTCCAAGATGTATATGATTGGTAATTTAAATAACATCTTGTAGAATTTTTTATCTTCATCTTCTTTCTTCATTAAGCAAGATATGAGCAACAACTTCTTGCTTAATCATTTCATCTCTTCATTTTATCTCTCTTTCTTTCAAAGTGGTCGTGTTTATCATAAACAAAAACTCTATATCTTTTGTATTTTGAGATAATGGAATTTTCGTCAATTTGAATTTGAAGATTTAGTCCTATTATATAGCCTCTAGATGAAAAGAGTCGTTGTCAGGATAGAGAAGTCCTTCTTCCAATGATTGGTTCCCAATGGATATATTCAATAGAGGTTTAGAACAGTATGAAACGTCACTTTCCTAAACCTGCTACTTGCAGTAATAGCGTACGTCAATGGGATAACAACTAATATGAATAGTGTTATTATTATACTCTTTCCTTCTTGACTAAGTGTCTTGATCTTTATCTTTTTATGATGTACTTATGATTCTGAAGTAGTAAGCTCGGAAGAGTTCAATCACTTTTTCTTTATTCTTCTGATGATTGACTGACGAGTAGTTCAGAAACTACTTTGTTGTTGTAGTGCGGGAACACTAAAGTTTCATAACCAAATCTTGTCTTTAGAATTATGGGCAACATCCTATCTGAAACACAAAGCTTTTCTTCTGATCAAGAACTACTCTTGAAGGCCTATTTATTTTCTGATATGAGAGATGAAGATTGTGTTGAGAAGATATTTTACTTTAGTTACTTTTAATAGAGGATTCTTCTCTTCAGAAAGATTGACAATATCCTATCTGAATAAAAAAGTATTGAAAGCTTTTCTGATGAAGATATCAAAATCTTTTCTGATGATAGACATTGAAATCAGATACTATGACAACAATGTATCTGATTCTCAAGTCTTTGATTTCTTGATCTTTGAATCTTTTTTTCTTGCTGGATTGTTTCTGACTGGGGAGTGATAATGATCCAAAATATTCTTCTTTGTTGTAAAGTCGTGGTCTTTCAGATATTTGAACATTATCTTCAGATATAAAAGCAACAACTTATCTGCTGAACAACTTCTTTGAGTGAAATCTCTTCTGATCTACTACATCTTAATATTGTCTTGATACTTGATAATCATCTTTTCTAAGCTACATGTCTGATGTTTGATTTCTGAAGCAACAACTTATATCAGTACATCTGATTTTCATGTTGAGTATCTTCTTTCTGATCTTGACCTTGTATTGATTCTTGATAATCAACTTTTCTAAGCTACGTGTCTGATGTCTGATTCTTGAAGCAACAACATATATCAGTACAATTGATTTTTCATTGAATATCTTCATTCTGATCTCTTGATCTTTGTATTGATTCCCTTTTTGATGAACATTTAGCATTCCTTAGAACTAATGATGTTTCTCTTAGAAGTGGTCATAATATTTCTTCTGTTGAGTGCAGTGGTCTTTCGGATTATATTTATCTTCTAATGAATATTACTTTTGTTGAGTAGATTAGATTGAGAATATATCATCCTTTAATCTTGTCTCCTGATGGACTTTGAGATGTTGGTTAGATGTGAGTCCACAAGATATTTCTATCTTTCTTATGATGGAATACTTATGATGTTGAATGGAGGTATGTATTCCATGAACTCCCATAGTCTTCAGAATCTTTACTTTGTCTTCAGAAATATGAGCAAAAACTCTTCTGGTGAGCAAATCTTGACTTCTAATTTTGGAGTAGAAACTTTCTTCATATATGTTCAGAATCTTAACTTCGTCTTTAGAATCTAAGCAGAAACTCTTCTAATGAACGAATCTTGACTTCTGATCTTAGGTGTTGTAAGATTGTTTCTCGTGTAGTCTTGATTTCTGATCTTGAAGCAACAACTTATCAGAAACTCTTTCTTCTTGAAAACTCATTGAGATTCTTTTATTGTCGAACATTCAGCATTTCATAGAACTACTTATGTTACATTAGAAACAGAACTCAATGGTTCTTCTTCTGAGTGATAATGTGATTCTGATGATATCTTAAATAAGATTATCCAGAATTCTAATAATGTATATGCACACTCAATGAAACCATTAGAACTAAAAATGTTCTTCATAAAATATATGCTAGTTATCATCAAAACTCAAAGATTAAACACATATCCAAATCTTGTTCTTACAGATAGAACACCCTTCAACTAGTGGTATATCCTTTTCTCGGTCGGAATGGGAAAAATACAACAATTAGAGGAACCCCCTCTTTCTAGAGGACCAAACTATGATTTTTCCCTTGAGTAAAAGCATGTTTATAGGCTAGGTACTCGACTCGACCTAGGAGTAATGTTCCATTGTCATCGTTGTCATCGAATTGGTTAGAGGAGAAAAGGTTTAAGGTCACTAAATGAAATGGAATAATAATATGATAATGGATGGATAAAAGGTGACAACGGAAAAGAAGAGAATTGGATAACAATGTGTGGCTTTTGTAAGAAGGGCTAGTGCAATGGTTGACGATTCAAATTGAGCAACATGAGAAAAATCTGAGAGTAATCTATATCTTGTCCCTTAAATCAAATCAAGGGTAGGAGTCACTTAAATACCCTAGGTAGTTTAATCATTCCCTAACTTGCGTGCCTAGAGCGGCGTGTTGATAGAGAGAAGTAAAAACAAATTAGTGACAAGAAAGCATTAAATGTCCTTGTGCCTCACTACTTCCTCTACATACTCTAAAATGTTTCAATTTAAGACACTGATGATGAATACATAGAAAGCTGACCACAATCACTAAAGATTCCCTGGTACTCATGGTACCCTATAAGCCTTGGGGAAACTGTTCTATACCGACCTTACCCCTCTAGAACCCACCACTTTGAGATAGCCTATTTCAAGTCATATCTTTTGGACCGACCACATCGTTGTGTCTCTATATTCTTCCCCTTACCATTGAAATATCCTACACCCTGATGCATAATATTTACACCTCAAGAACATCCAACTCTCCTCCACATTACACGACTGAAAGATAGTGAGGTTGTTATTTCTCTCCCTTATATATAGGAATGACGCCATTTAAGGTACTCTCTACTCTTCACACATACTGACTTGAGCGTCAGAAACTTCAAATATTACCCTAACCCTTACTTATATGAAGTTGCTCCAAACTCGCATGCATCATTTTTTGGGATGGATTGCAAGACAAAAAAAATCTTCAATGTTCTTATAGAATAAAACATTTTTTCTTTCCTTAATCTATCACACATAATGGTTTTGATGATGTTGTTATTGTATTTTTTTCTCATTTGATAGGCCGCAAGTGCAAAAAAACCAATCTTGCTTCAAGTTACACAAATAAGGGAGCTTATCAACCTTTGAAAATTTAAACAAAGAAGAGAGCTTAACTGATCAGAAGATGGATATCAGTGAAGATATTCATTCATAAGAGCAAATATTTGTTATAAACATTTAATTTTAATATTTTGTGTAAACAATGTAATTGTATAAAAATTAGTTTTTCACCTCGGTCTTTTGTAATAACCGATGTGATAGTTAAAATCAGAAGATTATGTACCTCAATTTTCTTATAAAACCGAGGGGTAAAATAATCATAGTTTACTATAAATACCATTGTTAAATAGATTTTACCCTAATACTAACTTATTTGTAGTCGCACCAAATAGAGGAAATATTTACCACTGTCCATTGCCATCAAAATATTTGATCTAAAAACGCTTAAGAACAGATCTCTGGGATGAATTGTAAGTGTAAAAAATAAAAATTCTCATGGTAGAAACAAATAACTTATCAGAAGTTGGATAAGTTATGAAGTGTTTTTTGGATATGCAACATAAAGGTATGAAACAAATTCTACTAAAGATTTTTTGTAAATAATTTATTTTCAATGGTTGGAATAAATATCTCCTTTAGAAGTTGGATGCATCCATATAACACTGTTGTTTCCAAGAATCTGAATTTGTTGTAATATTATGTTTTAATATTCTATGTAAACAATGTAACTTAAAAAAAATTGCACCTCGGTTTTCCTAAAACTCAAGGGGATAATTTAGCCTTAAAATTGAGGATAATTTTGCACCTTGCTGTCCATTTCATGACTATCAATGCTCAAGGCACTACCATTAGTTATCCACGTGAAACATAAATAACTTATATTATAAAAGCATTATGAATATCAAAAATTGATAATGAAGCGCTTGAAACTATATATCGTTCACTTTAAGGTTTGCAATAGTCTTTACCATGAAGAGTTCTCTGTGATGGATTGCAAGAGTAGAAAATTATTTGGGTTTAAGGTTTGTGTTCTTAAATATTTATTTGAGCAAAAAATCATTTATTTATTTAACTCTTTTTTTTTGTTTAAATCAAAAACAAATGCAAGGAAAAGCAATAGAAAATATATTGGCATCCAGCATATGATCTTCATGGACAATTAATTTTTATTTTATTATTATGTGTAAATAATATAATATTCTAGGTAAACATTGTAGTTAGTAAACATATTATTTTATTAATTTTTTGTGTAAACAATGTAACGAGTTTTAATTTTAAAAAAAAAATAATAATCTACCCTTCGATTTTATTGATAAGTTGAGATATATGATGCGTTACTATTGTAAATAATAAAAATGCAGATGGTGGGGTTCGAACTCATATGCAAATAAATTATCCCTCAAAGATTTAAAAACTAAGGTGTTAAGTCCTTACTTTTTATGATGACATTCGTTACCTCACTTCTATAGCCGAGGTAAAACGCATTTCACGTCCGAGGTTAAAATCACTTTTTGTAGTAGTGTGAAGACTAATTGCTCCATGATTCTTGCAGAAAGAAGACTAACCATTTTGATCTACCATTTGTGGAAAGAGGGCTAACTGCTTCAATCCACTGTATGAAAGAGAAGACTTAACTCACTACTACAGATAATAAATTTCATAACAAAGTTTTCACCGCGACCAAGAAAAACTGAGGTGTAATGCCAAGGCGCACCATGTTTTATTTTATAGAAAAATAAATACCACCTACTCGCACGGTTTCAGAATATTACTGAGGGAGAAAATAATTCAGAACATGCTTTGAATCCCAGCAAAAGCAGTTTATGTTTTTATTTCTTTAAAATTCGTTCCTTTTTTATTAGTAAATTAAATGATCTATTCCTTCGATTTATGTAATAACCAAGATATTAGATAATTAGATTTTACTATAAAAACACTCATTAATAGAGTTCTACCCTAAACCTAACTTATATGTAGTCGTTTCAAACTCGTACGCATCATTCTTTGTGATAGATTGTAAGACAAAAAAAATATCTTCAATATTCTATATTGTATGTTTTCTTCTATCCTAAACAAAATATTTTTTCTCTTACAATCTATCTCACATAATGGTTTTGATGTTGTTGTTGTATTTTTTAAATAACCTTCCTTTGTTGTCAATCAAAAAAAACATTATTGCTTTTCTTGATTAACAACATTGAGAAATTTATTCCTAAATATGTTATAAATTGTAAGAAATTGTAGCACTTAAAAATGGTGAGTGATAAAAAATTGAAATGAAAACAAGACATGCTACTTTCAATTTGTTATCATTCAACATTTTTTCCCCGTAATATATTACCATGTTTTTTGATAAAATCGAGAGGTTTCCTTATTATTTATTTTTAATTAAAAAATAAAAAACATTTTCCCTCGGTTTTAAATAAGAACCGAGATGTTTTTTCTCAACTACAACAACAAATCTATGCCCTACATTTATAAAGTAACAATGCTCAAGATATTGCCAAGACATCAATCCACAAGAGAATCTCTACATCCACCACAATATATCTTGTTCTCTTTTTTGTGAAAGCATTTGCCATGAAAATATTTGTTCAAGATAATAAAATCTTGGAATAAACCACTGAGATGATTGAAAGTGCGGAAAATTTTTTTCCATGGTTGGAACAAATAACTTATCAGAAGTTGGATGCATGCAATCCATTGAACTTGAAAAGAATGCGCACAAATGGTATACAACAAAACCTAGATAACAACAAAGATTTGTTGTTCTCCACAACTAATTGTGACGATGATGAATCAAATTTGTCAAAATCTAAATTTGCTGTAAACAATGTATATTAGTAATCTATTTAAACAATGTAATTTATTTTTTTTTAAAGAAAAAGCTATTTCCCCTTGATTTTTAACAAAAATCTAGAGGTATGTGGTACTTGGGATGAAACTTATTTTATTTTTATTTTTCACCTTGGCTTTGAGTCATAAGCAAGGGGAAATAAAAATGTATTTATTGAGTTTCTTCAACGTCCTTAAACAATTCTTTGTAATCCATTTAATGAATATCAATGCTCAAGACACTGTTATTAGTGATTCGCGTGAAACCTCAAATACATCCATTATAAAATCATTCTGAATATTAAAATTTGATAATGAAAACTTTGAAACTTAAAGAAGTTTGAAAAAATTCTCTATGATGGATTGCAAGAGCAGAAAATTATTTGGGTTCAAGATTTGTGTTATTAAAAAGTCATATAGCTGAATATCTATTTTATTTAACTAACCTTTTTTTACATCAGAAACAAATGCAAGTAATATCCAACATTTGATCTTCCTCGAGATTCAATGATTCGAAAGTCTAGCGTCTTATCTTCACTGACAATGATGACGATGAACTAGATTGAAAACTTGTTATATATTTTTACTTTAATATTCTTTATAAACAAAGTAGTTTGTAAACAAATTATTTATTAATATTATGTGTGTGTAAATAATGTAATTTATTTATTTTTTAATTTATTTACCCTCGTGTTTTGTTATAAACTGAGAGGTATGTGACACTAGTTTTGAAAATATAAAAAAGTTAATGTTGAAGATCAAATAAACGACCATTTAAACTATCCACTCGGTTATTCTAAAACTGAGAGGTTAAGTTGCAAGTTATTATGACGTCCTTCGTTACTTCACATTTCTAATTGAGGTTATATCATCTTCATGTCAGAGGTTAAATGTGTTTTTTGTAGTAGTGACTGCTATATTCATAGTCTACTGTTTGATTGGAAGTGAACAAATTTCCTTGTATAAGAGGGTTCGTGAGTATTTCTTACTAAAAGCTCTAACGTTTATTAAATACTTTCAAAATCAATTATTGGGGAGAGGAGTAGATCCTTTTGTTTTGATTGAACCTCTATATTATACAACTTATTTTCCCTTAGGCCTCTAAATCCTTTTAACCCTTAATTCAACTATTTCAAGTCAATTGAGCTATCCCCCCTAGCCCATGGGGAGATCTAAATTTGATTTCAAAGCGTTTAAGAATTGAGAACTCATGAATGGATGAACACATGTCCATTGAAAGAATAAGATGACATATGAACCAATTTTTTGATGTGAAGAAGCTCTGTCAAATTCAATCTTGTCATTTCAAAATCTAATACATTTTCTTGTGTTCCATGTCTTGCAAAGAATAATGATGATGAAGGTCATAAGTAGATTTTGAATTTGAGTGTTCCAGCCACGGGCACATATACTAAACAACCTTTCAACATCATTCATATCATACTCATGCCAATCAATCTCTCCAACCACATACAAAATAGAAAAGTATGCCTAGATCTTAATTAGAAAAAAGATTTTATCTGAATCTTCCATTGCTTGATTACAAATGGAGCATCTAGACACAATGTGAAAAACTTCTTCTAGTCAGATTCTCATCTGTTACAATGTCATTGTGCATCAATATCCAAGTTACTAATGATTTAGAATGATGGATGAATGAGTTCCATATGATCCTTGTTCACTTAATCTCAATTTGGTTTCTTCTAATACAATTATAGACCACCTTGAAAGAGAGGTCACTATTGCTATACCTTGTCCAAATGAGTTTGTCTTAAGTCATGTCATCAAGAGGAAGATTAATCTCTAACATATCATGAGCAACTTAAGGGCCCAAATTGAAAAGATTATATAGAGTCACACAATTTTGGTCTTGGATGAAAGTGCTAACCTTAGAATGTTATAGGAATTTATGCTTGGCAGGGAGCACCAAATGCAAGTTCTGAAGCTTGAAGCCATGACAATTATTACCACCGTAATAAACATTTACTCTTTTGGGAGCAATATTTTTGCTAGATTTCTGACCATACTTTTGCAACAAATGATGAATGATATTTACATTCTTTTGAGTGGCCCTAGAATTCTAATATCATAAGTTCATCTATAAAAATGTGTGGTTTGGAATAGTAGTCCTGCTAGATGAGATGCAATTTAGCTTATCCTGGTCCACATGAATTAAAAAACCCAATGTCTTTCTAAGAATATAAAAACACAAAGGAAATTGAGGATATCTTTGTCTCAATCCTCTCGAAAAATTAAAGAAACCTACGATTTTCCCATTTACAAAGACTGAAATTTAGCATAATAAAAAATATTTGAAACCCAATTACAAATTTATGATCAAATTCAAATTTAGATAATGCTATAATGAGAAATTTCCAATCTAGAGTATCAAACTCTTTCATGAAGTCAATTTTAAAACCATTTTCCATCCAAAAAAACTTCTTGTCTAACAAGTTAAAGCCTCAAATGCAATACCAATGCATTCAAAGACGTGTTTTCCTCTAACAAAGGCTCTTTGGTTATCAGAAATAATTTTTGAGGCTAATTGTGCTAACCTCTCTACAATAATATCAGTGGTAATTTTAAATTATAAGAGAAAGTGGTGTAAGGTTACCCTCCGTGTAAAATATTTTGAAAACAACAAAAATTTGTACTATTTAATTATTATCTATCTATAAAAATTAAAGTATGTGGAAATTCAAATATCATTCCTCTAATATCAATTAACATTTAATCTAATTACAAAAATACATAGATTTTTTTTCACACTACTCTCATCCTATTGTTTTGACATTTATTATATATGATGTGTCCACCCATAATATTTTATTACATTATTTTATTTTTTATCCCTTAAATCACTTTATTAATGCTTTTAGATCTTTATGTTATGCTGATGCTGCCGATTTGATAAACAAGCAGCAACTTGCTACTGTTGGTTTGATAAAAGAAAACTGTAGTTAAAATGGGACTTCACAAAAATTCAATGATAGTAAGTTGTGTTTATGTAAAATATTGTTGAGTGAAAACTGAAACAAAAAATGTAACATAATTTTGGTGCAGATCACTGTAATCTCTTGGATACTAGGGTTTGGAATCATTGATATCAATATGTACTACCTCATTACTGCTCTTGTGGGTTGGATAATTCATAATAGTTTCCCAAAAGTGGAAATGTGTTTTTTAGGATCATAGTTTTTCCTCTGATGGCCTTATATATTTTCTCATCTATCTATCTAATTAACCTATAGAAAAGACACTATTAAAATATTTGTTGAGGTTAAGGATGACCCATCAATGCAAACCCACATGTAAAAAAGATTTTGTAAAGAATGGTCAGTTATTGTTTCTGTTGAAGTCAAAGGCACCAGTGAAGAGAATATATTATGTTCTATACTCAGTATATATTGATCATTCTTCTTAACAATGTTATTTTTGTTCATTACTATGTGATTGACTTACTCAATTTTACAATTTACTTTAGCAAATCTGAAAGGAATACGTCTGATTGACTTAATCAATTCAATTTTGAATTGATTAATTTTTTTTTAAAACAAAACAAAATCTTTTTACATTAACATAATTATATATTTGAATTAAATTTAAATTTAATTTAAATTCAAATTCAAATTATTGTGCATTTATTGAGGCACCATTAAATTGAGCCACCACAAATTACACTATAATTAACGAGAGAAATCCAAAAACAAAAAATTATTTATGATGAATCGTATGATACAAAGCTCAATGCATACATTGCATTAGCAATACACAACTCACAATATAGTAATTAATAAATTGTCAAATTAACTGAATTCAAATAAAAATAAAATAATTAAATGGTATTAAAAAGAAAAGTTAAGTAATCAATAAAAAGTGATCTGTCTCTTTCTTTTCTTTCATTCACTCTTTCGATATTCTTAGATCTAATTTGTAATTTTTCTAATAACATATACAATAATAAATGTTAAATTATTATTTAATATTTTAATTGATTTTTTGATATTTTTATATATAGTTTTTTTATTTCTCTACTGATACCTACAACAATAAATGTTATATTATTATTTAATATTGTAATTTTTATTATCAATAATAAATTTATATTAAAGCAAAACTTATGTATTATTAAAATTATTATTCTTCAATATTAATCATAATTTCTCAATAGATAAATCTACTCACAAATTAAAATAATAAGTGATTAAAATTTGAAAAAATATTTTCTCAATTCAAACAATAATCAAAATACTAAAGAAAAAATCAAATTGATTTTATAATTTATAATTAAAAATAGTTTTATAATAAATTAAAAAAAAATAATTGAAAAATGAAAATAATATATTGTAAAATACGAAGATGAAATTATATTTATTTTCTATTTATAATGTGTTCAATTGAATATACACTACACACAATGCACTCATTAGTTGCCACTAGACACTATAATTACAAGTATCTTAAAAATCATATAAATTATGATTTATAATTATAAGTGTATTAAAAATCATATAAATTATACATGATTTATGATTTATTATAAAATGATAAGATAAATTTATTTTAAAATAAACATTGCAAAATGAACCATGATTAACCAAAAATTAATATATAAAAGTGAACGATTTAAATATATAAAATTTTGTATCATTTTTAAACAAATTTCATTTTAAATATAAGTTTCTTATTAATAGATATTAAAAAATTATATGTTTTTAAGAAATATTAATAAAAATAATTTTATTTTATATTATTTCAAATTTGTGATTTGTTTAAAATTGAAAGTAAGTATTATTATAACTTAAATACATTTTGTTACTAAAAATTAATAAAAATCATGTAATTTTATAAAATATTAATAAAAATCACGTATTTATAATAACTACGATTATCCTTCTTACTATAAGTTATAACTTTTTTTTATTTCAAGGTTAAATATTTAGTTTATCATTTTAAAACATAAGAATACAAATTACTTTGTAATTATTTAGACCCTTATTTGAAATAAAATATTTTTTGAAATTATTTAGCTTCTTATAGAAAGGTTAATAAAACAAAACAAAATCAATTGAGATTTTGTAATTTTTTTTAAACTTATGAAATAACTAAAACATATCATAATCTTTTGAAATTAACTTTATAATTATAATTATGATAAAAAAATTTTAATGATAGTCATGAAAATTTAATGATAAATGATAATCATAAAAAGTTAATGATAAAAAGTAAAAATTTATTGACACAATCATTTTTATAAATTGAATAAGTTCAAATTGTTTTTATAAACGGAAATATAAGTTACAAATAATTTTATAAATTCAACTATTTATACAATTATTTGTATAAATGAGAATAAGTTACATATATTTTTATAAATGGACACACGGGTTCAAGATGTTTATAATTAGAAAAAAAGTTACAATAATTTTATAAACAGGAATAAGTTACAATAATATTTATAAAAGAGAATAAGTTATTAATATTTTTATAAAGGAGAAAAATTGAAGTATTAAAACAATTGTCTTTAATATGAATAAATTAAAAATTTCTTTATAAATTGTCACACAGGTTCAATGCACTTATAAACAGGAAAAAGTCTACATATTTGCTTTAACTAGCTTTGGTACGCAGTCTTTTGTGCTTATTGTGCAACAATAATTGATTGGTATTTGGTTGGGAGAAAACGTGTTGTTAGAAAATATCATGAAGTGAAAGATTGATCAATGAAACAAAGTTTTGGATTAATAAGTATTTTTATATAGTTAGACTGATTTATTTTAGGATATAATAAGAAATTTTTAAAACTGAAATTTGACGGAAGTTGTCATCCATTTAAAGTTTGGAAAAATTCACTAATATCTAAAATATGTTTAATAAATTTTTAGAATTAACTCATTTGGATTCAATTGGATTTGTTAAATCATCAGGATTCACGGTTAGATGTGAATGTATCTATGAGATATTAGTTGTAAACTGTTCATTTTAATGTCCATCGTTTAAATATTTCTTTTGCAACTGTTTTATATAATTGAAGTTAGACATTCAACTATACGATTTATAGTAAGTACGGATCAATACTTAAAAGTTGGTGCATATTATTATTTTATGTTTGTAACTATGTGAATAATAGTCAATTGAAGAATGAATTCAAACTTTACAAATGATGGTTGGGTAGACATGTAATGTGAATCCAGACGAGACTCGTGCGATAACACCGGTTTCTTACTAGTAAATAATTAAATATGTTAAAATTAAATGGTATCGTGTGATTGATTGAAGGTACATGATCAATCTTTTTAGGATGGGTAGAGGAGTTGTCCCCTAAAATTAATACCAGTGTGATTATTATTGTCACCTCAAAATTCCAATGCAACCATAATAATCTCAATAATAAGTGACGCTTGTTAGAACAAGATTTTGTTATGCATCTAGCCTTAAGTTTTGATGTTAACATTACATGATATTTTGGAGAACAATTTAGAACTCTAACTATTTTTGTCTAGTGTGTAGCATTTGCTAATATGTTCTAACTCTGAAGATAAGGCGTGTGACGTCATCAGGTTCTGAATGCAGCACACTCTAACTCTGGAAGAAACCAACGTTGTTTACAAAGTCTAAGTCAAGTTTTTTAATGCTTCTATAATATTGTATCTGGTAAATGTTAGTGATAGAGCTTCTGATCGTGACTCTTTTTGAAGAGCTTATGAAGACTTCTCAAGCTCTGATTCTGTTTGTCCAAGTTCTGAAGATTCTAATCACAAGGTTCTGGAAGAACAAGTTCTGAAGATTCTAAAGACAAAGATTTTGAAGACCAAGTGCTGAAGACTTTGAAGACAAGATTCTAGATAAACAAGTTCTAAAGACTCTGAAGACTTAGGTTATGAAGATTATAGTTTTGATCCTTCTAAGCATGCTTCATCATCAACCATCAGAAGCCTCTGAAGATTAGAAGATAAGATCCAAATTATTTTACATGAGATAATAGTATAAGGTACAAATATTCTCACTACCTGATAAGGTGGCGGAAGGATAGTACTATTATATCATGTTATCTACTACTCCCTCACTGACTGTTATGGCCAAAACAACTCGAATTAAGTATTCCTATTCTACCCTCCAACAGATTTCACTTTGGCTATAAAAGAAAGACTTGGAATATTGAAGACAACAACAAATTCTCTGCAAAACTTACGATGAAAGGATGCTCAACTCTATTTCAAATATTCATTTGTAAAGTTTTGTAATTGCAAGGAACTTTGTTCATTAACTTGGAAGCAAGGAGATTTTGTTCATTAACTTGCTTTTAACACAGTTGTGTTATTTCATTGTAATCAAGTTTGTGTAAGCTGCTTTCAAGAAGCAACTCTGTAAACACACTCTTCATATTTCTACTCTTAACTAGGGCTTTAGTCAGGATTCTCAAGAAGACATTAACATGTATTCTTTGTGGTTTACAACATTGATAGTTGGTATTTGTTGGGTCTGTAATAAGTTCGATTATAATGGATTAAGTCCTTGCTTGAGAAGGCAAAATCACAATGGTAGGTGGACTAGATTAACTTTATTAACAATGAACCAATACAAAAATATATGTGTCATTTATTTTTGTTCTTGTGTTCTTTATTTTATCTTGAGACGATTTTGTTTTAAATATAGAAAATAAATTCACCCCCCCCTTTCTTGTGTTTCTCTCACCTTCAATCGACACCAGAGCTCCGGTCCTGGTATTGATTGTTATCACACACTTAATCATGTCAAATAAAGACCCAGAGTTTTTTGTGAAACACAATGGCTATTCCACCACCACTTGCACCTGTTATCCATGAAAGAGATAAATATAATGCTAAACCTTCAATATTTGATGGAGAAAGATTTGAT
Source organism: Vicia faba (assembly GCA_948472305.1). Lineage (NCBI taxonomy): Eukaryota > Viridiplantae > Streptophyta > Magnoliopsida > Fabales > Fabaceae > Vicia > Vicia faba. Next base: position 368,908,480 of record OX451738.1, on the reverse strand, counting down.
TATTGGAAAGATAGACTTGAAATTTTCTTTCTTGGTCATGACATTGATCTATGAGATATGGTAGTAGATGGCTATGAACATCTTGTGGATACTAGAGGAAACAAGATTGAAAGAAGAATGATGATTGAGCAACAAAATAAAGATTATAAGAATCGTCCTAAAGCAAGAACTATTCTACTGGATGATATTTCTTACAATGAGTATGAAAAGATAACAAATAGATACATTAAAAAGTCTATATTTGATTATTTGAGAATGACCCATGAAGGAAATGCCCAAGTTAAAGAGACTAAGGTGCTTGCCTTGATTCAAAAATATGAAGCATTCAAAGTGAAAGATGATGAAACTATTGAGAACATGTTCTCAAGGTTTCAAACTCTTGTTGTAGTACTAAAAGTTCTGAACAAAGGGTATTCTACAATAGATCACATTAAGAAGATTATTATGATCCTTCTCAAGAATTGGAGGCCCATGGTAACTGCACTGAAGTTGGCCAAGGATCTAAACAACACTTCTCAGGAAGAACTAGTTAGTTCTTTGAGAAGCTATGAGATAGATCTTGAAGAAGATGAGCCTCATAGAAGAGGAAAATCAGTGGCTTTGAAATCTTTTGTAAAGTCTGAAAATACTAGAACTCTTCAAGATGAAGAAGAAGAGGAATCTGAAGAAGATTAAAAAGATGAAGACAAGTTGTCTCTTCTCTCCAGAAGAGTTAATCAACTTTAGAAGAAAAGATAAGGCAAGGGAAGAGGATTTAGAAGGACAGGTGGTCGTTTTGAATCAACTTCTGAACAAAGGAAGTTAGGTGAAAACAAATACATCACGTGCTTTGAATGCAAGAAACCAAGCCCTTATATGAATGAGTGTCCCAAGCTCAAAAAGGATAAGCCCTGGAAGAAATCTTTCAGTGGAAAGAAGAAAGGGCTAAAGGCAACATGGGATGATTATGACTCTTCAGAAGATGACTTCGAAGAAGAGAGAGCTAATGTGGAACTGGTGGCAAGCATTAGAGCTTCTGCTGAGAAGATAGAATTAGAAGCATAAGCAGAACCTGATTCAGACATAGAAGAGGTATTTTCTGACCTTTTTCATTTTGAATAAACTTTTTCATTACTTGAAATTTTGGAAAAATAGGAGTTGCTTGGGAAAGAATTCAAGGAACTTAAAAAGGTCCATGAATGCGTTTTTGAAGAACACGGTAAACTTAAGGAAGAATTTTTATCTTTGAATGAATAAATTTGTATTCTTAAGAATGATAAATCTGCTCTCAGAAGCAAGAGATCCAAACTTGAGAAGGAAATTATTTCAGAAGATTGTGTGAGCACTTATGATGTCATAAAGAAATATGACAAATTTTCCTAAAAATTTCTTTCTAGAAGCCTAGGTAGAAGCATCATTGCTTCAATAATCTATGGCATAAGCAGAAACGATACAAGAGGAATTAGTTATGATCCTTATGAAGAATGTGATTTTGAAAAAGAAGATAGACCAAATACTCTTCATTCTAATTTTGCCTCTACTGGTTTTGAGCATAAAGAAAAAGAAAAGGATAAAACTCTTTATAAACCTAAGGCAAAACCAAAAGCAAAATCCTATTTCATTAATGCAATTAAATATGATTATTCTGCATCTAAACCCAAATTTGTTAACAACTTTGGGAAGACTAACAAGAAAGGACCCAAGAAGTTGTGGGTACCTAATAAGAAGATAATATATGTTGCAGATATCCTTGACAACAAATTTAAGACACCAATCATGGAAACAAAAATTTCGTTGCTCGCGACACATGACGGGAAAAAGGTATATATATTCCAAAGCCTGGAACTTAAGCTTGAAGGCGTCGTAGGTTTCGGAGGTGATCAGAAAGGGAAAACCATATGCTCCGAAATAATTGGTAATGGTTATCTCCCTTCTATTACTAATATTTTGCTTGTTGATGGATTAATGCATAATTTATTGTCCTTAAGTCAACTAAGTGGCAACAGTTGTGACATAATCTTTAATCAAAACTCCTGTAAAGTTGTTAGTCTGAAAGATGGCTCTACCCTTTTCACTGTTAAGAGGAAGTACAACATCTATAAGATTAGACTTTTTAATCTTAAAGAGCAAAATGTAAAATGCCTTATGTTTCTTAATGAAGAGTAATGGATGTTGTAACACCCTACTAAACCCATATATATTTCGCATATAATTTTACGAAAAATAAAACAAATAGAATCACCAACAAGGGTACCACATCTTAACACAAACGTCATATTAACATCCTGCTCCGTAACACGAGTTTTTGAAAAATCAATTATAACAAATACTTCATTAATGACAATGTCATTTCAACTTCTCGAAGCGGAATTCATAGTTTCAAAATACTTTATAAAAAATACTTCATAGAATCCTCATCATACTTTCTCATCTAGGATTCACAACTCAATTAAAACAAAGATCATGAAAGGTAGTTTAAAACTTAAAATTAAACAAAATGACATAATTATTCAAGTCAATGATCTCATCTCCGATGTTACCTATCAGAGCAAGACCCCTTTATTCTAAAGGAAATAAGGAACACACTCTGCAACTATCTTCTAAGCCTTGGCGAACTATTCTTGATTACCTGTAAGTTACCCACATACAAAGACAATATTTCCAAGCAACAAGAGTGAGTAAATCATAATCATTATAAAATACATAAGGAGTAAATATAGTAGTCATGGTACAAATCCAAAGAAGCACACCAACAGAACTTCATGTCATACTCACACCTTCAAGCATCATAATACGCATCAGACACATGGTAATATCGTCAATTACAAATTATCACTAACATGCATCCATAAAACAACAGTCAATCAAATTATCACGCAATTCCATATATAATTCAATGCAACTTCTTTAGATTCATGCATATCGTAGCGGTAAAAATATTGAGACTAAGCCATTGGATTGACTTAACTCGTACAAATTAAATAAAAATCGTCGCTGCAATTTATTGTTACTAAGGAAATGGGAAAAAAGCGAATAAATCCAAAAAAGAGGGGTAGAGAATCTAGGTACGGGGATTGGTTATGCAAAGGGAAGGTATTATCATCCTAAACATCTACGGTACTCCGCAGGAACCTCTTTGAAAATTTGTGTATTTTGGATATAAAAGGTGTATACAAAAGAAGATGGTGGAGATGAGAAAATAAGTATTTTTTTTACAATTTTTCACCCTTCGCTATTGTGAACCTTTAGTGTCTATGTACTACCTAGGGGATCAGGGTACTCGTAGTTCACCTTAAAAATTTTAAAATACATTTGTGTTGGTTAATTTTAAGAGAAGAGACACCATCATTATATTCGAGTGGAAAACATATTTACTACCCACGATTATAAGAAAGGAGAATTTGAATCATCTCAAACTGGAGGATATAAATTAGATTTTTCAAATCAACAAAGCCTCACTCAACACCCAAGTGGAAAATATCTCACTTCACTATATATCATAGAAGTATAATAGCTCGCATCACTACAAGAATCGGCAAGAGTCTAATCTTTAGAGAAAAGTTTAAAAGTAAAAAGCCACAGTGGCAAAATGGTTTGAGTGAGGTTAATTGACTTTTAGTCTTGAGAAATATGTCAAAGTATGATTAAATTGATTAAAGTTTGATTAAGAAAAGATTTTTGAAAATGCATGGACCTAAGTCCAAGTTTATAATAAAAGCAGTTCAAGTTAGAAAACAAGAAGAGTTTTGAAAAGAGGGAGAAGATTTTTGAAATTAAAGAAGATAGGAAGATATGAAGGGACTATCCTAATGTATAAAGTAAAAGCCAAGGAAAATAATGATCTAACCAACAAGAAGCCGACACTTGACATGAAAAAGTCAATGTAGAATTCTCATCCTTTGGATTAAATCCAAGCAAGAAAAAAATACTAAACCTCTAAGGAATGCCAAGCTTCAGATGAATTAAATCTTCACAAAAATTAGGCAGAGTAACGGCTGTATACAGAGGAATTTTAAATCACAGACAAAGCATAAAATCAGAATAACCTGCACACAAATAAAATCAACTCAATGCCTTGAAGTAAAGCCCAAGAACTTCAGACTGAATAACAACAAAGCAACAAGATCCCCAAGTATCAAGGCTTCTAATCCTAAGTCCTAGAGATCCAAAACTCCACAATGTCAAGGATAGTAACCAGATAGTCCAAGTAACCTTAAAGCTTTTAATGTTCAAGTTTATTATTAAGTTTCTTCAAAAGAAAATAAAATCTCAAATTAACAAAGATAAAATGACATAAAGATAAATTCTCAAGTGAACAAAAGGAAAACAACATGAGATGTAAATGCTAAAATAAATGGTACATAAAAATAAAGGCATAAAATATAGGCATAAATTAAAGTTTATTGTTAGTGAATTAGAATTTAAAACATTGGTTGATTGACCATCTTGAAGCTTGCTTTTGAAAACTCATTAGAAGATTGATAAAATCAAAGCATCTTAACAACAAGTTTCATTGGCTCTTTATCAAATTAAATATACCCGGGCTTACAAATATAGGTTTGAGCCACGAATGATCATTTTTCGAATGGGGACAAATTTAGCGATATGTTAAACAATCGTAAGTGGACTTATGTAGAAGGCACATCAATTTTGGGGTCGGTTAATAGCAATCTATATACTACACATGTTAGAGAAATCATATATAGATCATTCTCCAAAAACATGTAGCACAAGTAAAAATAGGAAAGGGATAAGATAAAGAGGGAGGGGAATGATAATATAATCAATGTATCAGATGAAATTAGGACTTCAAATATCATCAATATTATTCATCTATTTTGGTGGATTTGGTTTTTCAATCTATCAACGTCCAAGATTCAATGAGGTTGAGGAACTTGACCCAAAATAACACTCAAGTGTCTCCAAATCAGGATCAATCAAAAAATAATAAAAATAAAATTTAAATAATTTAAGAACGGAAATAATTGGTAAAACACACAACATGTATTAAAACACCAAATAAAAATCCTAAAAAAATATCAGAGGTCAACATGTAAAATACACTTTATTTTTTAGAATTTCTCAAAGTCAAACACTATTTTTTAAAATATAAATAAACATTGGATCCTTCCATAATTTTTTTAGAATTTTAAAATCAAGAAAAGTATTTTTAAACAACTTAAACAAGTCAAATAAAGTGAAAAAAATACCAAATCATAAAAGAAAATTGTGAAAAAATAAAACTCAAAAAGAGAAAAATAAAAAGTATTTTTCATAATTTTGTCACAATTTTAAAAGTTGAAATGAATTTTTTATTAATTTTTGAAGTTTAAAACAATTAAAACCAAAATCAGAAAATAAAAATAAAACCAAAATAATGTGGTACGTTGGATTTGAGTTGACTATGCATAGAAATCACATCAAATAATCTAGAGCACGCATGTACCATGGGAATTATTGCATTAAAAACATCCAAACACTTTTAAATGGATCAATCAAAATATAACAAAAGGCACACTCTCATTGGCTGGATGAGACATGTCATCGTCTTCAACCTCCAGCCACACGCGAATTGTAGGTCCTTCAAACTGTATAATTAGAAGCTCAGACCGGTGTCATTTACTTTGTCTCATCAAGATGATTCCAATGGTACGCTCGCGGAAAATTTATATAACCTGTAGCTCACTCGATTTGGAAAAAACCATAAGAAAAAGAATGAAAAGGGATTTGAAAATTCATGAAATCACAAACCAGAATAAGCATGAGCTTCATATAAGAAGAGGCTACAACTTTGTAACTTATTTGAAGCAAAATGATAGAGAATTCTACCAGAGCGAAGTAAGAGAATTTTGCTTTGAAACTGGACTTGGATAGCTCGATTAAATGGATGATTTGGATTGTTTTTGATATGGTTAGTTTCATAGAAGTTCAATGAAGGTGAGGAGGTCAAGAATTTAGGACTAGAAGTGCTTTAAAAGAAAACTTCAAGTTTCAAGGTACTTACTTTGCAGCCATGGTGCAAGTAACTCAGGGACCTTTATGGTGTAATCTTGGATTCTTTGGAAAGCCGAATGATCAATCTTGACAATGTGCTTTGAAATTTTTCATTTGGATGTTTGAGAAAAAGTTATTCAACTTTGAAATCAAGAAAAACATACGGATTTTTGTACTTAGAAATATTTCTATGTGTTGAGCTTCAAAATGACCTATAATGTTCTTCAAAGTTACATGTCCTTCCATTCCAAATTAGCTCTTGATCCTTGAAGATGAAATGAAGTAGACATCTTGAATTGAATTGTGGAATTAATATCACTCAAAAATCAAAAAATTGAAAGAGTTATAGTCTTTGAAAGATGATGAACAAATTTGGGGAAATTCACAAAAGACCTATAATCTTTTCAATTCTTAAACAACTTTCCAAGCATTTTCAAGTCTTGCATATTGAAACAAATTTTTAGTAGACATCCCAAAGATTATTATAGAAAAATAATGAGCTCAAGGATATTAAAGATGATCAAGTTATGATCCTTTGAGGTCACACAAGAGAATTTAATAGCCTTTTAAAAGGACTTGTAATCTTCTTCAACCATTAGTGATCTTCCACTCAAAATTAACCTTAAACCCTTGAAGAGAACTTGTTAAGGAACCTTTAAAGAGAATCATGGCTTCTTAATCAATCAAAAATCTCAAAAAAATGAGCAAGATATGGTCCTTGGAAGTCAGCAAACCCTAGTTGAGAGAGTGTCAAAATGACTTGGAACCCATTTCAACTTTTGATGATTTTTCTTGCACAGTTGGATCTTGTCATGTGAAGAGAAGTTGTTTTAGATGATGATAAGAACCCACAAAAAAAATAAACAACTCAAAATATTGAAAATTGAGATAGTTATGCACTTGTGATCACTGAATCAAGCACTGGCCCAATTAGCTCAAACTTGTTGAACCAACCTTGAATCTTTTGAACTTTCTATGCAAAGTAGAGCATGATCAATCACATTAGACCTTGAAAAGATGTTGTCTTGGAACATACTCAATGGTGGAGATTAAGTTTTAATGAAACTTGTTGAAGAAGGCATGAAAATAAACACATCAACCTATGAATCTTCTAGATGAATACCACCTCCAACCTTGAGGAAAACTTAACATAAATAAAATGAGAGAGCTCTTGGAACCAAAAAACTTCGATATCATATACATAGCCTTGAAGCTTAAGCTCTTGCAATCCATTAAAGAACCATTTGACTAAGGATCATCCATCAAAACTCTAGGTTAGATAGTTAGATGGATGCAGTTGTGCCATCACCTACAATATGAAAATTCAAAGAAACATATATACATATTTTTATGTTAGTTAAAAGTTAATCAAACTAAAAAAACACATGTACAAGATACACAATTCAAGGTGCTTGGTGATCCCTCAAGAGCAAACTTAAAGATAGGATGAAGTAGAAGGGAGAACAAACTCTAATGTGTGATCTTGATGTATTGATAATATGAGATAATGAGAGATCTTAAGGGCAAAATTTGGGGTATAACAACTGCCCTTATTTAAGTGTCTTCTATCCGAAGATATTAAGGTTAAAATCTTTGTCTCAACGCAATTGAAGACACTTAAATACAAAACAAACCCTATTTTTCGCCCTAAGATGCCATGCAATGCTTATGATTATGAATGTAAAATATAAACCTCACATCGGTGACACATAACACCACTAGGGAAGCAAGAATAATACAACGGACCAAAAAGAGAGTTTGAATAGGAAAATAAATCGTCGGGGAACAACATGATTTTGGAGATGAGTATAAATAGGAAAAACCAAAATCACGATTAAAGAAACCAAATGCATAATAAGATTTTAGCGACGAAAATTCTTAACAATACAAGCAACAAGATAACAAGGGGGTAACCACTAAGAAAGTATTACAAGCTGACTTAAGGAAAGAAAATCAATTCCATTGGAGAAAAATCAATGTCGTTTGGGAAAAGAAAACTCAACTTTACTTCGGTAAAGCCTAAAGAGGAGACAAAGTATCATCAACTTAAAAAATTAGGAAAAAGAAATGGGTAAAAAAGACCAATATATAATTGTGAACTACCCACTCATAGAGGAGATAGAAAAAAGAGAGTAACGTCGACTCACAGGGGATCGTAAACTACCAACCTGAAGGATACGGGTAGAAACGGAAAGATAATAATGGCTCAGGGATGACAGTAAACATAAATATTGAGGTGGGTAACAAATGATTGACATCAGTACTTATAACTGGAAACAATTGATTTACATCAACGTTTATGGTTGGGAACAAATGGTTGACATCAGAACTTATGGTTGGGAACAAATGGTTGAGGTCAACACTTATGGTTAGGAACAAAGGTTTGAAATTATCACTTATGGCTGCGAATAAAGATTGACATCAACACTTATGGCTGGGAACAAAAGGTTGACATCAACACTTATGGATGGGAACAAAGTGTTGCAACTGGTTTTTAAATCACAATCGCCACCCTTAATTTTTATCCTAAAGGAAGAGAGTATAAAGGAATAACCCTAAAGGTCGAAGATTCTAGGTTTGGACTCAGTTCTAGACGAGGGGAAGGTGTTAGACACCCCTTATCTACCTTGTTTACAAGGATACTAGGTTTAAAAGTGTGATGTAAGGAAATAGGCTTTTAATTTTAATCAGGGGGACTTGCCATGATTTTAATCGTATGCCTACGTATCCTCTTAGGAGGAATCAGAGTCTCATTTCATAGTTCATGGTTTGTTTGTGTTTTTTATGGATTGCGAAGATATTGGCATTTTTTGTACATTTAGTCTAGGTGTCGTGAATAGCGGAGATTGTTAGACTAAATGCGCAGTCAATTCGAATGTATTCGCGATCCTTTTTGAAAGTTGCCTATTAAATTAATTTAATTTACGAAAAATGCTTTGGTGTTTGGTTGAATATTTTTAAGTATTTAATTGTGAAAATATTTTATTTAAGTGCATTTAAAAGAATAATTTAATGCAATAAATAAAATATATTTTTTACGAGTTGAAAATAATTAACTTGATTTATAAAAAATAATAGCTAATATGATGTTATAATTTATAAATATATAAAAACTAAAAAAATTAAATAATAAAATAAAATAATAAAGAAAATAGATTAAAAACGTAAGGGGTGTAAATTATGCTAAGCAAGTAAAATAGGGGGGGTGCTAATTGCATGAGCCAAAATCCAGATATTGGATTTGGCCCATAAGCGCAGGGGGGCATGTTTTTACACTAAGCAGCAATTTGAAGGGTGCAGGAAGTATGGGTCCAAGTCCAGATACTGGACTTGGCCCGTTTGGCCAGAGGGAGTACGCTTCTGCATGTGTTAGCAAAAATAAAATAAAAGGGGGGGGGGGTCTAAGTAGCTAATGGGTCAGGCCTAATGAGAGGTTTGGGTTTGTTGGTCAGCGTGTGGGTGGACGTACGATTATGTGATGGGCATACACATTATGGGACATGTGATCGATATCTTGTGGCTATGGTTGAAAGTGCATGATAGTAACTATGTGGTGATACGTACAGGATTATTAAATATTTTATAATTTTTTTACACAACATTTTTTTAAATTCTCACTTGTTTCATCTCTCTCTCTCTCTTTCTATGTGTCTTCGTCCCTTTTCTCACACAAACCTTAATCGATCGTTACGACGATGATGTTAACTCTCCTTCCCTCTGTCTCACATCTCTCTTATCCAACAACATCAAAGATCCACTAATCCCCTACCCCAATCACAACAGTTCAAAAAATACAAAAAAAAGAAAAGAAATAAAAGCTAAGTTATTTTACCCCGTGGTGTGTTTGTTTTGCGTTTGCGTCTGGTGAAGGCTTTTTCTGCTAACCCCCTGTTTCATTCTTTCACAGGTACAAGGTGATGGTGAGGATGATGTAACAACGTGATGATTGAAGGGATCTTATGGTTTAAGATGTTGAAACCCTATATCTAGGACAAAATGGCAAGAGGCTTTACGGCGGTGATTCAAGCACTTCAAGCCTTCTCGGTTCTTCCCTTTGTCCCCTCTGTCACCCTCCTGTAATTGTTTTATTCGCAAGACTCTCCTCTTTTTCTGTTCTTAGTTGTTAGGTTTTATAGCTTAAAAAATATATTATTTTAGAAAATAGAGATTAGGAAAGAAATTAGTTTGTCTGTAATTGTGTAAACGGTTTTATTAGGGTTTCAATGTCATTTCATTTTTGTCTGCAAATTGTTTGTGCAAGGCTTGATTCGGTTTTGGTTAGCATTACTTTCTTTCTATATTTAGCTTGATTTGTAAATAAGGTTTGATTTTGTTGTAAATGGATCTTGATTTGTATTGATTAATTCTTTGAATGCTAATTTTTGTTTCTGTTTTAATTTGAGATTTGTTTATGTATTAGGTTTTGTTTTAAAGATCTGATCAATAGTTGTTGTTAGGCTTCTTTTTTTTTTAAATGCGTTATTTTATCTTTAATTCCAAAAATGATTGTTTGCTTTTGGACCGTGCATTTTTCTTTTTTTATTGGGCCTGAACCTGTTTGTTTTGCACTTTGGGCCTACGACTGAGGGCTTTGAAATGGACCAAGGGATTGTTTTTTTTTCAAATAATAAAATTGTATGATTTTAAAATAATAATAATGATAATAACAATAATTTATGAATAATAATCGTTAAAAATTAATAATATTGTTAATACAAGATTTACCGTAATTAGGTGTTGATTAAGATAGTAATAATAATAAAAGTATTTAATTACAGTTTGAATAAATATAATAATTATAATAATTAAATAAATAAAAAACCATTATAATGAAAGGTTTGAATGTTGACTTCAGTCAGCAAAACTTATCATGATGGACTCAAACCCTCCAATGGGCCACTCAAAAAAAGGTAACCTTGGATCCAAAAACATGCCTCCTATTATAAACAAGACTTCTAAAGCTTAACTTTAATGGGCCACGAAAACTCCTTAATGGGTCTATTAACAAGTATACCTCCTTTTATCCATTTAAACTCCATGATGAATTTATCCACAACAATTTAAAAATGATAACATTAATAAATTATTCAGAAATCAATAGGGAAATTTGGGGTATGACAGTTGCCCCTATTTAATTACTTTTCGATTGAATAGTGTGAGAATATGCAGGTCTCATATATTCTGATTGGAATTTTATTAAATATTGGAAGACCCTAGAATTTGTCTGAAATATTATAAGGATACGCTGTACAACGTTCCCATGAGTGTGAAGAATATGCATATATGATGATGTATCGTCTTACCAGTGTTTACACCAAGGTTTGTTTTAACTTAGGTATGACGACTCAGATAATTCATCAGTATCTAAAAGAGATTATAAATTCTTGCATATTTACCATAACCTAGGGGGAAAATGATACAGGTTTGAAAAGTTTACTTACTAATGCTTGGGGACTAATATAGTAAGTTTTGGTTGGATTTGATTTCTTTTATTCATCGTAACCTAGGGGATGAATAAAACAAAGTTTTATAATACATTGTTGCATGGAGACTGATGCAATATATTATATCGCAGAAAAATGCTTGATAATAACATTGTTGCATGGAGACGGGTGCAATGGATTATGCAGATTTATTCGCATATCTATCACAACCTATGGGATAGATAATTGGAAAATCTTGATAACTACATCGCTGCATGGAGCCTGACGCAATGGAAAAATTCTAATAATAGCATTGCTGCATGGAGACTAATGCAATGGAAAAAAGTTTGATAATAACATCGTTGTATGGAGACTGAGGCAATAGGTTGAATTGCAGATTTTGCACATTGTTGCATGGAGCTTGAGACAATGAGCTATATTGCGAAGGAGAAAACACATTGTTGTATGGAGCCTGACAAAATGGGTTATATTGCAGAAAAAGTTTGATAATAACATCGCTGCATGGAGGCTGACGTAATGTTTGATAATAACATCGCTACATGGAGACTGACGCAATGGGTTAAATTACATATTTCGTACATTGCTGCATGGTGCCTGACACAATGAACTATGTCACAAGAGGAAGGAATACATTGCTGCATAGATACTGATGCAATGGATTAAATTGCGAATTTCACACACTGTTGCATGGAGATTGACACGATGAGTTATATTGCAAAGGAGGAAACACATTGTTGCATGGAGCTTGACACAATGAGCTATATCGAGAAGGAGGAAACACATTGTTGCATGGAGCCTGACACAATAGGTTATATTTCAGAAAAAGTTTGATAATAACATCGCTGCATGGAGGCTGATGCAACGGGTTAAACTGTAGGTTTCATACATTGTTGCATGGAGCCTGACGCCATGAACTATATCGCAAAGAAGGAAACACATTGTTGTATGGAGCCTGACACAATGAGTTGAATTGCTGATTTTGCAACATTGTTGCCTGGGGTCTAACACAATGAGCTAGGTCACGAAGAATGAACAAATTGTTGCATGGAGACTGACACGTATATAAAATTTTTCACACATTGTCGCATAGAGATTGACACAATGGGTGGAATTACTGATTTCACAACATTGCTTCCGGAGGTCTAACACAATGTGCTAGATCGTAAAGAAAGAACATATTGTTGCGTAGAGGCTAACACAATAAGTTAAATTGCAGATATCGCACATTATCGCATGGAGTCTGACACAATAAGCTAGATCATGAAGAAAGAACACATTGTTGCATGGAGACTGACACAATAAGTTAAATTGAAGATTTTGCACATTTTTGCATGGAGTCTGACACAATGAGCTAGATCACAAAGAAAGAACATATTGTTGCATGGAGGCTGACACGATAAGTTAAATTACAGATTTTGCACATTGTCGCCTGGAGTCTGACACAATGAGCTAGATTGCAAAGAAATAACATATTTCTGCGTGGAGACAGACACAATAAGTTAAATTGCAGATTTCACACACTGTCGCAAGGAGTCTGACACAATGAGCTAGATTGCAAAGAAAGAACATATTGCTGCGTGGAGACTGACACAATAAGTTAAATATAGAAAATTTCACACATTGTCGCATAGAGACTGGCACAATGGGTGGAATATATAGGAAGTTGTTTTGGATGATCCATATCTTAGATAACTAATCAGAGATGAGGACCGATTTTACTGGTTATTTGTTTCTAACCTAGGTAAGAACTGATGGAGGTTCCTAAGATATTGGCTCTGTTCGTAGCAGGTTTTGAGGAATGTCATGCATGATGCATATGTATGGAAACATGGACTTTAGAATGCATATGTAATGAATGTGTGTATGCCTCAAATATATATATATATATATATATATATATATATATATATATATATATATATATATATATATATATATATATATATATATATATATATATATATATATATATATATATATATATATATATATATATATATATATATATATATATATATATATATATATATTGGTGCAAACTATATGTATATGCCCTAAATATTATGGAAAATGTTTTTGATAATTCTCCTTCGTTAAACCATCGGGTTCTTGTAGTTATCAACTTCCTAACGTTGTTTGTTGCCAATCTCCAAGTTGATTTGAATTTGGTGAAAAGTGTCAGTAAGATTTTGATGTTTGTATCGTAGGTGCAAGCGTAGGTATGGACGTAGATGTGGACGTTGGTGTGGATTTTGACATAGTCGTAGACGTAGGAGTGGGCGTAGAAATAGGCGTGGATTTTCTTTCGATGTTTTTCCAACCAGAATAAATTTTGATGCTTTATCAAATGTTCTTTGGTGTTTCTGTATGTTAGGTGCACCAAATGTTGTGCATTACCTTGAGATTTTGATATGGTTATATGTACGTCATGCTGGATATGAGGCTTTTTTACGGGAAATCTACTGCTGAGATTTCCAAGGAATCTACTGTCGAGATTTTGTCAAGAAAATACCTTTTTCTGAAGTCTTATGGGAAATCAACTATTGAGATTTACCCACGAGAATCTACTGCCAAGATTTTGTTGTGAAATTACCTTCTGCCGAGGTCTTCTGAAAAATAAACAACCGTGATCAACCAGGGGAATCTTCTGCTGAGATTCGATTGAGAAATACCTTATGTCGAGGTCTTCTAGATAATCATCTATCGAGATTCGATGTAGAATTACCTCCTACCGAGGTCTTCTGGAAAATCATTTGCCGATATTATCCAAGAGAATCTACTATCGAGATTCGATGTAGAATTAACTTTTGTCGAGGTCTTCTGGAAAATCATCTGCCGAGATCATCTAGGAAAATCTATTACCGAGATTCGATTATGAACTACCTTCTGTCGAGGTCTTCAGGATAATCAACTGTCGTGATCAACAAGGGGAATCTAATGTCGAGATTCAATTGTGAGCTACCTTCTGCCGAGGTCTTCTCGATAATCAACTACCATGATCAACCTGGGGAATCTACTGTCAAGATTCAATTGTGAGCTACCTTATGTCGAGGTTTAACATAGAATTAGGTAGCTTAATTGACAATGATTATTGGCTTTACATAAAACAAGGTTTTATGCCATGCGTGTAAATTTGATTGATGCATGAAATGTAATGATTGATTAATGCATGCAATGAGTGACTTAGATATGTGTAAATGGATGTTGGACTTTGGAATGCGAATGTGTAATTGGGCTTTTTGAAATATGCTTGACCCATATTGTCGAACTTCGTCAGAGGGATGAGATGATAAGTATAGCTTAATTCTAGATCGAGGAACCCTAATGCATGATTTATATGCTTTATTATTATGACTCGATTGGTTTTTGAATGGTGCCCCTGTGATGGGTCATGGATGATTAAAGTGTAGAGGTTTTCCTATGCAACAATGTTTATTATCACATGGTGGTTGAATGTTATGCTATCACGATTTCCCAATACTCGATTTTAACTTAAAGATTGCTGATGTAGGAGAAAGATCCACTAGAGGTTATGAGAGTACGTGGAGAGCTTACCCCTATGTGGATAGTTTTTCCTCAATTTGTTGGTAGGACTTGGAGGAGATTCTCATTGATATAAGTTTGGAAACAGTTTGATCATAATATGAATGACCCCACTATTTTGTATTATGCCCTTTATTAAAAGATTCTTTAAAATGTTTGGCTTTTATGAACCCTTTTGATCAACTCCTTTTGATCGAGCCTCGTAGTGGTTTGCCCCAACATTCAAAATTTTGAAAGATGTGCCCCTCAATCTCCAGGATCTGGAGGAAGTACCTTCAGAAAGAACTTAGACCTTACCATGAACTTGACATAGATTACCCTAGGTATTCGAAGCTTGAAAAGTTTGTACTTGAAGTTGTTTAAAGAATTTGGACTCTACATGCAGTAAGATGAACCTGGTATGTACTGCCCCAACATTTGAATCTTGGAAGGTTACCCTTGATTATCAAGATCTCGAGAGGTTTGTTAAAACGTGGAAACTGAGTCAATATGACTTGATTAAGGAATGCTTCTTCAAAAGGTATGCCCCTGATTGAACGTGCTTTGAATTTTGATTGAAGTTGATTGAATCTCAGAATGATCACCCCTTGTCAATAGTATCTTCAAGTGATATACCCCTACAATCATTAATATTTGTCCCTATTTATAGGGGTCCTCCTATATGTTTTCCCCCTAGTTAGAAGCTTCTAGGAAATGCTCCCTTTGATCAGACCTTTTCTTTTGAAATCTCCTTGATGCTAAGTATTGATTCATAGATAAAATTGTACATTTTGAAAGTAATCCTAATGTAATGCACATGCAAGTTCTTGAAATTGAAATTGGTTATGGAATAGAAGTGGATGGTTAGATATGTATATTAGAAGATGCAAAGTGATTAGCAATAAATTTAACAAACATAGGAGTCAGGTTAACACAAATTTTACCGAGTATGCTTTCATAGTGAACCTAGGTTCAATTAGGACTTTTTGAAGGTTGTAGCATAGCCATGGTTCATGGTTTAAGAAACAAAAGATATAAGGCTCAAAATTTTATTTATCCCACCCAATTCTCTTTGATGTTCTCCAATCCTAAATTCAATTAATGCAACAAAAGCGTTTAATCCCCAAGAGAAATTTTGTAGTCGCGCAGATGATGAGAAGCACGGATAAAGATCTAAGCGCCAATGAAAAACATTGATAATATCCAAGCATTGATGAGAAGCCTTGATTATTCTTGAGGTGGCAGTCACAAGATTTTTTTCCAATTTATTTGTTTTAATCCCTTATTTTGCATGGACCAATTCTTTTGAATTTTCGGTCCATTGGGATGCCCTGACTTTTGCCTAAGTTAAGTTTTTTTTCTTTTTGACTTAGCGGGCTCTTTTTTTTATTATATATTTTACCTTTTGAACTTCTTTTTGCTTTTCGGTTTTGACACTTGTGACTGTCATGCTAATTGTTGTAATCCTCGTCTTCATCGTTTCCTCGATCTTGATTGATGTACTAAGGAAGAAGACGTCGTGGACTTTGTCTTTGTTGATTCCTTAATCTTGGATGATGAACGCGGGGAAGATGATGTGCTCGAATCTTTGCTTAGATCGTTTCCTTAATGATGTATCGAGGAAAGGAATATGCTTGAACCTTTTATTCAAATAAATCACTTCTCTTGAGAATAGAATGCGCCATTGAATTAATTGTAAGACTACCCTGCCCCTGGTTAAGATTAAGGTTTTTATTTTTAGAAAATAGAACAAAACTCCAACTTCTAGCTCGAGGGGGTTAACTATGGATTATCTCCTTATTTCTCCAATGTTTGAGAAGTGAAATAATGCCTTACATCGTCAGCTAAGCCTTACTATTAAAAAGCATACGCCATCAAAACTCGATTATTTTGTATTTTCATCATTGTCCATCAAAGTTTGTTAAAGTTATGTAATGGAAGATAGAAAATAAGAAAATAAAGTCGTTGATTACTTGTGGAAAGTGATAGAAGAGCTGATACAAATGGATCTATTTCAAAAAATATGCATGATTATTTTATTAGAATTACTGATCCAAAGATACAAATTTATAGGAAATGAAAATTAACAACTAGGAAATTACAAATCGAAATGATAAAGGCCTAGTGATCTAGAGATAAGCCCCCTTGTTAATCCACCGACTTTAGGGAATTCTTCTTAGTCTTTGGATTTTATCAAAGCAAGGGGCGACCATTCATCAATGGGATCCCTTCTTTAAAAGTCAACTGCTTATTGTCGATCAAATCTTGGACCTTGTGTCTGAAACTCTAACATCTTTCAAGGGCATGTCCTGAAGAGTCGACATGATAATCGCACCTGGAATTTGAATTATACTTAGGCAGAAGTGTACCATTCGGAGGATTCACTGACTTCCACTCTACCAAAGATTCCTTGAGTAAATGTTGTAGTAGCCGACTGTGTGGTATGAGAAGTGGATCAAATCTCCTTGGTGGTAGTTTTTGTCTTCGTCTTTGTTGGGCATATCCCTTATGTTGATAAGGTTGTTGTAGTTACTGTTGAGGTGGAGGAACTTCTCATGGTGGTGGCATTTGTGGTACTGAATAGGCATGTGGATGGGGTGATCAAGGGTTACCTTCGCTCCTCAGCAATAATTGCATGATCAAGTTCATTTGAGTCTTCAGCTGGTGGACCTCCTTCTTCAATAGTTCTTGGCCTCTTTTGATTTCCTCCATGGTTTCTTGAGACATGCTCTGAGTTTGCTTGTGAGTGTGATCGATGGATCTGGAACTGACTGTTTAACGCTGGATCGCGAAATGTCGCGGAAGCAAGAGTCACCACCGTCTTTTATTTTCTCCAAATGGA
Source organism: Vicia faba (assembly GCA_948472305.1). Lineage (NCBI taxonomy): Eukaryota > Viridiplantae > Streptophyta > Magnoliopsida > Fabales > Fabaceae > Vicia > Vicia faba. The sequence goes on along the minus strand of OX451738.1, from coordinate 368,890,699 downwards.
AAGGACAAAAGCACAGAAAAATTCCTTATTAAGATTAGTTCTCGGTTCGGGAGGTAGATTTATAGAAAGGGAAGGTGTTAGCACCCTTTCTATCCATGGTTATCCATGGGCTCTTAGATACTTGCTCATTTGTGTTTTCAAAATGTTTGTTTGCTTTTCAGAGTGGGTTTGAAAAAGTTTCATTTAAAATTTCAGTTTGACTCTTGTATCAGTCCTCAAGAGTGTTTGAAAGGTTGTTTTGAAAACTTTTTGAAAAGTGTCATTGTGAAAAGAGTTTTGATTTGTTTTGAATTAGAGCAAGTATCTACGAGTCATCTACCTACCCTAAGGAATTCGTTTGTGTAAATGTCCTTAAGATAGTGCCATCCCACCATTGAGAGGTAGGTAGCACCATCATTGGAGGTGTTCGGGTCAATTCGAGGGTTCGGGACAGTGTGGTCACCAGAGCAATAGGAAGACACCTTAGAAGCTACCCTCATGCCATGTTCATGGACATGAGGACTTACTAAAACGTCCTCTACTCGACGACCACTTTTCGAGGGGCAAGGCAACAGTGAGACGTACCCTAGGGGTGGTGTGTGAACTGTGTGTCATTTTCAATTATGTTTATCTTGTCATGCATTGGTGATCTACGCTTTGTTTTTATTTTTGGCATTCATTCTTTCATGCAAATTATTAACAGTTAAAAGATGCGGGAAGGTAAAAGTCCTACGCTATTACAAAGGCGCGGGTCTACATCGCCAAATTAAACCAAGACCCGATTTGAAATAAATAAAAATGCGGAAAGTAAATACCCTAATTAATCTATTACAAGGCTTTGGGGCAAGTACATGAAATTTTAAAAGGGAAATAAAAGCAAATGTGCGAAAAGAAGTAAGATCGAGAATGCGAGGGCGTTGGACCCTTTTAAAGAAATTAAATCGAAATCGTAAATTAATTAAATTAAATAAAAGCAAGAGCTTATTTTTGGAGTTTTTTGTATTTATGGAATTTAATGAGAAAGTTGAATGGAATTAAAACCCTAATTCTAAGCATTTTTTAATTATTAAAGAAATAAGTTCAAGTTTGACCTAATTTACATTAATTATTTACATGGCATATTTATTTACAAAATAATCAATAATTAAATATGGTGAAAAAGGAAAAGAGAATAAAAAGTATAAAAACCCTAATTTCTACATTTTTTAGTTTATTTAAAAAAACATTAAAATTAAACCTAACATTAAAACTAAGTTAATTATTAAATTTATTTACAAAATAAACATTAGTGAATTAAATAATAAAATATATTTTTATTTTTTGACTTTCTGATTTTTTTGTATTTTTATATTATTAAAATTAATTTGAAGAATTAAAAGAAAGTAATTAAATTAAAACAAATAAAAAAAATAGAAAAAGGAATGAAGGAGAGAAATACAAACAAGAGGGGTAGTAGACCCAATTTTGGAGGTATGATCAGTAGTAATTTGGCCCAATAGAAGCTTGGCCTGTTTGACTTTCAGCGTTCACGTGTGCATGGTTGACTGATGTGTATGATGGACCTCTCATCCTGACCTTCAGATTCATCTTCTGGGACATTTGGTAAGTCAAGGCATGGAGTTGTATGGTGGACCTTAGGATGCAAGCTGCGTAGAAACACATTACAAGAAAAAATATGAAATATATATGGGGGACCTGGGAATCGAACCCAGGTCCCAATACCTGCCTGCCAGCGTGTTTACCAACTGTGCTATTGAACCACTTTGATATTATAATGGATGCTGAATAAGATATGTGAGAAAGCGCTTGTAGCTTGAAAAACGCACTAAATTCAAACCGTCCACTCTGGCTGAGACACGTCCTCCTTCTTCTTCACGTTACCTGAAAATATGAGATAGATAGCGGGGGTTTTAAACCCCCACTAACCCTGAACCTTGAAAATAGCGATTAGGCCATACAAGAATATAAAAAGGGCGCGATGTGGTTGTTGTGTTCGTATGAAGGTCATGAATTCAATGGTACTGGTCTTAGAGCCTAATTTTTCCAGAGGAACGAAGCCCTCTTTCAAAGTCTCTGAAACCCTAAAAAGCTCTCATGGTAACTTTGCATACAGGAAATGATAACTCAATTAAATAGCACCAATAGACTCAGAATGTCCATGTTAGTATAAAACAATAGTTTAAATGTATGAAAAATGTCCAGAAATCCAAACACGATTATGCATAATTTTGAAAGAGAAGCAACTCTGTTTTACCGATTCTTTATGTATGGAGAGTGGACAATGATTGAGGCACGTCCAAAAATGTCTCAGCAAGCCTTTGGAATACTTTTTTGGCCTTGAAGAACACTCTAGCTATGAAATCAGTTTTGAGAAATTTTGGAAAAAATGTAAAGTTGGCTTTCAGGTTTGGGTGCAGCTTTCAGGTTCTCTATGATTAGGCTTGCGTTGTGTTTATATGTGTGACTGAATTAGGGTAAAAATCCAAGTCAAAAAACCTTTGCATTCATGAATCAAATATTTGATTTTTAATGGTATCTTTTCCAATCTTTTTCATGTGAAGATCATGCCAATCATTGCCAATTCTTTCCATATTGAGTGTGAACGAAATATTTAGGCTTTATTGAGAGAATATGCTGCAAAAAAGGATTGGAAAACATGATTTTCTATTTTTGTCATATTTTATTTTAATTAAATGAACTAATAATAATAATAATTCAAATAATTAATAAAAAATGATAAAATAACTCCCTTTAAAGTCAATGGGTCGTGCATAGCTTTTGGGTGATGATTCTTGGAAGAAATTGAGGCCCATTAGCAATTTTGAGGCATTTGAAGCAAAGTTGACTTTTCAAAATTCCCAAAACTTTCCCAACTTCCACAAGGCATATCTTGCTTAATTTTTAAGCTTTGATCATGTTCTTGGACATTTTGGAAAGGTCTTGAAGTCCTCTAACCAATTACTTTGGTCCCATGTCATTTTAATTTACCAATATTAAGTTATAGTTTTTGACTTAAAGTGCCTTTTTGTTGACTTTTGAAAATGACCTATAATGTTGAGATTGATAACTTTTTGTGAGAGCATTTCTTGGACTTGAAGTGTGAAGAGGAGTTGTAGGAAATGTCTTTCTCTTCAAAATGAGCTTTGGATGGGATTTTTATGATAAACCATGTGGAAGTTATGCCTTGGTCAAGTTATAGTTGACTTTTTCAACTGTCCAAATATGGAAACTTTTGCATCTTGAGACTTTTTGAGCCATGCCTTGAAAATCATGATCAAGAATTGATCAAATGATGTTTGTGGCTTCAAAATAAGATGTTGACCAAAAATTTGGACTTTTGACTGTCAAATGACCATTTTGCCCCTACAGTTGACTGTTGAGCAATTAGGGTTTTTGACTGTGCAATTTTGTGCTGTGAGTCTTGAAACTTGACATGAGGATGCTTGACAATGTTTATAGGCATGTGGTACTTGTTTGGACCCTTGGAAACTTCAATTTCTTTGCTAGAATCAAAAACCCTAATTTTGACTGTTAGGAGGCCATTGAACTGTGCAACCCTTGGGGAGATTTTGAAGCATGCTCTTTGCAAATCTTGAAGAATATGGGAGGGCAAATTTTGGGGTACAACAGTTGCCCCTGTTCAATCTTCTTAGACCTGAGGATGTAGATTGGCTGACGTGCCTTTCGTAATCCGAAGGTGGGAGATGATTGAACACTAGAGTGCCCAGAAATTTGCGCTCACATGTTGGCAGTATGATGGGGAATGGGCTTACAGATGCCATTTGGAGATTGATGGATAGGATGATGGGCTTATAGATGCCATGCTAAGAGGTGATGGATGAGTGGATGGGCTTATAGATGCCATCTGGGGTGTCGATCGCACAAGAGATTCCTTAGCGAGAACTTGCGTACCTGAAAAAGAAAATGATTACTTGACCTGTTACAGGAGTTGGTCTTCAAACTCTTATGTAGATATGCCCTGACTGGTTACAGGAATTGGGTCTGGAGCTTCAAAAGGTTATGAATGAATCGGGGATGGTTACTACCTCAACAGTAACATTGAGAGAACTTGGGGCGATTACTACCTCAACAGTGATGATGAGAGAATCTGGGGTGATTACTACCTCAACAGTAACGACGAGAGAATCTGGGGCGATTACTACCTCAACGGTAACGATGAGAGAATCTGGGGCGATTACTACCTCAACAGTGACGATGAGAGAATCTCGGATGTCTTCTACTGGGATAAGAATCAGGGAGATCTTAGAGTCGATCCGACTGAACCGGAGAAGGCCTTTGACTGGATAAGAATCAGGAAAATCTTAGGGTCGATTTAACTGAACCGGACAAGGTCTTGGAATATCTTCAATTGGATAAGAATCAGGGAGATCTTAGGGTCGATCTGACTGAACCAGAGAAGGCCTTTGACTGGATAAGAATCAGGAAAATCTTAGGGTTGATTTAACTGAACCGGACAAGGTCTTGGAATATCTTCAACTGGATAAGAATCAGGGAGATCTTAGGGTCGATCTGACTGAACCAGAGAAGGCCTTTGACTGGATAAGAATCAGGAAAATCTTAGGGTCGATTTAACTGAACCGGACAAGGTCTTGGAATATCTTCAACTGGATAAGAATCAGGGAGATCTTAGGGTCGTTCTGACTGAACCAGAGAAGGCCTTTGACTGGATAAGAATCAGAAAAATCTTTAGGATCGATTTAACTGAACCGGGCAAGGTCTTGGAATATCTTCAACTGGATAAGAATCAGGGAGATCTTAGGGTCGATCTGACTGAACCAGAGAAGGCTTTTGACTGGATAAGAATCAAAAAAATCTTTAGGATCGATTTAACTGAACCAGACTAAAGTCTTGAAATATAGCCGAGAACTTAACTGGATCTTTCCTGAAAGGTAAAAGTCAGTCATATGCAATGCATGATATGGATCAAGCAATGATGTTCTCAACATAAATGAGATTTGTAAGATATGATGCGTATATGCATGCTATAATGTATGGAAATGTGATGTTTTTGAATGTATGTTTTTGTCTAGGAAAATAAATCCTTGACGGGTGCCAGGAAGTTAACTCCTGGGCTGATGTTTGGAGAGTAGATCTTTGCTGTTTCCGCTGGGGAGTGATGGTTGCAAGAATACCGGTAGGAGAAGATAACTCCGTTGAGGAATAAACTTGGCGAATAGAACACTCTGCGAGGAGAAAAATTACTCTAGCGACCTTGCTAGGGAACAACACTCTGTGGGGAGAGAGATACTTTGCTGGAATGTTGATGGTAACTTCGCTGGGGATACCGTTGTTACGTTGGAAGTGCTAATAGACTTTGCTGTGGATAAGAAGACTTCGCCGAGGACGATCTTTCCGTGGCTTTTGGCTGAGGATAACCCAGTTATATCCTGGTAGGGAAATAACCTTTGAATAAAGCCAGGGGACGCGTTCGGGCTCTACGGGGATAAGCTTCCAGAATCTACTGGGGATAAGCTTACTGCCTGGGGAGATGGATTCCAACTTTCTTGGGGAAACTGGATTGGACTCTCCTGGGGAAATTTTGAACTATATTGGGGAAGTGACTCCATTGAATGTTTGATATACCGCTAGGGAACAATCTTTAGGTCAAGACTGCCGGGGATGCTTGTTTAAGAATATCTGTATATCGCGCTGGGGAATGTTGAGATCTGCAGGGGTACCCAACTTCCTTAAGGCTGATAATAGCTTTGCTTGGGGAGAGTGCATTGACTTGCTGACTCACTCTCTGGGGAATTAAGATATACTGGTTATGTTCTTCAGCCGAACTCACCTTGGTACCTTGATGGACAGAGCAATTAGATCGCTTAGACAACTCATTATTGTCCCTGTTTCTAATGTCACCTGTAATTAATCCTTTGTTTCGTATGCAAATATTTATGATTTAGCAATTATTGTCAAATGCATATATCACAAATTGAACCTTGGACGTTCTTCACAAAACAAAACAGAAAAGGAAAATAATTGGCAATTTTAGCTGAAAAGTGTATTTGTATTGATTTTGAATTTGCCTGTAAATCGGCGTTTATATACAAGAGGCTGACGTCCTAGTAAGAGAACGCCGCCGAACAAAAGAATTTATACAATTTGTACAAAGGAAAATAAAACAGCTATGTGAAAAGAATAATCCCACTGGATTCCAACTCTGCTATCGCCCTTATATCTTCGAGCGTCTCATCACTTGATGACCTAGATGGAGATGAAGTTGATTGATCGATGCCGTCTGAACTTGATGTTGATACCGGATTCCGGATGCTAAGTGATCCAATGAGACATAGTATTACACTTTATCCCTAACTTTTGCCTGGACCGCCCTTTCGGGTCTTCGGTCCACCGGGATACCCATTTTTGCCCAAGCCGCCTTTTCAGGTTTTCGACTTGCCGGGTGTACAGATTTTTTTTATTTCATCCCTTCATTTTGCCCGAACCCTTTTGGTTCGCCGGGAAGCCCTAATTTTTTCCTAGGTATGTCGACCTAGCGGGTCTTTTTTATGCGTAGTATCTTTTTACTATGTCTGCATTGGCGGGGCGAGGAAGTTCGTCACCATCCATGTTGGTTAGAATCATGGCTCCTCCTGAGAACACATGTTTAACCACAAATGGCCCTTCGTACGTAGGGGTCCATTTGCCCCTTGGATCACTCTGAGGAAGGATGATACGCTTGATTACCAAATCCCCAACTTGATATTCTTGTGGTCTGACCTTTTTGTTAAATGCCCTGATCATCCGTTTCTGATACGTCTGACCATGACAGATAGCAGCAAGTCTCTTTTCGTCAATTAAGTTTAGCTGATCAAGTCGTGTCTGGATCCAATCATCTTCATTCAGATCTGCATCCTTCATTATCCGGAGAGAGGGTATCTGCACTTCGATCGGTAAGACTGCCTCCACCGTAGACCAAGGAGAAAGGAGTTGCCCCGGTTGACGTCCTGGCTGAGGTACGGTACCCATGTAGAGCGAACGGTAACATCTCGTGCCAATCTTTATAAGTCACTGTCATCTTCTTCACAATTTTCTTGATATTCTTATTCGCTGCTTCTACAGCCCCATTCATCTTCGGCCGGTAAGGAGAAGAATTGTGGTGCTGTATCTTAAACTGCTCGCAGAGCTCAGTGATCATCTTGTTATTGAGATTGGTACCGTTGTCTGTAATGATTCTTTCAGGGACACCGTATCGACAGATCAGATTATGCCGAATGAACCGTGCCACAACGTTCTTGGTTATTGTGGCGTAGGAAGCTGCTTCAACCCACTTCGTGAAGTAATCAATCGCCACCAGAATGAAGCGATGCCCATTGGATGCCGTAGGTTTAATCTCACTGATCATATCTATGCCCCACATTGCAAACGGCCAAGGTGCAGTCAGGACATTTAGAGGAACTGGAGGAACATGCACCTTGTCTGCGTAAATCTGGCATTTGTGACATGTCCGAGAATGTTGGTAGCAATCGGCTTCCATTGTGGACCAGAAATACCCTGACCGAAGGATCTTCTTCGCCATAGTATGTCCACTGGAATGTGTTTCGAAGGTACCCTCATGCAGCTCTGCCATGATCCTTTCTGCTTCAGTCTTATCCACACAACGTAGTAAGGTCGAATCATGGTTTCGCTTGTACAGGATGCCATTGCTAAGAAAGAACTTCGTTGCGAACCTTCTCAGAAACTTCTTATCGTTGACAGATGCACCTTCAGGGTATTCCTGAGCTTCCAAGTATCTCTTCACTTCATGGTACCAAGGCTTCTCAGTCACTACCTCAGCCTCAAGGTCACAACAGTATGCCGGTTCGTCCAATTTCCAGATGATGACTCGGGGAGCCTCATTGTCCCATTTGACTTTGAACATGGAAGACATCGTAGCTAACGCGTCCGCCAACTGATTCTCCTCTCTTGGAAAGTGTTCAAAAGTTATCTCTGTGAAATGGGGGATCAATGTCAACACACACTCCTTGTAAGGAATAAGATTCGGATGTTTCGTATCCCATTCTCCTTTGATCTGATTGATCACGAGAGCGGAATCTCCGAAGACACTCAGAAACTTGATCCTTAAGTCGATCGCAGCTTGAAGACCCATGATGCATGCCTCATACTCCTCCATGTTGTTGGTGCAGTTGAAACACAGCCGGGCAGTGAGTGGAGTATGAGTGCCTTGGAGGGATATTATCACAGCGCCGATACCGTTGCCCAAAGCATTGGAGGCTCCGTCAAAGTGCATAGACCATCGGGATCCTTCCTCAGGTCCTTCATCCGGTCCAGGTACTTCACAATCAGTCACTATCATGATACTCTTGTCTGGAAAATCGAAGTTCATTGACTGATAGTCGTCTACTGCCTGATGTGCCAAGTGGTCTGCCAATACACTTCCTTTGATGGCTTTCTGAGTCGTGTACTGGATGTCGTATTCTGTCAAGATCATTTGCCATCTTGCTATTCTCCCAGATAGAGCAGGCTTTTCGAATATGTACTTTATAGGATCCATCTTTGAGATCAACAAGGTAGTGTGAGTCAGCATATACTGTCTCAGCCGGCGAGCAGCCCATACCAAAGCGCAACAAGTTTTCTCAAGCAGTGAGTATCGGGTCTCACAGTCGGTAAACTTTTTGCTAAGGTAATAAATGGCGTGCTCTTTTCGGCCAGACTCGTCATGCTGCCCCAGCACACACCCTATTGAGTTGTCAAGTACTGTTAGGTATAGTATTAGAGGTCTCCCTTCAACCGGTGGCATAAGGATGGGTGGCTCTTGGAGATACTCTTTGATTCTGTCGAAAGCGGCCTGACATTCATCATTCCAACGTACTACCTGATCTTTCTTCAGCAGCTTGAAGATTGGCTCACAGGTAGCAGTTAGGTGTGAGATGAATCGGGCAATGTAATTCAGGCGTCCTAAAAAGCCTCTGACCTCTTTCTCTGTCTTAGGAACTGGCATCTCTTGAATGGCTTTAACCTTGGCAGGGTCCACTTGAATACCCTTGTCGCTCATGATGAAGCCCAGTAACTTTCCAGATCTTACCCCGAAGGTGCACTTGTTCGGGTTTAACCTCAGCTTGTACAATTTCAAACGGTCAAACAGTTTCTGCAGATGGTCAAGGTGTTCCTCCTCAGTTTGAGACCTTGCAATCATGTCGTCAACATACACTTCAATCTCATGATGGATCATGTCATGAAATAAGGCAACCATGGCGTGTTGGTAGGTTGCCCCAGCATTTTTCAACCCGAATGGCATGACCTTGTAGCAGAAGGTGCCCCACTGAGTAACAAAGGTAGTCTTTTCCATGTCTTCAGGAGCCATCTTGATCTGATTATAGCCTGAAAAACCATCCATGAAGGAGAACACCTTGTGCTGAGCAGTATTGTCAACAAGGACATCAATGTGAGGTAGGGGGAAGTCATCCTTGGGGCTGGCCCTATTCAGATCCCTGTAATCGACACACATTCTGACCTTTCCATCTTTCTTTGGTACTGGCACCACATTAGCAACCCACTGAGGGTAAGAAGTCACTGCAAGGAACCCGGCATCGAATTGTTTCATAACCTCAGCTTTGATCTTCTCAGACATCTCTGGACGCATACGGCGAACCTTTTGCTTAACCGGAGGGCAGTCTTCCTTGGTAGGCAAATGATGGACCACGATGTCGGTATCCAACCCGGGCATGTCTTCGTAGGACCAAGCAAAGATCTCCACATAATCATGTAACATCTGAGTCAACCGTTGCTTCACGCTGAGCTCTAGGTTGGCACCAATCTTAACCTCTTTCCTGTCCATCTCAGTACCCAGATTTATTGTTTCCACTGGCTCTTCATGTGGTTGAATTGCCCTCTCTTCCTGGAGTAACAGTCTTGCGAGTTCGCCAGGCACTTCGCAATCATCTTCACCTTCGTCTTCGGCTAAGTTGATCGGATTTTCGAAGTCATAACTGGAAGTAGCAGAGTCGTTACCAGTGAGATCCATAGTGGATTGAAACCTGTATGAGTGAGTGTGTGTAAATACAGCTGTTTTGCAATATACAAAGAAAGGAAGGAAAGAAAAGGAGCATAAGATTTGAAATGCGAGAAAACGTCCAAGGTCTTTATTCATGATATATGTAAATGACAATTAATATGCCCTCACAAATGAAGCCACGGTGCCCCGGGTAAGACACCGGGCCATAGAGTTTAGAATTATTGTTTATTACAAATCCAAAACAAAGAAATTCATTACTGTGTAACAAAAGTAACAGGTAGGTTGTCCTTCGCAGTCCAATTGCTAGGTCCACTGTCGGTTGCCGGGTAGATCCAGCTGTCAAACTCAGATTCGTCCACTTCGTCTTCGTCCCCAATAGCATTTACTCCATGGTTAGGCATGGGAGAAGTCACCACATTAGGCTTCTCAGGTGCCTCAAACTGTACCTCCTTGGCATCAATAAGGTCTTGCACCTTATTCCTTAGGGCCCAACAGTCATCAGTGGAATGCCCCGGGCTATCAGAGTGATAAGCACAGCGGGCATTTGGATTGTACTTCGGAGAGGCAGTATTCACAACCTTCGGGGCCTCTCTAACAGTCACCAAATTGGTGGATAGCAACTGCGGCAAGATTTGCGATAAGGTCATACTTAGACGGGTAAACTCTCTTCTGGGTCTTTCGGCCCTGGGTGGATTGGTTTGCCGAGGAGCGGCAGCAGGCTTTGCAATCATTACCGCGTTGACAGATTGGCGGCGTTTTGGCTCTCTTGCCTCCTAGGCCCATATACAGCACTTGCCTCCTTCTTAAAGGGTTTCTTCTCAGAACTTGAAGATGCCCCTTTCTGAATTTTACCGGACTTCATTCCAGCCTCTATCCTCTCTCCAGTCAGAATAAGATCAGTGAACCCTGCAGACGAGTTACCAATAAGATGATTGAAGAATGGCCCGGAGAGGGTCCCCAAGAACATATCTACCAGCTCACGGTCAGTTAACGGAGGCTGCACCCTGCCAGCCAGATCCCTCCACTTCTGTGCATACTCTTTAAAACCTTCGCTTGATCCTAGCGACATACCCTGGAGTTGGGTACGTGTAGGAGCAAGGTCGGCATTATATTGATACTTCTTGTAAAAAGTAGTAGCCAACTCCTCCCAGTTACGAACTTTGGTCCCATCCAGCTGATAGAACCATTCGAGATGAGTCCCTGAAAGACTCTCCTGGAAGAAGTGGATCCACAAGTTCTTGTCCACTGTGTACGGTTGAATCTTCCGCACATAAGATCTGAGGTGTAGCTTGGGACAAGACGCCCCGTCAAACTTGGTGAAAGATGGTGCCTTAAACTTGTGAGGAATGATCACACCAGTAGACAAACCCAAGTCTCCGAAATCTAGCCCAGGCACTTGTTGGATCTCCATTGCATTCAGTCTGTCTTCCAACTGCTTGTATCGATCTTCAGCAGGAGGATACTGTTCCTCATTAAAGTCAGTCTTGTTGTCAGAGACTACTGGACTTGGAGCCTTTCCCCCTTGGGGACTGCCTTTACCTATAGAAGAACCAGCTTCCTCATTCTGCAGAGTGTTACCAAACCTCCGGCCCGAGTTGAAAAGAACAGTTCTCTTCTTCTTCTTCCCCTTCTTCAGGAGCAAAGCCTTCAGCTCTTCTTGGCCTTGAGCCAGACCCAAGATCAGCTCTTGAAATTGTGCGTTTTGCGCCTGAAGGGCTTTGATAGACATCTCGGTTGATGATGAGTCAGGGTTCATGATGCTGAAATAAACAGCGAAGAACAGTAAGCAACCTGAAAAGAAGAGTACCTGCTATGCACATGATGAATGATATGTGTTTATGCAATGCATTCAAGGGTTCGAAAGTTCAAACTTGTTGTAGACAAAAAAGGAACACACATTATCATTAAGGAAATAATTGTTCAGTACATCAAAGCCTCATGGGCACATGTTATAAAGCAAATCAATCCCAAAAGACACTACGCATCCTCTTCGGAGCAATGTAGGTGTTGAGATTCCTCTCCTCGTGCAATAGGCGGGTGAGCTCCAAGACCTTCTTTTCACTAGCATGTAGACTGGTCTCAAGAGAATTCCGTTCTTCCTTAAGCTGGATCCAGCTTTTCTGCATCTCTTCCCAGGACGTGGGCATGTCAGGATGTTGAATGGTGTAGGACACCTCTCCCTCCAAGACTGGCTCTTTGATCACAGGGAGCACATGGGGATAAGGCATTACCAACTTCTGGGAGCGGGCTCGTACCCACTTGAGATAAGGTTCCAACGGGATGGAATTCTTGTGCCCCAGTGTCTTGCTGTCTATCTTACTGGGCATCCTCCAAGCTCTGATAAATCTCTGGCGAAGTCCTTGTGTATCGTTGTCGAAGTCAAAAACTACGTCAGGAATTAACATGTCATGAGGGCCGTCCCTCCGAGCATAACCAAACTGTCTCCAAGCCAGGCACGGGTTGTAAGTAATACCTCCTCTGATTCCAAGTAAAGGAACGTTAGGGTACTCCTCGCAACGATCAATGATAGTGACATCCTCTCTGGACCGAGAGCACCAATGTATACCTGCATGTGTAAGAGTCATCAATTGTTGTGACCATCTCAAACCCCGCTCGTTCTTCAAAACTGATTGTGGAAGGTGCGAAATAAACCACCTTCCCAGGAGAGGAGTACAGCACATAAGAACACCTCTTTTTCTCATGGTTCGAGTGTAACATGAGTGAAGGATGTCCCCCAGCAACGTAGGTATAGGATTCCTGGACATGAAGATCTGGACAGCACTGATATCTATAAGCTGATCTGGGTTAGGGAACAACACCAGACCATAGACAAGGAGGGCCACAACTTCTTCAAAAGCTTGTAAGTTAAGGGAGTTCCAACATTCCTGGGCCTTTTCAAACAGAAACCTGGCTAAGAACCCTTTGATGCCACTTCTAACCTCCCAATGTCCCTTGAGGTCAGATGATTGTAGGTGTAAGGCCTTAGCAATCTCTTCAAGCTTGGGTTCCTTTTCCGTACCGTTGTAGGGTAGTTGATCAAGGATAGGGATCTTCAAAAGCCGGGAGAACTCTTCTAATGTAGGCACCGGTTGATAATCCAGGAAAGTGAAACAGTGATGCAGAGGGTCAAAGAAACTGGAACAAGACCTTTATCATATCTTCCTCAATGTTGGTGTTGACCAAGCTGATGAGTCTTCCATGCCTTTCACTGAATGAAGAGCTCTCGGGAATCCTGGATATAAGCTCCTTAAGCTGAGGAGGGATCCTTACAAGGCTGATCTGAATTGTCTTTCTGCGAACAGTTTCCATGTCCTACAAAACAAGAACAAAGATGAAGATTCGAACCCCTGAAATGGTTAGTCAATGCATATGATGCTGTATGATGTCATGATGCTATGATTAAACACACCACAAATATTTACAAAGGCAAACATGTTAAAGCACACAAGTCACACAAGACAAGCCCTTAGAGTTTAGGCCAGCATGGGGTCTGGGTATTACCCTCTTGAAGTTGGTGGGCTCAACCTGTCCTATCAGAAGTAACCGGGTTCTAAGGGTCCCAATATCACTGGATTGCTTTCATTGTTCATCGTTTCGATTTAGCCACTGAACTGGCGACCGAAATATTCCAGGAAAGCAACCCTCAATTGAGTGTAGTATCGAGTATCAACCAACCTCGGACTGCACCAAAGTCAGTTATCTCACTATCCTAAAGAGGCCAAGATAGTTCAATTAAGGTTCCTAAGGTCAGTTGATGCTTCACGACACCACATGGAGGCCCCGTACTCTCCTTGACTGAACTCAAGGGTTACCGGTACACACCAAAGTGCCACATCAACATAGCAGACTGCTTCAACCATGTCGGTATACCCTGCACAGTTCCCTCACAGTCTTGTTGCTACTTTCTAAGAAGGTGTCCCCAGATCCGGGTTAGGATCTATAGAACTCCCAAGACAGTACCCACAATAGTAAAGCAAGCAATTCAGACAATTGAAAACACAAGTGATCTTAATCCTAAGGTACACCTCACTTTAAAAGTATTTCCCCAGCAGAGTCTCCAGTTCTGTGATCGGTGGATTTGGAACTGACTGTTTAACGCTGGATTTTCAAATGTCGTGGAAGCAAGAGTCGCCACCGTCTTTTATTTTCTCCAAATGGAAAGGACAAAAGCACAGAAAAATTCCTTATTGAGATTAGTTCTCGGTTCGGGAGGTAGATTTATAGAAAGGGAAGGTGTTAGCACCCTTTCTATCCATGGTTATCCATGGGCTCTTAGATACTTGCTCATTTGTGTTTTCAAAATGTTTGTTTGCTTTTCAGAGTGGGTTTGAAAAAGTTTCGTTTAAAATTTTAGTTCGACTCTTGTATCAGTCCTCAAGAGTGTTTGAAAGGTTGTTTTGAAAACTTTTTGAAAAGTGTCATTGTGAAAAGAGTTTTGATTTGTTTTGAATTAGAGCAAGTATCTATGAGTCATCTACCTACCCTAAGGAATTCGTCTATGTAAATGTCCTTAAGATAGTGCCATCCCACCATTGAGAGGTAGGTAGCACCATCATTGGAGGTGTTCGGGTCAATTCGAGGGTTCGGGACAGTGTGGTCACCAGAGCAATAGGAAGACACCTTAGAAGCTACCCTCATGCCATGTTCATGGACATGAGGACTTACTAAAACGTCCTCTACTCGACGACCACTTTTCGAGGGGCAAGGCAACAGTGAGACGTACCCTAGGGGTGGTGTGTGAACTGTGTGTCATTTTCAATTATGTTTATCTTGTCATGCCTTGGTGATCAACGCTTTGTTTTTATTTTTGGCATTCATTCTTTCATGCAAATTATTAACAGTTAAAAGATGCGGGAAGGTAAAAGTACTACGCTATTACAAAGGCGCGGGTCTACATCGCCAAATTAAACCAAGACCCGATTTGAAATAAATAAAAATGCGGAAAGTAAATACCCTAATTAATCTATTACAAGGCTTTGGGGCAAGTACATGAAATTTTAAAAGGGAAATAAAAGCAAATGTGCGAAAAGAAGTAAGATCGAGAATGCGAGGGCGTTGGACCCTTTTAAAGAAATTAAATCGAAATCGTAAATTAATTAAATTAAATAAAAGCAAGAGCTTATTTTTGGAGTTTTTTGTATTTATGGAATTTAATGAGAAAGTTGAATGGAATTAAAACCCTAATTCTAAGCATTTTTTTAATTATCAAAGAAATAAGTTCAAGTTTGACCTAATTTACATTAATTATTTACATGGCATATTTATTTACAAAATAATTAATAATTAAATATGGTGAAAAAGGAAAAAAGAATAAAAAGTATAAAAACCCTAATTTCTACATTTTTTAGAATAAAAAAACATTAAAATTAAACCTAACATTAAAACTAAGTTAATTATTAAATTTATTTACAAAATAAACATTAGTGAATTAAATAATAAAATATATTTTTATTTTTTGACTTTCTGATTTTTTTGTATTTTTATATTATTAAAATTAATTTGAAGAATTAAAAGAAAGTAATTAAATTAAAACAAATAAAAAAAATAGAAAAAGGAATGAAGGAGAGAAATACAAACAAGAGGGGTAGTAGACCCAATTTTGGAGGTATGATCAGCAGTAATTTGGCCCAATAGAAGCTTGGCCTGTTTGACTTTCAGCGTTCACGTGTGCATGGTTGACTGATGTGTATGATGGACCTCTCATCCTGACCTTCAGATTCATCTTCTGGGACATTTGGCAAGTCAAGGCATGGAGTTGTATGGTGGACCTTAGGATGCAAGCTGCGTAGAAACACATTACAAGAAAAAATATGAAATATATATGGGGGACCTGGGAATCGAACCTAGGTCCCAATACCTGCCTGCCAGCGTGTTTACCAACTGTGCTATTGAACCACTTTGATATTATAATGGATGCTGAATAAGATATGTGAGAAAGCGCTTGTAGCTTGAAAAATGCGCTAAATTCAAACCGTCCACTCTGGCTGAGACACGTCCTCCTTCTTCTTCGCGTTACCTGAAAATATGAGATAGATAGCGGGGGTTTTAAACCCCCACTAACCCTGAACCTGGAAAATAGCGATTAGGCCATACAAGAATATAAAAAGGGCGCGATGTGGTTGTTGTGTTCGTATGAAGGTCATGAATTCAATGGTACTGGTCTTAGAGCCTAATTTTTCCAGAGGAACGAAACCCTCTTTCAAAGTCTCTGAAACCCTAAAAAGCTCTCATGGTAACTTTGCATACAGGCAATGATAACTCAATTAAATAGCACCAATAGACTTAGAATGTCCATGTTAGTATAAAACAATAGTTTAAATGTATGAAAAATGTCCAGAAATCCAAACACGATTATGCATAATTTTGAAAGAGAAGCAACTCTGTTTTACTGATTCTTTATGTATGGAGAGTGGACAATGATTGAGGCACGTCCAAAAATGTCTCAGCAAGCCTTTGGAATACTTTTTTGGCCTTGAAGAACACTCTAGCTATGAAATCAGTTTTGAGAAATTTTGGAAAAAATGTAAAGTTGGTTTTCAGGTTTGGGCGCAGCTTTCAGGTTCTCTATGATTAGGCTTGCATTGTGTTTATATGTGTGACTGAATTAGGGTAAAAATCCAAGTCAAAAAACCTTTGCATTCATGAATCAAATATTTGATTTTTAATGGTATCTTTTCCAATCTTTTTCATGTGAAGATCATGCCAATCATTGCCAATTCTTTCCATATTGAGTGTGCACGAAATATTTAGGCTTTATTGAGAGAATATGCTGCAAAAAAGGATTGGAAAACATGATTTTCTATTTTTGTCATATTTTATTTTAATTAAATGAACTAATAATAATAATAATTCAAATAATTAATAAAAAATGATAAAATAACTCCCTTTAAAGTCAATGGGTCGTGCATAGCTTTTGGGTGATGATTCTTGGAAGAAATTGAGGCCCATTAGCAATTTTGAGGCATTTGAAGCAAAGTTGACTTTTCAAAATTCCCAAAATTTTCCCAACTTCCACAAGGCATATCTTGCTCAATGTTTAAGATTTGATCATGTTCTTGGACATTTTGGAAAGGTATTGAAGTACTCTAACCAATTCCTTTGGTCCCATGTCATTTGGATTTACCAATCTCAAGTTATGGTCTTTGACTTAAAGTGCCTTTTTGTTGACTTTTGAAAATGACCTATAATGTTGAGATTGTTAACTTTTTGTGAGAGCATTTCTTGGACTTGAAGTGTGAAGAGGAGTTGTAGGAAATTTCTTTCTCTTCAAAATGAGCTTTGGATGGGATTTTTCTGATAAACCATGTGGAAGTTATGCCTTGGTCAAGTTACAGTTGACTTTTTCAACTGTCCAAATATGGAAACTTTTGCATCTTGAGACTTTTTGAGCCATGCCTTGAAAATCATGATCAAGAATTGATCAAATGATGTTTGTGGCTTCAAAATAAGATGTTGACCAAAAATTTGGACTTTTGACTGTCAAATGACCATTTTGCCCCTACAGTTGACTGTTGAGCAATTAGGGTTTTTGACTGTGCAATTTTGTGCTGTGAGTCTTGAAACTTGACATGAGGATGCTTGAAAATGTTTATAGGCACGTGGGACTTGTTTGGACCCTTGGAAACTTCAATTTCTTTGCTAGAATCAAAAACCCTAATTTTGACTGTTAGGAGGCCATTGAACTGTGCAACCCTTGGGGAGATTTTGAAGCATGCTCTTTGCAAATCTTGAAGAATATGGGAGGGCAAATTTTGGGGTACAACAGTGAGTATATAGAATCTTGCTAGCTGGACCACAGTTGGATAAGGGTGGAAGTTTTCTTGTAAGTGGAGGAGATATGATCTTTATGAAGATGGATTAAAATGGAAATGTATGAAAAATGCTTGGGTGTGCAAAACATTTTTTGGCATTTAGGCATGCAAAAAGCTTCATGAATATGCATTGTGATGTAGACGTAGCATGAGAGTAGATGCAAGGGTGCCCTATATAAATTTAATGATAGCCATGATGATATCCTACACTAACTCAGAGGTTAAGACAGACAGAGATTCCTTACAGATGAAGGTAATAATAGACATAAATTTGATGATATCCCATATTATCTCAGTGATTGAGACAAGCAAGAATTACTTAAGGATTATGGAAAATGAAAGATGACGAGGAATCCCTATAGGCTAGGGATTACGACATAGATGGAAGCCCTACGGGCTAAAGATAGTAGTGGAAGAAAGGATAACCATTGCAGGTCTATCGATTTTAGTGGGATTTGTGAAAGGTATCCTTAGAAGGGAGGCTCCTAGTTTTGACCTACAAATATTATACCTTCCCCATAAGGTGGTTTCCTTAAGGTTATCATGAATAACACTAGAGGGAAAGGCACAAGGGCCTCCCTTAAGCGGAGTCCCTTTATAGATCGAAACTTTCATCTCTAGTTCATGAAAAGTCTCATCATGAGTTTTTTGTTTAAAGGTCATACAAAGAGTCATAGCTGTCATTCCAAAGTATTACTTCCCAAGAGGATGTCTCTCGAGAGGTATTTTTTTTGCAGAATTCCACCGACTCTAGGAGAAGTCATCACATAAACTTATAGGACTGATGTAACCCATTGGCTAATAGACAAGCCTTCTTTCTAAGGTTTTTTGAAAAAAAAATTGCTAAATTTTAAATCCCACCACAGATATAATATGATAATGAATAACAATAAATAAATGCATAAAATAAATAATTAATTAAAAAAAACCCAAAAATAAAAAGAACCCTGAAACCCTAAAAACAAAGGACAAGGCTTTTAAACCTAGGGTTGAGTCCCCAGCAGAGTCGCCAGGTGTTGCAACTGGTTTTTAAATCAGAGTCGCCGCCCTTATTTTTTATCTTAAAGGAAGGGATTATAAAGGAATAACCCTAAAGATTGGAGATTCTAGTTTTGGACTCAGTTATAGACGAGGGGAAGGTGGTAGGCACCCCTCGTCTACCTTGTTCACAAGGATACTAGGTTTAAAAGCGCGATATTAGGAAATAGAGTTTTAATTTTAATCAGGGGGACTCGCCACGATTTTAATCGTATGCCTAGGTATCTTATTAGGAGGAATCAAAGTCCCATTTCATAGTTTGTGGTTTGTTCATGTTTTTTATGGATTGCGAAGATATTTGCATTTTTTTCCGTACGTTTAGTCTAGGTGTCGTGAATAGCGGAGATTGTTAGACTAAACGCGCAGTCGATTCTAATTTATTCGCAATCCTTTTTGAAAGTTGTTTATTGAATTAATTTATTTTACAAAAAATGATTTGGTGTTTGGTTGAATATTTTTAAGTATTTAATTGTGAAAATATTTTATTTAAGTGCATTTAAAAGAATAATTTAATGCAATAAATAAAATATATTTTTTATGAGTTGAAAACAATTAACTTGATTTATAAAAAATAATAGTTAATATGATGTTAATATTTATAAATATATAAAAACTAAAAAAAGTAAATAATAAAATAAAATAATAAAGAAAATAGATTAAAAATGTAAGGGGTGTAAATTATGCTAAGCTAGTAAAATAGGGGGTGCTAATAGCATGAGCCAAAATCCAGATATTGGATTTGGCCCATAAGTGCAGGGGGTATGTTTTTACATTAAGCAGTAATTTGAAGGGTGCAGGAAGTATGGGTCCAAGTCCAGATATTGGACTTGGCCCGTTTGACCAGGGGGAGTACGCTTCTGCATGTGTTAGCAAAAATAAAATAGAGGGGGGGGGGGGGGGTCTAAGTAGCTAATGGGCCAGGCCCAATGAGAGGATTGGGTCAGTTGGTTAGTGTGTGAGTGGACATATGATTATGTGATGGGCATACGCATTATGGGATGTGTGATCGAGATCTTGTGGCTATGATCGAAAGCGCATGATAGTAACTATGTGGTGACACGCGCAAGATTATTAAACATTTTATAATTTGTTTTTTACACAATAATTTTTTTATTTCTCACTTATTTCATCTCTCTCTTTCTCCGCTTCTTCATTCATTCTCTCACACAAACCCTAATCGAGCCTTACGGTGGAGATGTTAACTCTCATTCCCTTTGTCTCTCATCTCTCTTATCTAATAACATCAAAGATCCACTAATCCCCTACCCCAATCGCAACAGTTCAAAAAACGCAAAAAAAAAAGAAAGAAAAGCTAAGTTATTTTACCCCCCATTGTGTTTGTTTCACGTTTGTTTCTGGTGAAGGCTTTTTCCGCCAACCCGCTATTTCATTCTTTCGCGAGTACAAGGTGATGGTAGGGATGATGTAACGATGCGACGACTAAAGGGATATTAGGTCTTCAGATGTTGAAACCCTAGATCTAGGATGAAATGGCAAGAGGCTTTACGGCGGTGATTAAAGAACTTCAAGCCTTCTTTGTTCTTCCCTCTGTCCCCTCTGTCATCCTCCTCTAATCGTTTTATTCGCAAGAATCTCCTCTTTTTCTGTTCTTAGTTGTTAGGTTTTATAATAGATTATTTTAGGAAATAGAGATTAGGAAAGAAATTAGTTTGTCTATAATTGTGTAAACAATTTTATTAGGGTTTGAATGACACTTGATTTTTGTCTGCAAATTCTTTGTGCAAGGCTTGATTCGGTTTTGATTAGCATTACTATGTTTCTATATTTAGCTTGATTTGTAAATAATGTTTGATTTTGTTGTAAATGTGTCTTGATTTGTATTGATTAATTCTATGAATGCTAATACTTATTTCTCTTTTAATTTGAGATTTGTTTATGTATTAGGTTTTGTTTTAAAGGTTTGAACAATAGTTGTTCTTAGGCTTTTTTTTTAAAATGCGTTATTTTCTATTTAATTCCAACAATGATTGTTTGCTTTTGGGCCGTGCATTTTTTTTATTGAGCCTGAACCTGTTTGTTTTGTACTTTGGGCTTGCAACTGAGGGCTTTGAAATGGACCAAGGGATTGTTTGTTTTCAAATGATAAAATTGATATGATTTTAAAATAATAACAATAATAATAATAAAAATAATAATAATAATAATAAATAAATAATAATCATTAAAAATTAATAATATTGTTAATACAAGATTTATCATAATCAGATGTTGATTAAGATAGTAATAATAATAAAAGTATTTAATTACAGTTTGAATAAATATAATAATTATAATAATTAAATAATTAAAAAAACCATTATAATGGAAGGTTTGAATGTTGACTTCATTCAACAAAACTTATCATGATGGACTCAAACCCTCCAATGGGCCACTCGAAAAAGGTAACCTTGGATCCAAAAACATACCTCCTATTATAAATAAGACCTTTAAAGTTTAACTTTAATGGGTCACGTAAACGTCTTAATGGGGCCTATTAACAAATATACCTCCTTTTATCAATTTAAACCCCATGATGAATTTATCCACAATAATTTAAAAATGATAACATTAATAAATAATTCAGAAATCAATAGGGCAAATTTGGGGTATGACACAAGTGGAGACATCAACACTTATGGATGGGAATAAAGGTTTGACATTAGTGCTTATGACTGGTAACAGGGTTGACATCAACACTTATGGTTGGGAATAAAGGGTGACATCAACACTTATGGTTGGGAACAAAAGTTTGACATTAGTGCTTATGACTGGTAACAAGGGGTTGACATCAACACTTATGGCTGGGAATAAAGGGTGACATCAACACTTATGGCTTAGAACAAAGGGTTGACATCAGCAGTTATGGTTGAGAACAACTCAACTCAATTGGGGTAAAGTCCAATAAGGAGAAAGAGATAAACTCCGACTAACAAATGACAGTGAAATACCAACTCAAGGATGAAGGTAGAAAAAAAACATAGATCAATAACAAGTTTCCCAAAATTCTGGTTTTCCACCTAGAACGGGTCTCAACTTCTTCTTTAACCGAGGCATTCCACTCGGAAAGGGTAACAAAATTTAACATCATATAGACTTCACCGAGAAAGGTAACAATTTCTTTTTTTATCAAGATATCACTTGAAAAAGGTAATAATCATTGTAATAATCTTTCAACAAGTTGTCTTTTATCATTGGAGTAAAGCCAACCTCAACAACGAACTATCTCTCATAATGTAGAAACTACTGTTATACACCAATTTTTGCCCCTAATATTTCTCATCATGTCATGTCACAATGCATCAAGACACACACATTAGGGTTGTTTTTCTCTTTATCTCATCTTTAAGTTTTCTCTTGAGGGATCACCAAGCACCCTAATTGTGTATCTTGTATACAGGTGTTTTATATTTTATTAACCTCTAACTAAAATCCAAAAATATGTCTTGTTTATTTTGTTTCTTTTAGAAGACAGGGTTTCAGATTAAGGAGTTCAGGTGATGGTTCACCGATTATGGTTGTGGTTTTGTTCAGGCCAAGGGCTGGTTCTCAAAAAGGCTTATTTTTCATAGTGGTGATCTATAATCATAGGTCACGCCATCCTCAAGCTTCAGTCAGCATAATTAAGGGGAGTTTTGTTACTTAATTCTCAAGACTCTTCGAGATACATGTGTTTATTTCCATTCCTTCATCGACGAGTAATCTCAAATTATGATAAGTGTGAACATGATTTTATCAAGATTTCTCCATCTCAAGTTCATATATGCTTAAGAGTGCCTTAGGTTGTGGAAAAAGATCAAGTTCGCGAGTTGATTCAAAGTTATCGAACCAAAAATCAACATTTACAATTTTGAGTTCAAATGATTATAACTTTGTGATACGGTGGGAGAAATGACTTGAGGTTTTGCGTTTGTATTCGCAAATGTTTTGATTTAGCAAGAGTCGCCACCGACTTTTTATTTTATCCTAAGGAAAGGTTTAAAAAGCACAGCAAAAACCTTTGAGATGTTTTCTTGGGTTTGGGGAGTAGATTATAGAAAGGGAAGGTATTAGCACCCTTTCTATCCATGGTTATCCATGGGCTCTTAGTTACTTGCTTAGATCACTTGCTTTGTATTTTCAATTTTTTGAAATGGTGCTTTGTGTGTGGTTTTGAAAGGTGTTTTGAAAAAAGAGGCCATCGCTGTGGCAACCTTTGTAATGATTCTTGTTTGAATGTATACAAAGGTGTTTATCTTTTTTTTGAAAGGTTTTCAATATTTTGAAAGTTGTTTTGAAAGTGTGTTGTGGAGTGTGTTTTGAAAAAATAGCAAGGATGTTTTGCAAGATTTTTGATCAAGTAACTAAGAGTTGTCTACCCTATTTCACTCAAAGATCTTTCTTATGTTTTTAACCCTTTTAACAGTGTTGTTTCACCATTGTATTTGGTGAACAAACTTGTGTTAGGATGTTAACGGGACGGGCGCAGGTCATCGTATAGACCATGATAGCAATGTTGCAAAGTATCTTAGTATTTCTTTTGAGGGACTAAGATCATTTTTGTAAGGCAACTTTTGGATAGCGTCATCGAAGGACTATGATCTTTTGATTTTGTTTGTTTTACCAAGTTACTTTGCATGCATGACATGGCCCATTTTTGAAGGCAACAAGTGGATGTAACCCTAGGGGTGTTTAGTGTGCAAGTGTGTTTTATTGCATACAAGAGTTTATCTTTGAATTAGGATTTTCTATTTCATTGATTTTATCTTGCCATACACACCCTAATTACTAGCAATAAAAAGCAGAAATGTAAAATCCTACGCTATTACAACAATTAAGGGGTGGGGATACACATTTGTACATGGGGTGTGTGATCGGTGGAAATAGAACTTACTGTTTTTAAGCTGGTTTCGCGAAATGTCGCGGTAAGCAAGAGTCGCCACCGTCTTTTATTTTCTCCAACATGGAAAGGACAAAAGCACATCAAAATTCCTTATGAGAATGTTTCTCGGTTCGGGAGGTAGATTTATAGAAAGGGAAGGTGTTAGCACCCTTTCTATCCATGGTTATCCATGGGCTCTTAGGTACTTGCTCTTATGTTTTCAAAAAAAGGATTTGTTTGCTTTTCAAGTGTGTGTGGGTTTTGAAAAAGTTTCTTTGAAAGATTTCTGAGTAACTCTTGTATCTGTCCTCAAGAGTGTTTGAAAAATTTGTTTTGAAAGCTTTTGAAAGTGTAAGGTGTGAAAAGTATTTTGTTTGTTTTTGAAAAGAGCAAGTACCCATGAGTCATCTACCTACCCTAAGGAATTAAGCTGTGTAAGTGTCCTTTAGATGGTGCCATCCTACCATTGAGAGGTAGGTAGCACCACCGTTGGAGGTGTTCGGGTCAATTCGATTTTAGGGACATTGTGGTCACCGAAGCAACAGTTAGGACACCTTAAAAGTAACCCTAATGTCCTAGATCCTTTTTAATCCGAGGCAACCGTTTCGAGGCAACTGTTCCGAGGCAACTGTTTCGAGGCAACTGGATCTTTGGACTAAGGGTGACCTCTAAAACGTTCTATACTTGATGACCACGTTTCGAAGGCAACGAGTGAGGCGTACCCTAGAAGTGGTGTGTGTATTGTATGTTGTATTCAGTTAATGTTTGTCTTGGTAATTAGTGAGCTACGAGTTGTTTTTATTTACATACATTCTTTCATGCAAGTTTAGCAGTTAAGAGGGTGCGGAAAGTAAATTGCAGAAACATAAATCCTACGCTATTACAAGGCGCGAGTCTATACATCGCCAAAAATTACAAAGACCCGTTTTTGGTAAATAAGTACGGAAAATAAATAAAACAGTAAACCTAATTAACTATTACATGTCTTGGAAGCAATTACATAATAATAAACTAAGCGCGAATAAAAATTAAATCGGAAATGTTCTAAGGGTGTTGACCCTTTTAAGAAAAGAAATTATTTTTTTTGGTCTTTTTGGAATTCAATGCAATTAATTAAATAAACCTAATCTAATTAATTAAATTTTTTAAGGAAAATATATTTTTTTGTGTTTTATGTTTTTTTATGAAATAAAAATAAAAAGAAACAAAATTAAAAGTTAACCTAAATCTAAGTTATTTTAGTTATTTTAAAAAAGTTAGAATGGTCTAATTAAAACTAATTTATTCAAGATTTATTTACAAAAATAAAATAATAATAATAAAAATAATGTTAGTTCTATTTTTGATTTTTTATGAAAATATGTTAATTGTTTAATTTGTTAATAATAATAAAATAAAAAGGTTAGAAATTAAAATAATAGAAAATGACAAAACAAAATGAAAAAAAAAGTAAAACCAAGGGGGGGGGGGTGTGGGCTGAAATGGAGGTTTATTGTTGAGATTTGAGGCCCATTGAACCTTCAGCTCGTTGACTTTTCATGATGGCCTATGCATGCGCTGACTCCAGAGTATGGTGTCCCTCACTTTTTGTCCTTTGGATCTGCGTTGATGACACCTGGCTGCTTGGATCTGTGAGGCTCATGGTGTCCAGCGCTTGGAATGCTGCACAGGAAAGCTTTTGGAAAAATAATATGGAGATTATAAGGGGACCTGGGAATCGAACCCAGGTCCCAATGTTTACCAAACACACTGCCAGCCACTACACCAAACGCATTTAGTTGTAAACTTAATAAGCAGCGAATATTATATAGTACAAACGCATTATATGCTAAAACGCGCACGTGAATTTGAATGCACCTATGCCTGGCTGCCACGCAGTCATCTTCAAGCTTTTTCTGCAAACACAAAACATATAGCGGGGGTTTTAAACCCCCACAAAATACAGGCATATTGAAAATAGCGATTAGCAATTCATGAAGCATAAATTAGGTGCGAGGTGTCCATCAAAATCGTCTTGAGCTTCTGAGTTTGACCATGCCTGTTTGGGGTTCCAATTTTATAGCATATAAAAAAGCCCAATTCTAAAGCTCTGAAAACCTAGAAATTGCTAATGGTAACTTTCAATCCAGGGCGCCATTCTCAAATTAAATCATGTGGAACGCTTTGTATTGATCCTGTAAACATGATGCTATCAACAAAAAGTGTTAAAAATGCATGAAATGTGATATGTAAATTTGAGAAAAAATGAAAACCGTGTGGGTGGTATGGCGTGATTCCTTGAGGTTCTGCGCTTGATTTTGATTGCCAAAGGTTGCTGGTGATGCAAGGAGTGTATTGGAATCAAAATGGAAGCTTGAATTGTACTGCAACTAGGTTTTCAGTTTGTGATTTTTTCTTTCAAAATTTGGAAATGGCTTATGCTCTCTATGGCTCTCTAGGTCGTGTCATCTATTGTGAAGACTTGCATATGTGTTTTGTAATGTGTATCAATCCAAATAATGGTCATTGAAGCCTTGCAATAATGTTCTTGATTTCCTCCATAACCAACATTGAAACAACTTGCCTTATTTGTGAAAATTTGAATTTTTATGCCCATAATAGGTCTTGCACGAATTTGGAATGTACTTCATGGTATATCAAAGCAAATCAACACAAAATATATCCCTCCATTAATTTTCTTGATTTTTATTTGAATTTTAAATATTTAAAATGAATTAAATCAAATAAAATCAAATAAAAATGGAAAAATTAATTTTTAATCTTGAAATAAATTGTGGGACACGTGGGTGGCATGGCCAAGCTGAAACAAGTGGAAAAAGTGGGCCCCTTTTGTCAAAAATGAAATTTCAAGGATAGTTGAGTTTGGCCATTTCACAAAAATTTCCCAACTTCTCCAATGCATATCTTGCTCAATTTTAAAGCTATGAACATGTTCTTAGACATTTTGGAAAGGTCTTGAAGTCCTCTAACCAATGTCTTTGGTCCCATGTCATTTGAATTTACCAATCTCAAGTTATGGTCTTTGACTTAAAATGCCTTTTTGTTGACTTTTGTAAATGACCTATAATGTTGAAATTGATAACTTTTTGTGAGAGCATTTCTTAGACTTGGAATGTGAATATGAGTTGTAGGAAATGTCTTCCCCTTAAAGATGAGCATTGGATGGGATTTTTCTGATGAACCATGAAAAAGTTATGCCTTGGTCAAGTTACAGTTGACTTTTCAACTGTCCAAAAATAGAAACTTTTGACACCTTGATGATTCTTGAGCCATTCTTGTGGAATCATGATCAAGACTTGATCAAATGATGATTGTGGCTTCAAAATAAGATGTTGACCAAAAATTTTGACTTTTGACTGCCAAATGACCATTTTGCCCCTACAGTTGACTGTGAAGCAATTAGGGTTTTTGACTGTGCAACTTGACCTTGTGAGCCTTGAAACTTGACATGTAGGTGCTTGACAATGTGTATGAGCATATGGAAATTGATTGAGCCCTTGAAAACTTCAACTTCCTTGCAAGAACCAAAACCCTAATTTGACAGTGTTAGGAGAGTGGTTGACTATGTAGCCCTTGACTGGACTTTGAACCATTTGAGGTGATGCTTGTCAAAACTTTGAAGAATATGGGAGGGCAAATTTTGGGGTACAACAGAGTGGTTCAACGAGAAAAATAGACAAGAAAAGAAAATAACAAAAACAAGATAGAGAGAAAGAGAGAGGGAGCCAGCGTGCTGCTGAGAGGTCATCAGAAGTTCTGACTCAGGCCCGCTGCCAGATGATCAACCTTTTGGTTAAACTGTATGAGTCAGAACTTCTGACTCTAGCACCTGCAAAACAGAAACCTGTTAGTGGGAAGATCAGAAGTTCTGATCCCCCTGTGCTGCAAGACAAAAGTTTGTTAGTGGGGAAATCAGAAGTTCTGATCCTGCTGGAAAAACAATAATTCTCAGAAGTTCTGATATTATTGACAACAACACAGGCTTCAGATGTGCTAACGTCAAAGTCAGCACTTGGCTTATCCCCGTGCTAATCAGAACATCTGCAATTTTGTTATTTTTCCACAAAACAGAAAACATGTTTGGAACAAGCTCCAGCAAATGTCAAAGTATTTCAGAGGACAGAACCAACAAGGTCACATGCAGGTCCTATATTGGCTCAAAACATTCTGAGGTAAACGTTCAGAGGTATGAAGATCCTCAGAACACAAACAGCAGCAATATGATATTTACATTATGTTCATTTGAGCATGCAAAGCTGATGATGCTTAGCAGCGTGATGAAGGTTAGCAGATGCTTACCTGGCTGTTGGAAAAGTTTGTGGATGAGAGCTAGCTTTTGGCTCTGATGGTGTTCTGGACAGGCTCTTTTTGAAAAGGTTAGATGAAGGTGTATGCGTATATATGGTCAGAAGTTGAAAGGGTGTTCTTTAGTCACAAAGAAAACTGGGTATTGATGAAGTTTGAAGGTAAGAAATTCAAAGTTATGAAACACTGGAGATTTTGGCAGAGTTTCACAACACTTTCTTGCTAAAGATTTCTGTTTCTCTTATAGCAATTTTTCTGTTTCTTTGGACTCCCTTTTTCAGTGGACAATGGTTCTCTATTTATAGGCAAAGCTCTTGTGGATTTCTTGAACATTAAAGGTGCCAACAGAGGTTGAATTGTTCTTTGAAAGAAATTCTTGGGAAGTTGTGATAACAGACAGCCTTTCAGCCTAGGCTGGAACAGCAGGCGTGGATTGGGTTGAAGTTACCTCTTAGGTGGACGGTGGTGCGTAGACCCATGCTAGAACCTGCATAAAGGCGTTTACCAAGCCACACGTGAAGGGACTACTTGGATGAATGTTCAGGAGTGGTTGGGAGCATTAATGAGCATTAAATGGTGATGAGACTCATCAACACCAATATTCTGGTAATAGGAAACAAACTTGGTCCAGCAGTTCTGCTTTACCAAAAACAAACGTAAACCATGCTCTGGTCTTGGCCTCCTGTTGTCTTAGCAAATTCTGGGGATTCTCCTGACTTTCTGACACGTTCCTTGGATTTGCTTCTGGAAATCCTGGATTTAGAGATTCTGCATCAGTGTAACACCCACTCTTCTGACCTTTTCATCTTCTGATTTCAGCATGCTCTGAAGGATCCTTCAGACTTCCTTGTTTCCTTTGCATTCCTTTATCAAACTCTGGCTGAACTTGCGTAACTGCTGAAAGAGTCATGTTCTGTCTGAGGCTTGCGTGTTGAACCACGTTTGCAACTTTTGACTGAGTTGATGTAGCTGCTGAAGAGCCAACTTCTGACTGCGTTGATGTAGCTGCTGAAGAGCCAACTTCTGACTGCGTTGAACCAAGCTTGCAACTTCTGACCATTTCTATCTGGAGTTTGGTCCAGAAGTTCTGAAGCGCCAATTGTCTTCTTAAACACCCATTTTTAGAGAAAAATTCCAAATGTTTAGAATTTAATTTTTCTCAAGATAAAAGCGTTGCCTTTAGAGCTTGTGTGATCATTTTGCTCTTGTAAATGGTTTGCTTGGGCAAAAAATGACAATTCAGGACTTGGATTTGTTTCAGAGGGACTCTGAGAATCCAAGATGATTTCCTGAAGAAAGAGAGGGAAAATTTTAGGGTACAACAGTTTCCCCTGTTCAATCTTCTTGCACCAGAAGAGTTAGATTGGCAGGCTCGCCTTTCGCGTCTTGAAGGTAAAAGGAGATTGGACACTAGTAGTGCCCTTTAAATTTGCACTCGTCAAAACAATGGATGCGGGAATGGGCTTAAAGATGTAATTTGGAGATGGGCTTAAGGATGCCATCTGGAGGGGTGACAGAATCTTGTCGGGGATGGGCTTAAAGATGCCATCTGGAATGTTTGTTGAACTGCAATGTGACTGGTCAGAAGAAGGAGGATCAAAATGGTATTCGTGTCTGGAATGCATTTGAACTGTATCTGGAGACTGAGTTTGTATGAGCAAAAGAATGGCCTCCGTGTCTGAGGCGTATCTGAGCTGTGACTGTGCTTGAAGGTAGAATGAATATCAGAATGACTGCCGTGTCTAGAGTGTATCTGTATTGTATCTGGGTAACAGAGAAATATCTGTATGGAGCAACTGCGTGCTGGGGACAAATTCTGAATGAGTGACAGAATGGCAACCGTGTTTGGAGCGTATCTGGACTGTATCTGAAGTTGAGATTTTGTATGAGTTAGCAGAATGACTTCCGTGTCTGGAGTGTATCTGAAACTGAGATTTTGTATGAGTTAGCAGAATGACTTCCGTGTCTGGAGTGTATCTGAAACTGTAACTGGGACTGAGATCCGTATGAGTAATAGAATGACTTCCATGTTTGAAGTGTATCTGAAACTGTAACTGGGATCTAAATAAATGATAGAATGACTTCCGCGGCGAACGCACTAGAGAGAATCAAACTGCTGTGGTAAGGGTCAGAATGGTATCCGTGTTTGGAATGCATTAAACCTTGAGGTGGATACGTGAATCTGAATGAGAGATAGAATGGCTGCCGTGTCTGGAGCGTATCTAGTCTGTATCTGATTGCTGTAGTCTGAATGAGTAGTAGAATGACCGCTGCGTCTGGGGTGTAT
This sequence comes from Vicia faba, assembly GCA_948472305.1. Classification (NCBI taxonomy): domain Eukaryota; kingdom Viridiplantae; phylum Streptophyta; class Magnoliopsida; order Fabales; family Fabaceae; genus Vicia; species Vicia faba. The sequence continues at coordinate 368,860,448 of OX451738.1, read as the reverse complement.
CCATACTGTATCTGATCGCTGTAGTCTGAATGAGTAGTAGAATGACCGCCGTGTCTGGGGTGTATCTGTACTGTATCTGACTTGAAATTCTGAATGAGTAATAGAATGACCGCCGGGTCTGGGGTGTATCCATACTGTATTTGAATAATTGTTAATGATAGCCTTTTAATCTTATCCTGAAAAGGATGAAATGTTAGCTATAACACAAAGTTATGTTGCATGATATGTATGACGCAATATATGTTATATCAATGTTTATGACATGAATGTGATGAATGCGCAGGTAAGCTGATGAGCTATCTTGCTGAGGATAGATGAATCCCGGATGGCTGGAGGTAAAAGAATCTTGACTGCTGCCAGGGAAAGTGAATCCTTGACTGTTGCAGGGGATTGCAAGAATTTTGATCGCTGAGGATGAGACATTCTTGTTGACTACTGCTGGAGAATCAGGAGCTTGGGTTATATGCCAATCTACTGGGGGATTCCTGTCCTGAGGAGATCTTCATTGGGGAACGTCTGAATATCCTGTGAGGAACTGAGAATGAGAGTCTTCACTCTGCTCGGGGAATGCAAGATCTTCAATTGTTGAGGGATCTTAGGACCACTGCGGGGGATTGGAATTCCTTGGTGACTTGCGGGGAATGAGAATTCTGATGATCTCTACTGGGGAGTTCAGAATCTGGTAGACTCAAGCTGGGGAGTTATGACTGAGAATCTCCAGTTTGGTGGGAAGCAACTATGTGGGGAAAAGGTTCATTAGTCTGGTTCCGTTGGGGATTGATAGTTGGAATGTTTAGCTCCACTGGGGATTGGATTTTCGGATTTTTGAGGCTCCACCGGGGATACTGAAACTCTGAGGGGAATTGAGTTCTGGAAGGCCCTCTGGCTGGGGATTGATGTTTTGAGAAAGCTCATGTTCTGCTGAGGATCCTAAAATTTAACTCTATTTGGGGGATTGGAAGGCTCTCCGCTGGGGAATTCATAGTTTAACTCTGTTGAGGATTCCTTCTGAAAGAACATCAAGATATCTATCTGTACCTTCAACCTATCAGTAATCATCTTTCTTGATTTGTAAGGAAAATGATTATGTTCAAATGCATATGCCTTTTTAACAAAACATTGGACGTTTCTCAAAATAAAACATAAGTGCAATAAGAAAAGGATGACAAAGCAAATTTCTGTATTTGGAAAAGTATTTGTATTAAATTTCTATGAGTATATTTGTACAAAGGAGACAGTCATCCTAGTAAGAGGATGTCGTCGTAAAAATTGAAAAATTTATACAAAAGAAAGATGGCCATGTGAAGCAATTCCATGGGATCTCATTCTGCTATAGCCTTCACAACTCTGAATATCTGTCCATTCAATGCTTCGTCCACAGGTGACTGGATTGATCAGAAACTTAGAGCTTGTTGATGAAGGAATTGTTCTTAAAGTGATCCGACGAAACATAGTCATACGCTTTAATTCCCTAACTTTTGCCTGGATCTCCCTTTCGGGTTTTCGATCCATCGGGAAACCCTTTTTTGCCCAAGCCGCCCTTTCGGGTTTTCGACTTGCCGGGTGTACAGATTTTTTGTTTTATCCCTAATTTTTGCCTGAACCGCCCTTTCGGGTTTTCGGTTCACCGGGAAACCCTTTTTGCCCAAGCCGCCCTTTCAGGTTTTCGACTTGTCGGGTTATTTTATGCGTAGTATCTTTTGACTATGTCTGCGTTCGCAGGGTGTGGCAAATCGTCGCCGTCCATGGTGGTCAGAATCATTGCACCACCAGAAAATATATTCTTGATCACAAATGGTCCTTCGTATGTAGGAGTCCATTTGCCCCTGGGATCACTTTGCGGTAAGATAATCCGCTTGATTACGAGATCTCCGACTTGATATACTTGACGTCTGACTTTCTTGTTGAAAGCCTTGATCATTCGTTTTTGATACGTCTGACCATGGCAAACAGCAGCGAGCCGCTTCTCGTCGATCAAATTGAGTTGATCAAGTCGGGTCTGAATCCAATCATCCTCATTCAAACCAGCGTCCTTCATAATCCTTAAGGAAGGAACCTGAACTTCCATGGGTAGGACAGCTTCCATGCCATATACTAAAGAAAAAGGGGTTGCCCCGGTTGAAGTACGTGCCGTGGTACGGTATCCATGTAGAGCAAACGGTAACATCTCATGCCAGTCCTTGTAAGTGACTGTCATTTTCTGAATGATCTTCTTAATGTTTTTGTTCGCAGCTTCAACAGCACCGTTCATCTTCGGCCGATAGGGAGATGAATTGTGATGATAAATCTTGAACTGTTCGCATAGAGCGGTGATCATAGTATTGTTCAGATTTGTACCGTTGTCTGTGATGATCCTGTCGGGAACACCATACCGGCATATGAGGTTCTGCTTGATGAAGCAGGCAACCACATTTTTAGTAACAGAGGCGAAGGAAGCTGCTTCGACCCATTTGGTGAAATAGTCAATGGCGACTAGGATGAAGCGATGTCCGTTGGATGTCGTGGGCTTGATCTCTCCAATCATGTCAATGCCCCACATTGCAAATGGCCAAGGAGCTGTCAGAACGTTGAGAGGAACCGGAGGAATATGAATCTTGTCAGCATAGACTTGACATTTGTGGCAAGTACGGGAATGTTGATGGCAGTCTGCTTCCATGGTAGACCAGTAATAGCCTGCCCTTAGAATCTTCTTAGCCATCGTATGCCCGCTCAAGTGGGTGCCAAATGTACCGCTATGTATCTCAGTCATGATTAACTCTGCTTCAGCTTTGTCTACGCATCGGAGTAAAACACAATCATGGCTGCGTTTATAGAGGATACTGTTGCTCAGGAAGAACTTGGCAGCAAATTTCCTTAGGAACTTCTTGTCATTTACAGAAGCTCCTTCAAGGTATTTTCTAGTCTGGAGATACTTTTTGATATCGTGAAACCAGGGTTGTTCCACTACTTCTTCGGTATTAATCTCATGACAATGCGCAGGTTCATCCATTCGCTCGATGGTGATTTGGGGAGCCTCGTTATCCCAGTTGAGTTTAAACATGGAAGACATCGTGGCCAGAGCATCTGCTAGCTGATTCTCTTCTCGCGGGAAATGCTCGAAGGTGATTTGCTCAAAATGAGGCAACAATGTTAGGACATGTTCTTTGTATGGGATAAGATTAGGATGCTTGGTATCCCACTCTCCTTTGATTTGACTGATAACCAAAGCCGAGTCCCCAAATACAATCAAAGATTTGATTCCCAAGTCTATAGCAGCCTTGAGACCAAAGATGCAAGCTTCATATTCAGCCATGTTATTGGTGCAACTGAAGCAAAGTCGGGCCGTGAAAGGTGTGTGGAAACCTTCTGGGGAAATGAGTACCGCACCGATACCGTTTCCAAGTGCATTTGAAGCACCATCAAAGTACAGGGTCCATCGGGATCCTTTTTCAGGTCCGTCATACGGTCCGTTACCTTCAATGTTGTCCAAGTTCATGATGTCCTCGTCCGGGAAGTCGAATCTCATGGATTGATAATCCTCGATAGCTTGATGAGCTAGATGGTCAGCTAGTACACTCCCTTTTATAGCTTTTTGAGTAGTATACTGGATGTCATACTCGGTTAGGATCATTTGCCATCTAGCTATCCTTCCAGATAAAGCAGGCTTCTCGAAGATATACTTGATATGATCCATTTTGGAAACCAACAAGGTGGTATGAGTCAGCATATACTGCCTTAGTCGGCGAGCAGCCCATACCAAAGCGCAGCAAGTTTTCTCGAGCAGTGAGTAGCGAGTCTCACAGTCGGTAAACTTTTTGCTAAGGTAATAAATGGCATGCTCTTTTTGACCAGACTCGTCATGCTGGCCCAACACGCACCCTATTGAATTATCCAACACGGTCAGATACATGATCAGCGGACTTCCTTCAACGGGTGGCATCAGAATAGGAGGTTCTAGCAAATACTCCTTGATCTTATCAAAAGCAGCTTGGCAATCGTCGTTCCATTCGACTACCTGATTTTTCTTTAATAGTTTGAAAATTGGCTCACAGGTAGACGTCAGATGAGAGATGAATCTGGCAATATAGTTCAGGCGCCCCAAGAACCCTCTGACTTCCTTTTCAGTACGGGGAGCAGGAATTCCTCGTATAGCTTTTACTTTTGCTGGATCGACCTCGATGCCTTTGTTGCTGACAATAAATCCTAGAAGTTTACCAGACCTAACTCCAAAAGTACACTTACTTGGATTCAGCCTGAGTTTATACTCCTTCAACCTGGCAAACAACTTCTGCAAATGCTCAAGGTGTTCCTCCTCTGTTTGTGATCGAGCTATCATATCGTCTACGTAAACTTCGATCTCATGATGTATCATATCATGAAATAAAGCCACCATGGCGCGCTGATAAGTTGCCCCTGCGTTCTTCAGTCCGAACGACATCACCTTGTAGCAGAAGGTACCCCATTGTGTAACAAAGTTTGTTTTCTCCATGTCCTCGGGGGCCATTCTGATCTGATTGTAACCTGAGAATCCATCCATGAAGGAAAACACCTTGTGCTGAGCTGTGTTGTCGATCAAAACGTCGATATGTGGTAGCGGAAAATCATCTTTAGGGCTGGCCCTATTCAAATCCCGGTAGTCCACACACATTATGACCTTGCCATATTTTTTAGGTACTGGCACAATATTAGCAACCCATTGTGGATAGGATGTAACATCCAGAAAGCCAGCGTCAAATTGCTTCATTACTTCTGCTTTAATCTTCTCAGACATGTCGGGCCTCATTCGGCGGACTTTTTGCTTGATCGATGGATAATCCTCTCTTGTAGGGAGACGGTGAACCACGATGTCTGTGTCTAAACCCGACATGTCTTTATAAGACCAGGCAAAGATTTCGATGTATTCATTTAACAGCTGTATCAAGCGCTCCTTGACACTTGGTTTCAGATTGGCACCCACTTGTATTTCCTTCCGGTCTTCCTCTGTTCCTAAGTTGACAGTTTCCAACAACTCTTCGTGAGGCAAGATGGTCTTTTCTTCTTGTTGTAGAAGTCTGGCTAGTTCCCCTGGTACTTCAAAACCTTCGTCAGCTTCATACTCATCCTGATTGACCAGATCTTCAGAGTTATTGAAGGACATAGCAGAATAGTCACCCATAGAATCCGGAGTGGATGGGTACCTGCATTTGTGAGTGTGGGTGTGTGTAAGGGATAGCCATCCTTAAACAAACAAAAATGCGAAAGGAAAGAAAAATGAACATAGCAGTTTATCAATGAAAAACGTCCAATGAATCATTAAACATGGCATATGAATATGAAGATAATCAAAACCCTTACAAATGGACCTACATGCCCCGGGTAAGGCATGAGGTGAAAAAGTAGCGTGCAGATTGTTCGAAAGTAATTATTACAGACCACAGGAAATGTTTGACAGATGATTATTGATTAATAAAAGTAATGGGGACAAAGTCTTTTGCCTCCCAGTTGCGTAATCCTCCTTCGATGGTTGGGAAGATCCAGTCTTCAATGTTGGCCTCTTCGTCTTCACCTTCCAAAGCATTAATTCCAAAAGGAGAAATCTTGATGGGCGTTCTTTCAACTTTTGAGCGGCGCATAGCTTTTTGCCCCGCGGTAGTGAATCCTAAACCAAACTTGTCTGTTTTGTGAGGGATATCAGGCAACTGCCCCCATGTTGAGCTCTTCCCTTCCTTCATCGCAGCCTTTGCGTCTTTTAGAGATGCCATTCTGGCCATCTGCTTTGGTACCTCAGCTACTGTTTTTGCTACTGCCACCTCAGGAGAGACTTCCTCAAAGTGCTGGAATGGTGTTTCAATGAATTCACCCTCTACCTCTACATACCAGAAGGAGTTCAGGTGGCTGATCATATACTCTTCTTCACCGTGCACGGTTATGATTTTTCCTTTGACAGGGTATTTCAACATTTGATGTAGGGAGGAAGTGACTGCTCCAGCATTGTGTATCCATGGTCTCCCTGGCAAGCATGAGTATGACGGACGGATGTCCATCACATAGAAAGTTGAGGGGAACACTTCCGTGCCTACCTTAATGGGAATGTCTACCTCCCCATGTACCATTCTCTTCGACCCGTCAAACGCCCTTACAATGATATTACTTGGTCTTAGCTCCAAGCCTTCACAGTCCAATTGGTCGAGAGCCTTCTTAGGCAGCACGTTCAGAGAAGAACCCGTGTCGACCAAAACATGGGCCAGAGTAGTTCCTTGACATTCTACTGACACATGTAATGCGTCATTGTGCTTTCTTCCTTTTGGGGTCAGGTCAGCATCCGAGAAACCTAGACCGTTTTCTGCGGTAAGGCTGGCTACACAATCTTGGAATTGATCGGTCGAGGTTTCCTAGGGCACATGGGCTGTCTTCAGAAATTTTATCAATGCCTTGGCGTGCGCCTCTGAACAAAGTAGTAATACTAACATGGAGATCTTCGAGGGGGTTTGCCCCAGTTGTTCTACCACGTCATAATCACTCTTCTTAATTATCTTCAGAATCTCCTCCATCTCTTTCTTAGAGGTTTCAGGGATGATCAAAGGTTGAGCCCTCGTCCTGACGAGCTCATCTTGGATCCCTTTCCCCTTATCAGCAGAGGTAGGAGGGACAACAACAGGGATAACAACATCTTCAATCAACGGAGTTTTTGCGGAAAGTTTTATCGGTGCAGGAGTAACTTTGGCAGCAGCTGAGGGTCCAAAGATTGCCTTTGGGGGGGAAATCTCTGGAGAAAATATTCTCCCAATTCGGGTGATCTTGCTTGTACCGGCAATATTTCCAATGCTGGTATCTTCTTCATCAGATCTTTCCTCGGTTAACTCAACTTGTTTAACACCATGGTAGTAGATTTCTCCACCGTAATTCCATGGTATTGACTTGTCAGAACTGTAGGGGACATGCCCAGGCGTAGTTATTTTCAAGGGAACAATCTTTGTAGATGATGTAATCTTAACAGGCTTTTTGACGGCCTTGGAAAGATTGGTGGAAATGGTGATTATTGAAACATCTTCGATAGGGGTTGGAATAGCAGGAATCTTTTCAAACAGGATTTGGTGACTGTCCATCAGGCCTTGGATGCCTTTCCTCAGCAATGGACAGTTGATTGGTAGAGAGCAACAACAGTGGCAATCTTCTTTGCATCCTGGGAAAATCCCAGCTTGCAGCAGATTTAACTTGATCGTTAACAGCGGAGTCATCAGGTCATCAACATCAGAAACATACAGATCTTCTTCGATAGCATGGACATTTCGACCATGCTTCGACATTGGAGCGGATATTACGTTTGGCTTTTCTGGAGCATCGAATTCAACCTCTTTTGCATCTATCAAGTCTTGAATTTTATTCTTTAGCACCCAACAATTGTTGGTGTCATGTCTGGCGCTATCAGAATGGTAGGCACACTTAGCATTCGGATTGTAAGCTGGTGAGGTTGTATTCACATTTTTCGGCGCTTCTTTGATATTTGTGAGATTCAGCTTTAACAAGTGTGGAAGAACTAGTGCAGGTGTCATATTGATGCGGGTGAACTGCCGTTGTGGCCGCTCTCCCCACTGTTGTTGATTTGGTCTGGACTGATTGCCACGAGGCTGATCATTTGATGAATTTTGGATCATCACGGCCCCCACAGTCGGCCGGCGCTCAGTTCTTCCCACTCTTCTCTGAGAGTATACAACAGCCGCTTCCTTCTTCGCCGGAAATGATTTCTTAACAGTTGTAGATGCAGAGGCATCCTTTTGAATCTTCCCATTCTTTATACCAGCTTCCACCCGTTCGCCAGTCAGAATTAATTCAGTAAACCCTGTGGAAGAGCTCCCGATTAAGTGGTTGAAGAACGGGCCAGATAGGGTCCCCAGGAACATATCAACTAGTTCTCTATCAGAAAGAGGTGGCTGCACTCTTCCGGCCAGATCGCGCCATTTCTGGGCGTATTTCTTGAATCCTTCACCTGAGGCCATCCCCATACTCTGTAGCTGAGTACGGGTTGATGCCAAATCAGAGTTATATTGATATTGGCGATAAAAGGCAGCTGCCAAATCTTCCCAACTGTGTATCTCCGACCTCTCAAGCTTGTAAAACCAGTCTAGCTGTGTACCGGACAAGCTATCTTGAAAGAAGTGTACCCAAAGATTTCTGTCGGATGTGTGAGGTTGAATTCTTCGGACGTACGACCTTAATTGCATCTTCGGGCAAGACAACCCATCATACTTTGCAAAGATTGGCACCTTAAACTTTGGAGGGATCACAATTCCAGCAACTAATCCCAAATCTTTGAAATCCAACCCGGGAACCCTTTGTAGCTCCATAGCTGCCAGCCTATCCTCTAGGTTTTTGTACTTGTCATCTGCGGGCGGGTATTGTTGCTCAGAGTAGTCTTCATCTTCTTCAGCCTCTTCCTCTTCAGCTTCGGATTCAGAAGGTACCGCATCCCCTTTTCCTTTACTGGTTTCCTCTTCAGACGCGGAGGGAAATTCAAGAACTCTTCTGGCTTCACCCTCAAACCTTCTTCCCAGGGTAGCTACCCCCACTCTTTTCTTCTTCTTTTTCACTTTCTCTTGCTATTTGTTCCCAAGCAGTGCTTTTAGATCCTCCTGACCCTTTGCCAAGGTCATTAGGAGATGTTGAAACTGTAAGTTTTGAGACTGTAGATCTTTGACCGTCTGTTCGAGATCCATCTTACTGAAATAAACAGCAGAAAGATAAGGAAACCTGGTGTGGAGACCTGCTTATACATATGATGAATGATATGTTTATTCATGTGATGCATTTAAGGATTTAGAAATTCAAAATTGTTGCAAACAAAAAGAACACACGTCATATTAATAATAAGAAATTTCGTCAGTACATAAATGCCCTATGGGCCAAATATTACAAAAAAACTTCTCAAGGTAAAAAGACGTTGCGCGTCCTCTTTGGCGCGATGTAGGTGTTGAGGGTCTCTTCCTCATGAAGTCGGCGGGTAAGCTCCAAAACCTTCTTCTCACTGGCGTAGAAGCTGGCTTCAAAAGTATTTTGTTCCTCCTTGAGTTGGATCCAACTCCTCTGCATCTCCTCCCATGATGTTGGCATGTCAGGATATAGGATGGTGTGGGAACCTCTCCTTCCTTAACAGGATCTTTAATCAAAGGGAGAATATGAGGGTAAGGCATCATTAGACTCTGGGCTCGGGTTCATACCCACTTGAGATAAGGCTCAAGAGGGATGGAGTTCTTGTGCCCCAGTGTCTTGCTATCTACCTGGTTAGGCATCCTCCAAGCTCTGATGAATCTTTGGCGAAGTCCTTGCGCATCGTTGTCGAAGTCAAAAACTAGGTCAGGAATCAACATGTCATGAGGGCCATCCCTCCGTGCATACCCAAATTGTCTCAAAGCTAGGCAAGGGTTGTAGGTAATGCCTCCTCTAATGCCAAGTAATGGAACATTAGGGAACTCTCCACAATGATCAATGATGATGACATTTTCTCTTGACTGAGAACACCAATGTACATCAGAGTGTGTGAGGGTCATTAACCGTTGTGACCACCTTAAGCCTTGGTCATTCTTCAAAACAGATTGTGGAAGGTGCGAAATAAACCACCTTGCAAGGAGAGGAGTACAACACATGAGAATACCCCTTTTTCTCATTGTTCGTGTGTAAAATGAGTGGAGGATGTCCCCAAGTAATGTTGGTATGGGATTCTTGGATAAGAAGATCTTGACGGCGTTGACATCTATAAGCTGGTCAGGATTTGGGAACAAGACCAACCCATAAATGAGGAGTGCCACAATTTCTTCAAAGGCTTGTAGATCTAATGAATTCCAACACTCTTGTGCCTTCTCAAACAAGAATTTTGCCAAGAAGCCCTTGACACCACTTCTAGTTTCCCAATGCCCCTTGATGTCAGACGGTTGCAAGTGTAGTGCTCGAGCAACATCTTCAGGCTTTGGTACTTTTCCGTACCGTTGTAGGGTAGTTGATTAAGAATAGGAATTCTCAGGAGTTGAGAAAATTCCTCCAAAGTGGGCACCAATTGGTAGTCGGGGAATGTGAAACAGTGGTGAAGGGGGTCAAAGAACTGGAACAACACTTTCACCATGTCCTCTTTAATGTTGGTGTTGACTAGGCTGAGTAGTCTACCATGTCTTTCACTGAAGGGAGAGCTTTCTGGGATTCTGGATGTGAGCTCCTTGAGTTGAGGAGGGATTCTCACAAGGTTGACTTGGATAGTTTTCCTGCGAAGAATTTCCATGACCTACAAAGCAAGAACAAAGATGAAGATCCAAATCCTTGAAATGGTTAGTGGATGCATATGATGCTTTATGATGTTCATGATGTATGCACAACCATATGTACAAGCAAGTCACACAAAACCCTAGTTTCAGGCTTGCATGAGGTTTCATAGGTAAGTACCCTCTTGAGTGTAGTTGGCTTAAAAACCTGTCCTATAAATAGTAACCGGGTTCTAAGGAGCTCAATATCATTGGATTGTTTTCCATGTTCATTGTTTTGGTTTAGCCACTTAACTAGCGACCAAAATATTCCAAGAAAACAACCCTCAATGAGTGTAGTATCGAGTATCTACCAACTCCGGACTGCACCAAAGCCGTTCATCTCACTACCCCTAATAAAAGGCTAAGATGGTCAAGTAAGGTTCTAGGTCATTAGTGCTTAGTGACATCACTCAGCGGCCCCGTACTCTCCTTGATTGAACTCAAGGGTCACCGGTACTCACAAATATGTCGCACTAATATAGCTATTGCTTCAACCGTGTCGGTATACCCCACACAGTTTCCACAACGTATTTCTATCTATGAATGTTTCCCCAAATCCGGGTGTAGGATTTCAAGCCCAAACAAGAGGACCAAAAGGTAAAGCAATCAAAGCAAACAATTAGTCATACAAAAGGGTGATCTAAGCCCTAAGGTTACTCCACTTTTAAATAAGTCCCCAGCAGAGTCGCCAGTTCTGTGATACAGTGGGAGAACTGACTTGAGGTTTTGCGTTTGTATTCGCAAATGTTTCGGTTTAGCAAGAGTCGCCACCGACTTTTTATTTTATCCTAAGGAAAGGTTTAAAAAGCACAGCAAAAACCTTTGAGATGTTTTCTTGGGTTCAGGGAGTAGATTATAGAAAGGGAAGGTATTAGCACCCTTTCTATCCATGGTTATCCATGGGCTCTTAGTTACTTGCTTAGATCACTTGCTTTGTATTTTCAATTTTTTGAAATGGTGCTTTGTGTGTGGTTTTGAAAGGTGTTTTGAAAAAAGAGGCCATCGCTGTGGCAACCTTTGTAATGATTCTTGTTTGAATGTATACAAAGGTGTTTATCTTTTTTTTGAAAGGTTTTCAATATTTTGAAAGTTGTTTTGAAAGTGTGCTGTGGAGTGTGTTTTGAAAAAATAGCAAGGATGTTTTGCAAGATTTTTGATCAAGTAACTAAGAGTTGTCTACCCTATTTCACTCAAAGATCTTTCTTATGTTTTTAACCCTTTTAACAGTGTTGTTTCACCATTGTATTTGGTGAACAACCTTGTGTTAGGATGTTAACGGGACGGGCGCGGGTCATCGTATAGACCATGATAGCAATGTTGCAAAGTATCTTAGTATTTCTTTTGAGGGACTAAGATCATTTTTGTAAGGCAACTCTTGGATAGCGTCATCGAGGGACTATGATCTTTTGATTTTGTTTGTTTTACCAAGATACTTTGCATGCATGACATGGCCCATTTTTGAAGGCAACAAGTGGATGTAACCCTAGGGGTGTTTAGTGTGCAAGTGTGTTTTATTGCATACAAGAGTTTATCTTTGAATTAGGATTTTCTATTTCATTGATTTTATCTTGCCATACACACCCTAATTACTAGCAATAAAAAGCAGAAATGTAAAATCCTACGCTATTACAACAATTAGGGGGTGGGGATACACATTTGTACATGGGGTGGTTCAACGAGAAAAATAGACAAGAAAAGAAAATAACAAAAACAAGATAGAGAGAAAGAGAGAGGGAGCCAGCGTGCTGCTGAGAGGTCATCAGAAGTTCTGACTCAGGCCCGCTGCCAGATGATCAAACTTTTGGTTAAACTGTATGAGTCAGAACTTCTGAATCTGGCACCTGCAAAACAGAAACCTGTTAGTGGGAAGATCAGAAGTTCTGATCCCCCTGCGCTGCAAGACAAAAGTTTGTTAGTGGGGAAATCAGAAGTTCTGATCCTGTTGGAAAAACAATAATTCTCAGAAGTTCTGATATTATTGACAGCAACACAGGCTTCAGATGTGCTAACGTCAAAGTCAGCACTTGCCTTCTCCCTGTGCTAATCAGAACATCTGCAATTTTGTTATTTTTCCATAAAACAGAAAACATGTTTGGAACAAGCTCCAGCAAATGTCAAAGTATTTCAGAGGACAGAACCAACAAGGTCACATGCAGGTTCTATGTTGGCTCAAAACGTTCTGAGGTAAACGTTCTGAGGTATGAAGATCCTCAGAACACAAACAACAGCAATATGATATTTACATTATGTTCATTTGAGCATGCAAAGCTGATGATGCTTAGCAGCGTGATGAAGGTCAGCAGGTGCTTACCTGGCTGTTGGAAAAGTTTGTGGATGAGAGCTAGCTTTTGGCTCTGATGGTGTTCTGGACAGGCTCTTTTTGAAAAGGGTAGATGAAGGTGTATGCGTATATATGGTCAGAAGTTGAAAGGGTGTTCTTTAGTCACAAAGAAAACTAGGTATTGATGAAGTTTGAAGGTAAGAAATTCAAAGTTATGAAACACTGGAGATTTTGGCAGAGTTTCACAACACTTTCTTGCTAAAGATTTCTGTTTCTCTTCTAGCAATTTTTCTGTTTCTTTGGACGCCCTTTTTCAGTGGACAATGGTTCTCTATTTATAGGCAAAGCTCTTGTGGATTTCTTGAACATTAAAGGCGCCAACAGAGGTTGAATTTTTCTTTGAAAGAAATTCCTGGGAAGTTGTGATAACAGATAGCCTTTCAGCCTAGGCTGGAACAGCAGGCGTGGATTGAGGTGAAGTGACCTCTTAGGTGGACGGTGGCGCGTAGACCCATGCCAGAACCTGCATAAAGGCGTTTACCAAGCCACACGTGAACAGACTACTTGGATGAATGTTCAGGAGTGGTTGGGAGCATTAATGAGCATTAAATGGTGATGAGACTCATCAACACCAATATTCTGGTAATAGGAAACAAACTTGGGCTAGCAGTTCTGCTTTACCAAAAACAAACGTAAACCATGCTCTGGTCTTGGCCTCCTGTTGTCTTAGCAAATTCTGGGGATTCTCCTGACTTTCTGACATGTTCCTTGGATTTGCTTCTGGAAATCCTGGATTTAGAGATTCTGCATCAGTGTAACACCCACTCTTTTGACCTTTTCATCTTCTGATTTCAGCATGCTCTGAAGGAGCCTTCAGACTTCCTTGTTTCCTTTGCATTCCTTTATCAAACTCTGGCTGAACTTGCGTAACTGCTGAAAGAGTCATGTTCTGTCTGAGGCTTGCATGTTGAACCACGTTTGCAACTTCTGACTGAGTTGATGTAGCTGCTGAAGAGCCAACTTCTGACTGCGTTGATGTAGCTGCTGAAGAGCCAACTTCTGACTGCGTTGAGCCAAGCTTGCAACTTCTGACCGTTTCTATCTGGAGTTTGGTCCAGAAGTTCTGAAGCGCCAATTTTCTTCTTAAACACCCATTTTTAGAGAAAAATTCCAAATGTTTAGAATTTAATTTTTCTCAAGATAAAATTGTTGCCTTTAGAGCTTGTGTGATCATTTTGCTCTTGTAAATGGTTTGCTTGGGCAAAAAATGACAATTCAGGACTTGGATTTGTTTCAGAGGGACTCTGAGAATCCAAGATGATTTCCTGAAGAAAGAGAGGGCAAATTTTGGGGTACAACAAACTTCATCATTGTTCAGTATTTTTGAGTGATTTTTAGAGCATATGAATCTCCTTGACATAATCTCCAATTTCTCTTTTCAAGTCGAGAGTTAATTATATGTAGAAGGCCAACAAAGGTTTGAGTACATTAGAGGTCGTTTTGAAGACTTTGACTTAATTTCAAGTGAATTTCATCCAACTTTCAAGAATTATAACTCATCCAATTTTCCTCATTTTTTTGGATGGCACTTTTTTCACGGTGTCACCAATGGTGTTATCTAGAAGGTTGCTTAAATGAGCAAGAGAAAATTGTGCTTAGAAGGTCATGAATTTTATTGAAACATTTTAGGTCATTTGTTGACTTATAATGTTTTCAAACTCTAAATTCCAATTCATGTTACCAATTTTCTAAGGTCATGATTCTTTACCTCAAAGCCTTATTTGTGTGTCGAGATTATTTATCATCAAGTAAAGATTTGGTACAAGATTGTTGAATTTGAGGAATTTTAGGCCATTATGTCAAAGTTTTGGTTAGTCCAACTTCATGGGTTCAAGCTTACTCAAAGCTTTAATTTAAAATTCAAAAGGTGGAGGAAATTTCTTACTTTCACGAGTTTGGAATTTAAATATTAAAGGAAGATTCAAGATTGTCTCAAATTTAAATTTCTATATCAATTGATTCAACTTTGTTAAATTCATTTCAAAACTACTCAAGAGGCATTCATGCTTCATGAGACAATTCTTCCAAGTTTAAAGTTTTCAAATTTCATTCATTCAAGTCCTACATCCAAACTTCAACTTACAAGGACTTGAAAATTTCTCAAGCCTAAAAGGACATTCAAAGTTTCTCAAATTGACAAAATTATTACATCAATTTCAAAGATTAAAAGTTTTATTTATAATGGAGAATTTGTTCTAATGTTTTGGAAGTTTTATAGAGTTCCCTAATCCCTAATTTGTAAGACTTTGATGTCCTCTTCAATGTATCAAGCTTTTCACGCCAAGCTTCACCTTTGTTCTTCAAGCTTGTCCACGGTTTCTCTAAGGAAGTTCTTCATGACTTCATCATCTTTTCAAGATCATCAATTTTTTGTATCTCATGATACAAATAAAGAAGAAGTGGTTAGTACAAGAAACAAAACTCGAGCATAAACAAAAATTTCCAAAGAAAGTTTTCTCTTCAATCTCATCGTTAGGGTCGTGAAAGGAATCAGAATTATGGTGTTTGAATTCAATCATGTTCACAATTCCAACAAAAAGGCCTCATACTTTTTTTAGCAATTCAGATTCAAGTGTTAATCATGGGCCAAAGAAACCTCTACTACAAATCACAAAAAAGGACTAAAGTTTTGGTTCAAAATAGAGGTGAAAGGAACCTTCACATCATAGCAAACTCAATAAAAAAACTCAGAATTTCATCATAATTTAAGCAAGTCAGAATTGTGATCCTCCATCCCAATGAGCAAAACAAGTTTTCACAAACAAATCCACATTTCAATTTTAGAAAAAGAAAGGTAGTGACATATCAGGGAAAGTGAAAATCCCAATAGCAAAAACAAAATCATAGTCACTGCAATAACAAAAAAACATATCCAAAAGTTAACATATTAGTTGCATAAACCCAATCCAGAAATTAGCACAAGCCTGTTATCAAAACTAATTCAAGCCCCTTCACAAAGTCACAAGCCTATAAAAACAAATCAGAGCAAACTCACAACAGAATGTCCTAAAAACTACACTATTTAAGCATTCATTTGGCATTGATTCAGTGGGGATACTGTTCACACAAATCACAAGAACAACCACAGCAAGCTATCAAGCTCAACCCCCCAAATTGTTCATCATCTTCCCTAAAAACCACCCTTCAAATTTTAAAAAGAGAAAACAGAGATAACGATTTGACATCACAGGAAGCTATCAATCTAAACAGACCCTAACCATATTTAGTTCATTATTTTCCTTAACAATAACCCTTAAGATAGAGAAATATGAAGAAGAAGAGTTGTTCGTAAATAATTTCAGAGCAATCTAACCCAGAATCTCAAAGGAGATCGCATAAATGCAACTGCAAGCACCGAAAGTCGCGTCGGAGCACCTAGGGTTTCAAAACTCTCTTCAAGATCTACTCAAATATACATAACATCTGCAAAATCAAGCAATGAATTAGTACTCATAAGAGGAAGACGGAGAGAACAGTGCATGAAAATTGAAGATCAAAGCCATATCACACATTGTTGCCGTCTCCGCTGCCGCGAGGCGATTTCTGGCGCGACAGTTTATCGTCTCCGGTGACTCTTGTTTAGAGAAAATAAAAAGAGAGCTGAAGAGAAGAGAAAGAGACAAAAGTCTCTTTTGTTTTATTTTTCTTATTAATTCTTGTTTGATAAATTAATTTTGGATTAACAACTAATTTGGCGGTGAGACTTGTCACCGCCCTAATGGCCACCATGTGATTCTATACAGGTACCTCCCAGTGGTCCACCATGCACCCTCGCTTTCATCATTGTTAGATCATCATTAGATCTATACTAATCAAGATCCAACGCTCCAAATCTACTTCTTATGGTGGATCTTCATAAGGCCTAACCATCAGACCCAATGGATCACATGCGTGCCTCTCCATCAGCCTTGTGATGCACCCTTGCACCTTCACCGTCAGATCTGAATATGATGCTCCAAAACACGCAGCTCACTGTGCACCCTCTAGAGTCTCCCACACAGGATTGGGCGGACCACCTCTATTGGGCCTAAGCAGATTGCTTCCAGCACCCTTCTAAATTGCTGATTTCATACCCATTAACCTTTTCTCTTTATTCTTTATATTTTCTTTTGTATTGTTGTGTTTAAATAATTTTCTTTATCAAATAAAAAAATAAAATAAAAATATTTTCTTATCTTAAATAAATAAACTGAAAAATATTATTTTAATATTATTAAATATTTTGGTTAATTAATTTTATTAAATAAAATAATGTAGTTTAATTAGTTATTTAATTAATTTTGATTGGGTTGTATTGCTTGTTTATTTATACTTTTAATCGTATTATCGATTCGTTACATCCCCTCACTTGGGTATTATTTGGGACAAAATCATCAACATAATTGGATCTTGGGTGTTGATAGGTTGAAAAACCAAATCCACAAAAATGGATGAATGATGCTGATGATATTTGAAACTCTAATTTCATATGATACATCCCCTCCCTCTTCATCTTATTCCATTCTCACTTTTGCTACATGTTATTTGAGAATAGGTGTGAAAATAGGTGTGACTTCTATAAAAGTCCACTTACGATTGCTTAACATAGCGCTATATTTTGTCTTGATTCTAGAAATGATCATTTGTGGCCCAAACCTATGTTTGTAAGCCCAAGTATGTTAATTTGAAACTTTGATCCAATAACCTTGAGGTTCATTGTTAGGAGGCTTTGATCTTATCGATCCTCTAATGAACTTTCATGAACTTTGGTCTAAGTGAATCATTTGAATATCATTGATTATATGAAGTCGTCTTAAGCATTTGAAATGAATTATATACTTGAAATAAAGAAAATACAACTTGTTATTGAGATGCTTTGATTTTATCAATCTTCTAATGAATATTCGAAATGCAAGTTTCAATATGGTCATTAAACTAATATCTAACTTCTAATTCAGTAACAATTGAATTTTACTTTGTGCTTTTAATTTATACCATTTTTTATGCCGTTACTTTTACGCACCATTTACCTTAACATTTTCATCTTTGCTCACTTGAGCTTTCATTTTATTTTTGAAGACAGTTAATAATCAACTTGAACAATAAAAAACCTTAAGGTTACTTGGACTATTTGGTTATTCTCCTTGGTATTATGGAGTTGTAGACCTCTCGAACATAGGATTAGAAACCTTGATTACCCTTGGGACCTTTTGATTCTATTTTTATGTTGTCTTGATTTCTTGGGGTTTACCCCAATACATTGGGTTGATTTCTTTGTGTGCAAGATATTCTGATTATGTGCTTTGTCTGTGATTGAGAATTTCTCTTTATACAGTTGTCACTCTACCCAATTATTGTGAAGAATTAATGCATCTGAAGCTTGGTTTTTTTAAGTGGTTTAGTATCTTTGCTTGCTTGGTTTCAATCCAAATGATGAGAATTCTACATTGACTCTTTATGTTAAGTGTTGGATTCTTGTTGGTTAGATGGTTATTTTCCTTAGAGTTTATCTTATGCTTTAGGATAGTCCCTTCACCTCCTCTCATCTTCTTTAATTTCAAAAATATTCTCCCTCCTTTTCAAAAGCTATTCTTGTTTTCTAACTTGAACCTCTTTCATAATAAACTTGGACTTAGGTCCATGCATTTCCAAAAATATTTTCTTAATAAAACTTTAACCAACTTAATCATACTTTGATAATTTTCGGGAGAAGTCTAAAACTTATTGACCTCATTCAAATCATTTTGCCACTTTGGCTTTTTACTTTAAAACTTTTATCAAAAGATTAGACTCTTATCGATTCTTATAATGATGCGAGCTACTATACTTCTACTATATGTAGTGAAGTGAGATGTTTTCCACTTGGGTGTCGAGTGAGGCTTTGTTTATTTTAAAATCCAAGCTATATCCACCACTTTGAGATGACGTAAATTCTCCTTTCTCATAATCATGGGTAGAAAGTATGTTTTCCCCTCGGATATGACAATGATGTCGCTTCTCTTAAAATCAACCAACACACTTGTGTTTTAAATTTTTAACGGTGAACCATGAGTACGCTGATCCCTTATTGCACGGAAGGTGGTATGTAGGCACTAAAGGTTCGCAATCGCGGCAGGTGTAAATTTTTTTTAAAATACTTCTTTTCTCATATCCACCATCTATTTTTGTATACAACATTTATAGCTAAAATAAACAAAATTTCAAAGAAGTTCATGTGGAGTACCGTGGATTTTTAGGGTGCTAATACCTTCCCTTTTCATAACCAACCCCCGTACCTAGATTCTTTCCCTGTCTTTTTTGGGTTATTCAATCTTTTCTCATTCCTTTGGAAACAATAAAGCACGGTGGCGATTTTTATTTGATATGTGTGAGTCAACTTAATCCAATGGCTTAATCTCAACATTTCTACCGCTACAGGAAAAAATGGCAACTTCATTAGGGAAAGATCTACCAAATTTCGGTCCATCTTTAAGTGGGTTGAACCTATCTTTGTTTATTTGTGTATATGCTATTATTTGTTGTATATTATGTGTTGTATATATGTTTGTCTGGATTTTCCTGGTTTTCAGGATGCTTGGTGACTTCTCGTAAGTCCTCTACCCGGACTTGGGCAAACTTAAGATAGGACGGGTGGTATAGTCATGTTAACTTTGAGGGAGTAATCCCAAAAAAGGAGACATGAGATCCCCCACTCAGTGGAGGCTTCTTTGACTGTAGTTTCATTTATCGAGTAATCAGGAAGACATGCTACTTTCGACCTAGGAGCCTGCTGAAGCTGAGGACCATAGAATCCTTAACCCATCTTAATCTTTTAGGTGTAATGCGGAAACTATGACGGAGTAATCCAGAAATGGTTGTCACGCGATGCTACACTCAGACGAGTTTTTCCTGAGAATATTACTAATTATCAAGTGTGATCGGTGGATCTGGAACTGACTGTTTAACGCTGGATCGCGAAATGTCGCGGAAGCAAGAGTCGCCACGGTCTTTTATTTTCTCCAAATGGAAAGGACAAAAGCACAAAAAAATTCCTTATAGAGATTGCTCTCGGTTCGGGAGGTAGATTATAGAAAGGGAAGGTGTTAGAACCCTTTCTATCCATGGTTATCCATGGGCTCTTAGATACTTGCTCATTTGTGTTTTCAAAAATGGTTTGTTTGCTTTTCAACTGTGGGTTTTAAAAAGTTTCTTTGAAAATTCCAGTTCGACTCTTGTATCGGTCCTCAAGAGTGTTTGAAAAATGCTTTCGAAAGCTTTTTGAAAATGTGTTGGTGTGAAAAGTATTTTTGATTTGTTTTGTTTTGAATTAGAGCAAGTATCCACGAGTCGTCTACCTACCCTAAGGAATTCGTCTGTGTAAATGTCCTTTAAAGTAGTGCCATCCCACCATTGAGAGGTAGGTAGCACCACCGTTGGAGGTGTTCGGGTCAATTTGAAGGTTCGGGACATGGTGATCACCGGAGCAATGGGAAGACACCTTAGAAGCTACCCTCATGCCAGGTTCCCGGATCATGAGGACTTACTAAGACATCCTCTACTCGACGATCACCTTTCGAGGCAAGGCAACAGTGAGGCGTACCCTAGGGGTGGTGTGTGCGATTGTGTGTCATGTTCGTTTATTTTTGTCTTGTCATGTTATTGGTGATCTACGCTTGATTTTATTTTATCCATTCATTCTTGCATGCTTTGTTTAACAGTTAAAAAATGCGAGGAAAAGTAAATCTAAAGCTATTACAAATGGCGCGGGTCCACATCGCCAAAATTATCCAGGACCCGATTTGACAGAAAATAAATAAAGTAAAAATGCGAGAGGTAATTACATGGCTTCAGGAGAGGTACATAATTATTTAAGCGAAATAAAATAAATATGCGAACGAATAGGAAATTAAGAACATGGGCGTTGGACCCTTTTGCAAAAAATTAAAATTAATGAGGAATTAAAATTAAAATTAAAAGAAGACAAGAATTTGTTTTTTTGGTGTTTTTAATGTTTTAAGATTTAATAGAAGAAAGAAAGAATTAATTAAAATTAACTACTAACCCTAATTCTATTTTATTTTATTAAGAAAAGCATTAGAATTAAACCTAAATTAAACCTAATTTTTATATACAATTTTAATTATGAAAATAAATAAAATAAATGATATTATTGTGAAAAAGAAAAATTAAAAAGAATAAAACATTTATTAAACCTAGTTCTATATTTTTTAGATTTTTGTTATGAAAGAAATTAAAGTTAAAAAAAACCTAATTTAAACTAATTAATTACATGCCAATTTATTTATGAAAATATTAAAACAAAATATTTATTATATTTTTGATCTTTTCTGATTTTTTATGCATTTTTTATATTTTGTAGAAATAATTAATTAAAGCAAAACAATAAAGAAAATAAAAATAATAATTGAAAATATAAGAAAAATGTAGAAAATTGCAAACCAGGGGGGGTGGTAGTCCCCAAAGTGGAGGTCTGGCCCAAGAATTCTGAGCCCAATAACCTTGAAATTTGTTGACTTTTCCAGGCACTGTGTGGCACCTTTGACCAGGCTCATGATGCGCATCCAATCTACGCCCTTGATTTGATCTCCAGGGACACATGGATGTGAGATATTTGAAGACATATGGTACGTCTGCAGCCTTGAAGCGCATGGGATTTGTTATTGCAAAATAATATGGAAACATGTAAGACCTGGGGCTCGAACCCAGGTCATGGACATTGCAAACGTGTGCACCTACCACTGAGCCATCATCACGCGTTTGTTAAATAAATAAACAACAAATATAATAAAAGAAAACAACGCGTTAGTGGGTTAAAGCGCGCGAAATTCAAAACAGCCTATCACTTCTTGCCACGACTTCGTCTTCTTCGCGTGCCTGAAACACAAAAACAAAAGCAACGGTTTTTTTCATGCGTTGTTTTAGGTGGCTTATGGGAAAATAGCGAATAGGTCTTAGAGGGTCAATAAATTAGGCGCGATGGGTGGTTTGTGACCGTCCAAGCCTGCTGAATCCAATGGCACAGGTCTTGAATGCTAATTTTTCTTTGGGTGGAAAGCCCCAATTTCACATCCTGCAAACCCTAAAAATCAAACATGGCATATTTGCGTACACAACATAAAAATGCAATTAATCATATTGGTTAGCTTCAGAACTTCACAAGGAATGTAAATCAATCATTAGAATGCCATGAGAATGCCTAGAAGTTAAAATACGATCATGATTTTTTCTCTGTACAGGGGAGGTTCTCGTTACCAATTCCTTGAGCTTTGGTGAATGTTTGTGATTGTAATCGCTTCTGGGCAACCTTGGCAAGCTAATGGAATAAGAATTATGCTTTGAATCTACCTAAAAAGTGTTTTTCAGATTTGAGTTTTTAGAGAAAAAATTCAAGTTTTGTTATGGCCTTCTTGAGCAGCTGAGCGTGTATTCTCATTAGGGTTATGATCAGGCATATGTAGTGAACAAATTAGGTCAAGAAAAGTAGCACAAATCCAATGCATTCATAGCTTTTGAAAATTTGATTCTTAAGGATCTTTTTAAATCTTTTTCCATGTGTTCTTTGTTCTCAATCATGATCAATCAGTCCAATTCTTTCCTTATTTAGCTAGGCACGAATTATTGAGCATAAAACATGTATAAAAAGATTGGTTTGGTTAAGTTAGATATTTTTCATATATTTAAATGATTTAAATGAATTAATATAAATAAAAATTCAAATAAATAAATAAAAAATGAGAAAATACTTCCCTTTGGGCCAAGTGGTCGTGCACATGCTTGGAATGATGAATTGTGGAAGAAAAATGGGCCCATTAGCAATTTTAGGTCATTTGGATCAATGTTGACTTTTCAAAATACCCAAAAATTTCCCAACTTCCACAAGGCATAACTTGCTCAATTTTTAAGCTTTTCTCATGTTCTTGGACATTTTGGAAAGGTCTTTGAATCCTCTAACCAATGTCTTTGGTCCCATGTCATTTTGATTTACCAATCTCAAGTTATGGCCTTTGACTTAAAGTCCCTTTTTGTTTACTTTTGAAAATGACCTATAATGTTGAAATTGATAACTTTTTGTGAGAGCATTTCTTGGACTTGAAGTATGAATATGAGTTGTAGGAAATGTCTTTCTATTCAAAATGAGCTTTGGATGGAATTTTTCTGATAATCCATGTGAAAGTTATGCCCTGGTCAATTTCAGTTGACTTTTTCAGCTGTCCAAATAAGGAAACTTTTGCATCTTGATGATTTCTGAGCCAAATTTTGGGAATCATGATCAAGCATTGATCAAATGATTTTTGTGGCTTCAAAATGATATTTTGACCAAAAATTTGAACTTTTGATTGTCAAATGACCATTTTGCCCCTACAGTTGACTGTAGTGCAATCTAGGGTTTTGACTGTGCAATTTTGAGCTGAATGTCTTGAAACTTGATATGAGGATACTTGACCATATTTGTAGGCATATGAGACTTGATTGGACCTTTGAAAACTTCATTTTCTTGATCAGAATACAAACCCTAATTTTGACTGTATAGGAGATCTTTGACTGTGCAACCCTTGGGGAACTTTGCAGCTTGGCTTGGCATTTTCTTGAAGAATTATGGGAGGGCAAATTTTGGGGTACAACATCAAGCTAATCGGGATGTTGGTAATATCCAAAGGAAGGATGTAGACTATGGGAACCTTTTAGAACCTTGTTCGGCAGGTGATAAACCATTAGTCCATACCTTGGGGTAGTACTTTTGAATTCATACTCGTGACATTGAACCTATGAACCCCTCATGTTGTGATCTTGTATGTGATTGTTGCATCATGCATTCATGCACCCATGAGCATTATTTTAACTAAATTTTCAAGAAACTTAAGACTTTTGTTTGCAAACATCACAAGTTTTGTAACTTATGGATTTTGGAAAGAGTACTCAGAAGTACAATGTCAAGAGTCTTGATTAAGAAGAATTGACAATCTTGAATCCTTGGTATCTAGTCCTTGGGATTTCAAGTTCTCCTATCTGTCTTGAAGATGGATTTCTCCACGCCATTGATCCAGTTTCTCAATTCTTTGTATCAGTGATTTATTTTCTCGATTATCAGCAAAATAGGAGAGAAGAGTGCAAGAGGATTTATTTTCCTTTAGCATTCCAAATTCAAGCTCAAGAAGATGTTACAACACGGTGTTGGATCTTCTTTGGATGCAGTTGATTTGGACCTGAGGATTTAGGTTTCTCTTTCTTCTATATAGGACTAGTGAAGTTTTGTGTAATTGCAAGCTTCTCAAGTCATATTTAAAGCATGTGTTTTGATGAAGACAACATGGACATCAACATTCAAAGGATGTGCAAAAATCTTATCAACATCATATAAAAGTCTTGAAGATTATTGAAGAATTATTGAAGAATAATCAAATGTCAAATGGTATAAATAATTCTTAATCTTGAATATAAATGTTCACAAAAATATGCATTCATCGACATATACATATCCCATAATTTTAACATCAAGAAAAACTTTGTTTGAAATATTTTTCAAAAAGTATTTTTGAAAATAACCCTTTAGGAACCGGTTCCTCCCTAACAGGGAACCGGGTTCCAGACTTACTCAAAAAACATGTCCCTGGTTTTTGTACCAGGAACCGGGTTGTACCAATAGGGGAACCGGTTCCTGCGTAATATTTTTGAAATCTGACTTATAACGTTCACTAAGAACCGGGTTCTGTCAGTGTCGGAACCGGTTCCTAGCGAACCAGTGCAGCTTTTCTTTTGTTTTTTAAACATTTTTCAAGTGGTATCTTTTCATGAATGCATTGCAACTTTTCATATGAATTGGCATGAATGAAGAGGTTCTTATGACTTTATAAAATGCTGCAGATTTTCTTATTTCAAAAACAATGCTTCAATTTTCAAATTAACAAATATACTTCTTCAATAAACAATTTTTCATCATTCACATTTGAATTCATACTTTCATGTGTTCATAATTTTGTGAAACTTTCCATATACACTTTCATTATCATTACAAGTTTCATACATACATTGTGAACATTTATATACATTGTTTGAAAATTGTTTATATCTTTAAGAAGAAGATCAATTGAAGATTTATAAAGCTCTCCATATACTTCAAATAAATCATTGTATTACTTAAAGAAATTATTCCCTTACTATCCAGGATTGTTGGAAGTAAGTGTTGTGATTTGAAGAGGATTGTTCTTCATTCACATTAGTGTTTGTTTGGTCTTAAAGGTGTTAAGAACCTTTGATCACCCTATAGGTTAGATAGTAAGCATAGGCTATACAATCATTCTAACTATAGTGAAATCTCTTTCGTGTTGGAAAGGGGACTGGAGTACTCTCGGATTGTGAGGGGAACCAGGATATATCACTGTGTTCTTTACTTTTCCGCATTTATCGCTTTCATCACCATAATCAGGAAAAGATAAAGATATAATCAAAACCTTCAAACACTTAACCAAAAATTACTACCAAGCATTCTCATAAAACCGAATAAATTTTTATAAGACCTAATTCACCCCCCCCCCCCCCCCTCTTAGGCACTCTGAGACTTACAATTGGCATCAGAGCAAGTTATAGGTAACTTGTTCCTAAAGATCCAGAATGGCTTCCGCAAATTATCAACCAGTCTTCAGAGATGGTGGTAGTAACAACAAGCCTCCTCTATTCTGTGGTGAATATTTTGACTTCTGGAAAATACGCATGAAGGCGCATTTAGAAGCGCAAGGAGAGGAAGTATGTGATGCTGTTGAAAATGGTCCATTTATCCCGATATCTATAATCAATGGCATTGGTTTTGCAAACCCCAAAACTGCATGGGACAACGATGATAAAAAGAAAGTTCTCTATGACAAAAAGGCAATAAACCTTCTTCAAGGTGCACTCAGTATGGACGAATTTTTCCGTGTCTCGAACTGCAAAACAACAAAAGAAATATGGGATACCCTGGTTCAAACTCATGAAGGAACGACTGAAGTAAAAAGATCAAGGCTAAATACCTTGAGTCAAGAATATGAACTATTTCGAATGCAACCCGGAGAATCCATTCTTGACTTACAAAAGAGATTTGTGCATTTGACAAATCACTTAAATGCTCTTGGTAAAACCTTGACAAATGATGAACTCAACTTGAAAATCCTTGGATCATTGACTAGGGAATGGAAACCAAAGGTAACGGCAATCTCGGAAAAGAAGAGTCTCTCCGTAATGACTTCCGCTACATTATTTGGCAAACTTCAAGAATACGAAACGGAACTCGGTAGACTTGAAAAACATGAAAATTTAGAGAAGAAATCCAAAGGCATTGCTTTAAAAGTTGATTCAAAAGAAAGTCAAGATAAAGATGCATCGGAGGAAGATGAAAACTTCTTGCTTCTTGTAAAAAGGTTAGGAAAATATTTTGGTCATAAAAATAATCTTCATAATGCTAACTTTGTCAAAAGGAAGAAATTTTATAATCATAAAGATAAAGAAGCCTCCACATCAACACAAGATGTCACATGTTATGAATGTGGAAAGCAAGGTCACATAAAGCCGGATTGTCCAAAACTCTCCAAGAAAAATGGATTTAAAGGAAAAAAGGAGTTCAAGAACAAAAAGGCTTATGTTGCATGGGAAGATAATGAGATAAGTTCTTCATCCGATTCGAAAAGCGACGAATGTGCAAATCTAGCATTAATGGCTTCACATCACTCCGACGATGAAGAAGAGGTTAGTAATGAATTTAATCTTTTTGATGATGATGTTCAAGATGCTATTGATGAACTCTTGAAAGAATGCAAAAGTTTATACAAAAAGGTGTCAAATCAAGAAAAAGAACTTCTAATTTGTTTAGAAAAAATTGACACCATGACTAAAGATTTTGATCTTCAAAAACAGAATTTTATTAAAGAAAAAGAAAACTTTGCATGCTCCAAGTGTGAATCAAATGTCTTTAAAATTGTTCAATTGAAAAGAGTCATTGAACGATATGAAAAAGGACAAATAGGATTGGAAGGATTACTAAGCCAACAACGTTATCCGAATGATAAAAGGGGTCTTGGTTATGTGAATTCTAAGAAACCAAGTAACAATCCCACTGTTTTTGTAAAGGCTAGTAATAGTTCCAATCCCAAGAAAGTAGAAAAGAAGCAAGTTGTTCATAATCATCAAAAGAAAAAGGCTAATGTATCGAAAAAGAAAACTTTTCCTAAGAAGAAATCTTATCCTTCTAGATATAGAAGCAACTTTGAACCTACTTGTTTTTATTGTGGTATTAAAGGCCATACACCTAATGCTTGCTATGTTAGAAACTTTAGTATAGCAAGTGGGCATTATGTGTGGGTGAAAAAGGGAACTAACTATGAAGGACCCAAGGCAACTTGGATACCTAACAAAGAATAATTTGTTTGTGTAGGTATGCTTGAAATCCACATCAAATGTTTGGTATCTTGATAGTGGATGTTCAAAGCATATGACAGGAGATGTACACCAATTTTCATATCTAGTACATAAAGCCAAAGGGTATGTCACCTATGGAGACAACACCGAAGGAAAGATTCTTGGCGTTGGAATAGTTGGCACACCTCCATCCATTCAAATTGAGGATGTTCTCTATGTTGAAGGATTAAAGCACAACCTTCTTAGCATAAGTCAACTTTGTGATAGAGGGTTCAAGATTAAATTCAACAAAGAAGAATGTCTCATTATGGATGAGGCAACCAATTAGGTAAAACTCAAAGGTATAAGAACTAACAATATTTTTATGATTACTTTAGATGATTTGTCTCTGAAGGTACAATGTCTTATGGTAAACAACAATGACGCTTGGTTATGGCACAAGAGGATTGCTCACATTCACATGGAGCACTTGAACAAATTGGTTAAGCATGACTTAGTTATTGGTCTACCAAAGATGAAGTTCATCAAAGACAAATTATGTAATGCATGCCAAAAGGGCAAACAAACCAAAACAACTTTCAAATCTAAGAATGTGGTGTCTACTACAAGGCCACTACAATTGTTACACATGGATCTCTTTGGTCCATCAAGAACAAAAAGCTTCGGAGGTAATGTATACGCTTTGGTCATTATTGATGATTTTTATAGATATTCTTGGACTTTGTTTCTTGTGCAGAAAAGTGATGCTTTTAAAGCCTTTAAGAAGTATGCTAAGCAAATCCAAAATGAAAAATCACTAAAGATTGTATCCATAAGAAGTGATCATGGTGGAGAATTCCAAAATGCACAATTTGAAGAATTTTGTGAAGAACATGGTATCTCTCATAATTTTTCAGCACCAAGAACTCCACAACAAAATGGAGTAGTTGAAAGAAAGAATAGGTTTCTAGTGGAACTTGCAAGAACAATGCTTAGTGATGCAAATCTTCCTAAATATTTTTGGGCGGATGCGGTTAGTACGGCATGTTATGTTGGAAATCGAGTTATCATTAGACCTATAATAAACAAGACTCCATATGAACTCTTCAAAGGAAGAAAGCCAAATATTGCTCACTTTCACATTTTTGGATGCAAGTGCTTTGTTCTTAATAATGACAAAGATAATCTCGGTAAGTTTGACGACAAATCCGACGAAGGTATATTTCTTGGTTATTCGCTTTCTAGTAAAACATATAGAATTTATAATAAAAGAACTTTAACTATTGAAGAATCTATGCATGTATCTTTTGATGAAACTAACCCCTCTAAGGAGGAAGTAGTTGTTTGTGATGATGATGATCCTATAGATTTACCCCCGGAAGATCTTTCAATTGATCAAATTAAGAAATCACCGGAAAATTCAGAAATCATTGGTCAACAAGATTCAAACATCAATGATCTACCAAAAGAATGGAGAACTCATAGAGACCATCCTATTGACAAAATTATTGGTGATATTAGCCAAGGAGTATTAACAAGATTGAATCTAAAAGATGCTTGCTTAGACATGGCGTTTGTTTCTCAAATTGAACCTACCAAAGTTGATGAAGCCTTAGGAGATGATCAATGGATTATTGTTATGCAAGAAGAATTAAATCAATTCGAGAGAAATCAAGTTTGGGAACTTGTTCCTAGACCAAGTGGTAAACACATCATAGGTACCCGATGGGTGTTTAAGAACAAACTTGACGAGAATGGTCTAATTGTTCGAAACAAAGCAAGGTTGGTTGCCCAAGGTTACAATCAAGAGGAAGGAATCGACTTTGAAGAAACATTTGCTCCGGTTGCAAGGTTAGAAGCTATACGTCTTTTACTTGCTTATGCTTGTTCATTAAATTTTCAGCTTTTTCAAATGGATGTCAAAAGCGCATTCTTGAATGGATACATCAATGAAGAAGTCTATGTAAAACAACCTCCGGGATTTGAAGACTTCAAACATCCTACACATGTCTTTAAGTTGAGAAAGGCTCTTTATGGCTTAAAGCAAGCACCAAGAGCATGGTATGATAGGCTTAGCAATTTTTTGTGTGAAAAAGGTTTCGAAAAGGGTAAGGTTGATAAAAGCTTGTTCATTAAGAAAATCCAAAGTAACACTTTATTGGTTCAAGTCTATGTTGATGATATGATTTTTGGATCGACTAACAAAGAAATGTGTGAGGAATTCTCATTGATGATGCAAGGATAATTCGAGATGTCTATGATGGGAAAGATGAACTACTTTCTTGGATTACAAATCAAGCAACTAGAAGATGGAATCTTCATCAACCAATCTAAGTATTGCAAAGAATTATTGAAAAAGTTTGATATGGACAATTGTAAAGCAATGAATACTCCAATGGGCTCCGGTACACATGTTGATCAAGATGAATCTGGTACTCCAATTGATATTACAAAGTACAGAGGTATGATTGGTTCTTTATTGTATTTGACGGCAAGCCGTCCTGACATCATGTTTAGTGTTTGTCTTTGCGCTCTCTTTCAAGCAAATCCAAAGGAATCACACCTCATGGCTGTTAAAAGGATCATGAAGTATCTAAAAGGAACAACCAATGTCAGCTTATGGTATCCGAAAGGTAGTATTTGCACTTTAATTGGTTATTCTGACGCGGACTATGCAGGTTGTAAAACTGATCGTAAAAGCACAAGTGGCACTTGTCACATTATTGGAAATGCATTAGTATCATGGGCTTGTAAAAAGCAAGCATGTGTTGCTCTTAGCATGGCCGAAGCAGAATACATAGCAGCGGGTAGTTGTTGTACACAAATTCTTTGGCTCAAGCAACAACTCCGTGATTACGGACTTGATCTCGAATGCATTCCTCTTCGATGCGATAATACAAGTGCTATCAATATAACAAAGAATCCGGTCATGCATTCAAGAACCAAACATATAGATATTCGACATCATTTTCTCCGTGATCATGTACTTAAAGGAGATGTCGAAGTCACTTTTGTGGATACTCATAACCAACTCGCAGATATCTTCACTAAACCGCTTGCTCGAGAACCTTTCTTCAAAATCCGAAGAGAACTTGGTATTTTGGATGAAGGTGATATCTAATGTTTCTCTTAAGATGCACGTCTTAATTCTTTTATATGTTTTTATCGTCTTAAATTTTATATATGTATTTATTTCACTCTTTTTCCCCATCCTTTTTGATGTTAACAAAGGGGGAGAAGAATATGCATATGTGTTGTTTTGTTTCAAAGAAATTGCAGGCCCAAATAAATATCAAACTCACTCCAAAATTCAAAGAATCATGGACTTAGGGGGAGCATACAATTTAGGGGGAGCCTTGCATTTTCTCAACATGTTTGCTATACGAAACAACATAAACATTTCAAGAAATCGTTTTCAAGACTTGGTTGTCATCATCAAAAAGGGGGAGAATGTAATTGCAAGCTTCTCAAGTCATATTTAAAGCATGTGTTTTGATGAAGACAACATGGACATCAACATTCAAAGGATGTGCAAAAAGCTTATCAACATCATATAAAAGTCTTGAAGATTATTGAAGAATTATTGAAGAATCATAAAATGTCAAATGGTATAAATAATTCTTAATCTTGAATATAGATGTTCACAAAAATATGCATTCATCTACATATACATATCCCATAATTTTAACATCAAGAAAAACTTTGTTTGAAATATTTTTCAAAAAGTATTTTTGAAAATAACCCTTTAGGAACCGGTTCCTCCCTAACAGGGAACCGGGTTCCAGACTTACTCAAAAAACATGTCCCTGGTTTTTGTACCAGGAACCGGGTTGTACCAATAGGGGAACCGGTTCCTGCGTAATATTTTTGAAATCTGACTTATAACGTTCACTAAGAACCGGGTTCTGTCAGTGTCGGAACCGGTTCCTAGCGAACCAGTGCAGCTTTTCTTTTGTTTTTTAAACATTTTTCAAGTGGTATCTTTTCATGAATGCATTGCAACTTTTCATATGAATTGGCATGAATGAAGAGGTTCTTATGACTTTATAAAATGCTGCAGATTTTCTTATTTCAAAAACAATGCTTCAATTTTCAAATTAACAAATATACTTCTTCAATAAACAATTTTTCATCATTCACATTTGAATTCATACTTTCATGTGTTCATAATTTTTTGAAACTTGCCATATACACTTTCATTATCATTACAAGTTTCATACATACATTGTGAACATTTATATACATTGTTTGAAAATTGTTTATATCTTGAAGAAGAAGATCAATTGAAGATTGATAAAGATCTCCATATACTTCAAATAAATCATTTTATTACTTAAAGAAATTATTCCCTTACTATCCAGGATTGTTGGAAGTAAGTGTTGTGATTTGAAGAGGATTGTTCTTCATTCACATTAGTGTTTGTTTGGTCTTAAAGGTGTTAAGAACCTTTGATCACCCTATAGGTTAGATAGTAAGCATAGGCTGTACAATCATTCTAACTATAGTGAAATCTCTTTCGTGTTGGAAAGGGGTCTGGAGTACTCTCGGATTGTGAGGGGAACCAGGATATATCACCGTGTTCTTTACTTTTTCGCATTTATCGCTTTCATCACCATAATCAGGAAAAGATAAAGATATAATCAAAACCTTCAAACACTTAACCAAAAATTACTACCAAGCATTCTCATAAAACTGAATAAATTTTTATAAGACCTAATTCACCCCCCCCCCCCCCCCCCCCCCCGCTTAGGCACTCTGAGACTTACATTTTGTACTTCAAATGTAACCCTTCCAATATTAATGAAATGAGTTTTTCAGTTGTCCCAATTGTGTATTTTAATTGATGTTTGCAATTCATTTATAATGTTCCAAATTTCTTGAAAATTTGGTTTTAATAACTTTTAAACAATCATTTGCATTTAATAACATGCATCATTCTCACTTTTGTCTTAATTTTGAGAGTTTCCTGGAGTCTTATCCTCTGCTCTTCATCTTCAGAAGTCAGGTTATCTCGTCAGTGCAACACTCGTGCTAAGAGAAGATGGAAAACATTAAGCAAGATTTCTTTGAACTCTGCAAAGAGGTAACTACTTTAAAGGTGGGTATGGAGTATCTAACTGCTTTGGTTGAAACTTTGGTTGCTTCCCAAGTTAATCTTTCTATGAAGGAAGAAGAGATGGAAAAGGTCTTCACTGAAACTCTAAAATCATTCTTTCATGAGAAGGTGATAGTCAATGCACCCAGTGATTTCCCTGAAAAGGTGAATATGGGAGTGCTTCTAAAAGAGGATGTCCGAAAGGGATATTTGTCTAGAGATGATGGCTCAACTAGTGGTGTGAATAAATCTGATAATAACTTTTCCAAGAAGAGAACCATGGGAAGAAACAATGATTGTCAGAAACAACATGTTTCTCCTGTCATTCCCATGTTTAATTTACCTCTTGTTGCTTAAGTTTGTCAACAGAATTAGCAAGTTCTTGATCAGAGGAAAACTCAGTTTGATCCAATTCCACAACCTGTATAGATTTGTTTCTCGTCCTGATGCAGAGGAATTTGGTTCAGATCCGACCACCACCGAAGATTCATCAAGGAACCCTTGGGCATAGTATCGAACATTGTTATCCATTAAAAGCTAAAGTCTAGAAATTGGTCGGAAGTGGTGTCTTGTCATTTAAGGATATTTGTCTTGAGGTTCAAGTCAAGTCTTTGTCGAAGAATAAACATGATTGAAGGATACCTTGGATTTTAAAGTAGAGAGTCTTCTTAGTTTATTAAAAAATTTACTTCTTTTTCATTTGTAATTTTTCTTGTTTATCAATGCATTGTTTGCATGTAAGAACTTATTTGAATTTGAATAATTATCTTAATATAATGAATATGTTTATCTTGAAGAAATCCATTTGATTCAATCGTATTAGTTTTCAATTTTAAATTTCTTTTTGCATTATGATACCAACTTGTTACCCATTCTCTTGCCTAGGCATATATTTGAGGTAGGATGTTGATATTAAATTACAAAGTTTCTGGTTGTATGCTTTTGGATAAAACTTTGTTGACGATGTACATGCATTATTTCAAATTCCAAAACACCTGAGATATAAGGGAGCGAAAACCTCGTTAACCCCTTTTGAGCCTTTAAGTAGGAGTTTCTTTTTCAATTCAGGAAAAAACCCTCATTTTTTAAACCTGGGGCAGGGTAGTGTTCAGTTAATCTGATCGAGCGTTCAAAACTCATCTAGAGTGCGCATCTAAGGATACAACAATGGTTATCCTTCAAAAGGTTGAGGAAAGTCAAAACTGCAATGGCTAACCTCCACTTATCAGGAGTGTACATCAATTGATGATGCCATAATGGTTATCTCTCACGCATCAGGAGGTCAGTAGATGACGATACAACAATGGTTATCCCTCACCGACCAAGAAATAAGGCACTCATAATTCTTCCAACAAGTCAAAAATGACTCGAAGTCACGCGGCGTGTTCAAAAGGAAAGAAAAGTTAATGTGAATAAAAAATAATGAAAAAAGAAAGATAAAAAATCTCCGCTAAGTCGAAACTTGAAAAACAAGTCGATTAGGAAAAAGTCAGGGCATCCCGCTGGATTTCAGATTCAAATTCAAAAAGAATTTGTCCAGGAAAAAGTTAGGGAAAGCAAGGAAGAAATACAAACCCTAAAAGGTGAGAAAGGATTATATTATAAATTCCTCATTAAAGAACAGATTCGTGTGACAAGAAACCCCAAAAGAAAAAGTGAGTAACTGACATGTCTAAAGAAAACCTCGGTTGGTTCCTCAATCGTCTTGAAATTTCATTTGAGAGATGAGTGCTCATTTTGGTTTAACTGAACGTAGGAATGGAGAATATCATGAATAGGATGGGAACCAAATATTTTGAGCCTTAAATCCTCTTTTCTCAAATTGTGAACCAAACCACGTTACAACCCTCAAAAGTTATAATTGAAACGTGGTTTATTTGGAAAGCATACTCCAATGAGATAGTGCTTCCTGACTCCCATGAGCTTTGCTAAATTATTGTATCATATGCTTTTGTCATATTTCAAACAAAAAAATCAATGTCCTATCCTGCTAGTGATTTGCTCACAGGTTTTTGCGACATCTTTTTAATAAAATATTCAAGACTTACATAATTGTTGCATTAGAATTTTCATCCTTAAAATAAACATTTTCTACTAGAAAAAAATTGTTTGATATCAAGTAAGCTTACATTCGAGTATCAGCAAAGGGCATGTTACCGAGAAAAAGTTGTTGAGCAAAGAACATGTAGCATTCAGTCAATCTGGGGCAATCACGTCGAGATTTGACAAATCTCTAGATGTATGTTGGTCAGGAAGATTATCTTAAATTCATCAAATCGAGGGCAGTTACGTTGAGATTCAACAAATCTCCAGAAGCCTTTTGGTCAGGCAGATTATCTTAAAAGCATACAGCTAAGCGCAAGTTGTGAAAGTTATATTGATTAGCACGGTAAACTTGGGACACCAAAGTTTTTTCCAAGGGTATTTTCAGATTTTTGTCAAGATAGTTACTATGTTTTCCCCAAGCCAAGAATCTTCCTTAATCAGGATTATTTCTCGTGATTTTCTTTGTAGATGTGTACACGGTTCCCCTACAATTGTTTATCAGTTAAAAGGTTGCCTCCAGGATATGGTGTGGTGTTAGGTTTGTAATCCCATTTTCCCGAGTCAATTATTGGTTCAGATTTTTCTCCAGGTTAATTATTGTGGTTTTGGGTTTGTGGGGTTTAATTCCTCTCTCCTATATTCCCCATTTAAGTCTTGTTTCATATTTTTCTCCAGGATGTGGTGTGGTGTTGGATTTGTAACCTCATTTTCCTCAGTTAAGTCTTGGTTCCGATTTTTCTCTAGGTTAATTATTTTGGTTTTGGGTTTCCATGGTTTGATGCCTCTATCCCATATTCTCCAGTCAGGACTTGACAAGTATTTTTTTTCCAGCTGAGCAATAATACAAGGACTTTATCTTTTTTAAGAAGTGTTGAGACAATTGTCAACTTTTTGGTTTTCTCTTGCAAAGTGTTGAGTTTGAATTAAAATCCCCATAATTTTGACTTCTTGCTGTATTGTTAAACTTCTTAGATCCCCAAATGAATTCAAGATGATGCTTCTCTCTGAAAGTTATTATCCCTATAAAGCTTCATAATTTCTTCGCATAGAAGTTTGCACAACCATAACTCTTGATATCGAAGATTGTATTTGGGCTCCCCTTGACGATGTGGTGTTGTCCTCCCCAATGAAGTGGTTTGGAATCACCAGTGGAAGTCTAGACAATATGACATTGTCTTTCCTAGTGAAGTTTGTATGATATTCCTCGGTGAATCCTGGAGGAGGGT
The DNA here is from genome assembly GCA_948472305.1 of Vicia faba. Taxonomy (NCBI): domain Eukaryota; kingdom Viridiplantae; phylum Streptophyta; class Magnoliopsida; order Fabales; family Fabaceae; genus Vicia; species Vicia faba. The sequence goes on along the minus strand of OX451738.1, from coordinate 368,825,150 downwards.
GATATATCCCTGCATCTGTGTTGGTTTATTGCTATCAGATTATGCTGTGATTATTTTAAAGCCATGTTTCTTCCTAGTGGAGTTAAGCCGTGAAGTAGGAATTTGTTTCCTTAGTTGGTGTTTACTATCTTATGGAATCTTCATCCTGGATATGATTTAGCCGAGTGTTGACTTTACCCAATTTGGTTTTGTATGGTTATTCCCAATGCAGTTTATTTGTTTTGTCAGCATGTACATGATAAAATTCATACATTCATACATACATCATGCATAGATGAATTTTAAATTCATTGCTAATTTGCATTCATTTTTGTTTTTTTTGCATATTACCCTATTTGCAGAGTTATGTTACCCTCTCTCAAATAGATTGTCAACCTTAAGCAGAAAGTGTATATCCTTTCAATATTCATATTGAGTTATCCCTCGTGGAAGAATTTTGTTTTAGCCTTCCTATTCATCTCATTATCTTGATGGAATGTGATCCCCATTTGAACTTATCCCTCATTGGGTGCTGTCTTGGTTGACTGTTTCACTCCGGTTTATTCTTGGTTTGAATCAGTGTTTGCAACAACATTGTTATTATGATTTTTGTAGGCTTTGAGCCTTGGATTTAGAATATGCATTTATTTTCATGAGAAGACTTTATCTCCTCAACAGGAAAGTATTGGAATTTCCCCAGAGAAGTCAACATTCATTTTCCAATAGGCTTATTATAACAGCAAGTGGCAGGTATCTTTATTTGAGCAACCTGTACTTCCCCAGTAAGCATGTTAGTTCCCAGAGATGATTTTTTTATTACTCTAATGGATGGCTAGTCTTTTCAATATGATAAAGACAATTTGTTGTGAAATTACTCCACTAGATAGCTAGTCTTTTCAATATGATAGAGTCAGTTCGTTGTGAAATTACTCTAATGGATGGATAGCCTTTTCAATACGATAGGGACAATTCATTGTCAAATTACTCCAATGGATGGTTGGTCTTTTCAATATGATAGAGACTATTTGTTGAGAGATCTTTTCAAGTATAAGACTTGATGAAAGAATAAACTAAGACTAGTTTATGGCTTATGGCTAGGATCGAGGAGAGGTTTATCTAATTTTTCATCTAATGGCATATCTTTAAAGAAGTCTCATATAGAAGTTGTTTGTGAAATCGTTGCAAGTGGCAGTCTCTTTATTTGAGATGACTTGTATATTACCCTTTCGGGTGAAATACCTTGGTTTAAGAAGAAACTGAGACCAGTTCATGGCTTATGGCCAGGATCGAGGGGAAGTTTATCTGATTCTACATAAAATGGCATCTCTTAGAAGAAGTATCACAAAGAAGTTTGTTGTGAAATAATTGCAAGTGGTGGTCTCTTTATTTGAGACAACTATTATATTACCTTTTCCAAGAGAGATGCCTTGGTTAAAGAAGAAGTTTATTCCAGTCCGTGGCTTATGGCCAGGATCAAGGGGAGGTTTATTTGATTCTCCATCAAATGGCATCTCTTCGAAGAAGTATTGTAGAGAAGTTTTTTGTGAAATCATTGCAAGTGGCAGTCTCTTTATTTGAGACAACTTGTATATTATCCTTTCTACACGAGATGCCTTGGTTAAAGAAGAAACTGAGACCAATTTGTGGCTTATGTCTAGGATCAAGGGTAGTTTTATCTGATTCTCAATTAAATGGCATCTCTTCAAAGAAGTCTCACAGAGAAGTTTGTTGTGAAATCATTACAACTGGTAGTCTCTTTATTTGAGATAGATTGTATGTTACCCTTTCAAAGCGAGATGCCTTGGTTAAAGAAGAAGTTGAGACCAATTTGTGGCTTATTTCCAGGATCAAGGGGAGGTTTATCTGATTCTCCATCAAATGGAATCTCTTCGAAGAAGTATGGAAGAGAATTTTGTTGCGAAATCATTGCAAGTGGCAATCTCTTTATTTGAGATAGCTTGTATATTACCCTTTCGAGGCGAGATGCCTTGGTTAAAGAAGAAACAGAGACCAGTTTGTGGCTTATGGCTAGGATTAAGGGGAGATTTATCTAATTCTCCATTAAATTCCATCTCCACGAAGAAGTCTCGCAGAGAAGTTTGTTGTGAAATCATTGCAAGTGGCAGTCTCTTTATTTGAGACAACTTGTATATTACCCTTTCCAGGCGAGATACTTTGGTTAAAGAAGAAGTTGAAACCCGTTCTAGGTGGAACACTAGATTTGGGAAAACTTGTTATTATCCATAAAGATCCTACCTTCAATAAATTTCGGTAGTCAATCTTTAGTAAAAGTTGGTGCATATTATATCTCTACCTTCAATAGAAGTTGGTAGTTCACCTTCAATAAACATCAGTGCCTCTTCTATTGCTCCACCTTTAATAAAAGTCGATATTATTCTATTTTATATCTTCATCTATTGAGTCTGATAGTTTACTATCCCCTGTTGATTCGATATTTTTCCATTTTTTCTACCTTCATCTATTGAGTTGGTAGTTCACAGTTATCTGTTGATCGTTGTTATCCATTGCTTTTTCCTCATTTATTGAGTTAGTTATACTTTGTCTCCTATTTGGGATTTACCCTAGTAAAGTTGAGGTTTCTTTTCCCCAGCAGAGTGGAATTTCCTCCAATGGAGCTGAGTTTCTTTCCCTGATTGAACCATTATCCCCAAAGTCGTGTTGTTCCCCAATATTTATTTCCCCAGACGAAATCTCCTTTTGATTCTTTTTTTAATTTTCTGCTTCCCCAATGGTGTCTTGTGTCACCTTTAAAGTTGGTCATTTTCCTTTGCAATCATAAGCATTCCATGGCATCTTAGGGCAAAAAATATGGCTTGTTTTATATTGAAGTATCTTCAATCACGTCGAGACGAAGATTAACCTTCATATCTCCGGATAAAAGACACTTAAATAAGGGAATTTGTTATACCCCAATTTTTGTCCCTAAGATTTCTCATCATCTCTGTCACAATGCATTAAGACACACACACATTAGGATTGTTTCTCTCTTTATCTCATCTTTAAGTTTGCTCTTGACGGATCACCAAGCACCCAAATTGTGTATCTTGTATACCGGTGTTTTATATTTAACTGACCTCTAACTAAAATCCAAAAATATGTCTTGTTTATTTTTTTTCTTTTAGAAGATAGGGTTTTGGATCAAGGAGTTCAGGTGATGGTTTGCCGATTAGGGTCGTGGTTTTGTTCAGGCCAAGGGCTGGTTCTCAAAAAGGTCTATTTTTCAGAGTGGTGATCTATAATTTTAGGTCACTCCATCCTCAAGATTCAGTTTGTATAATTAAGGCGAGTTTGGTTACTTAATTCTCAACACTCTTCGAGATAGGTTCATGTGTTTATTTCCATGCCTCCTTCGACGTGTAATATCAAATTGTGAAAAGTGTGAGAATGATTTGATCAATATTTCATCATTTCAAGTTCATATGTGCATAAAAGTGCCTCTGGTTATGGAAAAGATCAAGTTCACAAGTTGATTCGAAGTTGTCGGGCCAAAAGTCAACATTTTGAAGTTTGAGTTCAAATGATCATAACTTCTTCATTGTTCAGTATTTTTGAGTGATTCTTCGAGCATATGATTCTCCTTGACATCATCTCTAATTTCTGTTTTCAAGTCGAGAGCTAATTATCTGTAGAAGGCCATCAAAGGTTTGAGTACATTAGAGGTCGTTTTGAAGACTTTGACTGAATTTTAAGTGACTTTCATCCAACGTTGAAGAATTATAACTCGTTCAATTTTCCTCGTTTTTTAGGATGACTCTTTTTGCACGATGTCACCAATGGTGTTATCTAGAAGGTCATGAATTTTATCGAAACGTTTAAGGTCATTTTTTGATTTATAATGTTTTCAAACTCTAAATTCCAATTTATGTTACCAATCTTCTAAGGTCATGATTCTTTGCCTCAAATCCTTATTTCTGTGTTGAGATTATTTATCATCAAGTAAATATTTGGTACAAGATTGTTGAATTTATGGAATTATAGGGCATTTCGTCAAATTTTTGGTTAGTCTAAGTTCATGGGTTCAAGTTTACTCAAAGCTTTAAATTGAAATTCAAAAGGTGGATGGAATTTCTTACTTTCATGAATTTGGAATTTACAAATGAAAGGGAGATTCAAGATTGTCTCAAATTCAAGTTTCTATATCAATTGATTCAACTTTGTCAAATTCATTTCAAATTCATCCAAGTCAAAGTTTCAAGTTTCAAGTCCAACTTCCTGAGAAAATTCATCCAAGTTTCAAGTTTTCAAATGTCATTCATTCAAGTCCTACATCAAAACTTCTAGTTACAAGGACTTGCAAATTTCTCAAGCCTAAAAGGACATCCAAAGTTTCTCAACTTGACAAAATTATTACATCAATTTCAAAGATTACAAGTTTGATTTATAATGAAAAATTTGTTCTAAAGTTTTGGAAGTTTTATGAAGTTTCCTAAGCCCTAATTTGTAAGACTTTGATGTCCTCTTCAAGGTATCAAGCTTTTCACGCCAAGCTTCACCTTTGTTCTTCAAGCTTGTCCACGGTTTCTCCAAGGAAGTTCTTCATAATTTCATCATCTTTTCAAGCTCATCCATTTTTTGTTCTCATGAGACAAAGAAAGAAGAAGTGGTTAGAACAAGAAACAAAACTCGAGCATAAACAAAAATTTCCAAAGAAAGTTTTCTCTTCAATCTCATCATTAGGATCGTGAAATGAGTCAAAATTAGGGAGTTTGAATTCTATCATGTTCACAAATCCAAAAAAGAGACATCATACTTTTTTTTAGCAATTCAGATACAAGGGTTAATCATGGGCCCAAGAAACCTATACTAAAAATCACAAAAAAAAGACTAAAGTTTTGGTTCATAATAGAGGTGAAAGGGATATTCACTCAATAGCAAACTCAGTAAAAAAAACTAAGAATTTCATCACAGTCAAAGTAAGTCAGAATTGTGATCCTCCAGCCTAATGAGAAAAACAAGTTTTCACAAACAAATCCACATTTCAATTTCAAAAAAAGAAAGGTAGTGACATATCAGGAAAAGTGAAAAGCCCAATAGCAAAAACAAAATCACAGTCACTTCAGTAACAAAAAAACATATCCAGAAGTTAACATATCAGTTGCATAAGCCCAATCCATAAATCAACACAGAACTATTATCAAAACTAATTCAACCCCCTTTGCAAAGTAACAAGCCTGTAAAAACAAATCAGAGCAAACTTACAGCAGAAAGTTCTTAGAAACTACACTATTTAAGCATTCATTTGGCACTGATTTAGGGGGGATACTGTTCATAAAAATCACAGAAACAACTGCAACAAGTTATCAAGCACAACCCCTCAAATCGTTCAACATCTTCCCTCAAAACCACCCTTCAGATTTTAAAAAGAGAAACCAGAGATAACGATTCAACATCAAAGCAAGCTATCAATCCAAACAGACCCTAACCCTATTCAGTTTATCATTTTCCCTAACAATAACCCTTCAGATCATGAAAGATGAAGAAGAAGAGTTGTTCATAAAGAATTTCTGAGCAATCTCACCCAGAATCTCAAAGGAGATCGCATAAACGCAACTGCAAGCACCAGAAATCACATCGGAGCACCTAGGGTTCTGAAACTCCCTTCAAAATATACTCAAATCTACATAACATATGCAATATCAAGAAATAGATTAGTACTCAGAAGAGGAAGACGAATCCAACGATGCAATAAAATTGAAGATCATAGTTAGATCACACATTACCGTCTCTCCGCCATCGCGAGGCGATTTCCGGCGCGACGGTTTATCTTATCCGGTGACTCTTGCTCAAAGAAAATAAAATAGAGCCAAAGAGAAGAGAGAGAGATAAAAGTCTCTTTTGTTTTATTTTGCTTGTTAATTCTTGTTGGGTAAATTAATTTTTGATTAACATCTAATCTGGCGGTGACACTTGTCACCGCCCTAATGGCCACTGTGTGACCCTACGCAGGTACCTCCTAGTGGTCCCCCATGGACCCTCGTCGTCATCCTTATTAAATCATCATCAGATCTATACTAATTAAGATCCAACACTCTAGATCTTGCGCTTTTAGTGGATCTTCAGAAAGCTTAAACATCAGACCCAACAGATCCATGTGCGCCTCTCTATCAGCCTTGTGATGCACCCTTACGCCTTCACCGTCAGATCTGAATTTGATGCTCCCAAATGCGCAGTTCATCGTGCACCCTCTAGAGTCTCCCACACAAGATCGTGCGGACCACCTCTATTGGGCCTAAGCAGATTGCTTCCAACACCCTTTTAAATGGTTGATTTCAGGCCCATTTACCTTTTCTCTTTATTTTTGTGTTTAAATAATTTTCTTTATTAAATAAAAAATTAAAAAATATATATTTTCTTATCTTAAATAAATAAATAAACTGAAAAATATTATTTTAATATTATTAATATTTTTGGTTAATTAATTTTATTAAATAAAATGCTTTAGTTTAATTTGTTATTTAATTAATTTCGATTGGGTTGTATTGTTTGTTTATTTAGACTTTTAATCGTATTATCGATTTGTTACATCCCCTAACTTTGGTGTTATTTTGGGACAAATTCCTCAACCTCATTGGATCTTGGGTGTTGATAGGTTGAAAAACCAAATCCATCAAAATGGATGAATGATGTTGATGATATTTGAAACTCTAATTTCATCTGATACATCCCTCCCCTCTTCATCTTATTACCTTCTCACTTGTGCTACATGTTGTTGGAGAATAATCTACATATCATTTCTCTAACATGTGGTACATAGATTGCTATTGACCGGCCTCAAAATATGCGTGACTTCTACATAAGTCCACTTATGATTGCTTAACGTAGCGCTATATTTTGTCCCGATTCGAGAAATGATCATTTGTGGCCCAAACCTATGTTTGTAAGCCCAAGTATGTTAATTTGAAACCTTTGATCCAATAACCTTAAGGCTCATTGTTAGAAAGCTTTGATATTATTAATCATCTAATTAACTTTCATGAATTTTTGTCAAAGTGAATCATTTGAACATCGTAGATCATATGAGGTCATCTTGAGCATTTGAAATTAATGATATACTTGATAAAAAGCTAATGGAATTTTTTGTTGAGAAGCTTTGATTTTATCAATCTTCTAATGAGTTGTCAAATTGCAAGTTTCAAGATGGTCATTCAACTAACCTCTAACTTCTAATTCACTAACAATTTACTTTTACTTTGTGCTTTTACTTTATGCCCTTTATTTTATGCCTTTACTCGTACGCACCATTTACTGCAACATTTTCATCTTTGCTCACTTGAGCTTTCATTTTATTTTTGAAGGCATTTAATAATCAACTTGAACAATAAAAAACCTTAAGTTTACTTGGACTATTTGGTTACTATCCTTGGCGTTATGGAGTTGTTGACCTCTCGAACTTAGGATTAGAAACCTTGATTACCCTTGGGACCTTTTGATTTTTTTTTATTTTGTCTGGAGTTCGTGGGGTTTACCCCAAGACATTGGGTTGCTTTTATTTGTGTTCATGGTATTCTGATTATGTGTTTTGTCTGTGATTGAAAATCCCTCTGTATACAGTTGTCACTCTGCCCAATTTTTGTGAAGACTTAATGCATCTAAAGCTTGGTAATCTTCAGAGGTTTAGTATCTTTGCTTGCTTGGTTTCAATCTAAAGGATGAGAATTCTACATTGACTCTTTATGTCAAGTGTTGGGTTCATGTTGGTTAGATGGTTCTTTTCATTAGCTTTTACTTATGCTTTAGGATAGTCCCTTCATTTTTTCCCATCTTCTTTAATTTCAAAAATCTTCTCCCTCCTTTTCAAAATCTATTCTTGTTTTCTAACTTGAACTGCTTTCATAATAAGCTTGGACTTAAGTCCATGCATTTTCAAAAATATTTTTTTAATCAAACTTTAACCAACTTAATCATACTTTTACATTTTTGTGAGAAGACTAGAAGTCATTGACCTCATTCAAACCATTTTGTGACATTGGCTTTTTACTTTAAAACTTTTCTCAAAAGATTAGACTCTTGTCATTTCTTGTAGTGATGCGAGCTACTATACTACAATATGTAGTGAAGTGAGATGTTTTCCACTTGGGTGTCTAGTGAGGCTTTTATTTATTTTAAAATCCAAGTTATATCCTCTACTTTGAGAAGACGCAAATTCTCCTTCCTCATAATCATGGGTAGTAAGTATGTTTTCCACTCGGATAGGATGATGATGTCTCTTCTCTTAAACTTAACCAACACACTTGTGTTTTAAAATTTTTAAAGGTGAACTACGATGCCCTGATCCCCTATTTCACGAAAGGTGGTACGTATGCATTAAAGGTTCGCAACCACGGTGGGTGCAAAAATTATAAAAAATACTTCTTTTCTCATATCCACCATCTATTTTTGTATACAAAATTTATAGCCAAAATACACAAATTTTCAAAGAGGTTCATGCGGAGTACCGTAGATGGTTAGGATGATAATACCTTCCCTTTACATAAACAACCCCCACAACTAGATTCTTTCCCCCTCTTTTTGGGTTATTCGCACTTTTCCCATTCCTCTAGAAACAATAAAGTATGGTGGCCATTCTTATTTGATCTGTGCGAGTCAATTCAATCCAATGGCTTAGTCTCAACATTTCTACAGCTACAACTACCATTCATCAGAGTAAAAACGTATTTTATGCCATTAACCGACTTACTGGGAAAATATGGGTTGCACAAATAAAGAGACTGCCACTTTCTGTTACGAAAAGGATTGTTATAAACCTGCTGGGAAATGAATCTTGATTTCGCGGGGAAATATCAATATATTCCTGCTGAGGGGGTAAAGTCTTCACGTGTAAAATAAATGAACATTCTCAATCCAGGGCTCAAAGCCTATAGGGATCAAAATAACATTATTGTTGGGGACTAAAAATTCAAACCAGGAACATACCGAAGTGAAACAGTCAACCAAGACACCATCCAATAAGGAATAAACTCAAATGAGGATCAAATTCCATCTAAATAATGAGCTGGGTAGGAAGGCTAAAGCAAAATTCTTCCACGAGAGATAACTTAGTGGGGAAATTGAAAGGATATACACATTCAACTTAAGGTTGACACTATTGGAGAGAGGATACCATAATTTTGCAAAGAGGATAATATGCCAACAAAAACATCAATGAGTGCAAATGAATCATGAGTTTTAATTTAGCTATGCATGATGTATGTATGAGTGTATGAATGTTATAGCAATGTTATCATGTATATGCTGACAAAACAAATATACTGCACTGGGGATAACTAGACAAAACCAAATTGGGTAAGGACAACACTCGGCTAAATCACATCCAGGATGAAGATTCCACAAGAGAGTAAGCACCAATTGAGGAAGCAAAGTCCTACTTCACGGCTTAAATTCACTGGTAAGAAACATGGTTAGAAAAATAATCAAAGAAAAATCTTATAGCAATAAATTAATACCTTTACAGGGATATAACACCCTTCTTCAGGCTTCACCGGGGAATATCATACAGACTTCGCTAGGGAAGACATGCCACATCGTCTAGACTTCAACTGGGGATTGTGTACGGACTTCACTAGGGGAGATGAAACCATACACTCCGAGGGGAGCCCAAATACATTATTCAATATCAAGAGTAGTGCTTGTGCAAACTTCTCTAGGTAAAATCTATAAAACTTCACGGGGACAACAACTTTAGAGGGAAACATCATCTTCAATTCATCTAGGGAATTAAGAAGTTAACATCATAGCAAGAAGTCAAAATTAAGGGGATTTTAAATCAAACTCGACACTTGGCGAGAGAAAACCCAAAAAGTTGACGGTTGTCTCAACACTTCTTAGAAAAGATATTACCCTTATTAGGCTACTTGGGGAGCACACAAAAAAAACAATGTCATAACTGGAGAGAGAAATGCTCTGCAAGAGATTTTACATCAATTATCAATACAAAGGGAGAATGACTCCAACAAATGAGCAAAGGCTTCATTACCTTACAATCTCAGTTTGATCACAATCCAGTTGGGGAAAGAATCACACTCAGCTAGAGAAATCAGCAGCAAGACCTGATTGGGGAATATGGGATAGAGGTATCAAACCACCCAAACTCAAAACCGTATAACAACTTGTAGAAAATCTGAAACAAGACTTAACTGGGGGAAAATGGGATCACAAACCCAACATCACACCACATATCAATTAGTATGAAATCCAACAAACACAAGTGGACTATGTGCATTTCAGCAAGAGTAACCCGAGATACTTCTTGGGGAATCTTTTCATTTGAAGTTTGGCCATCCTTGGAACCACTAATTTTGTCCCACTTGAATCACAGAATTGAAGTAAAAAGTAATTTGCAAAGAGTTTTGAAAACACGTTTTTATTATTAAGTCTTTTTGTTTTGAAGATTACGATCAATAATAAATAAATTTTCTAAACAGAATAAAATAAGAACTACAAAGAATTGGATAATAGCTCAAACTTTATTAATAGAATGGTAGTCTGCAAATGGCGTGACTCCTTGGATGAATACAAAGTTTTGGAAAATGGTAAATACATGGAAAAGATACATTGAAACACAATGACCACTATTCTCCTTAATAACTTTGAACTCCTGAGCATAAGCTTCAATTGAAGTGTGATGATAATTCAGGATGATTGTTGCTTCAATGATCAAGTCTTGTCTAACCGTAGTTACATTCCAGGAAATACCTAAATTTTTCCTAGGTTTTCCTTGCGGGTTTCCAACCTACCGGGAAAATTTATTTTGCTTATGTCTCTAACTTTTTTCTAGACCACCCTTGGGTTTTCAGCCTACCGAGACTCTTTTTTTGCCTAAGCCGCCCTCTCGGGTTTTCAACTTAGCAAGTTGTTCTTTTATTTCATTATGTGAGGCATTTCTTGACTACATCAGCATTCATGGGACGTGGGAACTCCTCACCATCCATAGTTTCAAGAATCAATGCACTTCCAGAGAAGGATTTCTTGACAACATATGGGCTTTCATAAATGAATCAGCGTTAAAAGACAGGATCTTGTTGAGCACGAGGTCGCCTTCTATGAATTGAAGAGGCTTGACCTTCTTATCAAAAGCTTCCTTCATTATTTTCTGATATAACTAACCATGAAACAAGGCCGTCATTCTCATTTCTTCAATTAAATTCAACTGGTCAAACCTATTTTAGACTTATTCAGCCTCTGACAACTTAGTTTCCAGTATTACACACAAAGAAGGAATCTCAACCTCCACGGGGAGCACAGCTTCCATACCATACACAAGAGAGAACGAGGTTGTCCCTGTTGAAGTGTGGACGGATGTACGATACCCATGCAAAGCAAAAGGGAGCATCTCATGCCAATCTTTATAGGTAACAACCATATTCTGGATAATCTTCTTAATGTTTTTATTAGCAGCTTCAACAACCTCATTCATCTTAGGCATGTAAGGAAGTGAGTTGTGATCGACAATCTTAAATTCTTCACAAATTTCCTTCATCCTTTTATTATTCAAATTTGAGAAATTATCAGTGATAACCCTTCTTGGCACACCATACCGACATATAATATTGTTCTTGATAAAGTGTACTACCAACTTCTTGATGACATTAGCACAAGAAGCTGCTTCCACCCACTTGGTGAAGTAGTCAATTGCCACTAAGATGAAACGATGTCCATTTGACACCTTGGGTTCAATCATTCCAATCATATCAATACCCCACATAGAAAAAAGCATTGGGGGAAGAAATAACATTGAGAAGCATTGGAGGCACATGAATCTTGGCAGCATAAATCTGACATTTATTGCACTTCTTCGCAAATTTGTAATAATCAGACTCCATTCTCAGCCAATAGTAACCTACCCTAAGCATCCTCATTTACATCGAATGTCCATTGGAATGGGTACCAAAGGAACCTTCATGGATCTCATGCATCAACATGTATGCTTCGTGTCTATCCACGCACCTGAGCAAGACTATGTCATAATTTCTTTAACAGCTTGAAGATTGGTTCACATGTTGCAGTCATATGGGAAATAAATCTGGAATGTAATTTAAACGCCCAAGGAAGCCTCTAACTTGCTTTTCATTTCTTGGTGCAGGCATTTCTTGAATTGCCTTAACTTTATCAGGATCAACTTCAATTCCTTTTTTGGTGACAATGAAACCTAACAACTTTCCTGAACGAACTCCAAAAGTACAATTATTTGCATTCAAGCGGAGACGATACCTTCTCAAACGCTAAAATAACTTCAACAAGTCTTCCATATGCCCTTCTTTAGTCTGAGATTTGGCGATTATATCATCAACATATACTTCGATTTCCTTATGCATCAGATCATGGAATAGGGTTGTCATAACCCTCTGGTATGTTGCACCAGCGTTCTTCAACCCAAAAGGCACCACTCTATAACAAAATGTTCCCTAAGGTGTGATAAACGTTGTTTTTTTTCCATGTCCTTAGGAGCCATCCTAATTTGATTGTATCTGTAAAATCCGTCCATGAACGAGAACACTTTGAATTTTGTTGTACTATCAACAAACATATCAATATGTGGCAACGTGAAATCATCTTTTGGACTTGCTTTATTTAAATCTCTATACTCAACACACATGCGAACTTTTTCGTCTTTCTTTGGTACTAGAACAATATTAGAAATCCACTGAGGGTACACTCATGTCACAAGAAAACCAGCATCAATCTGCTTCAAAACCTCTTCTTTAATCTTCATTGTCATGTCAGGATGAGTTCTTCGCTTTTTCTGCTTGATTAGTTGACATTATGGCTTTAGCGGAAAATAATGTTCCACAATATCGGTGTCTAAACCAGGCATGTCTTGGTAAGACCAAGCAAAGATATCCACATAATATTTCAGCAACTTAATCAACCTTCTCTTCACATCGGGACGAAGCAGTTCCCCAATCTTGACTTCTTTCAAATCTTCTTCGGAACCCATGTTTATCGTCTCCAACAGCTCTTTATATGGATGAATGGTATTTTCCCCACGCTCAAGAAAACGTGAAACTTCTTCTGGAATTTTGTCATATTCTTTTTCTTCAGCCACATGCACTGGATATTCAAAGTTTGGAGAGGGTGCATGGTCATTGCATTCAACGGGTTTTTAATTAATCTGCACATGTGATTTTTGATTGATTTTAGAAACTGACACATGTAACAAGTGATTATGCATATTTATTTACAATTATTATTTATTTCAAAAGGTTTTTTCTGATTACTATTTTCCATGAAAAAACAGAAAATAAATACACAATTTAGAAATCAAAAAAACCTTTTATTAATGATCTTAAAATTCAAAACAAAAGACACGCCCATATAACATTACTTTGACCTTGGGAAGAGTGAAAGACTTTTGAAAAGACAGACAAAAAACAAATTAATTTGAATTGTGAATGCAGGAAGGAACTTTAATAGTGATCCAATTCTGGATTTTGACTTCATGTGTCACAAAGTTTGGCATCTCTTGCTCTAGCTTATCTTCGAGAATAACATTGATCTTTGAAATAGTCGGATGGAGATATCATGCATTGTAAAAGATGTCTTCATATTTACTCAAAGCATAATTTGGCTTCACATCTTCATTCTTCATGGAGAAACCCAAACCAGTCTCATTCATGGTCGCAGGTGGATTAGTAACCTTCCCTCACACCTTGCTAGGGCCCTTCTGCACTACCTGTTGCACATACTTAAATGAGGTGATAGAGTCTTCATTATTCCTTATATTATCAATATACAAAGCTTGGAACTGAGTTCCAACATCGTCTTCATCAGCTTATACAATGCTAAAGGAAGACAAATAAGATATCAACAGAGCTTGCTCACCGTTCACAATAACTACCTTTCCTTCACAAACAAATTTCAGTTTCTGATGCAAGGTTGAAGAAACAGCTCCTGCTTCATGGATCCAGGATCGTCCCAATAAACAACTATAGGCTGGGATAATATCCATAACCTAAAAGGTGATTTGGAATAAGTGAAAACCTATGTGAATAGGTAAATCCACCTCTCTAATGACATATTTTCTCGAACCATCAAAAGCTTTTACTATAATGCCACTAGGGTGCATATGAGTTCCCTGGTAATTGAGCTTCATGAGAGTTCTTCTTGGTAAGACATTCAAAGCAGATCCATTTTCTATCAGCATATTGGACAAAGAGTCATTTTTACAATTCATAGATATATGCAGAGCCAGGTTATGGTTTCTCCCTTCATCAGGAAACTCCTCATCACAAAAACTGAGATTATTACAAGACGTGATATTCCCCACAACACCGTTGAACTGGTCCAGAGACACATCCCTTTCAACAAAATCCTGATCCAATAGCCTCATCAGAGATTCTGGATGAGTAGAGGAGTTCATTAACAAGGCTAAAATGGAAATCTTAGATGGAGTTTGCAACAACTGATCCACAATCTTGCAATCACTCATCTTGGTGATTTTTAACAGATCATCAACATCTTTTCCTAAGGCGACGCCACTAGATTCTCCTACCACTCTCTTAGGTTCAGCATTCTCAACAACCTTCTTACCAGAATTAATATCTCCTCTAAAGATAGGGGAAAAGGCATGACCACTACGAGTTACCCGACTAGCTTCAACAATATTCTCAACATGGGACAAAGGTTAAATAGGAATTTCCACACCATCTTCCAGGATAGTTGCATTGTAATTATAAGGCACAACTTTATCTGATTCATATGGGATAGGACTAGGCAGACAAATAACTACGGGAGCTACATCAGGTTTACTGTGATATGTGATCTCTACAGGAGCAGGAACACCAAAATGTGGCACTATCACATTCACTCCTACTTCTTCAGAATACTTAAGAATCACATAATCATTATCATAAAGAATAACTTCATCATAAGAAAAGAACTCATCAGCAAAAACATATTCATCATCAGACATGGCCTCAATAGAGTAGTCTTCAATCATATTAACCCCATTATAATCATCTTTGTTTCCTGTGACTTTGATAGTACCTTTATCTAACAACAACTGAACACCTCTTATTACAATAGAACAACCACGAGAATCCCTACATCAGATATGACAAGACCCATAATGATGTACCTCCTGGCCATCCATGGAAAAAATGTGACGTGCAGCTTTACCAGATCATCATCCATATAGTTTACATCAAGAATCCGGAATAAGTCAGGACAACCATAAACCATATTCACCTATTCTTCATATTCAGCCCTTGGTCTGATTATACGAATAAGACCTTCATCCATCATCTCTTGGAGATCATATCTCACTGTATCACATCCATGAACGTTCTTACTGTAGACACTACAAGCAGTATGGTCATGTGTATAGTAGCTGAATTCATAGAGATCATCATGCATCTCCACTAAATCATCTCTAACCAAGTTGATGTCAAAAATCCTGAAGTCCTTAGGACAACCAACAACCATATTTACAGCACTTCCACCTCCATGTTTTGGTAGTGGAATATCCTTCATATTGGGACCTATATATTTAAAAGACAGGAGACCAGATCTTACTATCTCCTTCACTTCAGACTTGGATGGATAAAAGTTTTCAACGTTATGCCCATGTGATCCTTGATGAAAAGTATAAGTCTGATCAACTTTATAATACCATTGCAAAGTTGAAGGTATAGAAGGAGGACTAGTTTGCACCAGGTTCTTCTGAATCAAAGCCGATATTTTTTTTGCATAACTCATTGGGATGAGATCAAAAGCTTCTCTCGGCCGACCTTGCCCTTAATTACTTTGTTGCGGTGCTCTCTGATAGGAAACAATAGTCGGAGCTATGTTGACGACTGGAGTTACTGAAGAAATATATTGTTAATGTTGATAACGTCTTCTTGGAGGTCTAACCCTTCTTTCTTGAACGACAACATTCATTTCTCATTCTTTCTTTTTAGAAAACCCATATGATGATTTCTTTGTTCCACTAGAATCTTCATCTTTTGTCAATCGTCCTTCCCTGATGGCTTCCTCTAGACGGACATCCTTACTTACCATCTCAGTGAAATCACTTGGCGCACTCGCCATCATTCTTTCATATTAAAATGAACCAAGGGTTTTTAGGAAGACCTTAGTTATTTCTTGTTCTCCTATTAGGGGTACCACTTGGGCAGCAACCTCGCGCCAACACTGTGCATACTTTTTAAATGATTCCTTATCTTTTTGATTCACCGCTCTCAATTGGTCACGGTCAGGTGCCATAAATATGTTCTACTTATATTGTTTCATGAAAGCTTCACCCAAGTCATTGAATGTGCGGATGTTGCTACTGTCCAATCCCATATACCATTTCAAGGCAGCACCAGTTAAACTATCCAGAAAGAAATGAATTAGAAAGTGTTGGTCATCAGTATGAGTAGACATCCTTCTAATATGCATCACCAGGCAGTCACGGGGACAAGAGTTTCCCTTGTACTTCTCAAATTCTGGCACCTTAAACTTTGTTGGCACTTTCACATTAGAAACCAAGCAGAGGTCACTGACATTTTGTCCGAATAAATATTTCCCTCAGAGAGCCTTTACCTCTTTCTGCATTTCATTGAATTAATCCTGAAAGTCATCCATTTGATCATAAAATCCCAAACTTTCACTTGGTGGAGGAGGGGAATGATAAACTTCACCATTAATAACAGGAATAACATTCACCGCAGGAGGTGCAACATGATGAATCTCATTATTAGCAACAGGAGTAGCATGCACCACAGAAGGTGCACAAACAACAATATTTTAAACAAATGGAGCAACTTGAGCAACATGATTGTAACCTTTTGGCATGAAGTTCTCTAGCATTCCCCACGGGTAACCGTCAGGCATACAATATTGAGTAGCATTAAATAGAGTAACAGAGATGGGAACTGAGTGAACCTCTGAAATAACAGTCGTCCACTGTGGTTGAGTAGCACGAGGAAACAGAGGAGGAGGAGGTGGTGGTTGATTCTAAGCAGTCACCAAAGACTCTACCAAAGCAGTCAGATTAGCCATACTAGCTCTCAAAGAAGTAACTTCTTCGTGCATCTCATGATTCTCTTGTTCAAGGTTTTCCATCTTCTTTCTAGAATTAGCCCAAGTATTATAGTGATGAGACAGCTTGCCGACTGAACGAAGTAGAGAAACAAGTAAGACACCTGTGAAATATAGGAACGCAAGAATATGTGCAAAATGATGCATGATATGTAATCCACGTGATTTATTTTGTTTATTCAAGGAACTCAAAGAACCATAAACAATTGCAAATACTAACACATTTGGAAATACTGAAAAATCTCATTTTTATAATAACTTTAGAATGGATTACAACTTTTAGTACTACTTTCAATAATCCTAAGTACAAGAGAATAAAGATAGAATTTAAAAATCCTAAGGATCCAAAGCTGATGAAGATCTCTCCACACACTGACGCTTTCCCTTGAGTCTTGCAATATGAGCCTTCAACTGCTTGTTCTCTTCTACATACTTGTCGGTGGTTTCTTTCCATCCACCAGAATCAGAAAATGGGTGACCAGGACCTGGATGAGCTCTAGAGAAAAATAAATCCTTCTGCTTCTCCATCATCTCCATAATATGATTCTCGAGAATCTCAATCAAGTCATTATTCTCTTTCAATTCTGTTGAGTAGGACACCCCCAAAGTTCGATACATATTTTTCCATGCTTCCTTTTCTTGCTGCATCCTGACCATGGCAAGCTGAAGTTCTTCCACATCACCTAAGAGAGGAAGAGTAGTCATCATAAACATGTCAGCTAAAGGTTATTCATGAGAATAAGGAATCTTCAATTGAATTTCCCTTGCTTGTATCCAACGGAGATGAGGCTCTAAGGAAACAACTCCTCTTGGTCCCAAATCTTTTCTAACCTTCCTATGAATATGGTGCCAAGCCTTTTCAATTTCTTCCTTAGTTTCCTTTTGATCTTCTCCTTCTTTGATAAATAAACCACTCAGATGAATGTTGTTTGGCTTGTCTCTCATTGGATATCCAAGTTGGTGGCGGGTAAGAACATGATTGTAGTTAATTCCTCCCTTTGTACCAAGAAGAGGCACATTGGGGAAAATACCATAATTATCGATAATCTTTACATCATAAAAAGCTTGACGATACCAATCAATTTCAGAATGAGTGAGATCCATAATCTTCGGTGCCCAGCGTGGTTTCTTCTTGATATCCCAAAAATCAGCAGACCGGGGTAAGCAAGAAATAAACAACTGATATAACAAAGATGTGCAACAAATGATCATCCCTTCCTGATAAGAATTCTGAAGAAGGATAGAATAATAAGTATCTCCTAGCAGCGTAGGGACTGGATTCCAAATCAGAAACATTCTAATGGCATTAACATCCACAAATTTGTCGACATTTGGAAACAAGAGCAACCCATAGACAAGCAAAGCAAAGATAGCCTCAAAAGCAACTGCACTCTTCATCTTGACGAAGTAACGAGCTCTCTCCAATAGAATTTGAGCAGGTAAACCCTTGATTCCTTCTTTGGTAGTCATGTTAGCCTCAATCTCAAACTTCATCAAGTGAGTTATGGTAGCAATCTCATGAGATTTGGGATCAATTGATAATCAAAATCAGGAAAAGTAAGTAAGAATACTCCTCCAATATGGGCATCAATCTCAAAATCAGTAATAGGTAAGCCAAGTAAGTAAGAATACTCCTCCAATATGGGCATCAATTGATAATCAGGAAAAGTAAAACTGGACCAATGTAGAAAGAGTATCCTCCTCCATCTTGAGCTTCATAAGAGGCATAATGGCTCCATACTTTTTTCGGAAATCTGTAGGACTCTCAATCTCAAGAATCAAACTCATTAGTTCCTCTATCTTAGGATCCTTGAAATTGTACTTCTGAGTCTTTCTCCTTCCAAAATCTAGGGTCAAAAGAGTACCTGAAATATTTGCAAAAGTCAACCTTAAGTTCCTTGAAAAAATGTTTAAAGAATGCTCATGGGTGCATGAATGCATGATGATGTAATAACCACACACAAGATCACAAACATGGAGGTTCATAGGTTCAACGTCACGAGCATGAAGTCAAAGGTACTACCTACAAGGTAAGGACTAATGGTTTATAACCTGCCGAACAAGGTTCTAAGGAAATCCCAAAGTCTACTTTCTTCCTTTGCATATTACCAATATCCCGATTAGCTTGATAATTAGCAATATTCTCAGAAAACACTCGTCTGAGTGCATCATCACGTGACAACTACTTCTGGATTTTTCCGTTATAGTCTCCGCACTACACCTAAAAGGCCAAGATGGGTTAAGGATTCTACGGCTTCTCAGCTTTGTAAGCTCCCAGGTCGAAAGCAGCAATGTCTTCCTGATTGCTTGCTAAACAAATACTACAGTCAAAGGGGCCTCCATTTAGTGGGGGATCTCATGTCTCATTTTATGGAATTATTCCCTCCAAGTTAACATGACTATATCGCCTCTCCTATCTTAAGTTTTCCCAAGTATGGGTATAGGACTTATAAGATATCACCAAGAACCCTGAAAATAAGAAAAATCCAAACATATATATATATATATATATATATATATATATATATATATATATATATATATATAACAAATAATATACAATAAATAATAACTCATAAATACATAAACAAAGATAGGCTCAACTCACTTAGAGATGTTTCTCAAGCAGAGTTTCCAGTTTTCTGTAGTGGTAAAAATGTTGAGACTAAGCCATTGGATTGACTTAACTCGTACAAATCAAATAAAATCATCATCGTGCTTTATTATTTCCAAAGGAAATGGAAAAAGAGCGAATAAACCCAAAAAAGAGGGAGAGAGAATCTAGGTACGGGGGTTGGTTATGCAAAGGGAAAGTATTAGCACCCTAAACATCTATGGTTCTCTGTAGGAACCTCTTTGAAAATCTGTGTATATTGGTTATAAAAGGTGTATACAAAAGAAGATAGTGGAGATGAGACATGAAGTAAGTTTTTTTACAATTTTACATCCTCCACGGTTGTGAATCTTTAGCGTCTATATACTACCTTCTGTGTAATAGGGGATCAGGGTACTCGTAGTTCACCTCAAAAATTTTAAAACACATGTGTGTTGGTTAATTTTAAGAGAAGAGACATCATCGTCATATCCGAGTGGAAAACATACTTACTACC
This sequence comes from Vicia faba, assembly GCA_948472305.1. Classification (NCBI taxonomy): domain Eukaryota; kingdom Viridiplantae; phylum Streptophyta; class Magnoliopsida; order Fabales; family Fabaceae; genus Vicia; species Vicia faba. The sequence goes on along the minus strand of OX451738.1, from coordinate 368,805,021 downwards.
AACGATTATGAGAAAGGAGAATTTGCATCATCTCAAAGTGGAGGATATAGCTTGGGTTTTAAAATCAACAAAGCCTCACTCAACACTCAAGTGGAAAATATCTCACTTTACTACATATCATAGAATTATAATAGCTCGCATCACTACAATAATCAACAAGAGTCTAATCTTTAGAGAAAAGTTTAAAAGTAAAAAGCCACAATGACAAAATGGTTCGAATGAGGTTAATTTACTTTTAGTCTTGAGAAAGATATCAAAGTATGATTAGATTGATTAAAGTTTAATTAAGAAAATATTTTTGAAAATGCATGGACCTAAGTCCAAGTTTATTATAAAAGCGGTTCAAGTTAGAAAACAAGAAGAGTTTTGAAAAGGAGGGAGAAGATTTTTGAAATTAAAGAAGATAGGATAAGATGAAGGGAATATCATAAAGCATAGAGTAAAAGCCATGGAAAAGAATGATCTAACCAACAAGAAGCCGACACTTGACTTGAAGAAGTCAATGTAGAATTCTCATCCTTTAGATTAAATCCAAGCAAGCAAAAATACTAAACCTCTGAGGAATACCAAGCTCAGATGAGTTAAATTTTCACAAAAATTGGATAGAGTAACGGTTGTATACAGAGGAATAAAATCATAAATAACCTGCACATAAAGAAAATCAACCTAATGCCTTGGAGTAAACCCCAAGAACTACAGACGGAATAACAACAGAGCAACAAGGTCCCCAAGTATCAAGGCTTCTAATCCTAAGTTTGAGAGATCCACAACTCCATAATGCCAAGGATAGTAACCAGATAGTCCAAGTAACCTTAAAGCTTTTAATGTTCGAGTTGATTATTAAGTTTCTTCAAAAGAAAATAAAAGCTCAAATGAGCAAAGATAAAATGATATAAAGATAAATGCTCAAGTGAATAAAAGGAAAATAGCATGAGTTGTAAATGCTAAACTAAATGGTACATAAAAATAAAGGTATAAAGTAAAGTTAATTGTTAGTGAATTATAAGTTAAAAGGTTAGTTGAGTGAACATCTTAAAGCTTGCTTTTGAAAACTCATTAGAAGATTGATAAAATCAAAAGCTTCTCAACAACAAGTTTTATTTTCTCTTTGTGAAGTATATCATTCCTTTCAAGTACTCAAGGAAACACATATGATCAACAATATTCAAATGATTCACTTATATCAAAATTCATGAAGTTCATTAGAGGATTCACATAATCAAAGCCTCCTAACAATGAACTTCAAAGTTATTGGATCAAAGGTTTAAAATTAAACATATTTGGCCTTACAAACATAAGTTTGGGTCACAAATGATCATTTTTAAATAGGGACAAATTTAGCGCTATGTTAAGTAATCGTAAGTGGACTTATGTAGAAGCCACGCCTATTTTGAGGACGGTCAATAGCAATCTATGTACTATACATGTTAGAGAAATGATATATAGATCATTCTCTAAAAATATGTAGCACAAGTAAAAATAAGAAAGGAATAAGATGAAGAGGGAGGGGAATGATAGTATAATCAATGTATCAGATGAAATTATGGTTTCAAATATCATCAACATCATTCATCCATTTTGGTGGATTTGGTTTTTCAACCTATCAACACCGAAGATCCAATGAAGTTGAGGAACATGTCCCAAAATAACATTCAAGTGTCTTCAAATCAGAACCGATAAAAAATAATAAATATATTTAATATAAAAACAAATTTTAAATTATTTAAGAAAGGGAAATTATTAATAAAATACACAACATGTGTTTAAACACAAAAAAAAAATCCTAAAAAAATATCAAAGGTCAAACATGAGTCAAAAAGTAAAATGAGCCAAAATTTATGAAAAATAGTAAAATCGAAAATAAAAATAAAATGAGGTCACTAATATTTGTCAAGAGTCCATTGGATCATTCCATAGTTATTTCAGAATTTTAAAACAAGAAAAGTATTTTCAAATAATTAAAACAAGTCAAATAAAGTGAAAAATCATTAAAAAAATACCAAATCACAAAATAAAATTTTTAAAAAATAAAAATTAGAAAGAGAAAAATCAAAAGTATTTTTGATAATTTTTTCACAATTTTAAATGTTGAAATTAATTTTTTATGAATTTTTGAAGTTTAAAACAATTAAAACAAAAATCAAAAAATAAAAATAAAACCAAAATAATGTGGTGCATTGGAATTGAGTTGACTATGCATAGTAATCACATCAAAGGTCAAACATGAGTCAAAAAGTAAAATGAGCCAAAATTTATGAAAAATAGTAAAATCAAAAATAAAAATAAAATGAGGTCACTAATATTTGTCAAGAGTCCATTGGATCATTCCACAATTTTTTCAGAATTTTAAAACAAGAAAAGTATTTTAAAACAATTAAAACAAGTCAAATAAAGTGAAAAATCATTAAAAAAAATCAAATCACAAAACAAAATTATTAAAAAATAAAAATCAGAAAGAAAAAAATTAAAAGTATTTTTGATAATTTTTTCACAATTTTAAATGTTGAAATAATTTTTTTATGAATTTTTTAAGTTTAAAACAATTAAAATAAAAATAAAACCAAAATAATGTGGTGCATTGAAATTGAGTTGACTATGCATAGTAATCACATCAAATGGTCCAGAGCGCGCGTGTACCAAGGAAATTGTTGCATTAAAAGCATCCAAACACATTTAAATGGACCAATCAAAATATAACAAAAGGCACACTCTCATTGGCTAGAGGAGACATGTCATCGTCTTCAACCTCTAGCCACACGCGAATTGCAGGTTCTTCAAACTATAAAATTATAAGCTCAGACTGGTGTCATTTGCTTCGTGTCATCAAGACGATTCTAATGGTACCCTCGCGAAAAATGTATATAACCTGTAGCTCACTCGATTTGGAAAAAACCAGAAGAAAAAGTGAAATGAGTTTTGAAATTAAATTCTTAATTCTCCATGAAATCACAAACCAGAAGAAGCATGAGCTTCAGAGAAGAAGAGGCTATAACTTAGTAACCTATTTGAAGCAAAATGATAGAGAATTCTACTTGAACAAAGTAAGAAATTTTTTCTCTGAAACTGGACTTGGATAGCTCGATTCAATGGATGATTTGGCTTGTTTTTATGTGGTTAGCTTCATAGAAGTTCGATGAAGGTGAAAAGCTCAAGAATTTAGAATTGGAGTGCTCTAAAATCAAACTCGGAGTTGCATAATTGATAGGTGTGGAAGAAGATTGACAGAGGTTTTCTGGCTCTCTAAAGCTTGTAAAATGAAGTATATGAGGTCTCTATTTATAGGAGAATGTGATGCAATGCCGAGGGAAGGTGAATGATAAGGAATTAGATGAAATTTTGTGCACCCTGAGCATGGCAAAAGTGTGACTTCTAACTCATCAAAACTCAGTTAATTCTTGTGTATCAACCCTTAATCCAACCTTAGCAACTTTTTTAAACATGTTTAAGTTGAAAACGCATACAAAGTTGGTGTTTAGAAGCCACATTATGGAAATCAAATCCTTACTTTAAGAGAAAACTTTAGTTTTAAGGTATTGACTTTGCAGCCATGGTGCAAGCAACTTAGGGACCTTTATGGTGCAATCTTGGATTCTTTGGAAAGTTGTATGATCAATCTTGACAATGTGCTTTGAAAGTTTTCATTTGGATGTTTGAGAAAAAAGTTATTCAACTTTAAAATCAAGAAAAACACACGAATTTTTGTACTTTGATCATTTCTACATGTAATCAAGAAATGATCAAAGAAAATTTATCACTTTGATCATTTCTACAATAATCAAGAAAGACACACGGATTTCCAAGTGTTGAGCTTCAAAATGACATATACTGTTCTTCAAAATTACATGTCCTACTATTAAAAATTAGGTCTTGATACTTGAAGATGAAATGAAGTAGACCTCTTGAATTGAATTGTGGATTAGAGATCACTCGAAAATAATAAATCTTGAAAGAGTTATAGTCTTTGGAAGATGATGAACAAATCTTGGGAAATTCACAAAAGACCTGTAATCTTTTCAATTCTTAAACAACTTTCCAAGTATTTTCAAGTCTTTCATATTGAAACAAAGTTTTAGTAGACATCCTAAAGATTATTGTATAAAAATAATGAGCTAAAAGAGATAAAAGATGATCAAGTTATGATCCTTTGAAGTTACACAAGAGAGTTTGATAGCCTTTTCAAAGGACTTGTAATCTTCTTAAACCATTAGTGGTCTTCCACTCAAAATTATCCTTAAACCCTTAAAAGAAACTTGTTAAGGACCCTTTAAAGAGAATAATGGCTTTGGAATCAATCAAAAATCTCAAAAAATGAGAAAGATATGGTCCTTGGAAGTCAGCAAAACCTAGCTCAGGAAGTGCCAAAGTTATTTGGAACCCCTTTCAACCTTTGATGATTTTCTTGCACAATTGGATCTTGTCACCTGAAGAGAAGTTGTTGTAGATGATGATGAGAACCCATAGCAAAAAGAACCAACTCAAAATATTGAAAATTGAGAGATTTATGCATTGGTGATCACTAAATCAAGGACTTGCCCAATTAGGTCAAACTTGTTGCCCCAACCTTGAATCTTTTGAACTTTCTATACAAAATAGAGCATGATAGATCACATTAGACCTTGAAAAGATGTTGTCTTGAAACATACTCAATGGTGGAGCTTAAGTTTCAATGAAACTTGTTGAAGAAGGCATGGAAATAAACACATGTACCTATGAATCTTCTTTATGAATACCACCACCAACCTTGAGGAAAACTTGACCTATATAAAGTGAAAGATCTCTTCGAACCAAAAAACTTTGATATCATAGACATAGCCTTGAAGCTTAAGCTCTTAAAATCCATTTAAGAACCATTTGACTAAGGACCATCCCTCAAAACCCTAGGTTAGATGGTGATATGGATGCAGTTGTGCCATCACCTACAATATGAACATTCAAAGAAACATATACACATTTTTTGATGTTAGATAAAGTTAATCCATCTAAAAACCATATGTACAAGATACACAATTCAAGGTGATTCTTGATCCCTCAAGATCAAAAATAAAGATAAGATGAAGTAGAAGGGAGAAACAACTCTAACGTGTGATCTGATGCATTGATAATATGAGATAATGAGAGATCTTAGGGGCGAAAATTAGGGTATAACATATGAGGTACCAAAACTTCACTAATGACACCATCATCCTTTCCTCCAAAGATCCCCACAAACATGATCGATTTCTACTTCGAACCAAAGCACATCCCAATTTGAACTCAATCCACACTATGGGATTGAGTCCATCACCGAACTATTTGTCCTACAAAACTCACTGGAACAATGTCCTGCAACCATCACTGGGCTATACCCTAACTTATTCCATGAATGCATCATATGAAACATATTAATAACTAAATGACCACTGCAAGTCAAAAAGAATTATCATTCATATAATTGTCATAAATATTAGCACATACATCATAACACAAAACAAAATCATCATAGCATCAACAATTCATTGTATACACCTACACTGCATTAAAACAATCACAGAAATCATCTTGTTCATCAAAGCATATGTATTGTAAAACATCTTCATATGACTCACATAATTCTACCAGGTTATATTTCATCGCATTAGCTTTCTAACGCTTTGAACGGGGTGTCAATTGGAGTTCTAAAACTCTTGTTATAATATTTTAAAAATTCTACTGATGTCAATTACCTGGTGCTCGCTCGACAATGCAGACTGCTCTCCTGAAGCTCGCTTGGTGATGAGGGAACTACAACTTCCTTATCATACAAAAATCTAGGGACTTTTTTTATCTGGTCTCCATTGCCCGGCGACACATCCTGCTCGCCTGACGATCACCCTTCGCTTTTGTGTCACCCGGCGATGCTCAAGCAACAAATCACCCCCCATACAAAAGTACAGGGGATATGTTTTTACCCTATTCCACCGCTTCTTGCTTGCTCGGTGCTTCACAAGCGAGGATCCATCGCCCGATGATAAACATCAGACAACAACTTCTTGTGTGATTCTGCACATGTTTAGTCCCAAATTTTCTTTCGATTCCATTGAAATACAGTCCATATTTTCATATTATTCCATGTAGAATCATAATACAATAAACCCATAACATCATAAACATCATATACAGAAACTCATGGCATATCATCATGGTAATTTCATCATAATGCATCATACACATTGTTGTACCCAAAAATTTGCCCTCCCATATTTCTCAAAACATTGCAAAGAAAATCTCCAAGTGGCTCAAGATTGCTCAAGGATTGACCAGACAAGCTCCCTCCTAAGGCAGTCTACCCCAAATTAGGGTTTTGTGTTGCATCAAGATTCTTGAATAAAAATGGCCTCAAGTTCTCCCCAACGTCCTAATGTGTTCTCAAGATCATCCATTTCAAGTTTCAAGCCTTGCAGAGGAAGTTTGCTCAGCCAATTGCTCAAAGGTCCAAAAATCGATTGTGCTAGGGCAAAAGTCAACTGTGACCCAAATACAGTCAAACTTCAAATTTTTTTGCCAACATTCTCATTTTGAAGGATATTTCATTATTTGATCAAGGGTTGATCATTATTCATCAAGGATTGCTCAAAATTCATTAAGATTCAAAAGTTGCTAAATTAGGGTTTTGTAGGAAAAGTTAACTCAACTTTGACCAAGCATAACTTTCTCATACTTTATGATAAATGACCCATCCAAAGCTCATTTTGAAGAGGATGAAATTTCATACAATCCATATTCATACCCCAAGTTCAAAAAATGCACTCACAAGAAGTTATGAATTTGGACATTATAGGTCATTTTTGAAAGTCAACAAAAACACCTTTTTTTCCAAAGCTTATAACTTGAGCATGGAATATCAAATTGAGATTAGACCAAAAGGGTTGCTTATAGTACATCTCAATATTTATAGAAAGTCCCAAAACACTTACAAAAGTTCAAAAGTGAAGAAGTTATGCATTGTTGAAGTTGGGCTGTTTTGCAAAATTGCCAAAAGTCAACTATCCCCAAAACTTCAAATTTTGTCAAATGGGCCCATTCTTTTCCACTTGATTTGGGTTTGCGTTATTGCCCACGTGCCCTAGCTCCATCCATGTGCCCATATTTCACTTTTATTATTTAATTTGATTTTTTATTGAATTTATTCATTTTTAATCAAATAAAATCATAAAAAAATCCCAAGAATTAACTCATGATTTTCTGGTTGTTTTAGGCTTTGTTTACAGCTAGCATCACCATGGAATTTGTATCAAATCAAATCATGGGCAAAAAGATTGAACTGAATCAAATTTGGAAAGGTTTAAAATGGAGATCAAATCAAATTCATATGCATTGATATGGAAAGATTTAGTCCATATTTGTTACCCTAATACACTGAGCATTACATAAGCAAGCATAAGGGACGAAAATCAGGGTAAAAAAGGGCAGAGAGAGGCATAACAAAAATGGGAAATTCATAAAAAAGCTTGAGGTCAAAATCCAGGTTAGAGGCATTTTCAGAGGTCGAGACTTGTTCCAAACGATTGCTGGCCATTCATACAAGCTACTTGAATCTAAACCAAGCATCTTCAGGCTTCCAAACGCGTTGTAAGTCCCACGTAACATAGCTCTGTTCTTGGATTCGGTTTGGTCTATTATGGCATCATTTGAATGAAATAATTGCATATTCATGACCCTCATATTATTTGTAAACCATTGGCAATAATCAATTTGATTTATAGGCGTTGTACCCACGAAACACCATAGCTAAGGTTGTGTTTTTGTTTTTAGGGATTCTTATTTCAGGTAAAATTGGTCCATGTAATGGGCATGGTTACATCCAGGAGGATGAGACGAACACAACCATGCCCTTGAAAGTCATTCTTATTGCCTGGAGACGACTTTAGGAATGAGCTGCGTTTTTAGCTGTGGATTCAAATCCGCAGGTAATATTACAATAGTGGGAGGACAGGCACGAAGAGCTGGCACTCACTCATTGGGCCATTCAAAAATGGCGCGCGTTTTGTTTTTTTCCTGACCAATTAACTTTGTTTTGCTATAATATCATTATTGCGTAATATATTTACAAATAGATCAAGGTAGTGTAGAGGCAAGCGTGCAATGGTAAACTCCTTTAGGACCTGGGTTCGAATCCCAGGTCCTCCACTTTCTCAATATTTTTTCTCTTCAGGTATTCCTATGCACGCATTAGCTTGCAGCCTACCATGCATCCTCGTGCATCCAAGAGATAGATGGCCAATGGCCAGATCTGATGGCTAGGGATTGAAGGACCACCAAGGCACTGGTCAACGCATGCATATTGGATCAGAGAAGTAAAAAAGGGCCAGCATTATTGGGCCACGAAATTACTACCAGCACCACAAATTCAGGCCCAACACCTCTCCCTTTTATTTATTTATTTTGTTTTATTAATTGTTTTATTATTTTTGTTTAATTACTAACCAATCAAAATTCTGTTTTATTAAAATAAAATCACCAAAAAATATTTTTATTTCAAATCAAATTTTAAACTTTTATTTTTTATTAAATAAATTAATTAATTAATTAGGTTTTAACTAGAAAACTTTAGTTCTTTTTTTTTTTGTAAAATAAATAAAATTAATTAGACTTAACTAGTTTTTAACCATTAATTTAATTATTATTATTTCTTTCCTAAATGATCAAAAAACTCCAAAAATAATTTATTTTTATTAATTAATTTATTTTATTTAATTTAGTAATTAATTTAGGTTATTTCTTTCCTTTTTATTAAATAAAAACAACAAAAAAAAGATTTCTTCTTTAACCAAAAGGGTCAAAACCCTAATCATGCACTCGATTTAATTTTGCGCCACAATTTATTTTTCCTTATCCAATAATGTACTTGCTCCCGGATTGTAATAGTTAATAGAACTTTTAGTTACTTTTATCGCTTTATTTGATTTTTCAAAAGGGTTTGTCTTTGGCGATGTAAATACCCGACGCCTTGTAATTTAAATTCCGCATTTTATTTTCCGCAAATTATAACTGTTAGATGTTTGATAATAGGGTTGCATGACAAGACTGAATGTTAATCTTAAAATCAAATTAGATCACCTTTAACATGTACAAAAGATAAAAAATAAACTGAAAACGACACACTCGCACATGCGCACTCTTAGGGTATAACCCACTTGGTTGCCTTCGTACACGGTCATTGAGTATAGGTCACTTTAGAGGTCGCCCTCTTGTCTAAAAGATCATAGTCTCCTCGAAACAGTTGCCTCGGATATTGTTGCCTCAATCAAATGATCTAAGACATTAGGGTTACCGCTAAGGCGTCCTAACATTGCTTTGGTGACCGTAAGTCCCTCATTCGAATTGACCCTTGAACTCCAACGACGATGCTACCTACTCATCAATAGTGGGATAGCATTGCCTAAAGGACATTAGCATAGAACAATTCCTTTTTCGAATAGGTAGATGGTTCTTAGATACTTGCTCTTTCAAAACAAAACAAACTTTTTACACATACACTACTTTTCGAACAAAGTTTTTTTCAAAAATACTTCATACGCTCTTGAGGACAGAAGCAAGAGTTAAATCGAAGTTTCAAAACAAAAACTTTTTCAAACCCACAAGCACAAAGAAAGCAATTTTGAAAACAATTGAGCAAGTACCTAAGAGCCCGTGGATAACCACGAATAGAAAGGGTGCTAATATCTTCCCTTTCTATAATCTACCCTCCAAACCCGAGAAATATCTCAAAAAAGGAATTTTTCTTTGCTTTTTTTCCTTTCCTTGTCGGATAAAATAAAAGTCGGTGGCGATTCTTGCTTACCGCGACATTTTGCAAAAACAAACGCAAAACGCAAACCATCATTCCAAAAAATAGTCAGTTCTTCCCACCGTATCACACACATCATATTATCAATTCACCACAAAACCCCAAACAATCCTATAATTATTTAAGCCTTAGATCAATTATAATAACAACGATAAACCCCCTTACCTTAGATTTCTCCTAGCGGTTGATTTCTCTTTGCATTCTACCAAATTCCTATGTGCCCTAGCCTATTCTATCTTCTTCTCTTCCAAAAGCAATCATACAGAATGAACCGATCAAACCTCAATGTTCTCTGTTTATCAATCTTACCCCTTGGACCCCTAATATGGTCCTTCAACCTTTTCCCTCACTTAACCTCTTACAATTGACCATTATGCCCTCGTCGTCTCTAACACTAATATTGATCTATTTTTCTAACTAAAATAATCCTAATTAATTATTTTAATTATATAAAGTTATCCAAATTATTCTAAAATACTCTATGCCTTCTTAATTCCTCCACCTCATCATACACCACACAAAACATCGTATCAAGCATCATGATCATCAATACATCACATAAATATCGCAATTAAGTCACAAATACTCAACATAAATTAATTAAATAATTAAATAAATAATTTAATTATTTTGGGATGTTACAACTCTCCCCCACTTAAAATAATTTCCACCCTCGAAAATTACCTGACTGAAATAAAATCGAATAAGACTCTCTCATCTGATCCTCACGATCCCAAGTCCAACTTTCACCGGCTGGTCCACCCCAAAATACCTTCACCGAGGTGATGTCTTTAACCTGCAATTTCTTCACTTCCCATCCTTCTATATGCATGGGTGATGCTTCAATAGTCAAGTTATCTCTCACCTGTACATCATCCATTTGAATCACATGTGAAGGATTAAGAATGTACTTTCTCAACTGAGACACGTGAAACACATCCTGAAGATTCGAAAGCGATGGCAGTAAAGTGATTTGATATGCCACCTCACATATCTTCTCTAAAATATGATATGGACCAATAAAACATGGCGTGAGTTTCCTCAACTTCAACGCTCTACCAACACCAATCACCGGAGTAACTCTTAAAAAGACATGATCATCCTTTTGGAATTAGATTTCCTTTCTCCTCTTGTCATGATAACTATTATGAAGACTCTAAGAAGCTTTCATCCTTTCTTGAATCATATTAATCTTTTATGACATCTTCAGTATGATCTAAGGTTCGAGCACAACTCTCTCGCCTGACTCATAAGAACACAATGGAGTCCTAAACCTCCTACCATACGATGCCATACCAACACTCACATGAAAACTATTATTGTATGTAAACTCAATAAACAGAAAGTGACTATCCCAAGATCCTCCTTGTTCTAGCACACAAGCCCTCAAAAAATCCTCCAAAGACTGAGTAGTCATCTTTGTATGACCTTCCATTTGTGGATGATATGCAGATCTCAACTTCAACTTAGTACCAAAAGCATTTTGTAAACCTTCCCAGAATTTTGACGTAAATATCGAATCTCTATATGACACGATACTCAAATGTATTCCATGCAATTTCCAATCTCATCAATATACATCTTAGCTATCTTCTCCATAAGATGGTTAATCTTCATTAGTAAGAAATGATCCGACTTAGTCAACCTATCCACTATCACCCAAATTGAGGCATTTCCCTTAGTAGTCTTCGGCAAACCTGATACAAAATCCATAGATACACTGTCCCATTTCGACTCTGGAATACTCAAAGGTTTCATAAGACCCATAGGCTTTTGATGTTCAATCTTCGACTTCTGACAATTCAAACAAGCATAAACAAACTTAGCGATTTCCTTATTCATATTAGGCCAACAAAATAACTTCTTCAAGTCTTCATACATCTTCGTGGCACTAGTATGAATACTTAACCCGCATCGATGTCCTTCCTCAGAATACTTCTCTTAAGTTCTGGAATATCTAGAACACACACTCTATTTATGAACCACATCACACCATTATCATCAACTTTGAACTCACCTCCATCACCTTGGTTAGTTAAGGTTAGTTGGTCAACCAACTTCAAATCATAATCCCGATCTTCTCGGATTTCTTCTATTATACAACTAGTTAGTTCAACATTCCTAACTTCACACTATCAGAAGTCTCTTCACATACTAAGCTCATATCTCTAAATTTCTCGATCATTTCCAACTCTCGAACCATAAGCATCGACATATGTAATTTCTTCCTACTCAATGCATCAGCCACAACATTAGCTTTACCCGGATGGTAATTCAAATCAAACTCATAATCCTTCAACAACTCAGGAAATATTCTTAGCCTCATATTCAACTCTTTTTGGTCAAATAAATATTTCAGATTCTTATGATCACTATGCACTTCAAATTTAGAGTCGAAAATATAATGTCTCCAAATCTCAACACAAACACTACAATCTCCAGTTCTAAGTCATGCGTATGGTAATTCTTCTCACGAACCTTCAATTTCCTTGAAGAAAAAGCAACAACCTATCTATTTTGCATTAGCACACCACCAAGACCCATCTTCTACGAATCATAGTACACCAAAAAAGCATCACTTGAGTTAGAAAAAATTAATATCGGAGAAGTTATCAACTTCTTTTTCAATTCTCTGAAACTTTCTTGAGACACAACATCTCATACATAAGCTTGGCCTTTTCGATTCGACTGAGTTAAAAGTATGCTAACTTAGAGAATCCTTCAATGAACCTTCTGTAATAACCTGCTAAACCAAGAAAACTTTGAATCTCAATCGTAGACTTTGGAGTCTCCCATTGCAACACTGCATCAACTTTAGAAGGATCTACAACAATTCCACCACTAGAAATCACATGACCAAGGAAACTCACTTCCTTTAGCCAAAATTCACACTTCGACAACTTAGGATATAACTTCTTCTCTTTTAACACTTTCAACACAATTCTCAAATGCTCTACATGTTCTTCTCCGGATTTGGAATAAATTAGAATTTCATCAATCAAAAGCACAACAAACTTATCCAGATGCGAATGTAAAGTTCTATTCATATACTCCATGAAAACACATGGTGCATTAGATAAACCAAACGGAATTACAGTGTACTTGTAATGACCATACCTCATTCGGAAAGCCGTCTACAGAATATTGTCTGGTTTAACACGAATTTGATGATAACCCAACCTCAAATCAATCTTACTGAAACCACAAGCACCCACGAAATGATCCATCAAATCATCGATCCTCAGAAGTGGATACTTATTATTAATAGGCACTTTATTCAACTGTCTATAATCTACACAACATATCATGCTTTTGTATTTCTTCTTGACCAATAACACAAGCGCACCTCACGGTGAAACACTCGGTCACACGAACTTCTTTTCAAGCATCTCTTATAATTGTTTTTTCAACTCCCTCAACTCTGAAGTTGACATCCTATAACGAGCCATTAACACTAGACTTGTATCTGGCACCACATCTATAGAAAACTCCACTTCACATTCCAGAGGCAAATCACCGATGTCATCTAGAAACACTTCTAGAAATTCACAGACGACAGGTAATTCAACACCTGCAACTTCACGTTCAACTTGCAGCAATGCAAACATTGCAAACATCAAAGTTTCGTCTTCCATAAATTCATTCACTTGCTTAGCAGACAACAACATAAATTCTCCATTATCATCAAACTTAGGGAAACTCAAATTCTTATTATAACAATTGATGTGAACATAGTTGAACTCCAACCAGTTCATCCCAAGAATAACATCAATTTGGTGTAGGGGAAGACATGCCAAATCCATCACAAAACTATTGCCATAAATAGTCAAAGGACATTTCAAACAAACACAAGTAGTAGTAATATAACCATTAGCAGGAGTAACTATCACCATACTATCATTCATATTATACAACTTTAATCCCAACATGTTAGCACATTCACCTGAAATAAACAAATGTGTAGCACCAGTATCAATAATAGAAACCAATTCAATATCATTAATAAAACAAGTACCTTGATTCAAGTTGTTCCCCTTGGAATCCTCTGATCCACTCAAAGCAAACACTCTACCATTAGTCTGGGAAGCACCATCCTTCTTCGACTTCTGACAATAAGTACTGATATGACCCTTCTCTCTATAATTTAAATAGGTTGGACCATCGTTCTTGCATTCAGGAGTACGATGACCTGTCTTACCACATTTGTAGTACCTTAGCACCTTGTTCTCACATTAATTAGAATGGTGACCTCGTTCACCACACCTATAGCACTTGACAGGAGAGGGAGCTCCTCCCTCACTTGTCTTCTTCCTATCATAAGCCTTTTGTTTCCCTTTATCAACTGGGGAATTATAAGGCTTCTTACGGTCTTGATACTTCTTTCCTCTCTTCTCGTTCAAACTCTTGTAGTAAGCTGAATGAGCTTTGTTGTCTTCTTCATAGATATTATAGATGTTCACCAACTCTAAAAAACACCCAGATCTACTGATATTCAGTTGCTCGTTCGATTTCCTAATTCAAACCATTCTCAAACTTGATACACCTTGAGAACTCCGCAGTTTCTTCACTGTAATGTGGATAATACTTTGGCAATTCAACAAACTTTGAAGCATACTCAGTCACCTTCAAGTTCCCCTTTTTTAACTCCAGAAACTCAATCTCTTTCTTTCTGCGCACATGTTTTAGGAAAGTACTTCCTCAAAAACTCCCTTCTAAGCATAACCCAAGTAATAACTTCACCCACCGCTGTTAGTCTCTGACGGGTGCCAACCCACCAATCATCAGCTTCCTCTTCCAGTTGATGTATGCCAAACCGCACCTTCCGCGCCTCTGAGAAATCCATGACTCGAAAGATCCTATCAACCTCCTTGAGCCAAATATGTGCTTCATCAGGATCATACCTGTGATCGGTGGAAATAGAACTGATTGTTTTTGAAATGCTGGTTCACGTTTGCGTTTCGCAAAATGTCGCGGTAAGCAAGAGTCGCCACCGTCTTTTATTTTCTCCAACAAGGAAAGGACAAAAGCACAACAAAATTCCTTTTCTAGATGTTTCTCGGTTCGGGAGGTAGATTATAGAAAGGGAAGGTGTTAGCACCCTTTCTATCCGTGGTTATCCACAGGCTCTTAGGTACTTGCTCACTATGTTTTCAAAAGTGTTTTGCTTTTCTTGTGTTTGTGGATTTTAAAAAAAGTTTGTTTGAAAACTTCGATTTAACTCTTGTATCAATCCTCAAGAGTGTACGAAGTGTTGTTTGAAAACTTTTGTCAGAAAAGTGTAGGTGCGAAAAGTATTTTTGTTTTGAAAGAGAAAGTACCTGAGAACCTCTACCTACTCAAAAGAAATTAAGCTGTGTAAATGTCCTTTAGACAGTACTATCCCACTATTGAGAAGTAGGTAGCACCGTCGTTGGAGTTTTTCGGGTCAATTCGATTATAGGGACATGTGGTCACCAAAGCAATAGTAGGACGCCTTAGCGGTAACCCTAATGTCTTAGATCGTTTTTTATCGAGGCAACCGTTCCGAGGCAACTTGGATCTTTAGACAGGACGACGACCTCTAAAATACCCTATACTCAATGACCACGTCGAGGCAACCAAGTGAGGCGTACCCTAGGAGTGGCATGTGCGAGAGTGTCAGGATTCAGTTAAGTTATCTTTGCACATGTTATGGTGAGCTACGATTGATTTTATTTTAGAGAAGTCTTGTCATGCATAGCCTAGTTAACATACATCTAGCAGTTAATAGTTGCGGAAAATAAATCTAAAGCTATTACAAGGCGTCGGGTATTTACATCGCCAAAAACAAACCCTTGAAAAGTAAATTGCGGAAAATAAATAAAAGCGATAAAAAGTCCTAATTAAAGCTATTACATCCTCGGAGCATTTAAATAATATGGATCAAAAATTAATCAAGAATTATCGCACGCGAGAAAAATTGGATCGGAGAAGTTCTTAGGGTTTTGACCCTTTTTGAGAAAGAAAGAAGTTTTTGTCCTTTTTGCATTTAATTAAATTAAACCTAAAACTAATTAATTAATAAAAATAAATATTTTTGGTTTTTAATGTCTCAAGGAAATAAATAAAAAAAGAAAACATGATTGAAAGTTGTCAAGAACCCTAATTCTAATTTATTTTATTTATTGCAAAAATATTGAAATTAACCTAATTAAAAAGACTAAATTAATTATGTTAGTATTTTATTTACAAAAATAACTAATTAAGGGTGAAATTAATTTAAATAATAATAATAATAAAAAATATTATTTTTAGTTTTCTGATTTTATCATGAAAAAATTAATTGAGTTAATTAAGTAATAATAATAATAATAATTAATAGTAAAATAATTAAATGGAAAATATAAAAGAAAAAAAAGAAAGAATGAACCCAGGGGGTGCTGGCCCAAAAGGAGGTGTCTTTGGTAATTTGAAGCCCAATAGCATTCTAGCCTGCTTTGACTTTGGTGATTGTTTATGCGCTGGTTGACTGGGGAGTATGGTGATCATCATCTTTGGCCATTGGATTTGAGTGTAAAGACACATGGCATGTTGAGAGGTGAGGTATATGATGGACTTCTTTTGGAGATCTGCACGTGAATATGCACAAGAAAATAATAACAAGGATTTTGGGGGACCTGGGATTCGAACCCAGGTCCCAAAGCTTATTGGACGCTTGCTCAACCACTCCACCACGCTGCCTCAATTGTCATTGGAATAACAAGTGTTAATTATATATGCAAACAAATTAATAGACTAAAATTATAAAAAAACGCGCGCTCTTTTGAACTGGCCAATCATGTACTAACACATCATCATCTTCTTCATAGTTCCTACAAAAAAGAACATTAGATAGCGGGGGTTTTTAACCCCCACTATATGCTACGAGGAAAAATAGCGATTAACAGCATGATGAACATAAATATTTCGCGAGGGGTCCTTTGTGTTCGTCTTGGTTCAACGATTCCAACCATAGGTCTTATGAGTCCTAATTTTTCTGGGTTTAGAAAGCCCCAATTTCAAAGCTTAAGAACCCTAGAAATTGATCATGGCAACTTTGGATTCAGGGAGTTATAAATAAATTAAACCATTCCATAAGCTTGGTATGACCTCTAGCAATGCAAAACAATCACAAAAACATGTTAATTATGCATGAATTCAACAATACGATTTTGGAAAATAAGTGCAAACCGTGGTTCTGTTTTCAACGATTTCTTGAGCTTTAAGGTCTGAATTTGATTGTAAAACCTTCCTGGAACCTCCTGCAATGTATTAGAATCAATAAAATTCCTTAAATCGCCCTAAAATACAAAAATCAGTTTGCAATTTTCTTGGAATTTTTTCAATATGCTATGGCTTTTTCTGCAGCTTTTTTCACGTTCATTGGTTAGGGTTTGCTTGCATATATATAGGGCAATTGAATTAGGTCAAGAACTGGGCAAAAATCCATTGAATTGATGATTGAATCTTTGATTGGAAATCAAATATTTTTGAATCTTCATGATTGGAAAATGTTGCCAAATTTGGATGTTTTGTATCTTTGACTTGGTGCACGAAATTGCCAGCCTTTTTAGGTCATATTTGCTTCACAAAAAGATTTAAAAACCAAATCTTGTATTTTCCTACAATTTAAATTGATTAAATGAATTAATATCAATTAAAAATCCAATTAATTAATAAAAAATAAGAAAATAAATTCAATTAAGCTTGATGGGTTGTGCATAGGCCATGGATGAAGTTTCAAGAAGAGATTTGAGGCCCATTAGCAAAAATGAGGTGTTTTGAGCAAAGTTGACTTTTGCAAATTCATAAAAATTTCCCAACTTCTCCAATGCACAACTTGCTCAATTTTGATCATATGAACATGTTCTTGGACATTTTGGAAAGGTCTTGAAGTCCTATAACCAATTCCTTTGGTCCCATGTCATATGGATTTACCAATCTCAACTTATGGCCTTTAACTTAAAGTGCATTTTTGTTGACTTTTGAATTTGACCTATAATGTAGAAATTGATAACTTTTTGTGAGAGCATTTCTTGGACTTGGAGTGTGAATATGGATTGTAGGAGATTGCATCCCCTTCAAAATGAGCATTGGATGATATTTTTCTGATGACTCTTGAAAAAGTTATGCCCTGGTCAAGATACAGTTGACTTTTCTACTGTCCAAAAATAGTAACTTTTTGCATCTTGATGATTTTTGAGCCATCCTTGTGGAATCATGATCAAGACTTGATCAAATGATGATTGTGACCTCAAAATAAGATGTTGACCAAAAATCTTGACTTTTGACTGCAAAATGACCATTTTGCCCTTGCAGTTGACTGTGGATCAAATGGGGCTTTTGACTGTGCAAATTGGCACTATGAGTCTTGAAACTTGGTATGTAGATGCTTGAGAATGTTTATAGGCATATGAGACTTGTTTGAACCATTGAAAACCCAAAATTCCTTGAAAGAACCAAAACCCTAATTTCAGCTGTCTTAGAAGGTGATTTGACTGTACAATCTCTTGAGCAATCTTGAACCATTTGAAGATGATTCTTAACAAATCTTGAAGAATATGGGAGGGAAAATTTTGGGGTACAACAGTTGCCCCTGTTCAATCTTCTTAAACCTGAGGATGTAGATTGGCTTGCGTGCCTTTCGTGATCCGAAGGTGGAAGATGATTGAACACTAAAGTGCCCAGAAATTTGCACTCGCATGGTGTAGTATCAGCAATGTGATGCCGGGAATGGGCTTACAGATGCCTTTTGGAGATATGATGGATAGGAGGATGGGATTATAGATGCCATATGGAGATGTGACAGAATAGTTGTGGAGATGGGCTTAAAGATGCCATCCAGGGGATTGTTTGTTGAATTGTAACTTGGTAGATTGAGAGAAGGAACTTGTGTAGGGTTGCCTGATGATGAGTCCGTGTAAAACTGCATCTGAAAGAGAAGGAACCGGTGTAGGGTTGCCTCATGATGGTCAAGTAGATAGTTTCTCTGTCTGGTTTCAGGTATTAATCTATAATCCGTCGTCCGCAGATTTTTCCTGGCTTGTTACAGGTGTTGATCTGGAACTTAAGAAAGGTTGGCCGATGAGATAGTTTTCCTGTCTGGTTTCAGGTATTAATCTCTGACCTGAGAAAGAAAGATGTTTTCCTGGCTTGTTACAGGTATTAATCTTCAATCTCTTTATGTAGATAACTTTCCTGGCTAGTTACAGGTATAGATCTACAATCACTCGTCCACAGATATTTCCTAGCTAGTTACAGGTGTTGATCTGGAACTTAAGAAGGGTGATGGGTTTGGTCACAGAAAAATCTTTAGGAATCAATTTGACTGATTTTGTCTCCATTGACTGGCTTCAGAAAAATCTTTAGGAATCGATTTAACTGGACCAGAGGAGGTTTTTTTGATAATGATGTGATGAAGGAATCTGAGACGATTGCTACTCCAAATAGATGATGAAGGAATTTGGGATGATTACTACCTCATTAGGATGATGAAGGAATCTAGGACGATTACTACCTCAACAGGATGATGAAGGAATCTTGGACGATTACTACCTCAACGGGATGATGAAGGAATCTTGGATGACTTCTACCTCAACGGGATGATGAAGGAATCTTGGATGACTACTACCTCAACAGGATGATGAAGGAATCTTGGATGACTACTACCTGAACGGGATGATGAAGGAATCTTGACGACTTCTACCTCAACAGGATGATGAAGGAATCTTGACGACTTCTACCTCAACGGGATGATGAAGGAATCTTGACGACTTCTACCTCAACGAGATGATGAAGGAATCTTGATGACTTCTACCTCAGCAGGATGATGAAGGAGTCTTGGACGACTGCTACTCCAAAAGGTAATGACTTTTATCTGTTGATCGCTCTTTACTAAAAAGGTAAAGAATTAGTTGTATGCATGTTTACCGTTGGTTTTGGTAAACAACCGCTGATCTTCCAAATGGTTACTTATTTGGTTACTCGCAGGATCGATCAGATTGATCCTAAGACATGGTTGATTTTGGGGTTTTGATTAAGTTTGACAATGGTTAAATGACAAGAAAATAAAGAAGCTTTATGTAAGTTGCATGAAGAAGAGAACTTGATAAAATAAAGGAAGGCTTGAAATAAAGGTTTTCGACAGGAAAAGTAAAGGAGAAAGCAAGTAAAGTTTCTGGAAAATAAATGACTTTGATTAATAAAAGTGGTGTTTCACACATACATTCTCAACAATTCTTTCTCACACGCTGGGTACTCGAATCTATATGAGTGACTTGTATATAGTTGTGAACACACACGAAAAACTGCGTGAACTACTAATATTTATACTAAACATCCCAAGTAACCGTCGGGCAGTTACGCTGCTTCGAGATGACTCCACTTGGCACGTTCTCAGCGTTCGACGCTCCAGATCTTTGCACGTTGCACTTGGTAACCGCTGGGAACCGTTTTCCCTCCAAATGTTTGAATTTTAAACCGCCCCACTCTGAGCAATCGAACACCTTCGTCGAGAGGCATCTTCGACGAGCCACACCTTCGACGTCGAAGGCCACCAAATTCTCCCTTGGAAGAAACTCTCTAAGTACATTGCCATCTTCTGATGGGCATTTCGACAGACCCAGCTGGTCGAAAACATCCTTCAGCTTTGATGGCTGATATTAATAAAAACAAGGGTGTCGAATTTAGGAGCCAACAAATTGCCCCCCAAGAATGCCTTATTTCGACTCTGAAAAGAAAAAGGCATTCTTTGAAATTCCATTCGACACCTATCTTTTCACTCTTAGTCACAAATTAAATTGTGCACTTTTTTGTCTTCTACCAACCACTGACAATCCCAAGAAAAAGCCATCATTTCATCCGTACCTAAGACGTTACCTCAGTACGGCGTGCAGCGTACCAAATGTCTTTTCACAAATTGTCATCATGACAATTCCCAAAAACAAGGGCGCACGCTGCACCCTTTCATTTCTGCAGAACGGCTGTGTCAACAGGGGGACGCCACGTGTCCCACTACCTTCTACAACATTAAATGGCATTAAATGGCCTCGAATTTGGGGATTTCCCAACTACTATAAATAGCGCCAAGTACCCATTTCGGGACTTTTTCACGCTATCTTGCCTTCAGACTTCCTTGTTGAATACAAACTCTCTGCAAACTTTGCAAACAACACTTTATCTTCAACCTTAACATTAACAATGGCGTCCGGTTCCTCCACCGCTCCTAGTTCTAACATCCCCTCCAGAAATGTTAAACCCAAGATCTTCTCCACTGCCCCCGTAGTTACTCCTACAGGCCAACGAAGGGTTCCTGAACCCCTAGACATTGCTGAACGTGACGCTTATTCACACCAACTCATGATTCCGGTTGGATACTCCAACCAAATCTTCGCCATGTCTGGCCCGCTATACCCAAGCATCGCTGAAGCCATGAAGATCAAAAGCTTCTTTCCAGTGCTCGAAAAGCTCAAACCTGTTGGATGCTCTAAGAAAGATGCAGAGGATAACGAAGATCCTGTTAAGGAGAAAATCGATCTTCGCTTCTTCAATAGGGGTGTTAGGGCTTTCAGGTCTAGCCTTAGCCTCACTCCGGACTACAGTGCTTGGCTGGAAAAAATGGAGAAAAGCCAGGCTTCGATCTGGAAAGACCTGGGGATATTCGACCTAGTTATGTTGTCGAAGACAGGTCTCAACTACTCCCCAGAAATGTTGATAGCTTCCTTACTCTTCTGGGATTACACTCATTTCACCTTCCACCTTCCCTGTGGAATGCTGACACCCACGCTGTTCGACGTGGCTGCCATCACTGGCCTTCGACCCACTGGGGACTATTTCGACCCAGAGGAAATGTCGGAGGATAAGATTGGATTCTATGCCACAAAACCAACCTACACCACCTATATCAACCATTACCACGATAAGTCGACGGCCACTGTGTCGGATGTAGAGCATATCGCGTTTCTAGCCTTATGGCTGTCACGCTTTGTGTTTTGCACAAAGTCTTTACAGGTGACAAAGAAGATGGTCACCCTCGCCACCCAACTCCACCATGGCCAAAATATTTGTTTGGCAGAATTGATCTTGGCGAATCTGTACGAGTCGATTAGCAGCGGAGTGACTCTTTTGAAGATCATCGAGAACAGAGCCAGTCTGCTGCTTGCAGGACCTTTTTGGCTACTTCAGTTGTGGCTCAATGCCACCTTCGAGTCTTTCTTACCTCAGAAGACTCAAATAAATGAGCAAGCTCCGGAGATAGCAAATAGGTGCATCGAAGGCACCAGATTGGCTCTGCTGACCCCAACTGAAGATGGGCTGGAGCTTCACCAAACTTTTACAAACTTCGTCTTGATGTTTGCAAAAAGGAAAGAATTTGTTTCGACCATGGCTCCCTTTGCTCGACGAAAGGTTGGTCCAGAGTGGTTCACGAGGCCCCATCCTAAGTCGTCAAGTGGCCCTCAGGTCGAAGAACATACAACAGTGTGGGAAGCATTTCTCACACCAAGAATAATGCCCCTGCGATTCAAGAGCTCCAAGACTCACTTGAGCCTGATCGCGTATCAACCAAACTTGGTCTCCCGCCAGTTTGGTATCATTCAAACACTTCCTTCTCCTATTTTTCCCAGGGAGAAGTTTATGTTATACTTTTGCAACGACTACACTGAAGACGCTGCCACTAAGCATATCGGCAGGTATGCTGGTCGAACAGTTCTTTCATTGTTCGACTATCAGCTTAACTTTCTCTGCTCACCATCCTTCGAAGAGTGGTGGAAAAGTTACTACGCTGAAAAGTTCTTCGACGAGAAGGACTTCGTAGACGAACTTCAGAAGTCTTTTGTTCTTGTCTTGGACAAAATAAAGAAATGTAAGTTCATTCTTCCAAATTATTTTGTCTTTCCCTTTCGACTGGCAGCCTGTTAATTATTTTGTCTTCTTTCAGTTGTTCGAAAGCCTGAAGCCAAGAAAGCTGCAGAAGGCCATCAGGGAGGAGGTCCCTTGACAAAACCTCCACCACCTGGGAAGACTATAGCACCGACGAAGACTACAACAAGCCATCAGGAGGAAGGTCCTTCGAAAAAGCCTTCTGCACCGGTAACCAGACCTTTATTATTTTCTTCTGGCTTGAACATTCTGACTTTCGATGTAGCTTCTAAATCGAACTCCAATTGGTTTTTAGGCACCTTCACCCAAGAAGCGACCTGCTCTGACGGTCGAATCTGGGAGTGACGAAGAAGATGACTCTCCCCCCGCCCATCTAAAAAGGCGAAAACTGAAGAAGGATGTTCCCTCTCCTGAGACTCGAACAATCAGAATAAAGGTTGCTGGGAGAAAACCCAGGCCACCTCCAGTAATTATTGAAGAGCCAACGGAGGAGGAACTAAATGTTCTTCTCAATAAACTTGTCGAAAGCGACAATTCCAGTCCTGGGGCTGAAGTTCCTCTGCAGGTAATTTCTTTGACCCTTTTTTAACTTAGGTGTCGATACCCACGTTCGATTATGTCCCTTCCTAACTTAGAAGATCCTTCTTCTTCTTTTCCAGGAAACCACTGAAAGCTCAGCGCCCAAGACTTCTGAAACGTTAGATTCTGCTGAACTCAGTAGGCCACAAGAAAAAGACTTGGCGAACGATGAAGCCAATGCTGAAACGGACGAAGCCAATGCTGAGACAGAAGAACAACGAACAGAAGATCCACAAACAGAAGAGCAACAACCAAAAGAGATTCAAGTGGTTGATCTGTCGGAGGGACAACATGACGAAGGAGGACATGACGAAGGAGGTCATGCCGATGCTGGTACTGCTGATCTTCAAGTCGAAGAAAGTCAAGTCGAGGCAAATGCTACTCAACAGCCTCAACCCCAAGGCAATGCTGCTGCGAAGGTTACCACCTCAACAAAGCATAGGTCGAAAGAAGACTTAGCACTCTTGAAGCAAACTGATCCAGTTGGCTATCTGAATGCCATTATCAAGAGCAAGGGAAGTTCGTCTGATATTAGTCAGGAGGCTTCTACTCAGTCGGGGAAGTCCACTGAAACTTCTCCTCTTGATGAGGCTTTGACGAAGGTCAAGGCCCAGTTCTTCAAGAAAGATTTGATGAAAGCTTTGGAGGGGGACCCTACTGCTCCATCGTATTTGGGGGCTGTTTTGAATGCCGTAGACTTGCTAGCTGTGACTCCGGAGGTTTCAAGCTTTATCATGGAGTTACACTCCATTATTGATCAAGTCTCAGCAGACTATCGGCGACAAAGGGGCTTCAACAGCCAGCTTGAAGCGTTATATGGCAAAAGCTCTTCTGCATGGATTGCCGTAGCAGAGACGACTTCTCGAATTGCAGAGTTGTCGAAGCAAAAGGCATCTAAGCAGGAAGAGATTGATGCCATAGATCGAGATAATGTTTCCATAAAGGCGCAAATCGAAGAGTTAGAGGCCAAGATGAATGCCAATACTAAGCGCAAGGAGGAACTTCTCTCGACTGTTCTAGACACCGAGAGTCAAGCTGAAATCACACAAGGCCTAGAATTTGCTGAGAAAGCTCAAGCCTTTGACGACCAAATTGCCAAGCTTGCCCAGGCGAATGCCTTGTGCAACAAAAGATTGGAGTTGCAGCAGGCGAAGTACCTTCGACTCAAAGATTCAATCCCCTTCTGATTGACTCAGCCCTTTAACCATATATTGTAATATGTATTTGACAATATTGCCATTTTGGCTAATTTATAAAATTTTCCATTTTGGCTTATTTATGGTTAATTTAGTCGTTACTTGTTATTTATTTTTATCTCTTGGAGCATAGGTTTATACTTTTTCAAATATTTTCCATTTACTCTCAAGAGCCTTTTATCGTCACCTAACTCTTCGACTTCATAAGCTCCACCGGAAAAAGTCTGGATAATTCTGAATGGTCCTTCCCATTTGGGTGACCATTTTCCCATGCTTCGATCCCTTCGATCCATGGGAAGAATCACCTTCCAAACTAATTCTCCAGGCGAGAATGCCTTAGGTTTCACTTTTTTATTATAAGAGTCTTCCACTCTTTTCTTCTGAAGCCTTAGTAGGTCGAGAGCGCGCAATCTTTCTTCGTCTAAATCTACTAGTTCGTCTAACATCATATCCCAATAAACTTCAGATGGAATATCATGGTGTCTCTGAACCCTTGCAGATTGAAGAAAAATTTCTGCTGGCAACACTGCGTCATGACCAAAGGTTAGCCTATATGGTGTTGTACCTATGGCTTCTTTTGGGGACGTTCGACAGGGCCACAAAATCTGGTCTAACGTCTTATGCCAATTTTTTGGCTTCTTCCCAACATGCTTTTTTATCAAGCCAATCACTACTTTGTTCGCTGCTTCGACTTGACCGTTTGCCTATGCATAATAAGGCGTTGATGTTAGGAGTTTAAAGCCTGTTTCTTGAGCGAATTCCTGCATCTTTCGACCGGTGAAAACTGATCCTTGATCAGTTGTTATAGTCTCAGGGATTCCATATCTAAAGATAATGTTCTTTTGAATAAATTCAATGACATTTTCTTGGTCTACATTGACTAAAGGAATAGCTTCGATCCACTTAGTAAAATAATCAATGCCTACCAATATATACTTCTGGCTCTTTGATGATGCTGGTCGAATCTCTCCAATAAGGTCCAACGCCCATCCTCTAAAGGGCCAAGGTTTCACTATCGAGTGAAGTTCGCTTGCTGGTACATGTTGGATGCCTGTATGGACTTGACATTCTTGGCAACCCTTGGCGAACTCGACACAATCTTTCAACATGGTGGGCCAGTATAGTCCTTGTTGAAACAACAACCATTTCATCTTATGGCCCACTTGGTGAGCCCCACATGCTCCAGCGTGCGTAGTCGAAAGGGCTATGTATGCTTCAGTTTCACTTAAGCATTTTAGCAATACCCCTTCAGGCGTCTTTTTAAATAACTCATTACCCATGAGTACGTAACTCAACGCCCTATACTTTGTTTTTCGTTCTGTCGAAGCTACTGGATTTTGAAGATAATCCACAATGGGTTTCCTCCAATCTTGCTCTGACAAATTATCTATGAACGAAATTTCGAAGTTAGTTTGATCAGCATACCCTAGTCTTGTCGATTCCAAGTCTGTTGGTGACAAACAAGTTGCTTTTATCTTTTCTCGAACTTCGATTGCTCTTTGTAATCTCGTTTTTGAAATTTTGTACCCAGATGCAATTTGTGCCAAATCGTTGGCTATTTGATTTTCCAATCTGGGTATGTGTCGAATATTGACCATTTCAAATTTTTTCAACAAACGATTTGCTATCACAAAGTACATAATGAGATTTTCTCTTATGCATTTATATTCTTTTGTGACTTGCTTAATGACTAACTCTGAGTCTCCCATTATTTCGACTCGAGTTGCCCCTAATTCCAACAATATCTCAAGGCCAGTAATTAGAGCTTCATACTCAGCCTCATTGTTCGAACAAGAACCTGATATCTTGTACTTGAATGTTGTTGGAATTTTTTCTGGAGAAATAATCAAGACTCCTACTCCTGTTCCATCTTTATGGCTGGAACCATCGAAGTAGAATTTCCAAGGTTCTATCTCCACATAATCAATACTCTCAACTTGAATTGAGTGGTCGACTATAAAGTCTGCCACCACTTGTCCTTTTACTGCCTTAAGAGGCATAAAGGTCAAGGAGTATTCAGTTAATGCTAGTGCCCATTTGCCAATTCGACTGTGCAAGATGGGTTTCGACAACATGTACTTGAAAACATCAAAATGAGACGAAACATACACATCAACTGGTTTTATATATTGCTTGAGCTTTGTACAAGAGAAATACAGACATAGACACAATTTTTCAACTTCACTATATCTAGTTTCTGCATCGTTCAAAACTCTACTAAGATAGTAAATGGGTCTTTCGACTCCATTTTCATCTTCTTGGGCTAACATGCTTCCCAAAGTTTTGTCGGACGCAGCTATGTACAATCTCATACTCCTGTTGCTACAAGGAGGCACCAAAATAGGTGGCTTTGTGAGGTACCCTTTGATTTTGTCGAAGGCTTCTTGTTGCTCTTGCCCCCATTCGAATCCCTTTTTGTTCAGTCGAAGCAAGGGTGAAAAGGCTTGAGCTTTCCCACTTAGGTTAGATATGAATCTCCTTAAGAAATTTATCTTGCCTAACAGAGATTGCAGTTCCTTTTTATTCGATGGCGCTTTCGCTTCCATAATTGCCTTCGTCTTGTTCTGGTTGATTTCGATTCCTTTCTTGTGGACAACGAAGCCCAAGAAATCTCCAGCTTTCACACAGAATGCACACTTCAAAGGGTTCATCTTGAGACCATGTTCTCTCATTCTTTCGAATGATTGTCGAAGGTGGTCTATATGGTTCTTCCTGGAAACAGATTTTATAACAATGTCATCAATATATACTTGCATAAAAGTGTTAATAAAATCATGGAAGATAGAATTCATTGCTCGCTGGTATGTTGCCCCAGCGTTCTTTAGGCCAAAAGGCATCACTACCCATTCGTAAGTGCCTAAAGCCCCAGGGCATCGAAAAGCTATTTTCGACACATCCTCTTCAGCAATGAATATTTGATTATATCCTGAATAACCATCGAGCATACTCAGATACTCGTAGCCAGCGACAGAATCGACTAGCATTTCTGCCACAGGCATAGGATATTCATCTTTGGGTGTAGCAGCATTCAAATCTCTGAAATCTATGCACACCCTCAATGTACCATTTTTCTTAATTACTGGCACAATGTTTGCAATCCATTCGACGTACCTCGTAACGCGTATGAATTTGCACTTCAGCAGTCTTTCGACTTCCGTTTTGATCTTCGACAGTATTTCTGGAGCGAAGCATCTTGGACTTTGCTTGATTGGCTTCTTCCCAGGTTTGATTGGCAACTGAAGTTCCACCAATCCTCTGTCGAGACCAGGCATTTCGTCGTAATCCCATGCAAAACAGTCCTTGAACTCTTTCAACAAATGGATTACTTCCAACCTGAGTTTTGGGTCAATTTTTGCGCTAATGTAAGTTGGCTTTTTCTCTGACCCCTCGCCCAAGTTGATTTCTTCTAAAGGATCCTGCGCTAACATTTTAATGTTGTTCGCCAAGGGGTCCTTTTCGAAGCCCAAAGGCTTATCGTCATAGATGGCGTCGAGCCTCTGTTCCTGCATCCCTTCTGGCATGATATCAGGAGGTTCTGGATCGAAGTCCTTTCAAGGACCTGTAGAAGATAACTGTTGATCATTGGCCTGTGTCGCCATGTACTTTACTTCGGCTTCGAGAGCCGTTATCATCTTTGTTTCGGCTACGTAAGCCGAAATTCGCTGCAATGATTGTGACTCAGTCATTATCACTGAATTCACTTCCCCAACCAGTTGGTTGGATATCAGTTAACCCACTGAAGTCTATGTGGGACAAGTCTTCTCTGTCCCATTGAAAACCATGCTCAGGGTGCAGGTATAGGGAACAAAAAGTATTTGGCGCTGGCGCCAAGTCGAAGTCAGGTGTTGGGCATGGCCCAATGTGAGCCAAGTTCTTGTCGAAGTCTACCAGCCCTAGGTGATTCACTTCGCCCAGGTAATAGCTTTGGTCTGCTTCTATGTTTTCGACCATCCCATCAGGACGCCATAGCAGCAACCTCTGATGCATTGATGATGGTACAGCTCCAACACCATGAATCCATTCACGGCCCAACAAAAGATTATAGTTAGGTTTGGCCGATATGACCATAAACATAGTTGGTCGAAGGATAGATCCCACCTTGATATCCAGTTGGATCACACCCATTGTGGTCCCTATGCCGCCTTCATAATTCGACAGGACCATGTTGTGAGGCTTGATATTCTCATCACTTTTGCCTATTTTTCTTAGCATAAAGTGAGGAATAATGTTGATGGTTGCCCCACAATCCACCAATATTTTATTTACTGTGGTTTCTTCGAGTTTAGCCCTTATAAATAAAGGCTTGAGGTGATTTTTCATCGCCTCTGTAGGTGGTTCGAAGAACCCATTCTGCTCCTCATTAGTGCCATTATCCATGACGAAATAGCACATTGGCCTATGTTTGGCCATTTCTTTCTCCACTTCCCAATCACTTGTTTCGACCTCCACCTGGCGGTTGAACTCTCTGGGCAGCACTGAGACTATATTCACCATGATGTCCAAAGTGTCATCAGACTCAGAACCATCTTCGTCATCAACTTCACCCTGGTTAGGCCAAACTAGCCTATTGGTTACTGGTTCTCTTTCCAGAGGTTTCCTTTGCTTTCTTTGAGGAACATTTGAACTGGTTTCCGCCTTTAGTTCATTAGCAGCCTCCCTCTCAGCTTTTCGTCGCCTCTGGTATCTCCTCCATTGAGATCGAGACATGGGGTTTTTCCCTTTGTAGTTGCTTGACACCTGTGTCACTTTATGGGCAGCAACTTGAGGCTCTTTCTTATGTGTTAAAGACGAACCTCTTGGAACTTCGAAGGAGTGCCATCTTTCCTCGCTTGGCCTCTTTCGACCAGATGTTTTGTACCATGTATCTACTGGCACATTAGTTAGAGGCCTGAAAGTCAGTGGCCTCTTTTCTTGGTTTGAACCTCTTTGGGAGGCTCTTCTGGGATCATGTCGAAGATCAACACTTTCCCTTTTTCTATTTGCTGCTCTTACACCTTGAATATGTTCAGCAGCTTTTTTGTCGAAGATCGAACTGCATCTGGGACACAACATCACTTCTGACTTCTTTTTCTGGCATCTTTGCAGGAAATCTGCCAGATTTTCATTTTCCCGAGGGAAAGCAGTTTTGTTAGCTTGTTCTTGCCTCATGGCCTCCTCTGATGCTTTTGGTTCAGAGACTTCGACCATGTTGACATTCATGGTATCTTTGTTGGCAAGAGTCAACTGCTTCATTTGAATCTCCAAGCCCTCTGTCTGGCCTTGAACTGCGGCCAAGTGAGAACTGGGTTTTGTTCTAGATTTTTGGGCTCCAACTGTCTCCAGCTTTGGGCTTTCGACCGCTTTCTGAACCGCTTCAATTGTCTTTCTGGATAGATTCCCAGAAAAACTGCCAAAGATTGGCATGTTGACATGGTCCTTTGAGACTTCGACCATTGTGATTCCTGGCCTCTTTGACTGGCTTCGGGATTCCTCGATCACGTTCACCTCTGAAGGTTCAGCATAATGGGCTTCAGCCTGCAATGGGTTAGAGTCCACAGTCATGGGGGTCCTGTCAGCAAACTTCAACCTCCCTTCTTCGATAGCGTCTTGCACAAGATTCCTGAAAAGAAAACATTGAGACGTTTTATGGCCCAAAAAATTATGATATTTACAAAAGCCTCTCTTCTTTCTTTGATCAAGAGGAGGCACTTTTACCCCTGGGGGTATTATCATTTGGCCATCTTTTACAAGCAAGTCAAAGATTTCATCACATTTTGTAATATCAAAACTATAAGTTTTTTTGGGGAACCTATCGTTGGTCCTTTCTGGACCAATGGGATTTTTTCCACTTGAGGGGACTAACAGTTTGCAAGAATATGGTGGTCCTTGTTTTAGTTCCGCTAAATCGACTTCGCCTTCTTCGACAGTTATAGTTTCGTCGAAGGTTTCTGGATCTTCGTCATCCATCTCAACATACGCTATCCTCTCTCTTTTATGAGTTTTCGTTGCCTTGGCTTTCTCAGCTTTAAGGCGTTCGACCTGTCGAACTCTATCGGCCAGTTGGGCCATGTCTCTCAGGTATTGAGTGTCTAACTTCTTCCTAATGGAATAATCTAAGCCGCCTGCGGCTATTTCGACTAACTCATGTTCTGGCACTTGTGTAAAACATCTTGCTTTGAGCAACCTAAACCTATTTAGATATTCGTCTATAGGTTCAGTGAAACGTCTCTTTACACTGGCCAATTCCTTCAGGCTTATCTTGGTTTGTCCCATGTAGAATTGCTCATGGAACAATCTCTCCAACTGGGTCCAATGATGGATCGAATTGGGGGGAAGAGTTGTAAACCAAGTAAAAGAGTTCTTTGTTAAAGAACTTGGGAAGTACTCAATCCTCAGGTTTTCGTTGTTTGAAATATCTCCTGCTTCGATCAAGTATCTCACCACATGTTCGACAGTAGATTCTGTCGTGTCCCCAGAGAATTTAGTGAACTTAGGGACTTTACATCTAGGAGGTAAGTCTGTTTGTAACACGTATTCTGACAATGGGGATGTGAAGTTGGGCCTACGAAAGCCCATGTTCATCCCATTTTGCGTCATGATTCTTTCGATCATGGCTGCCAGATTATTTTCCAAACCCATATTTTGGTATTGGATATGCTGAACTACTTCGTCAGCATTTTGGTTTCTGTTAACTAACCTTACCTCTGGGGTTATTACCCTAGGTTCTTCGACAGGCTGCTCCAATCGTGCCCTAAGGTTTTCTTCGACAGGCTGCTGGCCTTGGTTGATAGTGGTTTCTTCCTCTAAGAGTATACCTTGGTTTCCCCTTATTGGCGCCCTTTGGGGCTGTCGAATAGGTTGGGGTACTCCAAAGAAATCAGCCAAACGCGTCATTTGCACTGTCATCTGCTGATTCGATTGGGTGGTTTTTTGTATTAGAGGATTCAACACTGTACTTAAAGTTTGTGCCAACATTTGAACTATATCATGGTTGCTTTCGTCCATTTGTTGCCTCAAGACTGCTGTCGAGGCATTTGTAAGGCCATGTGCTACTTGGGACGTTCCTCCTAAGAGTTGGGTCCTATTTCTGTTCGCCATACCTACTCCAGAACCTTGGAGTGGCGAAGAGGCACTCACTAAAGGGTCTGAAAAAGTGGACGCTGCGTTCGTTAGGCTAGCCAAATCAGACGTTGGCATGCCATAGAGTGGTTCTCGATTATGACCGCCTGTCATAAATCCTGGGGGAACATAAGGCCTTGTGCCTGAATTTCCCTTTGGTGGGGGGGTTCCCAAAGGCACTCTGGGGCCAGTGAACGGAGGTAATGGCCCCGTCGTTGTGACCGTTACTGCTGGTGTTGAACCAGCGGTTATCGCTTCACTTACGGTCGGGATAACCGTTGTTCCCACATTCGTTTGTGGGATTTCGTTATTGTTTGGCGGATTCGCCATCTCTTCTCTTCTTCTGGCAGTATTGGTATTGTTAGTGTATATTCTACCACTTCTCAATAAAATACAACACTCCTCGGAAAAGACGATATTTTGTGTAAACAGATTAAACTTCAAAATCAACACACAGTCCCACCGGGTGTGCCAATTTGTTTACCGTTGGTTTTGGTAAACAACCGCTGATCTTCCAAATGGTTACTTATTTGGTTACTCGCAGGATCGATCAGATTGATCCTAAGACATGGTTGATTTTGGGGTTTTGATTAAGTTTGACAATGGTTAAATGACAAGAAAATAAAGAAGCTTTATGTAAGTTGCATGAAGAAGAGAACTTGATAAAATAAAGGAAGGCTTGAAATAAAGGTTTTCGACAGGAAAAGTAAAGGAGAAAGCAAGTAAAGTTTCTGGAAAATAAATGACTTTGATTAATAAAAGTGGTGTTTCACACATACATTCTCAACAATTCTTTCTCACACGCTGGGTACTCGAATCTATATGAGTGACTTGTATATAATTGTGAACACACACGAAAAACTGCGTGAACTACTAATATTTATACTAAACATCCCAAGTAACCGTCGGGCAGTTACGCTGCTTCGAGATGACTCCACTTGGCATGTTCTCAGTGTTCGACGCTCCAGATCTGTGCACGTTGCACTTGGTAACCGCTGGGAACCGTTTTCCCTCCAAACGTTTGAATTTTAAACCGCCCCACTCTGAGCAATCGAACACCTTCGTCGAGAGGCATCTTCGACGAGCCACACCTTCGACATCGAAGGCCACCAAATTCTCCCTTGGAAGAAACTCTCTAAGTACATTGCCATCTTCTGATGGGCATTTCGACAGACCCAGCTGGTCGAAAACATCCTTCAGCTTTGATGGCTGATATTAATAAAAATAAGGGTGTCGAATTTAGGAGCCAACAATGAAATGTCATGATGTATGAGATGCATGATGTTTTCAAAATGAGATCGTGTCGTATGCACTTTGTCATGCATGAAATGTTTATGAATGTATTTCCGTCTGGGAAAATAAATCCTTGACAGATGCCGAGGAGTTTGTTAAATCCTGGGCTGATATTGAAGAGTAGAGTTCTTCGTTTCCGCTGGGGATGATGAACGAAGATGATTGCAAGAATAAACCGGTAGGAGAAGATGGATCCGTTGGGGAATAAACCTGGTGAAGAGATTACTCCGCGAGGAATTACTCTGTGGGAAGAGATGCTTCGCTGAGATTTTAACGATAACTCCACTGGGGACTCCGTTGATAAGCTCTGTTGGGGATTCTGATGATGAACTCCGCTAGGGGATAGAAAGAACTTCGCTGGGGATGATCTTTCAATTGCAACTTGCTGAGGATAACCCAGTTAGACCCTCGTGGGGATAACCTCTGAATTGGCTGAGGAGACGCATTTGTACTCTACAGGGAACAAGCTTCCAGAATCTACTGGGGAAGATGATTCAACTCTGGCGGGGAAGCCTTTTTTAGACTGCGCTGGGAAATGGCTCCACTGGGGGTATCTTGTATTCCACCGGGGAACAATCTTTTACTCTGTTGAGGAATATTAAGAACGCCAAGGATGCTTGTTGAGGAATATCTTTATACTTCGCTGGGGAATATTAAGATCTACTGGGGATACCCAACTTCTTTAGGGCTGACGGTAGACCAACTCTGCTTGGGGAGAGTATTGGTGATTTGTTCATAGTTGCACGTCTCAGTGGGGGATAGCTACTATTATTGTTTTACTCTTGGAGAGTGAAGGTATATTGGTCATACTCTTCAACTGAATCTACCTTGTACTTGGAGGACAGAGCAGCTTGTACAGTTGGGACAATTCTTATTGCCCCAGTTTATGCGGGAGAAGGTACCTGTGGAGGTGCTTGATAACTGTCGATTGGCAAATCTTCTTCTGGTAGGCAAGTGACGAGATGACGGGACATAGTCGTACGCTTTGATCCCTAATTTTTTCCTGGACCTCCCTTTCGGGTTTTCAGTCCACCGGGATACCCATTTTTTCCCAAGCCGCCTTTTCAGGTTTTCGACTTGCCGGGTGTACAGATTTTTTTCATTTTCATCCCTTATTTTTGCCCGAACCCTTTTGGTTCGCCGGGAAGCCCTTATTGTTTCCTAGGCCAGTCGACCTAGCGGGTCTTTGATTAGGCGTAGTATTTTTTTTGACTATGTCCATGCTCTCAGGACGTGGGGAGTTGTCAATGTCGGTAGTATTGTGTTGCCATACCACCAGAAGATGTTTGATCATGCAAGATTCGTTGCTGGAATTCATGTCCAATGCCCCAAGTGACTCAGGCGGAGATTTTCCCCTAGCTATTTGGCATCTTGAGAGATTCCTTGAATCTTGACTTGACTGCCCCAGATGATGGACAATGATCATGTCTTCCCCTTGGTTAGAACTGTTTTTCCACTTGAGGTGACTCTTTTTTGTTGAGAAGGTTTTTGTTCACTAGATATTCTTCGTGCGAATTTCTCTGCTGTTGAACAAATAGTCATATGCAAACAATGTTATTTTAAGAATGCAAAGCTTATGTCTGTCTTGAAGTTTTTTTTTTTTTGAAAATGCAGTTTTCAATTAAAACAAGTGAATTTTTGTAAAATGTGACGTCAACTCAGGATTTTACAACAAGCCCTACAGGAGTCAGGATACCTTTTGTAACGGTATGATTTCGAACTAACCCATGCTTCAGCTAGGACTTTTAGGGGTTATAACGTGGCCTGGTTCACGGTTTAAGAAACAAAGGATAAAGGCTCAAATTTTATTTGTACCCACCCGTTCTTCGTGATGTTCTTCGATCCTATACTCAACTAATCGTGCATTAAATCTTGTTTGAGTCTTTGCTCTGATATTCCGGTGATGGTTCAGATACTGATAGTTTCTTTTGAATAGGCAGTCGATTTTTTTTGTTGAGAGTCTGTAGGACCTCTTTCTTTTTTATTTCATTATCCCTGTTTTTTGCCTGAACCGTTTCTTTTGTGATTACAGTCAGCGGGATGCCCCAGTTTTGTAAGTCTCCTTCATAGGTTTTGACTTAATGGGCTTTTATTTCTGAGAGATAATGACTGCTTGTCTTTATGATTATTCGGAACCATCACTGTCTTATGTTTTGGAAGGACTCCTTTGATGCCATTTATTGTGCACCTGGATCAACTGAGAAACTACCCTGCCCCAGGTTTTGATTAAGGGTTTTAATTTTTGAAAAGAAAAACTCCAACTTCTTTGGCTCAAAGGGGTTGACTAGGGATTATCTTCCTTATGACTCCACTGTTTAGGATTTGAAATAATGCCTATACATCATCAGCGGGGTCTGTTCAAAAGCATACTGTAAAGATCGTGGTATCGTTTTCGTCATCCTCCCTCAAAAGGCTTAGAATTTTTAATCGAGAGTTGAACATCACAAAAAATGAAAGAATTTGAATATAGTGGATACGAATGGATTGATTCAAAACAGACATATGCGATGCCTTAATAAAAAAGTTTGTTGCGATAATAATTGTTTGAATAAGCAAAGAAAAATACAACTTTGAAAATTCAAGTAAACAAAAGTTTCTTAGTTTGAACTAGTCATCTCATATGGAGAAATCTTAGCGGAAGATTTTCATCTCGCCATCCGGCATGAACTCCAGCACCCTTCCGTTGATCAAGTCTTGGATCTTGTTCTTCAGAGCCCAACAGTTGTTTGTGTCATGTCTCGGACTGTCAGAGTGGTATGCACACCTTTCATTGGGATGATAGGTAGGAGCGGAAGTATTTGGGTTCCGGAGAGGAGCCCTTAAAGGAATCAGATTGACCTCCAACAAGCGTTTCAGCATGAGAGATGATGGTATATCAGTCTCGGAGAAATGTCTTCCAGCCGTAGTTTGCTTACACCGATTACCATGTTGATGCTGACGAGGTTGATGCTAAGCTTGTGACCCTGAAGCAAGCTGGTGAGATTTTCCCTTGTCTTCTTGCCCCAAAGGTGGTTGAATGATGGCTTGATCTTCAACCCTAGTTGTCTGCCTCACTTGGTTATTTTGAAGCAGCTTGTTGACGAGGACCCTGAGCTCTTCTTGTCTTTGAGCTAAGTCTTGAATGAGAGTTATCTGGCCCGCCAGCTGTCCCATCATCTGGATCTTCATTGTTGCCAACTCAATTTGTAGCCCTTCCAACTGATCATTCCTGGCGCCTCCTGGATTCCCTAGGACCAAGCCCCTTGTGAGGAGAGATTTTATTTCTTCTTGCCCCTGGGATAGGTTCAAGAACATTTCTTGAAGTTTGGCGTTTTGAGCCCGGAGATCTTGGTTGTCTGGTTGGAAAGCCATTGCTGAAATAAACAGCGAGAACATGAGAGACCGGTAAAGGGTGACCTGTTATGCAATGATATGTATATATGCAATGTTTTCAAGGATCTCGCGGGGTAAACA
The DNA here is from genome assembly GCA_948472305.1 of Vicia faba. Lineage (NCBI taxonomy): Eukaryota > Viridiplantae > Streptophyta > Magnoliopsida > Fabales > Fabaceae > Vicia > Vicia faba. The sequence goes on along the minus strand of OX451738.1, from coordinate 368,768,721 downwards.
AGAAACTGTTAGAATTTGAATCTGGTAGCTTGATTGAAGGAACTTCCTGTTATTGAGAGTCCTTCTTCAAGAGTCAAAGCTCACCATATCGAGTGGGTCATAGCCCCTGACTCAAGTTATCGTGTTTTGATCTCCAAATAACCTTGGCTAGAGGAAAATAAATCCCCTTTGCCCCTTGCTAGACAGTTGGTTCATCATGACCTGCATCACAAACCCTTGAGATCCTTGAAATGGGTTAGTCCTTATGCAGGACGTATGCAATGTTATGATGTTATGATGTTATGATAAAGGCACACCACAAGTATTCACAAAAGGAAAACATGGTAAAGGCACACAAGTCACACAAGACAACCCTTAGAGTTCAGGCCAGCATGAAGTTTAGGTACTACCCTCTTTCAGTTTCAGTTGGTTAAGACCTGTCCTAAAAATAGTAACCGGGTTCTAGAGGATCTCCATATTACTGACTACCCTCGATCGGTCATAATTTCAGTTTGGCAACCTTTTCTTGCGGCCGGAACCATCACGAGAGTTTAGCCTCAATGAGTGTAGCATACTACTACTGTTCTATGGCCAAGTTGGTCAATTTAAGGTTCTAAGGTCAGTTGGTGCTTAATGACTCCTCAGAAGACTCATATTCTCCTCGTTCCAACACAAGGGATATCGGTACAGACCAAGGTGTCACACCAACGTAGCTACTGCTTCACCCGTGTCGGTCTACGCCGGACAGGTCCCTCACAGTTTATTGCTACTTACCTAAAGGGTATTCCCCAGATCCGGGTTAGGATCCATAAAACTCCAATACAAGCCCACAATATTAAAGCAAACAAGGCATACAATTGAAAACATAAGTGTTCTTAGCCTAAGGTACACCTCACTTATAAAGTCCCCAGTAGAGTCGCCAGTTCTGTGATCGGTGGAAATAGAACTGACTGTTTTTGAAATGCTGGTTCGCGTTTGTGTTTCGCAAAATGTCGCGGTAAGCAAGAGTCGCCACCGTCTTTTATTTTTTCCAACAAGGAAAGGACAAAAGCACAACAAAATTCCTTTTCGAGATGTTTCTCGGTTCAGGAGGTAGATTATAGAAAGGGAAGGTGTTAGCACCCTTTCTATCCGTGATTATCCACGGGCTCTTAGGTACTTGATCACTATGTTTTCAAAAGTGTTTTACTTTTCTTGTGTTTGTGGGTTTTGAAAAAAAGTTTGTTTGAAAACTTCGATTTAACTCTTGTATCAGTCCTCAAGAGTGTACGAAGTGTTGTTTGAAAACTTTTGTCAAAAAAGTGTAGGTGCGAAAAGTATTTTTGTTTTGAAAGAGCAAGTACCTGAGAACCTCTACCTACTCAAAAGAAATTAAGCTGTGTAAATGTCCTTTAGACAGTACTATCCCACTATTGAGAAGTAGGTAGCACCGTCGTTGGAGTTTTTCGGGTCAATTCGATTATAGGGACATGTGGTCACCAAAGCAATAGTAGGACGCCTTAGCGGTAACCCTAATGTCTTAGATCGTTTTTTATCGAGGCAACCGTTCCGAGGCAACTTGGATCTTTAGACAGGACGACGACCTCTAAAACACCCTATACTCAATGACCACGTCGAGGCAACCAAGTGAGGCGTACCCTAGGAGTGGCATGTGCGAGAGTGTCAGGATTCAGTTAAGTTATCTTTGCACATGTTATGGTGAGCTACGATTGATTTTATTTTAGAGAAGTCTTGTCATGCATAGCCTAGTTAACATACATCTAGCAGTTAATAGTTGCGGAAAATAAATCTAAAACTATTACAAGGCGTCGGGTATTTACATCGCCAAAAACAAACCCTTGAAAAGTAAATTGGGGAAAATAAATAAAAGCGATAAAAAGTCCTAATTAAAGCTATTACATCCTCGAAGCATTTACATAATATGGATAAAAAATTAATCAAGAATAATCGCACGCGAGAAAAATTGTATCGGAGAAGTTCTTAGGGTTTTGACCCTTTTTGAGAAAGAAAGAAGTTTTTGTCCTTTTTGCATTTAATTAAATTAAACCTAAAACTAATTAATTAATAAAAAGAAATATTTTTGGTGTTTAATGTCTCAAGGAAATAAATAAAAAAAGAAAACATGATTGAAAGTTGTCAAGAACCCTAATTCTAATTTATTTTATTTATTGCAAAAATATTGAAATTAACCTAATTAAAAAGACTAAATTAATTATGTTAGTATTTTATTTACAAAAATAACTAATTAAGGGTGAAATTAATTTAAATAATAATAATAATAAAAAATATTATTTTTAGTTTTCTGATTTTATCATGAAAAAATTAATTGAGTTAATTAAGTAATAATAATAATAATAATTAATAGTAAAATAATTAAATGGAAATTATAAAAGAAAAAAAGAAAGAATGAACTCAGGGGGTGCTGGCCCAAAAGGAGGTGTCTTTGGTAATTTGAAGCCCAATAGCATTCTAGCCTGCTTTGACTTTGGTGATTGTCTATGCGCTGGTTGACTGGGGAGTATGGTGATCATCATCTTTGGCCATTGGATTTGAGTGTGAAGACACATGGCATGTTGAGAGGTGAGGTATATGATGGACTTCTTTTGGAGATCTGCACGTGAATATGCACAAGAAAATAATAACAAGGATTTTGGGGGACCTAGGATTCAAACCCAGGTCCCAAAGCTTATTGGACGCTTGCTCAACCACTCCACCACGTTGCCTCAATTGTCATTGGAATAACAAGTGTTAATTATATATGCAAACAAATTAATAGACTGAAATTATAAAAAAACGCGCGCTCTTTTGAACTGGCCAATCATGTACTAACACATTATCATCTTCTTCATAGTTCCTGCAAAAAAGAACATTAGATAGCGGGGGTTTTTAACCCCCACTATATGCTACGAGAAAAAATAGCGATTAACAGCATGATGAACATAAATATTTCGCGAGGGGGCCTTTGTGTTCGTTTTGGTTCAACGATTCCAACCATGGGTCTTATGAGTCCTAATTTTTCTGGGTTTAGAAAGCCCCAATTTCAAAGCTTAAGAACCCTAGAAATTGATCATGGCAACTTTGGATTCAGGGAGTTATAAATCAATTAAACCATTCCATAAGCTTGGTATGACCTCTAGCAATGCAAAACAATCACAAAAACATGTTAATTATGCATGAATTCAACAATACGATTTTGGAAAATAAGTGCAAACCGTGGTTCTGTTTTCAACGATTTCTTGAGCTTTAAGGTCTGAATTTGATTGTAAAACCTTCCTGGAACCTCCTGCAATGTATTAGAATCAATAAAAGTCCTTAAAACGCCCTAGAATACAAAAATCAGTTTGCAATTTTCTTGGAATTTTTTCAATATGCTATGGCTTTTTCTGCAGCTTTTTTCACGTTCATTGGTTACGGTTTGCTTGCATATATATAGGGCAATTGAATTAGGTCAAGAACTGGGCAAAAATCCATTGAATTGATGATTGAATCTTTGATTGGAAATCAAATATTTTTAAATCTTCATGATTGGAAAATGTTGCCAAATTTGGATGTTTTGTATCTTTGACTTGGTGCACGAAATTGCCAGCCTTTTTAGGTCATATTTGCTTCACAAAAAGATTTAAAAACCAAATCTTGTATTTTTCTACAATTTAAATTGATTAAATGAATTAATATCAATTAAAAATCCAATTAATTAATAAAAAATAAGAAAATAAATTCAATTAAGCTTGATGGGTCGTGCATAGGCCATGGATGAAGTTTCAAGAAGAGATTTGAGGCCCATTAGCAAAAATGAGGTGTTTTGAGCAAAGTTGACTTTTGTAAATTCATAAAAATTTCCCAACTTCTCCAATGCACAACTTGCTCAATTTTGATCATATGAACATGTTCTTGGACATTTTGGAAAGGTCTTGAAGTCCTCTAACCAATGCCTTTGGTCCCATATCATTTGGATTTACCAATCTCAACTTATGGCCTTTGACTTAAAGTGCATTTTTGTTGACTTTTGAATTTTACCTATAATGTAGAAATTGATAACTTTTTGTGAGAGCATTTCTTGGTCTTGGAGTGTGAAGATGGATTGTATGATATTGCATCCCCTTCAAAATGAGCATTGGATGGGATTTTTCTGATGAACCATGAAAAAGTTATGCCCTGGTCAAGATACAGTTGACTTTTCTGCTGTCCAAAAATAGTAACTTTTTGCATCTTGAAGATTTTTGAGCTATCCTTGTGGAATCATGATCAAGACTTGATCAAATGATGATTGTGACCTCAAAATAAGATGTTGACCAAAAATCTTGACTTTTGACTGCAAAATGACCATTTTTCCCTTGCAGTTGACTATGGATCAAATGGGGCTTTTGACTGTGCAAATTGGCACTGTGAGTCTTGAAACTTGGTATGTAGATGCTTGAGAATGTTTATAGGCATATGAGACTTGTTTGAACCATTGAAAACCCCAAATTCCTTGAAAGAACCAAAACCCTAATTTTAGCTGTCTTAGGAGGTGATTTGACTGTACAATCTCTTGAGCAATCTTGAACCATTTGAAGATGATTCTTAACAAATCTTGAAGAATATGGGAGGGCAAATTTTGGGGTACAACAATACCTATATTTAAAAATAGACGGATGATTCCTCTGGAACGTCTCCAAAACACGATATCCATCATTCCCACCAGCATTAGGATGATGTTGCACAGCCTGAGCCATAGCCTAAAAAGCAGTAGCAATCGCAGCATCGTTTCATTCGGCCATTATACACACAGAAAACTAACGTCAAAAACACGCATCAATAGTATACTCACACTAATCGACCAACATGAAATACACATCATAAGAAAACATAGTCGGACAGGCCGACCTGCTCTAATACCACTAATGTAACACCCTACTGAACCCACATATATTTTTCATATAATTCTACAAAAAATAAAACAAATAGAACCACAAACAAGGGTGTCACATCTTCACACAAATTTCATATTAACATCCTGCTTCATAACATGGGTTTTTAAAAAATCAATTATAACAAATACTTCATTAATGACAATTTCATTTCAACTTCTCGTAGCGGAATTCATAGTTTCAAAACACTTTATAAAAAAACACTTCATAGAATCCTCACCATACTTTCTCATCTAGGATTCACAACTCAATTAAAACAAATACCGTGAAAGGTAGTTTAAAACTTCAAATTAAACAAAATGACATAATTATTCAAGTCAACGATCTCATCTCTGATGTTACATATCCGAGCAAGACGCCTTTATTCTACAGGAAATAGGGAACACACTCCACAATTATCCTCTAAGCCTTGGCGAACTATTCTTGATTGCCTGCAAGTTACCCACTGTTTACAGTGATTTCTGGTAAACAACCGCTAGTCCTCCAAACTATCAAATAATCTTAATGACTGTTATTTAATCTCTCTGGTAACTTGCAGGATCGACTAGATTGATCCTATGATGTATTGGTCGTTTGGATAATTCTCATTGCAGAACTGATATTCATGGTTGGTATTTAGAATGTTGCGTAGGCGTTCAACTTACTTCGATTACCATATTAAAGATCTAATGACATGATCAAGTAAAGACGTGCGAAACTAAATTGCATGAATAAAGGTTCGATTGTAAAGACATGTAAAACTGCAAGAAACAAGTAAATAACTTTGAAGTATAAAAGCATGTAATGTAAAAGAGTTTCTGAAATGTAAAAGATTCGAAATAGAAAGAAAGTGTTTAAATGCAAGAAATCAGTAAATGACTTTGAATGGAAAGATATTCGAATGATGAAAGCATGAAGATAAAAGCGTGAAATGCAAAATAGTTTATGTAATATAAAGTACTCAAAATAGAAGGAAAGACTTTCAATTGCAAGAAATCAGTAAATGACTTTGAATGAAAAGATTTTAATGTAAAGGCTTTTGAATGATATTGACATGAAGATAAAAGATAAACTAGAAATGATAAAGAGTTTTACTGAATCATAAATATTTGGTGTTATCATACGTACATTGTTCGAGCATTCGTTTCCCTAGCCATGTGGTATTTTGAATGTTTACTGAATTTTGTACAATAGATATGACACACGAAATCCTAACGCTAAGACTTCTATTTATACTACTTCGACCATAACGGTCTTGCCTATAAGATTCTGCCACGTTCAGAACATGCAGAGCACTGCCCCTCTCTAGCTTCCACGCGTCTTCGAACGCTCCAGCGCATATATTTTAAATTTCGAACATCCCGCTTGCGTTTGAATTTCAAATGTTTTGGCACTCTTCACTTCGAACTCATTTCTTGGACACGGTCTCGTTACCACTTCGAGACTTCTTTTGAATATATCTCCACAACTGTCACTCGAAGCTCCGAGCTTTGATATGTTCATTCGAAGCACTGCTTCTACCATTTCGAACCATGACATCTTGCCTTATTCCAACGAAACATCCAGCTTGCTTCGTTTCGAACTGTATCATCAAAATCTTCAGCCAACAAAATGCCCCTTTAAAATATGTATTTCGATCCTTTGAGAAACACTTATTTTAAATATATATGCAAGATTTTGATGTGACCTTTGAGTAATCTTAACATTTATTGTGTATGAACCCAGTCACGTCAATCAGGACGCCTTTTAGATTCCTTAACCGTCTTGAATCAGTATTTCACAGCATGGTGCAATTATAAAACAATGATTATTATTAATCACGCCTATTACCAATATCAACTTTTACGCCACCTCCTTCTCAATCCAACCCACGACTCCCACGTATCCTAGTCTTACTTAGTGGATCTTTAAACTTCCACACTATAAAAACCCATCAACTTAGTCTTTTATTTGTTATTTCCACATTCTGAATCTTTTCTTCCTCTCTTCTCACCGAAACCCTAAAACTTCCAACAATCTTCAACAATGTCTTCTACAACATCATCCCAACTGAAGAAAACTTCCAAAAAGAAAGGAAAGAACACAGGAACAATAATGGAAAGCAAGGTTGGTACTTATCAAGGTCAATCTGTGCTTATCCCCCAAATGATCTCCAAAGAGAAGGAAATGCTCTACGCATCTCAGGTACTAATTCCAACTAATGCTGCTGGAAAGAGGTTTGCTCTAATGGGTCCTCTTACAGTCTTTGAAATCTTAAAAGATACTAGAAAAATCTTCCCTGTTTGTTATAACTTTAAGCCTTTGTTTAATAAAATGGATATCCCTAAGACATGCGAGTCTTCTGATTCGACAACCGTGGAAACTCCAATCGTTCCCCCCAAAGACCCCTTTGTGCTAGACTATGTGAAAAGCAACTTCAAACTGTTCCGATCCTGCCCTACCTCTGACACAGCTTACCAAAATTGGTTTACCAAAGTAGAAGCCAAGAAATCCCAGCAATGGGAGGAATTAGGAATTTACAATTTGATTAAGTTATCGAAACCAGGCTTCACCTATAGTCATCCATTATTATTTGCGTCCTTATATTTCTGGGACAGCACCTACAACACCTTTCATCTCCCTGGGGGAATGATTACACCCACATTTTTTGATATAGCAGCCATTACTGGTTTGTCACCAGTAGGAGAAACCTACATTCCTGACAATGAAGAGCACTCCAGTATAATTGACTTCGAAGTCAAATTAGCCAGCTTTTCAAAGTTCATTAGCCACTACCACACTGAAGGAGATAGTGTGTCAGATGTGGAACACATTGCTTTCCTCACCTTATGGTTATCAAGGTATGTATTCTGCAGCAGGTCCTTACATGTAGCCAGCAGGTTCATCCCTCTAGCTAGAGACTTAAATGAGAATAGGAGGGTGTGTTTAAGTGAACTATTACTTGTTGATCTTTATGAAAGCTTAAGATCAGCCGTTTCGAGTTTGAAATCCCACACTCCCAAAAACATCCTTCTAGCTGGCCCCTTCTGGTTACTCCAGTTATGGCTTAATGCCATGTTTGAACCCTCACTATCAACTGCTAATACTATTGTTGAACAAGATCCGGAGATAGCGGATAGAATCATTGAAGGTACGAGGCTGCGAAAACTTACCCCAAACGATGATAAAGATGACTTCAAAGTTCTCTTCTCAAACTATATCATGATTTTCTCCAAGAGACACAAATTTGAAGAGACCATGGCGCCCTTTGCTTCAAGGACTCATGGACCATCATGGTTCACCATGGCCCTCTCAGAAGCAGTTAAAAGCAAAGAAATTCAAGATATTTGGAGAGCCTTTCTGCTTCCCAGATTAATCTCCTCGCGAATCACTCCTTCCAAGAATCAAATCTTCCTTTTTGCCTATCAACCCAACTTTGTTTCTAGACAATTTAGCCTGTGCCAACTAATCCCTGAACCTCTATTCCAAACAGAAAGTGCCATCACTTCTGGTCGAACCTTTAAAGCAAGAGAAGCCAAACTACAACAAGAACAATATCAAGGCTTCGCCCACTTTGAACTAATACCTTTTGAGCCCACACACTTCACAGCAAAGGGTTTTCTGGAATGGTGGACAAAGTTCTACCAATCTTATATGTTCGATACCCTCTCTATTCAACAGAAACTAACTGATGCGTTCGATGTGCAGGTACACTCCAAGAAAGGTATGTTCACTCACGCCAAAGAGATTAGGGCTTTTCAAAATTATTTCGAAACCACTTATGATCCCACACACTTGGAATCCACTGTGCATCAAGCGGCTGAGACCTTGAAGGAAAAATTTAAAGAAAAAATTTCTAAGCTCAAACTTCCTTCAGGGTTGTCACCTGAGGATAGGTATAGGTTGGCATTCGAAATGCATCCACCTAAATTCCCTAGATTGCCTACCTCAGAACTGGCTCTGGCTTGGTTTCCTCCATACCCTTGGTGGTTCACTTGCAAAGAAATGTTCAAATATCTTCAAAAGAAACCAAAGCCATCTGAGACTGTGACATGGGCTCGTCATTGGCTCCACGATTTCCCAGGACATCTTCGCTATGACCTTTCTGCCATGTCGATTAAATCTAATCAAGGCGCAGGTGCGAATGCTTGGGAAAATCCAAAATGTTTCTCACTCTCTACATTTTTAACTTTTTCCTTAATTGTTTCGATTTTCAGCCATCAGGATAAAGACCGCTGCTTCGAAGTCTAAAGAGGGAAGTGCCTCCCAAACATCTGTCGAAACCATTGATGATGTGACTGTATCCAAACCAACAACAACTACTGCAACAACAACAACACCAATAATAACAACTGTTCCAACTCCACAGGTAATCAATCAGCCCTGATGTTTCAAATAAACTGAATTGCATGATTTGGATCTAACTCATGTTTAAATCTTTTCAGACTAACAAACTCCCACCAACTACTCCAAAGAAAAGAAAAACCAACACTACTGGGAAGAATCCCACTGCTGGAGGGAATTCACCAACTGCTTCAAAGAAGAAGCAGAAGAAAGAAACTTCCAAAGGCGTTGCACCAACTGGCATTTCTAGACTCGATTCCAGAGATGTTGCTCCCTCAACTAAATCCAAAAATACACCTTCGACCTCCAACGTAATGTTGGAACATATAGATAGCAACCTCTCTTCTGAGAATCCATAGGTAAATCAAATTTGAATTTTTAACAAAAATTAGTTATTCATTACCTTGGTGCGTGCTCTTAACATCCTTTGTCTATGTAGGACATTTTGAACCCAACACTTACCACTTCGACTTCTCCATCAAAGACTGCTGCTCCCATCAACTCTTCTCCTCATGGGGACTCCAGTAACCTGGTGCAAAACAAAGGATCCTCTAACATGGCGGTTCTGACTGGGGCTTCAGAGCAGCAAGATGACCAGAGTACTTCTCCTCCCTTGAAAGAAACGAATGAAGCAACGCTTCATGAATCTGCAGAGACTTTACAAAAAACTTCTCTTCAAAAGTCCCCTCTTGAAACCCTTCAGGAGAATCCAAAGGACATTCATGCTGAAGAAGAGAAGGCTGATTCTGATCAAGGAAACGAAGAATCTGCAGAGGAAGGGTCTGAGGAAGAAGATGCCAAAATGGTTCAACTGCTGGAACAAAGTCAGATGCCAATAGCAGTGAGAACGATGATATCGAAGTGGTGGATCTGGTTGATAATGAAGAAGGCAATGAGCAGGAAACGAGTGAAGGTGATGGTGAAGAGACCAATAAGCCTATGGAAGTCGAAATGGATGTGACTCCCTTGCGCATGGAACTTCCCAAATCGTCTCAATCTCAAATGACCGAAGAGGAGCTAGCTCTCCTTAGACAAAATGACCCAATTGGGTACATGAAGGCGAAACTAGCTCAAAGGGATATTCCTCTTGCTAGGGCTGGTACTAGTTCGACTAGCAATCCGTTGCCCTCAGATGATAGAGTTGTACTCCTTAACAGAATTAGGAGAACAATCCTTGATGTGGACTTGTTCGAAGTGCTCAAACAAGATAGTACAGCTTGCTATACCATGAAGGAGCTACTCACGCAAGTTAACCTCGCCACCTGCTCTTTGCCAGTCAGCACCATCTTATTCGATCTTCAATCTCTGTTAGACAACGTGACTGGGTGTCTTCTCCAAGACGAATTTGCTACCAGAAAGGTCCAAGAGAAACGAACTGCCATGGACGCTGCTTATGAGCATGCTTCGAAGCTCTCTAAAGAAGCTGAAGATCAAGCCATGCACATAAAGCAAGCAAAAACTGACTATGAAGCTCGAGCTGAGTCTATTTTTGTCTGGGAAAGGCAAACTCACGAACTTCAACAAAAGGTTAAGGAGGCTCAACAACAACAATTGGCCTACGAAACCAATACTGCTGGTGATCAGTTCGAAGAGCTCCTCAACAAAGGACTTGCAGAAATGGAGGCAGCATAGCAACTTAAATGAGAAGTAGCTACCTGTTGTACCCCAAAATTTTCCCTCCCATATTCTTCAAAAGTTTTGACAAGCATCATCTCAATTTGCTCAAGTCTACTCAAGGGTTGCACAGTTCAAACCATCCTCCTAAGCCAGTCAAATTAGGGTTTTGGTTCTTGCAAGGAAGTTGAGGTTTTCAAGGGCTCAATCAAATCCCATATGCTCATATACATTGTCAAGCACCTACATGTCAAGTTTCAAGGCTCACCAGGTCAAGTTGCACAGTCAAAAACCCTAATTGCTTCACAATCAACTGTAGCGGCAAAATGGTCATTTGGCAGTCAAAAGTCAAAAATTTTGGTCAACATCTTATTTTGAAGCCACAATCATCATTTGGTCAAATCTTGACCATGATTTCACAAGAATGGCTCAAAAAATCATCAAGATGCAAAAGTTTCTATTTTTGGACAGCTGAAAAGTCAACTGTAACTTGACCAAGGCATAACGTTTTCATGTTTCATCAGAAAAATCCCATCCAATGCTCATTTTGAAGGGGATGACATTTCATATAACTCATCTTCACATTCCAAGTCCAAGAAATGCTCTCACAAAAAGTTATCAATTTCAACATTATAGGTCATTTTCAAAAGTCAACAAAAAGGCACTTTAAGTCAAAGACCATAACTTGAGATTGGTAAATCAAAATGACATGGGACCAAAGGCATTGGTTAGAGGACTTCAAGACCTTTCCAAAATGTCCAAGAACATGTTCATATGATCAAAATTGAGCAAGATATGCATTGGAGAAGTTGGGAAATTTTTGTGAAATGGCAAAAGTCAACTATCCTTGAAACTTCAATTTTTGACAAAAGGGCCCACTTTTTTCCACTTGATTCATCCTTGACATGCCACCCACGTGTCCCATGATCAATTTCAAGACCAAATAATTATTTTTCCATTTTTTATTTAATTTTTATGGATTTAATTCATTTTAATCCATAATAATTCAAATAAAATTAAAAAAATTAATTAAATGGTATCTTGTGGTTTGATTAGCCTTCATGTGTCATATTCCACATACCAAAACCATGCCAAGCTCATTTATGCATGAAAATTCAAATTTTGAACAAGCTTTGAAAGGCCTTTAATGGTGGTTAAGACAAAATCCAAAGCTTAATTGCAATGGTTAAAGGCTCCTAAATATGACTTATTCTCACTCATTACTATATATACAAGCCTTGCAAGCCTCATTCACAACCTGGAGCTCACAGAGACGGCCATAACAAAATTCAAAAATCCAAGCAAAAAGTCAAATCCTAATTCTACATTCCAAGCCATTTTAAGGAGATTTCTTGATTCAAACACCTTGCATAAGTCTCCAGAAACAATTTGCAACCAAGAACGAGTTCTAACACTCAAAGAATCATCCATAACAAGTCACACGGTTTGAATTTTTTTCCAGAAACGCATACCATTATTCATACATTGTTAACATCTTTTGTGGGTCATTTTGTGTTCATAGCATTCAGGTCAAAGCAGGCATAGGCGATTCCCAAAGTCAACAAGGCTTGGAGTGTTCTTGGGCCAGAATTTCTAAATCAAACCTCCATTGGGCCATCAACACCCCTTTGGTTTTGTTATTTCTTTTATTTTTCTTTTCTTTTATATTTCCTTTTTTAATTATTAGTTTTTTTTATTATTATTGTTAATTAACCTAACAAACTAATTTTTTTTTTTATAAAAATTCATAAAAACAAAAAAAGAACATTTTATTATTTATTAAATTATTTTGTAAATAAAATACTAATAAATTAATTAGTTTAATTAGTTTAACTTTAACATTTTTTAATAAGTAAAATTAATTTAGAATTAGGTCTTTCACTTTCTTTTTTTAATTTCTTTTTTTATTTTATTTCATTAAAAATATAAAAATACAAAAAAAAACGTTTTTTAATTAATTAATTAATTAGTTATTAGTTTTAATTTCATTTAATCACAAAAAAGGACAAAATTCAATTCTTATTCAAAAAGGGTCAAAACCCTTTAGGACGTTCCCGATTAAATTTACATTCACGCGTATTTATTTATTCTGATTATATTTATGTATCTGTATAGATGATGTAATAGTAATTAGGATTTTATTGCTTTCTTTAATTTTCTGCATTTACTTTTCAAAAACGGGTTTTTGTTTTTGGCGATGTATAGACCCGCGCCTTGTAATAGTTAGAATTTATCTTTCCGCAATTTATTTTTCACACTCCTAACTGTTAAAAAATGCATGAAAGAATGTATGAATAATAAAACCAATCCGTAGCTCACAAATAACATGTACAAGACAAACATAACTGAAAAACAACACACAAAGCACATGCCACTCCTAGGGTACGCCTCACTGGTTGCCTCGAACGTGGTCATCAAGTATAGGGTGTCTTAGAGGTCGCCCTTTGTCTAAAGATCCAGTTGTCTCGAAACGGTTGCCTCGGATAAAAGGATCTAGGACATTAGGGTTACTTCTAAGGTGTCCTACCATTGCTTCGGTGACCACACTGTCCCGATAATCGAATTGACCCGAACAACTCCAACGATGGTGCTACCTATCTCTCAATGGTGGGATAGCACTATCTAAAGGACTCTTACACAACTTAATTCCTTAGGGTAGGTAGATGACTCATGGGTACTTGCTCTTTTCAAAACAAACAAAACAACTTTTCGCACCTACACTTTCAAAAGTTTTCAAACAAATTTTTCACACACTCTTGAGGACAGATACAAGAGTTACTTAGAAATTTTTCAAACGAAACTTTTCCAAAACCCACTCAAATTTGAAAAGCAAACAATTTTGAAAACATAAGAGCAAGTACCTAAGAGCCCGTGGATAACCACAGATAGAAAGGGTGCTAACACCTTCCCTTTCTATAAATCTACCTCCCGAACCGAGAAACATTCTCGAATAAGGAATTTTGTTGTGCTTTTGTCCTTTCCATGTTGGAGAAAATAAAAGACGGTGGCGACTCTTGCTTACCGCGACATTTCGCGAACCAGCTTAAAAAACAGTCAGTTCTATTTCCACCGATCACACTACCCTAGAAGGAGCAAGGCGTTTCACTCAACAAAGGCTTGAGTCCTTTCGGAGTACCTTTAATAGATTGAGGAATAATGCCTATTTTTAAATCTCAGTTTTAATTAGTTTTGAAATTTGGTTTTGGTCTGTAATATCTGAACAACGCCATTTTGGCAATCCCATATTACCATTTTGGCATTCCTTTATGATGTTTTGATTACGTTGTTATTATTCGAATCTCCTGCAGGTGTGGCTTATATTTCTTTAAATATTTCCCATTAACCTTTAGGATTCGCTTATCATCAACCAACTCTTCGATTTCATATGCATTGTTTGAAAATATCTTTATTATTCGAAAAGGTCCTTCCCAATGAGGTGACCATTTACCTAATGTTTTATTTTTCTTGTCCATGGGCAATATGACTTTCCAGACTAAGTCATTAATAGTGAATGCTTTTCCTTTCACCCTTTTGTTATATGCCCTGGCTACCCTTTCCTTTTGTCTCATCAGGATTTCCAATGCATGCAATCTAACTTCATCTAACTCAACTAACTCATTCATCATCATCTCCCAGTATATTGCAGTTGGGATTTCGTTTTGTCTTTGAATTCGAACTGATTGTAGATGAATTTCTACTGGCAGAACTGCATCATGACCAAATGTTAGTTGGAAAGGCATGGTGTTAGTAGCTTCTTTAGGAGATGTTCTACAGGCCCATAGTATTTGGTCCAAAGTTTTGTGCCAGTTCCTTGGCTTTTTACCAATATGTTTCTTGATTAACCCTATTATCACTTTATTAGCTGCTTCGACCTGACCATTTTCTTGAGCATAATATGGTGTTGATGTCAGTAATCTAAACCCCATCTCTTGAGCAAACTCTTGCATCTTCCTTCCAGTAAACACAGAACCTTGGTCTGTGGTTATGCTCTCTGGCAATCCGAACCTATAGATAATTTGTTTCTGTATGAACTCAATAATAGCCTCTTGGTCAGCAGCTACTAATGGTATTGCTTCTATCCACTTGGTGAAATAATCTATTCCTACCAAGATATATTTATGTCCCTTAGACGAAGCAGGATTTATTTCTCCTATTAAATCCAATGTCCATCCTCTGAAGGGCCATGGTTTAATGATTGAATGCAACTCACTTGCAGGGGCATGTTGAATCCCTGCATGTTTCTGGCATTCTTCACACCCTTTAGCAAAATCTATACAATCTTTGAACATGCTGGGCCAATACATGCCATATCGAAATAACAACCATTTCATTTTATGACCTGCTTGATGTGCCCCACATACCCCATTGTGGACTTCTGACAATGGTAAGTATGCCTCACTTTTTCCTAGGCATTTCAGTAATACGCCTTCTTGGGTCTTTTTGAACAATTCATCTCCCATGAGGACATATGATAATGCTCTATATTTTATCTTCCTATCAACATTCAATGTTGGATTTGTTAAATAACTCACAAGTGGACTTTGCCAATCTGCATCTGATAAGGTGTCTATGGCTAGTACTTCGAATCCCTGTTTCTCAGCATACCCTAATTTTATACTCTCTAGATCTGATGGTATGAATCTAGTAGCCATAACTCTACCTCTTAATTCGACCAAATCCTCAAAGTTTTTGGCAGAAACTTTATAACCTGAAGCCAATTATGCTAAGTCATTTGCTTCTTGGTTTTCTATTCTTGGTATATGTTGAATATCCATGTATTCGAATTTTCTAAGTAGCCTGTTAACTATGACGAAGTATATCATCAGATTTTCCTTTATGCATTTGTACTCCTTTGTTATTTGCTTGACCACTAACTCTGAGTCTCCTTTAATTTCGACTCTAGTTGCCCCCAATTCCAACAAAGCTTCAAGTCCAACAATAAGCGCTTCGTACTCAGATTCGTTGTTCGAGCAACGAGGACCATCTAATTTATACTTGAATTTTGTTGGAATTCCTTCAGGAGAAATTATAAGAACTCCAACACCACTACCATTCCTGTGGGTCGAACCATCAAAGTATAATTTCCAAGGTTGCATTTCAACGTAACCCATGACAGTCTTTTCGACCAGTGAATGGTCCACAATGAAATCAGAAATCACTTGGCCTTTCACAGCTTTTAAAGGCATGAAAGTTAAAGAATATTCTGTTAAGGCTAAAGCCCATTTACCAACTCTGCTATGCATTATTGGTTTCGAAAGCATGTGTTTAATAACATCGAAATGAGATGAAACATAAACATCAACAGGCTTTATATAATACTTAAGTTTCATACAAGAAAAGTACAAATAGAGACATAACTTTTCTATATTGCTATATCTAGTCTCTGCATCATTCAATACCCTACTTAAATAGTATATGGCTCTTTCGGTGCCATTGCTATCTTCTTGTGCTAACATACTACCTATACTAACTTCAGAGGCAGATATGTACAATCTCATGGGCTTTCCCATTGAAGGTGGAGACAAGATGGGAGGCTGGGAGAGATATCTTTTTATCTTGTCAAATGCCTCCTGATGGGCTTCGTTCCACTCGAAGGCTTGGCCTTGCTTCAAACGAAGCAACAGAGAGAAAGCTTGGGTTCTTCCACTTAGATTCGAAATGAACCTTCTGAGAAAGTTAATCTTCCCTAGCAAAGATTGCAGCTCCCTTTTCGACGTAGGTGCTTTCGTCTCCATTATGGCTTTGGTTTTATTTTGGTTGATCTCGATTCCTTTTTTATGAACCACAAAGCCAAGGAAATCTCCAGCCTGCACAAAAAATGCACATTTAAGGAGGTTCATCTTTAAGCCATGTTTTCTCATTCGTTCGAATGATTGGCTCAAATGATGCAAATGGGTTTCTGCAGATATAGATTTGATGACTATATCATCAATATACACCTGCATAAAGGTTTCAATGAAATCATGGAAAATCGAATTCATTGCCCTTTGATAAGTTGCCCCAGCATTTTTCAAACCAAAAGGCATCACTACCCATTCGTAGGTGCCTAAGGCTCCAGGGCAACAAAATGCTATCTTGGAAACGTCTTCTTCAGCAATAAAAATCTGATTGTAACCAGAGTATCCATCTAACGTACTTAAATATTCGAATCCTGCAGCAGAGTCTACTAACATTTCTGCCACGGGCATGGAGTACTCATCTTTAGGGATTGCAGTATTTAAATCCCTAAAATCTATGCAAATTCTTAGAGAACCATTTTTCTTAATAACAAGCACTATATTTGCCAACCATTCAACATACCTTGTGGTTCTGATGAATCTGCAGCGCAACAACCTTTCGATCTCAGATTTGATCTTTGTGAGAACCGCTGGTGCGAATCTTCTAGGAGTTTGCTTGATGGGCTTCTTGCCATCCTTAATTGGAAGTCTGTGTTCCCCTAACTCCCTCTTTAAACCAGGCATTTCGTCATAATCCCACGCGAAGCAATCTTTGTTTTTCTTGAGGACTTCGATCACTTCCTGCTTGAGGCCTGGGTTAAGTTTTGTGCTTATGTAGGTTATTCTCTTTGTGTTCTCATCCCCTAAATTCACTTCTTCGAGTGGATCCTGTGCCAACATTTTGGCACCTGAGTCTATGGGGTCCCTTTCGAAGCCTAAGGGTTCTTTATCATAGATGGCATCCAACCTTTGATCTATTTCGAGTTCTTCAAAGGGTGAGCCTTTCGAGCTATCCCCATTTATTTCGTTCACCTTTACATCCAGTTTATTTATTTCAGCCTCTAAGGCCGCCTTTGATTCGTTCTCAGCCATATAGGCCGAAATACTTTCGATAAAGAAGGACTCAATCATGAGCAAGGTTGTCGAATTCCCAGCCTCCTGGCCGTCTTTGCATAGTACCTTCGACTCCTTCATCTTCACTGATTATTCTTCTATCCCAATATATGCCATCATGGCGAAGGGTCATATAATAGTGTGTGTTTCTGGTTTCGTTGATTTCATCATTAGGGACACAAGGAGCAATCTTTGCCAGATGTTTGTCATAATTCCTCTTGTCAACTAAGTTGACTGCTGTCATGAAGTAACTCTGGTTCGCTTCAATGTTCTCCACAATCCCATCTTCTCTCCATAAAACCAACCTCTGATGCATTGACGAAGGAACTGCTCCGACGTCATGGATCCACTCTCTTCCCAACAACAAGTTGTAGTTGGCTTTGGCTTCGATCACCATGAACATGGTGTGCCTACAGATTGACCCTATCGTCAAGTCCAATTGAACCACCCCCAATGTTTTGCCTACTTTCCCTTCATAATTGGACAGAACCATGTTGTGTGGTTTGATGTCTCCTTCGCGTATTTCTAACTTTTTCAGCATGAAATGGGGTATTAAGTTAACTGTAGCGCCCCCATCCACTAAAACCTTATTTACGCCATGGGCACCAACCTTTTCCCGAATGAATAATGGCTTCAGATGATTTTTCATAGCTGGTTCTGGGCGCTCGAAGAACGCATTCTGCTCCTCGACATCTCCGTTATCCATCACGTAGTAACACACAAGCCTATGCTTCATCAGATCTATGGTATATTCTTCCTCATACTCTTCGATTTTAGTTTCCTGTCCAAACTCACAAGGAAGTACAGATACCACGTTGCAATTGATATTGAGCGAAGACTCCCCCTCTGATTCGAAGTTGTCCGTTAGCATATCTTCGTCTTCTTCTGGACCTGGAGTGTATTCCTTCGATTCACTTGGTTGTGCTTCAGAGAAGAGTCTCCTACTAACTGGGGGTTTGTCCTCAGTTTGATTATTTGGTGTGGGTTTGTTGGTGCTTTATTCTCCTTGGTTTTTTATCGAAGTTGCTCCTTTATTTGCCATAGCTTCCCTTTTAGCCTTTCGAATTCTCTGTTGCCTTCGCCATTGAGATCTTGACATGGGGTTTCTTCCTTTGTAGTTTTCTAACCTCACTTCCTCCCTCTTCGCCATGTTGAACTTCCTTCTATATGTCACAGCGTGGCGTGCGTTTCGTTCATTACTTCTCCATTTGTCTTTGCCTTTGTTAGTTCTGACTTGCAGCCATTTGTCTGTTGGTATTTCAGCAGGAATTTTGAACGTCACTCTTCGAGCGCCTTTGGGATGAGGACTATCAGGCCTTCGTTGATTGTATTTGCTATCGAAATGTTGGCCCATCTGACCAGTCTCTTGGTGGTTCCAGCATGGGGCGAAAGGGATTGTTTCGAAGGCTCTGGCCATACTTTGATCGTACACAGCAGAACACCTTGGGCATACCAAGCATTTGGTTGCCCCTTTATAACAGCGAACCAAAAACTCCAACAAACTTTCTCCAGCTTTAGGGCAACACTTGAATAACTGGTTATCCTGGCGCCAGTTGATGCCAGCTCGTGCCCTTTGTACCCTCTCGAAATTTGCAATAATTCTCTGGTTGCAGATGATGCTGCACCTAGGGCATAGTATCATTTTAGCATCTCCTTTGTGGCACAACTTGAGGTAATCTTTAAGACTGGCATCCCCAGCATAATTATCCTCCATTTTATACTTTTCTTTTTCTAAGTATCTCTCCACCTCCTCCATTTCAGAACGAGGTCTCTCCATATTCACCATGTTTACATCCACATCCTCCCCCTTTATGTCATCATCTTCCCATCCTGTAGGTTTTATATCTTCAATTTGGATTTTCGAACTCTCTGGGGCAGAATACTTTACCAAGTAGTCAAACTTTCCACTGGGCTCTCCTAAAGTATCCCATATTTCTTTCTGAGGGAAGGGTGGCTTTGTGATATGGACTTTCTCCAATCTTAGCCTCAGGCCTTCAGTAACCTGTGTCAACTCTTGCTTTTGGTTTTCCTGGCCTTCAGTAGCCTGGATTTCTTTTGTAACAGCTAAAGGTGCTGCTTCGATCGAAGCCTCTGGTTGCTTGTGGATGTCCTCAGTGACCCCTTTGTTGACTTCGATTAACACCCAGTTTTCATTCTCAGTGCCTTTTTCTCCTAATGGAGTGTCATTTTGATCTGCTTCCACCATATTGATTTCTCCAATGCATACAGGCTCGGAGTAATTGGTGTCTGCGACATCCAAAGGGTCTTCATCTACTTTCATTTTTGGTTTGTCAACGAATTTCAATCTGCCATCTTTAATTGCATTTTGAATTAGATCCCTGAAAAGAAAACACTGTGAGGTTTTGTGGCCTAGGAAACTATGATACTTACAAAATCCTCTTTTCTTCCTTTGATCTAAAGGAGGTATTTTGACATTAGATGGCACAATGAGTTGGCCATCTTTGACAAGTAAATCAAAAATCTCGTCACACTTAGTTACATCGAAGGTATAAACCTTCTTTGGGAATCTGTCACTTTTCTCATTTTCAACAATTTCTTTCCCTTTTGTGGGAACTAATAACTTACAAGAGTAAGGTGGAGCCTGTTTCAATTCGGCGAGATCAATTTCGACCTCTTCGAACTCAGGGTAATCTTCTGCTTCCTCAGCTCCAACATAGGAGACCCTTTCTTTCTTGTTATTTTTAAAAACTCTGGCCTTTTCGGTCTTTAGCCTTTTGACTTGTCGAACCCTATCGGCTAACTGAGCCATGTCCCTCAAGTATTGTGTATCTAATTTCTTTCGAATGGAGTAATCCAGGCCTCCAGCGGCCATTTCGACTAACTCATGTTCAGGAACTACTGTAAAGCATCTAGATTTCAAAAGTCTGAACCTATTCAGATAATCATCTATGGGTTCATTAAACTTCCTCTTGACACTGGCTAGTTCCTTCAGACTTATTTTAGATTGCCCCATGTAGAACTGTTCATGGAATAATCTCTCCAACAGAGCCTAAGTGTCTATGGACCCAGGAGGCAAAGTGGTGAACCATGTGAAAGCGTTCTTAGTTAGGGAACTTGGGAAATATTTGATCCTAAGGTCTTCATTATTTGCTATGTCTCCTGCTTCAGTTAGATACCTGGCTATGTGTTCGACTGTTGATTCATTGGTATCTCCAGCGAACTTTGTAAACTTAGGGACTTTATATCCCCTTGGTAAATCAGTGTGCATTATGTAATCTAATATAGGAGAGGCATAATTTGGCCTTCTAATTCCTGTATTGAGGCCATTATGGGCCATGATTCTCTCTATCATGGTGGTTAAATTATTTTCTGCCAAGATGTTAATGTTTCGAATTCTGTGAACGACTGCATCAGCATCTTGATTTCGACCCACCATGACAACTCCTCTAGGTTGTTCTTCTCGAAACTCTGGGACTTCTAACCTTTCGATCATTGCCCCTGGTTCCATAATTTCCCTTTGTGGGCCTTGAATCATTGGGGCTTCTAACCCTTGTGCCCTTGCCCCCAAATTAACCCCCTCTCTGGTTGGTCTATAGGGTGGGTCATCAGCAACTTGTTCTATGATAGGTACGTTTGCTCGAACTCCCGCCTGATTCTGCCTACGCCTTTCTGGGGGAGCGAAAAAATCTGCTATTCGACTCATGTTATCCGCGTTTTCTCTGTTTGTCACAGTTACATTTTGTACTATTGGGGCAAAGATCTCCTGCATAGTTTGTGCTAATACTCCTATCATATTATGGTTACTGTCATCCATTAATTTCCTAAAGGCCAACTGATTTTCTGTGGTTAAGATAGGCATTGCACTATAACCCACTGACCCTTGGTTATTTGTCATAAATTGATTTGCCCCAGACCCAGACCCTAATTGTGGTGACGTATTCGATGTCGAAGTGTGCAGACCCGCCATAAAAGATGTTGGCATCCCATAAGAGGAATTTATGTGTCTGTTAGCATCGAACCTGGGTGGTCTAGTTAGTGGGGTGGCGAAATGGGTTTGTGTCCCTGATGGTGGGACGAATCCCCCAGGATAACCAATGGTTCCTGTATTTCCTACAATTGAACTGTTAGTCGACATGCCACTTGTTCCATTCGTGGCTATACTATTGGTAGAAGATGCAACAGACTGTGCGTTCGAAGGGATTGTATTAGATGTTCCTGTCAAAGCGGACATATTAGTGCCTGTTGCATGTGGGATATTTTGTTCCCCTTGTTGATTGTCTGGATTAGACATCTTGTTTAAACGTTTTCTTCTGGGTAAGGGTTGGTTGCTATTGGTTATTCTACCACTTCTAAGGTTCATAAAACAACGAACTTATCACTCAGAAAGTACTTTTACAATGGTTATGTCTCAACAATCTTTACTTTGTTCTAAATTTCGTGATGACCAATGACGGTCCCACCAGGTGTGCCAATTTGTTTACAGTGATTTTTGGTAAACAACCGCTAGTCCTCCAAACTATTAAATAATCTTAATGACTGTTATTTAATCTCTCTGGTAACTTGCAGGATCGACTAGATTGATCCTATGGTGTATTGGTCGTTTGGATAATTCTCATTGCAGAACTGATATTCATGGTTGGTATTTAGAATGTTGCATAGGCGTTCAACTTACTTCGATTACCATATTAAAGATCTAATGACATGATCAAGTAAAGACGCACGAAACTAAATTGCATGAATAAAGGTTCAATTGTAAAGACATGTAAAACTGCAAGAAACAAGTAAATAACTTTGAAGTATAAAAGCATGTAATGTAAAAGAGTTTCTGAAATGTAAAAGATTCGAAATAGAAAGAAAGCGTTTAAATGCAAGAAATCAGTAAATGACTTTGAATGGAAAGATATTCGAATGATGAAAGCATGAAGATAAAAGCGTGAAATGCAAAATAGTTTCTGTAATATAAAGTACTCGAAATAGAAGGAAAGACTTTCAATTGCAAGAAATCAGTAAATGACTTTGAATGAAAAGGTTTTAATGTAAAGGCTTTTGAATGATATTGACATGAAGATAGAAGATAAACTGGAAATGATAAAGAGTTTTACTGAATCATAAATATTTGGTGTTATCATACGTACATTGTTCGAGCATTCGTTTCCCTAGCCATGTGGTATTTTGAATGTTTACTGAATTTTGTACAATAGATATGACACACGAAATCCTAACGCTAAGACTTCTATTTATACTACTTCGACCATAACGGTCTTGCCTATAAGATTCTGCCACGTTCAGAACATGCAGAGCACTGCCCCTCTCTAGCTTCCACGCGTCTTCGAACGCTCCAGCGCATATATTTTAAATTTCGAACATCCCGCTTGCGTTTGAATTTCAAATGTTTTGGCACTCTTCGCTTCGAACTCATTTCTTGGACACAGTCTCGTTACCACTTCGAGACTTCTTTTAAATATATCTCCGCAACTGTCACTCGAAGCTCCGAGCTTTGATATGTTCATTCGAAGCACTGCTTCTACCATTTCGAACCATGACATCTTGCCTTATTCCAACGAAACATCCAGCTTGCTTCGTTTCGAACTGTATCATCAAAATCTTCAGCCAACACCCACCTACAGAGGTAACATTTCCAAGAATCAAGGGTGAGTAAATCATAATCATTATAAAAGACATAAGGAGTAAATATAGTAGTCATGATACAACACCAAAGAAACACACCAACAAAACTTCATGTCATACTCACACCTTCAAGCATCATAATACGCATCAGACACATGGTAATACCATCAATTAGAAATTATCACTAACACGCATCCACAAAACATCAATCAATCTATTCATCATGAAATTCCTTATATAATACAATATAACTTCTTTAGATTCATATATGTGGTACCAAATCTTCACTGATGACACCATCATCGTTTCCTCCAAAGATCCCCACCAACAAGATTGATCCCCGCTTGGAACCAGAGCACATCACAATTTGCACTCAATACACACTATGATATTAATGCCATCACTGGACTATTCGTCCTAAAAAACTCATTGGAATAACATTTTGCAACCATCATTGGGCTACACCCTAACTTATGTCATGAATGCATAATGCAAAAATATTAATAAACAAATGACCACTACTACTAAAAATGCATCATCATTCATATAATATTATAAATATTAGCATATACTTCATAACACAAAACAACATCATCATAGCATCAACAATTCATTATATATACCAACACTGCGTTAAAACAAACACCAATATCATCTTGTTCATAAAAGAATAGGTATTGGAAAAACACTTCATATAACTCACTTAATTCTACCATGGTATAGTTCGTTTTTTTATCTTTCTAATGCTTTAAACGGCGCATCAATCCGAATTCTGAAACTCAAGTTATAACATTTTAAAAACTTCTGCTTCTATTCATCGCATGGTGCTCGCCTGGTGACGCAGACTACTCCCCTGAGGCTCACTTGGAAATGAGGGAGCTACATATTCCTTATCATACAAAATTCCAAGGACTTTGTTTTATCTGGTCTCCATTGCCCAGCGACGCATCCTGCTCGCCTGGAGATCACCCTTCGCTTTTGTATCATCCGGCGACACTCAAGCGATAGATAATCCCCCGTGCAAAAGTCCAGGGGCTATGCTTTTACTCCATTCCATTGCTTCTTGCTCGTTTGGTGTTGCACGAGTGAGGCTCCATCGCCTGACGACGCGCACCAGACAACAACTTCTTGTGCGATTCTGCACCTGTTCAGTCCCAAATTTTCTTACGATTCCATTCCTATACAGTCCAAATATTCATATTATTCCACATAGAGTCACCATACAATAAACCCATAACATTATAGCCATCATATACATAAACTCATGGCAAATCATCATGGTAATTTCATCACAATCTATCATACATATCATATTACCAATTCACCATAAAACCCCAAACAATCCTACAATTATCTAATCCTTAGATCAATTATAATAACAACAGTAAATCCCCTTACCTTATATTTCTCCTAGAGATTTATTTATATTCGCGTTCTACCAAATTCTTTTGTGCTCTAGCCTCTTCTCTCTTCTTCTCTTCCAAAAGTAATCGTATATAAGGAATCGCTCAAACCTCAATATTCTCTAATTGTCAATCTTACCCCTTGGACCCCTAATATGGTCCTTCCACCTTTGCCCTCACTAAACCTCTTACAATCGACCATTATGCCCTCGTCATCTCTAACAGTAATATTGTTCTCTTTTTCTAACTAAAATAATCCTAATTAATTATTTTAATTATCTAAAATTATCCAAATTATTCTAAAATACCCTATACCTTCTTAATTCCTACCACCCCATCATACACCACACAAAACATCGTATCAAGCATCATGATCATCCGTACATTACATGAATATCACAATTAAGTCACAAATACTCAACATAAATTAATTAAATAATTAAATAAATAACCTAATTATTTTTGGATGTTACATATATGACATAGAAGATTGGACCATGTTAGCATGACAAGGATTTCTCAACCAAATAAACTTAATTTAGTCAGAGACTTTCTTAATCTTAAGTTCTCTTTAGAAGCTCTTTGTGAAGCATGTTAGAAAAGCAAGTTTTCAAAAACTTCTGTTAAATCAAAGAATGTTGTTTAGACCAATGAAAACTGCTTCTATAAATGGTAAGAAGTTTGGGTTAGTCATTGTATATGACTATAACAGACGGACATGGGTTAAATTTTTAAAACACAAGGATGAGTCACATTTTGTGTTCTCTACTTTTTGCTCTCAAGTGCAAAATGAGAATAAATCTAAAATTGTCAGAGTCAGAAGTGATCATGGTAGCAAGTTTGAAAACAAACAGTTTGAGAAGTTGTTTGATAAGAATGGCTTTTCTCATTATTTCTCCTGTCGTAGAACTCCACAGTAAAATGGAGTTATATAGAGGAAGAATATGACTTTGCAACAGATGGTCAGAACCATGATCAATGAGACTAACATGGAAAATCACTTCTGAGCAGAGGCAGTTAACACAACTTTTTATATTCATATCAAAATCTATACCAAATTTATTTTGGGTAACACTCCTTATGAATTTTGGAAGAATAAGAAACCCAACATTTCATATTTTCATCTTTTTGGTTGTAATTGTTTTATTTTGAACACTAAGGAGAATCTTAAAAAGTTTGATTCTAAAGAACAAAAGTTTATCATGTTAGGATACTCAGAACATTAAAAAGGTTGTAGAGTATACAACACTAAAATACTTATTTTTGAGGAATCAATTCATGTTAGATTCAATGATAAGCTTGACTTTGAGAAGTAAAAGTTAGTTGAAAAGTTTGCAGATGTGGAGATTACCTATTCAGATTTTGAAGATAATGAAGTTGTTGTATAAGAAAAAATATAAAGGACTCTAAAGATGTCCAACCAAAAGTTGTTGAAGCTTAGAATCTTTTGAGGAAGCATATACAAAGATCTTCACATTCTTAAGAATTGATTTTGGGTGACAAGACTGAACTAGTCATAATCAGATCCTCCTTCAAAACTTCTAAACAGACGCTTATGGGTTTGGTTTCCCTCATAGAACCTACATCAGTTGATAAAGCGCTTCTGGATACAAAGTGGATTCTGGATATGTAAGAAGAACTCAATCAATTCTACATTAACGATGTGTAAGATCCCGTTCCTATACCCAAAGGAACACATGTGGTTGGAACTAAGTGGGTATTAAGGAATAAGATCAACTAAAAAGGAGAAGTGGTAAGAAACAAGGCTTGACTAGTTGACTAAGGATATAGCCAGGAAGAAGGGATTGACAATGCAGAAACCTTTACACTAGTTTTCAGGTTAGAATTTATTCTTCTCTTGATTTTGTTTGTTGTTAATCATAACATGATATTGTATTAGTTGGCTACATAACAAAGGAAGTGTATGTACACCAACCTCCTAGTTTTAAAAGTCATAAAAATCCAGATTTCATTTTTAAACTTAAGAAATCATTGTATGGTCTAAAACAAGCTCCCAGAGCTTGGTATGAAAGATTAAATAATTTAATTTTAGAAAATTACTTCACTAGAGGAAAGGTTGATACCACCTTGTTATGTAAGTCTTTTAAAAATGATATTCTAGTAGTTCAAGTATATGTTGATGATATTATATTTAGTTCTTCTAATCCCACTTTGTGGAAGGAATTCTCTAAGTCTATGAAGGCTGGATTCGATATAAGTCTGATGGGAGAACTCAAGTACTTTCTGAGAATCCAAATCAATAAAGGCCTATAAGAGACGTTCGTTCACCAGAGCAAGTACACCAAGGAACTTTTGAAGAAGTTTTACTTGTCAAAATGTAAGATGGAAAAAACCCATATGCGCCCTACTTGCATTCTAGAGAAAGACGAGGTAAGAGGCAAGGTAGATCAGAAGTTGTACAGAGGTATGATAGGTTATCATTTTATATTTGACCGCTTCTAAACCTAAAGTATTATTCAGTGTCTGCTTGTGTGCTTGGTTCTAATCAGATCCTAGATAATCTCACTTAACAGATGTGAAATTCTAGTAAAAGTAACATACATACATCCCTACATCAGAATATGATGTTAAGCCAGATGTTACAACATCTGGTAACAGACTAGATCAATCAAGCTATAAGTGATACAAAAAAAAATTGAAGAATGATAAATAAAACATAGACTTGTTAACCCAGTTTAGTGCAAACTCACCCACATCTAGGGGCTACCAAGTCAGGAAGGAAGTCCATTATTAGTAGTATTAGTTAAAATCTAAACTCCCCCGTTTACAACTTCTTGCCTAATCCCTAACCAATGTAGATTCTACCAAGGTCATCCCTAAATATGAGAAATCACCATCTCACTTCTTAAATCACCCTAGTGATATATAACAGTCCCAATCCCAGTGGCTGCAACAAATACAACCTAATTTAGAATATTACATTTCAAATACAAAAACTCAAACTCAAACTCTTTCTTAAAAGCTTCGAGTGAGAATAATACTCAACTCATCACCTAAAGGTTTCTGAATGAGAATAATAACTTGACTAACAGTCAAGTAAAAAACAATCGGCCATATAGTATAAAAATATACATGGGTGACATACAAACTACACAAGAGAATCTCAAAACCTAAGACTTATGCTTCCCCTAATTTTACAATTGTTGAAAACTTAAATTACATTAGGTTAGGATTCCTCTTTAAATATAACTCTACAGTCCATGGGCTTTGATATTCTGAGTCCATAAGTTTCTTGATCCATAAGCTGAGTGATGCACCAATTGTGTATAAAATCTCCTTAAATCTTTGAACAACCAATACAAAGTTTCCTAAATTGTATCAAGGCCCAATTTAGTAATTAATGAACAATCGGAGATATAAAACCTGTTCTAGATTAAATCTTATTGACCTACAAAATTTACTGAACCATATCCAAAAGAAATATTACAGAATCAAATCAAATCAGCCAATATTTAAAACAACAACGCAAGCTGTACTGTATAATAGAACACAATGTCATGACATCTTGTTTGACATCTGGCCAGAACCATGTTTTAGAAAAGTTTCAAATCCTAAAACCATGGTACTAACACTTTCCTCTTTGGAAATTTTTGGATAAAACAACCAAAAGTCCCAATTACACTTGGAGAGAGGAATAAGACCATAAACACCAGCTACATGTCGATCATGTAAATTGTGTAAACACAACACAAATCAGAAGCTTGTACACACAGACAGGTTTGCACTCCCCTTGTCACACATAATCAATTCTTCCCTCAAGAACATAGCCTACACACCAAAGCACATACAACAGAAGTAGCATTAGAATTTACTACCCCTGAATAGTTGCATAAGCAACTAGAAACAGCTACTCTCCCATAAGCAGTAGCACACATTTCTATCACAATGAAAGATTAACATGTCAAGACATGTGATGTAATACCAAGACACAAACACTTCACTCCCCCCCATTTAGCCAAAATATTGGTAAAAAGAAACAGAGTAAATGTACACAACCAGTGGAAACACATAGAGATTATGAACATATTACACCCAGGCAATACAAAAAATGGAAGCATAGATCACAGATGGAACTACACAAGTCAAACACAAGTTACATGTCAAACATGTAGACTTTGTACATGCGGAAGAAGATAAATGTTTCTCCTTCTTAAACAAAGTCCCAATTTATCACCCTGAACTTGAGGTGAAGACTGACAAAACCATACCTCAACTTCATATAACTTAGAGAACAGGACATAACCATGATCATAACTCAGATCATAAGACACAACAGAAAGACTCAGAACAAGGAAAACACAGACTCATACAGGATGTTAGAACATCCTATAAAACATTCTTGTAAAAAAACTGCAAGAACAGACTCAAGACTCACATGTTGGACAATCATGCTCCCCCTAAAGTGTTGCATACAACAAGCAACAACACTTGACTAAGACCTAGATCTAGGACTCGATACAAAAGAAACTGACGTAGGGAATCAATGCATGCATGAATTAATTCAAGACACAAAAATAAAAACCAAAAGAAACAGACTCAAAAAAAAAAATCCCATAGAAACAAAGAGTAAGTATAAGTTTCTCCCAAAACAAACAAAACTTGATGCTAGATTAGAAGCATAAAACTCACTTAAGGGAAAATAACTCCCCCAAGCAATAATGACTTTAAAAAATCACAAAAGCATACATTTTTATTTTTTTGTAAAATATATACGAGATAGCAATCACAAGTTATCCAATTGTCCCTCCAGAGTCAATGAAGTTGACCCGGTCTTCATCAACATCTGAATCTGAATCATGTAAATGAACATGATTCTTCCTCAAGGATTTCATCTCTGTCACATATGTTATCCCTGTCTAGGATGCTCCAAACAATGTTCCAACATTTGTTTCAATGTTGAACCAAACCTTATTTGAATCATGCCCTTATCCTTAGTGGATTCCAGCAAATGAACCTTCTTGACACCAGTATCTTTGGAAGTTTTACTCATGATGAAACATAGTATATAAGAAACATGAGGAAGTAAAGCATATAAATACAAGGTGAGTTACTTTGATTGTAATGGAATATTTTCTTGTAACGATAAATAAGTCAATGAAAGCATTATTGGAAGGAGATAAAATCTTCTTTAGTAACAGTGTACCACTCAATAAGAGAGAGACATGCCCTTGTTCAAACTTTTCCCTTTTTCAAAACTTTGACTGCTAAAAATGTTACAACATTTGAAATAACATTCTCCATGCCATTGAAAATGATTCTTCTGAGTTTACACACAACAGAATGAGGAATATAGTTGGCAAGACGGACCAAACAATTACTACAAAAAATTATCCCTCAGTGCAATTGCAAAAATACCCCTTGCATACTTAAAATAACTTGCACCTCAAGTTATGATAAAAACCTTCCCAAAGCTCCTTAGCCTAACCAAGCTTGGAAGTGCCAATATTTTGTAGAAAGATCCCTGACATAAAGATGACAGACCAATGACTTTATTCTGTATGCAGAACAAAATCCCTGTACCTTAATTGCAGTAGAATGTTACACTACAATGTCATGACATCCGGTTAGACATTGTACCCCTTTAGTAACCAACCCAATATAGAAAACATCATTCTTCAGCAATGTACCTAATCTTCAAGACATACCAAGACTCAATTAATTCTGATCTCACAGATCCGAATATCCTCCAATGATACAAACTTCTTCAGACTTGGCCAAGCTTTTTACTCCAAGCATCACCATAATTATATATTTCATTTCTGAAACAACTAATGATCATAGACTAAAATAACATTCAAATATTGGGCTCCATCCTAAACAATTTGTTTTCTTGAGAACTTTCTTATTTAGTTCTAGCCATCCTTTTAAAATTCTTCAAACTCTAGAGTATCAAACTGCTGAAATGATGTTCAAACATCTGCTTGAACATCAGTTCCTTTCAATGAACACATCACTAATTCGGGTCCTAAAACATCACCAAAAGTAACTCTCTCAATAGAATAACTTAGAAACATACTTTGTTCTTATTAAAGGAATATATGAGACCCTAGATAGTAGATTCACAAGGGAAAACCATATATATCCTACTATCCACCAGGACCTTCACCTTGCATTGAACCAAACAAAACCATAGAACATGTTCTAGAGCTTTTGCAATTGTCTGATGTTGCACCTTTTGGTGTGACATCTTGACTTCTTCTTTCTTGACCACCAAGCAAAAGGATAAACAACTAAATGCTTGTAAAATTCACAAATAGAAATTGTTCCAAAATCCTCATAGGAACTTCATACACCATATTAGTGACAGAAATTTCATCCTTGATGACATATACCTTCATACCTTGATCACGCAACTGTCTTGTGTTGGTTACAATAGTCACTAGTCCTTGAGCAAGAAGAAACCAATTACTAAAACTTAGAGAATCCATCCTTAATTCTTTAGTTATCCAATGTCCTTCAACTTCCTTTTTAGTATCATCAACAAAGGAACACTTGATTAGAATGAGACTTAAACAAACCACCAGGAACACTTTTGCTGTAATTAAGTGTATGGAACATTTAATATCAAAATACCAATCATATTAGTTGGAGACCTAAGAAAGGTATGAGAGATAAGGAAATAATCGCCTTCCCTGAGTATTAACCACTGCTTGGTTAAACAATATTGAACTTGACCTTTGAGAAAATAACCAAAACTGTTAAAATCAACTTATCATAGAAGAGATGTCTTCAGTGTAAGTATATGCATGTAACATAAGTAAGCTGATGTCCAGCATAATGTTATGACATCATTGAGTTAAATTACCTTTTGATAAAACAACCTTTTGTCACTTTGAGTTTTCCCTTTGCCAAACATAGCTTGAAAACCCAAAACCTTCCGACAAATTTTTACTTGAGGAACATTCTTCAACAAATCTGAACTATCCTTCCAGGCTTGATCATTGATACCAAGTTTTAGGATTGATAGAGTTACTTCACCTTGCAAGTTATAAATGGTAGATATTCCTTCATTCTCTTAAGACATGAGATCAGAAATAAATCACCTTATATTTCTTTATGGTTGATAACACCTTCTATTCTAGATACCTAGATCTTTAATAAAAGCATCCAACACCTCAAGAGAAAATTCTTCAAAACAGAAATCTTCATTAGAAGTCCATCTTCCAGTCAAACCAAATATAGAAAACCCATACAATTGTTCTTGAGATAAGCATTGCATTCTGCTTCACAAAGATCCAAGTTCTCCATATTCATATGAATGCTTTGACATTGATTGATCTTTACTCCAGTTCCTGCATTCATTTTAGCATCACAGACATGTTGAAGTCAGTACAGATGCCTTTGACATTTGTTATAGACATTCTGTCCAATCTTCTCAAATCCTAATTGGATCATCTTCCAAGGAACACAAAGAAATAAGAAAACTTTTATTAGAGACCAGAAATTAAGCTCCTGTAGAGTTGAAAGGAAAAATAAATGGCTCTTATCTTTCTTCAATGGCTTATCACTTTCATGTCAAACCTCTGGAGTAGAGACCTGAGAATCTTCTTCTTGATTAGCCTCACATCTGAACATTTTACTTCCAAACACACTTAGATATACCTTTATGAGTAGACTTGAGATATTTCCCAAGTTTCGTTGGCCACAGTACAAGTGATGTATAGTCTGGAATTTTTTTTTCAATTCCATTAATGGTGGTATTGATAACTTTAAACACCTGATCTTTTATTTTGTCTTCTAAATCACCAGGATTCTTCCAACCAGATAAACTTCATAGTTCTACAGTTCATTAATTACCATAATGGTATCACTCTAGATTTCCAAAAAGACACATAGTACTAGAAATATATCTCCCTGAAAACACACCCAATAGACCAGGGTGCCTGCTCTGATACAAATTGAAATTCTAGTACATGCAACATACATACATCCAAGCATTAAAACATGATGCTAAGACAGATGTTACAACATCTGGAAGAAGACTAAATCAATCAAGTTGTAAGTGATATAGAAATAAAATTGTAGAATGATAAATAACACATAGAGTTGTTAACCCAGTTCGGTATAAACTCACCTACATTTGGGGCCTACCAAGTCAGGAAAGAAGTCCACTATCAGCAGTATTAGCTCAAATCTAAACTCCCATGTTCACAACCTCTCACCTAATCCCTACCCAATGCAACTTCTACCTAGGTACTCCCTAAATATGAGAAATCACCATCTCACATCCTAAATCACCTCAGTGATATCTAACATTCCCAATCTCAGTGACTACGGTAAATACAACCCAATTTAGAAGATTACTCTTCAAATACAAAAACTTAAACTATTGCTTAAAAGCTTTGAGTGAGAATGATACTCAACTCAATACCTAAAGGTTTATGAGTGAGAATAATAACTTGACTAATAGTCAAGTAATAAACAGTCGGCCACATAGTATCAAAATATATACGGGAGACATACAAACTACACAAGAGACTCTCAAAACCTAAGACTTATGTTTTCCCTAATTTTATGATTGTTGAAAACTTAAATTCTATTAGGTTAGGATTCCTCTTTAAATACAACTCTATAGTCCATGGGCTTTGATATTCTGAGTCCAGAAGTTTCTTAATCCATAAGCCGAGTGATACACCAATTGTGTAGAAAATCTCCTTAAATCTTGGAACAACCAATACAAAGTTTCCTAAATTATCTCAAGGCCTAACTTAGTAACCAATGCACAGATGGAGATATAAAACCTACTCTAGATTATATCTTCTTGACCTGCAAAATTTACTGAAACATATCCAAAAGAAATATTCCAGAATCAAATCAAATCTTCTAAGATTTAAAATAACTGCGCAAGCTGTACTGCATAACAAAATAGGATGTCACAATATCTTGTTCGACATCTGGTCAGAATCCATGTTTTAGAAAAAGTTTCCAATCCTAAAACCATGGTACTAATAAGATGTTAAGAGTATTTTTAGTTATTTTAAAGGTACTATTATCCTTGGTTTGTGTTATAGAAAATCAAGTGAATACAAGTTAGTAGGTTATTATGATGCTGATTGCGCTGGAGACATACTAGGGAGAAAAAACACTTCTGGAAGCTCTCAGCTTATGGAAGATAATTTGATCTCATGGTCCTGCAAGAGGCAATTAACAATAGCTCTCAAAATTGCAGAATCTGCGTATATTTCTACTTCTGGATGCAGCACTCAGATCCTCTGGGTGAAAAGTTAGCAAAAATATTTCATAACATATGAGATTAACATTCCTATCTTCTCCGATAACACTTCTGCAATTTTTTAATCCAAGAATCCAATTTTACATTCTAAGTCTAAACACATTAAAATTAAACATCATTTTATACGAGACTATGTTCATAAGGGAATCATGTCTTTAGAATTCATAGATACAAACCATTAATAACACTGAAATGCATCACATATTTGTCTCGATTAGCACATGTTTTATCATTGTTTTATTGTTATTTCTAGTATTATGTTGGTGTTTTATCTGTATTTTAGGTATCTTGCCTTATGGGAGCCATTCGCTAAGAAATAAAGAAATTCGGAGGAAAAATGGAGAAAAATAAGCAGTTTGCAGTCCAGGCGACCAACACGGAGTTCTTCATAGGGGAAGCCATGATGTGGAAGGTGATGACCATGTCCAAAGAGAGCCAAGACCAAGTCATTCAATTTTTGTAAAGGTGGTGTTCGCCATAAGGGGATGGCGTTTGCCATCCTTGTTTTCACGCAGGCAGTTATAAAAGTGGGCTTGCTTGGTCTTGCACTCCCTTCATTTCTTCCTAAATTCTCTCCCATGAATTTAGAAACCTCCCTTGTTTGTCTTAGGGTTTTAAAACTCTATAAATACTTTTTTTATCACTTTTGAAGGGATCCAAACTTAGTATATCTCACGCTTAAATTTATATTCCAAAAGCTTTAATTATTCGCATCGGAGAGTTATTGTGTTGTTATTGTTGTCGTTTTTGAAGCACATTTCCTTGAAGTTATTTATCTTCCCACATTTATATTCCGTCGAGGTTTATTTCTTGCATTACATTCCGTTGAAGTTAATTTCCCGCATTTACATTCCGTCGAAGTTTATTTTCGTTGTACCAGATTCAAGTTTCCGTCTGGAGTAGGTTCTTATTTAATTTAACATTATTTATATTTTGTTTGCTTTATTTTACTTTGCATGCTCATTTTATCGCACACTCATATTTATCGCTTTACATGTTTAATCCTGTCTTTCAAACAAGAATTTTTACTTTTACCATAATTATGTCCAGCTAATTTTATTGGTGTTGGAATGTGAGGACCATCAATATGATGGTACCCCGATTATTATTTCTTAGGATTAATTTCTATGGGTTGTTTTGTTTCCATATAAGAATTAATTTTTCAACTAAGTAAAGGATCTAATTTCTTAAAAAGGTTTATTAGTTTAATGCAAATGCAACCAGGGAACATGAGAATCTTCGGTAAAGATTAGAGAGTAAAATCTAGCTCTAAATATGTGGAAGCGGAAATTCCTATTCAATTAATTATTTTTAAAAGTAGAAAATGTTACCCAGTAAATAATCCTATTTAGAAATAACAAGGGTATTGTTTATTGATGGAAGCCACATTCTAGCTTTATTATTCCGAATTAATTCAAGTTTATTAGTTTATTTTGTTTTTCACAACTCAAACAATTATTTTAATCGCCTTAGATAATCATCATAGCAATAGAAAATGATATATTGACCATTAGGTCCCTATGAGTTCGAAAACCTTTTATGTTGCTTTGATAGACTCTGTATACTTGCAGAAAATACCCATCAAGTTTTGGCACCGTTATCGGGGAATAATTTCGTTAAATATCGCAACCTAATTGTTACACCGTATTACACTAAGGAACTATTGTTACTATAATCTTAGGAGGATAGAACACCCGAGTTTTCCCTACAAATATCACCCAAGTATTCTGAGGAACCACAAAATTCCCATAGATCCAACCTAGAGATAATAATGGAGAATTTCATTGAGACACAAACTCTTTGTATGCTAGAATATACTATGTGGAGGTTTATGGTAACACAAACTCTCCAGAATAAGGAATTTAGAAACCAAATTCTCCATGTTAACGAAACCCTTAGGCAACTAGACACTATCGTCGAGTCTCTAGTAACTAACAACAAGGAATTGGAAACTAAAATCTCCCTACTTGCTCAGAAACCTAGAGAACTCTCCACTAGGGGATATCCTGATGTTATACCGACTGATAATGAAAAATTAATCAAAGATCCTATGGGGATAATAATTGTAGGAAGGAAAAGTTAAGAAATATTATTACACTAAATACCATAGAAACTAAGGTATGTTCCCAGCCTAAAAAGTATGTTACGATGTCTAAAGTCCTTCATAAAAAGAAAAAAAACTAGGGGAACTTAAAATTGGTAAAGTCGTAAATCTTAAAATACTCACCTTTGTAGAGGTAAATGCAGGAATTAAAACTAAACTACAAAAACTTATACTTAGGACAGAGCCAGAGATATCCCCGTATAGCATGAAAAGCTATTACTAATAATGGAAACCCTGAGCCTTCAACCCAGTTTTCAAACCTTATTCATAATGCGGAATTCTGGTACTTCCAGTTGATTTTAGCATAGAAATTCCTTGGTAGAAGTGAGACTAGTTAACCTGTAAGTGAAGATGAGTTATTTATTCTCTTTTGTATCACCAAGTCCTATCAAGTTGAATTCGACACTTTTCTCATAGAAAACCTACGACAAATATACCTGTCTACAGTAGGACCTATTCACGTAGGAGGGACAATTACCCAAATTGTTTTTGCCCTTGGCCTCTGAAACAATCTCATCCACCTAGTACCCTACTGTGATTTTACACTTTTGGACATGAATCATTATCTTCAAAAAGGAATGGTACAACGAGTGTACTTCAGGATTAATGAGTACAAAACCTTCATTAATAATGAAGTCGCTCACCACTTTTACCCACCTAACCCATAAAGAATAAGTATCCATAATAGTTAGAATTGGGTTTATTCGTTAGAGGACCAAGGAGAAACATCCATCAGACCTGCCACCCCTCATACTCCTAAGTACCATCTATAATACAGTGGGAGAAATGACGTTTGGTTTGCGTTTTATCTCAAATGTTGCGGATAGCAAGAGTCATCACCGACTTTTCTGTTATCCAATAAAGAAAGGGGGAAAAGAACAGGAAAGACCTTTGAGAATTTTCTGAGTTCGGGGGGTAGGTTATGAAAATGGAAGGTGTTAGCACCCTTTTCATCCGTAGTTATCTATGGGCTCTTAATTTCTAGCTCACTTTGAAAATGCTTTGTGTATGTGTTTGTTTGAAAATATTTTGAAAATTCCTAAGTACGAAAACTTTATAATGATTCTTGTATCAGTTAAGAATGCGTACAAAGTATTTGTTTTTGAAAATATTTTAGAGAAAGTGTTTGTGAAAAAAGATGTTTTGAAATGTTCTCGAGCAAGCGACTAAGAACTATCTACCTACTCAAAATTCTTTCGTGTTATTTTCCTCCTCCTTTAGATAGTGCTATCCTACCATTAGTCAGTAGGAAGCCCTATCGTTGGATGCGAAGGGACATGTGTGGGTCATTATACAGTCATAAAGGCAACTCGTAGGGGCGCTTTAACAATTTATCGTAAGGGACTAAGATCGTTTACCGAAGGCAGTATCGAAAGGTCATCGAGGGACTACGATATTTTAACTGAGGGTATTTGCTAAAGCATCCCAACAATCGAGGGAAATGATTGTTTTCCGAGGCAATGAGTGAGGTTACTCTAGAGGTGCGCGTGTGAAGAGTGATTCAATTCAGTTTATTTATCTTGTATTTAAGGTTAGCTATTGATTATTTTTTAGTCTTGCCATACAAACCCTAATTACTAGCAAAGCAATATAGCAATAATGAAAAGCGGTAAAGTGCGGGAAATAAAATTCTATGCTATTACAAGGCTTCGGGAGCAGGGAATACAAACAGTAAAATCGGGGAGAAAGAATAAAACTCTAATTAAACTATTACAATAGTGAGCAGTTATAAAATGATAAAAACAATGAAATACATGACAGTAAAATACGTGAAGCGGTAAGATAAATAGAAACGGGAAAAGAAATTGTTTTTGTGATTGTTTGATGAAAATTTTGATGTTTAACCTAAAACCTAATTATTTTAATTAATTAAAAAGGAATTGATTAAAAACCCTAAAAAACCTAAGTTGATTTTAATTAAAAAAAGAAAGATTTTTTAAAAAAAGGACTAAATTAAAAATGGAATTAATTTAATTATTAAAAAATGATTAATTAAGTTAATTAAAAACCTAAAGTCTAAATTAATTTTAATTAAGAAAAAAGTTAACCTAATTATGTTTTAAAAAAAGAACAATAATTAAAATAAAATAAATTAAAAAATGAGATTAGGCCTGTATTGAAGTAAACTGGGGGTGTGAGGAAAGAAATTCGCTAGGCCCAAAATAATAAGCCCAATATGCATGCGTTGGATCCAGTGTGGCTTCTAGGGAAGGTTCACCATGGTCCAGCAAGCTATAATGCGTTTATCTGAGCTATTGGGATCCAAGGGTGATGAAGGGAAGGATGCAAGATGGATGCGTGAGGGCTTACTGCGCTGGATTTGCAAACATAAGAAAATATAAATTTTTTGACAAAATCGGGGATCGAACCCGTGACCTGGGAGACCAATGCCTTATTATGTGCGTTGCTACTGCTGGGGGTGCCTATACTTCCACTCATTTATATCAATCAATATATATATATATATATATATATATATATATATATATATATATATATATATATAAACAAAATGTCTGAACCAGAGAGGCGCCAGAGCCCTAGCTCCAATTGTCTTCTCTGGTTGCCTTCTTTTAACAAAACTGCAAAACAGGCAGAGTTAGTAATCAAAAACCTCCTACCCCCCCC